>JBCFXI010000002.1:111569-711569 GCA_038496175.1 Ampulex compressa
ACGGCCATTTTCTTATAATTTCTTAAAGGCTTCTCACTCTATACACTACTATGGCTATAAAAATCAATATTTTTATATAAAATGTTTATGAAAGATAGTCAAAGAAGTACGTTCCGAATGTATTAATGATTATATCAATCAATATGTTTATTAAATATGCTCATATAGGTGTTTATTCCTTATGTTAGGGCAAGGTTGCACAAGTCCTGCCCCTTAAGAAAAAAACCGTATAAAATTTAGGATTTTTCAGATAAATAGAAACGAAATGTGTTATTGAAAACTTGTGTTAATATCGTTGTTATTTATTATAACAAAATCAGAAAATCTATATGCCTTCACGTAGAATAAACTAAATCTTTAAAAACTTACATCAGCACGGCTAAAGCAACCAGTTTCCTATGTCGTACCACCTATAGCTCCAGTCGTACCTAAGAATTTAATAATGATAATTAAAACGTATTTTTCATTAAACTGTTTACTTGACACAGGTATTCAGTTAGTATAAATATCACACACAAATTTTTTGGTTCTTTTGCAAATCCCAAGACATACATCGCGCATCCATGATTTACATTTCAAGCATTTAATCATGTTTTCCTCCCAATCTTCTTCAGAAATAAATCAAAACCAATCGCTATACTGCTTTTTAATTTTAAATGCCCATTACTTTTTATTAATTATTGCGTTTCTTTTATTTGCTACATTTTTTATGTTTTCTTTATTCTGCGTTGACGTTATTTCGACTGACGAGGTACAGCATCCACTCTTTGATGGAGCTCATTGCTGTGATTTATTATTGGAATAGGAGCTAAAATATTTGATTGCAATTTTATTTTTTTCCGAAATCATACCAGTATGATTTAGGAATCGCATAGGGGTACAACTTAAGACACGGCACCAGTTAATTTAAAAGTAAACATAACTTAATATCGAATAAAATTAATACAGTTTCTTTTCGACTAAAATATTATGTAAGTTTTGCTGAATTTATATTCAATAAGGCACATAATTTTATTAATAATTTACTTGCAAGATTAACTACCAATCATATGCAGAAAATGATAAGAAAATTGAAATAAACTTACTTTGTGAGAGAATTTATAACGCGGCTATTTTACGGCAGACAATATCACGTAAAACAACTTAATTGACTCAGATGTATATTTAGTCACCGTTCTATGCACCGTTGTCGCCGTTGTTTATTCAAAATGTAAATGGTACGATTTAAGCATTGGTACGACTTGAGCAACCTTACCGTACATGCACATGCCGTAGTTCTCAATTGTTCCAGGAAACAAAAATATCGTTCAGTTCCCATGTACAGTAATCAAGAAGTTATTCGTCAGTTCGCCTTTGTTAATTCCAGTTAATCAATAATTTTTATTTGATTAAAACGTGTTTATTTCAAATTAAGAATATTCTCAATAAATACATCATAGAAATCAAATAAGCATTTAATGTACATTTTTGAGATACATAAGATATTTTATTTCTGAACAATTAATTTACATTTATTTTATTTCCAGTTTTTCTAAATGGTAAGAAAAAGATAAAATAATCTTGTAGAAAAATTTGAGTTGCAGAAAGGTAAATTTGATTTGAAAATGGGAAATTTGTTGTGTGTGTGTGCCTATGTACGTGCGCGAGTTAGTTTCTGTATGTATGCAGACGCGAGCTGACGCTAACTGAATTTTGTCCTTATCAGGATCTGGGAGTGAACGTTGTGCACATCGAATCCAGAAAATCGCTACGCCGCGGTTCAGAATTTGAAGTCCTGGTAGATGTCGAGTGTGATTCGAAAAAAATGGAACAATTAATGAGAATGTTGAACCGCGAAGTTGCAGCGATAAATCTTGCTCAATACGAGCAAACCGGAGATATTCCACATGCACCTTCATTGTCCGCCGCAACCAGTTTTGGTATGTTATTATTCTATTATTCGATTCCTTATAACAATCAAATGAACGCTTAAAAAGGATATGGAGAATACTTCAAAGCAAGTATCAGTACAATCGTGGAAGTAATCTGGTGTAGGGGAATGGACGGGGGCGATTTATTCAGGAGATTCCTCTTGGAATGTAAAGAAAAAATAAGATAACAAAAATTTCAAACTTGGCATAACAAAGCAGTAGTTCGGTTTGATTTTTTTATTGTTGTATATAGAATATTTATAAGTAGAAAGTATTGAATTAAATGATTAAACTATCGAGGAATAATATTAGACTATTTTGGACATAGTAGTTCGTATCATAAGACATGGTTACTCCTATCTTCTTGCTCGATATGTTATACAAGGTATGTTATGTTCGCGGTTATCGCTAAGACCACGAACGTAACACATCGTAGTTTGTATTATATCATAGAGCAATTATATCAAATGTAGAATTAAGTAAACTGTGTTATTTTATTATTCCGTAAATAGTACAAGCTTACGTATAAAGAAGTTACTCGTTATATTATTATTTGATAATTGATTGATTTTGAACAAATATAATTAAACCGTTATCAACGAAAAAATAATGTAGGCATACAAAATAGTGTGATCATAAGCACTTTACAATATTTCAGTAAAATGTATAGAATATTCAACAACCCCACTTTCATACCTCGCTCTCTAAAGAAAATTCTTCAATAATAATTGATGAAGCAAATTCGTATATCATGAAGATCGATATTTCTCTTTCAACGATACTGTTTTGATCTATTTGATGTTTTATTATCGAGCAAATCGTGAATTTTTTTTCTAGATTTCAGCGAAGTCGATATGGTGTGGTTTCCACGGAAGATAGGGGACCTGGATAGAGCGCAAAATGTGCTTATGTACGGCATGGAATTGGATGCAGATCATCCAGTATGTTTTTAATATAATGGAACTCCGTCATTCATACACTTTTCTATTTGTACGACTTGGCATACGTCCAATTTTTCTAGTTAACACGTTCCGTGTCAAGCCGTTTTTGCCCTACTTGTCGTTTAGGCCATTGAATAATTTGACTAAAGACTAATATATTATCACATAATATTTCATTACTTCATAAATCCATAAGTAATTAGCTTGTTTAAAGTAATTACCATATCGTGTTCCATTTACAGTACACGTAGCACTAGAATCTGTTCGATTGTAGAAGTGAGTCAGCATGAAACTTTTCGATTAGTAAAAAGAATTTTCTGTATCTGAATTTGTTAGGTAAAAGACGAAGGAAATTAAATATTTAACAAAAGAGAGTAGGTAAATATACGGAGATAACGTTTTTTGTTTTTCATTTGTTTTCGATGAATTAATATTATATATAATTATTTATTATTCTACATACAAAGATTAAACAAATTCATGCAATTTGTTCTACACTGCATTTTTTATAAAGCCTCATTCTTTTAGTAGAAATATATTTTACACAATAAAATTTGTCATAAAATGTATGTTTTCAGCACATTTAATAAATATATTTGCGTGTCCCGTTTACGGTACATGTGACATGGAACGTGTTAAATTTCAACTCGAGATTCGTACAGTAGCTGAGGATTCAAACCTGTTCTGTATATGCAGAAATTTTGCAGAGTTGTTAAAAAAAAATATCAACAAAATTTTTAAATAAAGAATCCGGAACTTGACTATCATTCGAAATTCTGAAAGAGATAAAAGCAACTTATATCTTTTATTTGTGGAAAAATTTAATCATTATTTCTATAACCTAGAGTGATTCATGTACAAAGAGCGTGGTTCCTTCGTACTTCTTCTCCGTTTATTGTTCAAAACTGAATGGTGCCATTATTTTATCAACAATACTTTTTAGGGCTTTAAAGATCCGATATATCGAAAACGTCGTCAAGAATTCGCAGATATTGCCAACAATTATAAGCAGTAAGTACAAGTGAACTTCTCATCATAAAAAAGGTTAAACTTAACGGATTGCTTTAATACCTATCTTTCAGTGGACAAGCTATTCCAAAAATTCAATACACATCAGAGGAGATTCGAACTTGGTGCGTATATTTAAAAAAAAATATGTTTTTATTATACCAGATAAGAATTGTATAGACTAGAGTTTTGCAATTTTTAGATCGGCTTAAATATTCAATGATATCGCGACATGATAACTACTACTTTATGCCATGGTGAGAAATTCGTGTAATCATTTTAAACGTATTTGGGAGTATTCTTAATATATATATTTCATCGACGCATACCAGATGACATATATTCGAATATCACTGCCCGTTGTTTCACTTCTTCTTATCATTGTCAAATTAGCTCATTTCTTCTGTATATGGAAAATACTTAAAATATTATACTTAGTTTTCACTAAAAATAATGTAAACTATTTAAGAGATTTTTGTAATTTTAAAACAACATGCTTTATTTAAAACCGTTAGCCCGGGCTACAGTAGTAAAGTTTATTACTCCCATCATAATTGCAAAATGAGTTTATTTTGATATAGACATACATTTTCCTATATAATTCTGAATGATAATATAAAATTATTAGTCTTACACCTATCTATAGTTGAATTTAAACAATAAAGAAAAATTTGAAGTGTCCCCAGTAAATCGAAATTTGTCTAAATTGTTCTCAATAAGAATATACTAAACTTTACTTTTCTCACGTAAATATTATTGTCAAGAATTCATAATTTAATTTCATAATTACATGGCACGCAGCGAGTACAACTCATCGCATTTTTAGAAAATTTAAAAAAATCGTTGTCATGGTATCATTATGAAGAAATACATTATATTACACGCCAAAAAATGGGAGAAACGCTAAATAATAGAATAGAAAAACGATACAGATACCTTTATCGCATAAATCCGAGGAAAAACGATCGTGAAAAACCTGTAAAAATATTCTTGTCGTAAATCGAACGTGAAACTGACCTGCGTTAAAGAAAAAATTCAGTGCATGCTGTTGCTCTTACAAAGGCAATCAGTACGAGGAGAGGAGAAACTCGATTTTCCACCGAGATTTCTAGAAGTTTGCCGGCGTTCGACTTTCAGGGGTGCTAAGCAACGCTTGCGAATTACCTACATAAAATGGAGTATCTCTTGCCGTCCTTTCCCGTTTCTGCCACACCCTCCGCAACCCGCGCACTCTCTTACCAGCAAGGTCTGCTCCATCATTCATCAATGGACTAAGATTTACTCACGTTGAATGTCACCTTAATTATCCTGATTCGATTTATCCTCGAGATCGAAAACAGCTCTTCTAACGCAATTGCTATCACACGAGAAAAGCTCGGGGCTGGCCTTAAAATTCAACAGTGTCATACAATTTAATTTATAGAAATGTTGCAAACTTATTCAAGAAATGCATTGTAGTCATTTTCATTAACTGTTTATTTTTATCAAAAAGACTATTTTCGAGTTACTTTAATCTAATATAATCTTCGCATTTGCAATCATTTCACCGTTTTCGTTTACTACCTTTCTTTACCACAATTAACTTATTGCTATTGTGTGCTCATTATTCTCTTTCTTTTTCTTTGTTGCCACTCATTATGACAACCAAGTGCGCATCTTTATGCGCATTCTTTTTTATTGGTCCACCATTCGACTCTGTTATCATTCAAACAAGTATCACATAATACTTTACTTTTACTTATAAAGTCATTAGTAAAATTCTTTTTTATGATATAGGTATTTGAGACATTTGTGATACGTTCGCGTAATATATTTTAATTACTATTTGCGTGACAGCATATTTATTTTTGCTAACTTTTGTGTACGTATTTTTAATTTGGTTAGCTTACTAATGATTTCAAAAATTAGAATAAGAGTATTCGTTATAATTAAAAAAAAAAAAGTTTCAAATATTTGGAATGTACTTCTAATCTTTTCTTGTAGCTGTTAAATAATATACGATTTTCATCAAAAGATAATGAAAATACCTCTCATCTACTTTAAAGTAAATTGTTGCAATTATGTAATTCAAATACTTATAATAATTTGGATAATTAATTTAATTATACAACTGTGTTTACGTTTCAAATTAAATTTAAAACAATATATACAACTGTAACTGAATGTTTTCTACTATTTGTTTTGTGTTGTTAATCGAATTAGCAAATGGGCGACTCATTGAGGTATATGTTTATAATTACCACTACGCTTGTCATAGTTATAAACTTGCTACCATGATCAATTATATTAAAATCAGTGAAGCCCTTACTGTGACATTTTTTTAGAACAGAATTTGTTGATAACAGTTTATTGTGAAATAGATTTATTGCACGTTTACAACACATCGTAGTGTCGGTAAGACTAAACAATTTAATACGAAAAATTAAAAATAAATGCAATATAATTATATTTGTTCGAAGTGTAAATCTGACGGACATATAGCAATACAATAATGTCTTCATAAGCGTTCAATTGATAAAATCCCAAATTTTAAAGAAATTGAGGCGATGCCCTTTTCCAGAACAAAGGGGGCTGCAGACAAAAGAGGCAGGTCAAACACGAGTCGAAGCAAACCAAACATTTAAAAATCAACCTAAAAATGTTATTATCAACTCTCTTAATTCCATTTGTTTTGCTCTGAAATGTTTTTAACATATTCATGAAATTTTTATGATCAACGTAAGACCAAAAACGATACAACTACAACCATATTTACTTATTTAATACATGTTAAGTAATTATTGGGTTGTCCCAAAAGTGTCTTCCGCTATCTACTCGCTGCTGCTTTATCTGGCAGAGTTTATACAAACGTGAAACCTCCTCGGTCAAATGTCGTAGTCTTTATCCTTCAGTCTTCTAGTTGTTCGCATAATTCGATAAGATAATACGAAACAAGTATGTTGTGCACCTATTATTTACTCAGTGAACGGAACAAACTTTTAGGACAACCTAATAATTTCATATAGAAATAAGTAAATGTGGTAAAAATTACATCGTATTTAGTCTCATTTTGATCGCCAAATTTTACCATTACGTTAAAAAATATTTCAGACAAAAAAAAGTTAAGTTAAAGAAGTTTTACCGTTACATTAAGTATTGTCAAACTGTGAACTCTTTTCTAAGTTGCGCCGCCACATACCGTACTGTGTACCACATCATGCGGTTGACGGTGTCCGAAGAAAATAGCATAGGTGTAGGACCAAGACTATGTAATCAGCATGAAAACGACTAGGGAGATATTACTGTACCTCTATTATCCAAATAGCATATTTCCTATTCCAACACTCTCTGCAGAGCGATGTGTTTATCCTGGCTACCTGGAATATCTGAGAAACTAAATTCCGGAGAAATAAATGTTTTATATAAAAAGTTTAAGCCACGGAGAAGCTGATACAGCAGTTACATCCGGTTTCGATTCGCATTATGTTTTCAAGGTCAGTACAAGATAAACTTGTTTTTTTTTTTCAAGTGGAAAGGTATTCTTTACTATACATTCTTAATCTACAACTTAAAGCAAGTTACTGCTATTGGAAACAATATTTCTCTTAAAGCACTATTTTTTACAATGTTAAATTTTCAAATAAAAAGTACACAATGTCTTTTTCCATGAATTGCGAAACTACACGGTGAAATGTATTTCTCGACGGATGATTCCTTTCGGGAAACCTGCCATTTTGCCTGGATTCACCATAAATGAGAATCAAGTCAATATTTTCAGTTAAAGTGTGTGCCATGATTAATATGCAATTTACAACTAATGTTATTGATATTGCATGGGAGAGAATGTATAATCTTATTCGAAAGAAGAGACGGTAAAAAAACTGGTGTATCTCTATACATAGATATGAACAAGTTGTATACGCTTAATATTGAATTTCTTTGCTAAGTTTGATCTAATTATTTTATCTGTTTCAATATTTAGCTATTATTTAATTATTCATTTGCATTACTTGTCCATTTGATACTGTTTTAATTGAGTATTCATTTCATTTTTCAGTAATAAAACGATTTTCTCCACTAAAACGGCATTGCCTATTTTTCTTTTGGAAATTCAATATTGTAAAGTATTAACTAATGGAAAAATTGTTTTGAATAAAAGTTATTAATTTTAAATCGTAGATGAAGAATCTTAAACGAGAAATATATGTTTTCATTTGAAGAAAACAAATTGTCCTTGAAATGACCTTGAAAACATAATGCGATTTGAAAGAGGAAGTGGCTGCTGCATCACCCTCTCAATGACAAACTTTTTATTTGAAACACGACTAACCCTATATACACGCATATATACAATGTTTATTTCTCTTTGTAAGACGAAATCTGTTCGCATTGATTCAATATGAAATTAACATAGTATTGGGTTGGCAAGAAAGTAATTTTAGTTTTGTAACGTGAAATAATACTCACATTTTTATATAAAAAATAAAGAATAATTAATCAACAATGTATTTCCCATTTTGTTCGACGACCTTTTACCATCTTTCTGATAAATTCATAATCTCGCGATCAAAAAACTTCTGGTCCTTTTGAGCAAACTACTGAACCAAGTCTGATTTGAAAATGAAAAATACTTTCTTGACAACCCGATAGATGTTTGGAAAGTATTATATAGACGGAGCATTTAGTATTTTAAACAAATATGAAATATTTCGAATAAACCTGAACATCGTGCAAGAGCAAGAAATTTAATACCAAAATATTGTCCCGGAAATTGACCATTATCAGCACGAAAATACAATAACCCTCGCGTGTAAATCATTTTACAAGATATGCAATTTTTTGATAATTTAGTGACAGAGTATGATACAGTAAATAAATAATCTAAAATATATACGATAAAATATTATTCAGTGTTGTTGATTTTGTACTTAACATTCTAAGTTGTATGCAATTAAATAGATTTTTTATACGTATTGATCTATCTGAAATATTTCCCATAAAATTGAATGACAAATATTGGTTCTAAAATATAATAATTTCCTTTCTCTACAATTTATCTTCCTATTCAGTCACATTAAGACATCCTAATATATATAAAATATTAGGTGGCGTTACGAAATTGATTTTTTTCGTATATTTTAGGGGAACAGTCTTTCGTGAGTTGCATCAACTTTACCAGAAACATGCTTGTAAAGAATACCTGGAAAACTGGCCGAAACTCGAGAAATATTGCGGTTACAGGTATTATCGTATACGACAATTACAACTTTTTTCTATTTCGCCACATATATATCGGGTGTATTATATTAAATATTACGAGCTACAGTGAACTCTCCATGATTGTTGTTCAGCTTTAATATGGTTTGCCATTCACAAGTTTGCCATTCATCAAAATAAGATGCATATATAAAGTATTAAGGAATTCATTTCATTTTTGCTATGATCGAATTGCAAGTGTAGGTTGCTAAAAGAATTTATAAAATATCCTTACATATCGTGAGGTTATGTATTGTATCCTGACAACTGTGTTGTCAGAAAACATTCATGCCAAATTTGGTAGGAATATGTTGAACTTTCATAATATGTAGAGTACGGCGTTTAAGTTGAATGTTTAAATTATTTCCATTATTATTGAAAGAGATCAAAACTGACTAAAACGAATAAATGTGGTCCCAAGGCGTGTATTTGATATTGATAAGAAAAATCCCATGCACTCTTCTTACAATTAGTCATTTTTTCTTTCGAACACCTGCTTAATAAAGGAAAGATGTCTTAGAACATTTTAACCGCAATGTTAGCCTTATTTTAATTTTCCAGAGAGATTAATGCAGTAGTTCTGAAGCAGTTTACGTAGATTAAATATTTGAAACTACCAAGTGAATAAGATTTGACAAGAAGATAGAACAACAGAAGACAAGAAAGGAAAAGCATGATGATTTTTCTCGAAAATACATTTATTTAATATTCTTTGCGAATTCTTTTCCCTCTCGTTGCTTTTTTGAAAATTTCTTTTGAAAAATTTTTCTCATAACGCTTTCGCCGAGCAAACAAGAAGAAAATTCTGCACGTACATATTATTCAATTCGCCAATCTGTATATGAGTAGCAAAAAATAAATACAGTTTTCGATAATGACAAAAAGTATAAAAGCGTTTCTTTCTCCACACAGCAGTTATTCTAGAAAATTTAGTTGAATTTAAAACGATTAACCCCAATTATATAACTTTTAAAAAATTAGTTTCCGATAAAACAGCTTCTCAAACGTTATGTGATCCATTTCAAATAATAAAATAACTGAATCCTTTTTTTTAGGGAGGACAATATACCGCAACTTGAAGACGTAAACGTCTTTTTAAAACGTGAGTTCTGAATTCGTGAGTACTGTAAGTCTGTTTCCGATTTAAATAAATTACATCGCCAATGTTTCCTCGTCGCTGTACTGTTTCTGATATTAACATATTATATAACATTACATATTTTGTAGTGTCAACTGCCCTTTCATCTTGAAAGTGGTTTAATCCGGTTGTATTTTTACCATGTAAAAGGAATTGAAATCCGTGAAGGAAAATTGCATTTTCGGCATATTATGTCATATATAATAAATTTAGGGGAGCCGTAAAGATCATGATTACAAAAGCATGTTGGCATTTCATTGTTATTGAATTATTATTTGAATACTAAAGAGGTTTGTACAGTTTCACCGTAATGGTTTCGACATATCAAACAAACCACGCTCTGGGTGACCATTCCAGGCGAAAGAAGCATTCAAAACTTAGTGAATGCGGATTTTGACGTAGGACATTACTTTAACGTAGGCCAGTATTTTAACACTCAACACTGGAACTACCAAGCCCGTCATTTTGAAGGTTTTCAAATTTATCGTTTTAAAAATATTAATATAATTTATGCATCCTCCTAGAATTTCATGACGACTTTGAATGAAATATCAGAACGGCTATATATGCCTTTTCAATTTTTACTGAGTCATTTTAACTTCAACAATCGGTATGACTTATACCTGTTTATACTTGTATGACCTAGACCCGTAAAAATGACAGCCTTAGCAATTTGAAAGTTTATTGTAATTTATGGACCATTTATACGATGATGAACATCAATACTTATTCATATTCATTTATACATCGTCTTCAGACATTTCCTGCAAAAATTTGAAATACATTTTTCATATAAAGCTATATTGCATGAACTAAGACAACTCCAACAACTCCAGCCCAACTATTATAAGGGGATATTTTTTTTTATTAAGACTGCGTAGATGTAGTTTACTGATTGGCCCGCAAATGTAACGTAAAAGCAGGGTCGTGTAGATGGCCCTAGCAGGTATTTTATAATATTTTTGAATTGGCAGCAATCAATGCGTGAATTTTATACAAAGAGAGTTGCGATGAAAATATAACTACAAAACAATTTTTGTTTAAATTGTCCAAAAAACTCTCCAGCAAATATAGCTACTTTTGAAAAGAATCTTCTTCCCATTACCGTGAATCGAAAGCAATGTATTTTACTCCATAAAACTAAAAAAAAAATCATTGTATATGCAAATCTTGCCAAATTGGATTATACAATAGAAAAAATAATTATTCCGTACATATCAAATGTGTTACACTATAAATGCAAACAGAAAAAGTTTCCGTCTCTATTTTTTTAATAATTAATGAAACATTTTATTAAATGTTGTTTTTGTTCAATTATATTTTTTTATTTGCATAAACTAAGCAAAAAGTTACAATAAAGACCATGATCAAAAATCCGTCAATTTATATATATATATTTAACCTCGATATTTATAGCGTTAAAGAAATAAAGCCTTTCGTTGTATCAATAAATCGGACAACCTTTCCTAAGAAATCGAATAGGAATCAACGGACTAATCTAATAGATATTCAATTTTAATGTTTGACGTGGGATTAACACTGATTGTTTTGTTTTCAGGAACCACGGGTTTTCAACTTCGACCTGTAGCCGGGTACCTCTCGCCGCGCGATTTTTTGGCTGGCCTTGCATTTAGGGTGTTCCATTGTACTCAGTACATTCGACACTCGTCGGATCCATTTTACACACCAGAACCGTAGGTCCAGGCAATTTATTTCTAATCCACTGCAACCCACTGTCATTAACTAATATTCTATTTCCACGCTTTACATCGAGTGAACTATCTTCTACTTTTGGACTAATACTCAGGAGACTTTTGAAGTTGTACAAATTGTGCTCTAAGTTTTTTATTTTACTCATTTTCAGCTACGTTGCATTATAGATATTCCTTGCATTATAGATAGCTTAGATCTACCAATTTCAATCTCCTTTACGTCTTTTACGGGAGGAACTTTAAAATAATCTGCCATCAGATGTTAAAGCAGATAAAAATTGATTGGTCAAGAACTCTGGCCCTTTCGTCTTAGTTGCATACGCTTGTCTCAACATAAACTTATCTTTTTCTTTTCATTGAACAACTTTTTGAGAGTCTTCTTTGCCTACTGATTTGTTAATAGTTCCAAAATGTTCTTTCAACGAAGAGAAAAGATAATAATTACTTGTAAAATAGTTCATATTTCTAATTGTTTATCAACTTTAGATGACGTGAGATCATCTTTCTATAGAAACAAAAGTAATGGCTGTTTGTAGATTTAAAAAGTGATAGCAAGATAGAGATTTTTCCATTTTAAGAATGTGCAGTTATTTCCGCAGTAGTTAAGCAATAATAATTAACATTAACGCATAGTTAATATTAACAAATCATAATAATAAAGTAAATTGTCTAACATATAGATATCGCCTTATTAAAAAAATGAATTATCTTCATTTTCATAAATGTTTAAATTGCATTGTGGCAACTATTTACTTGAAGAATGTTTGGCTTGTAAAGTAAATTATCTATGATTCAGTGACCATATAATTTACTGTACACACAATTTGTGTTATTTTGTAACATTAAGCTCAATTATTACAAAAATTTACTTCAAATATAAAAAATTAAGCATTCATCAAACGACAAAGTCTAATCAAATTTTAAAAAATTTAGAAAGCAGAGTTAATTGCTTTGCCCCGTGAACGGTTCATTTGTTCCTACATGATAATGCCAGTCATTAAATCTACACTATATGGATGCTTCGTATTTCGCAACTATTTGCAAATATCCCTTGATCGTTGTAAATTAAGGAACCATCCTATGATTTTCTCATAGCCTTCCTTCGCTTGCATGCACTTTCCTCTTTTTTTTTGTGATATGGACCGTTTATTTTGAAAGTGGTGTAAGTCCATTTTTTGAAAAAAATGAGATATCACGTAATTTATGCTTAATTTAGTGTAAACTCTTTATGCATAACTAGTTAGTATTTAATTTCTTAAAAAATGTCCATGCTTTGTACAATTCAAAATTGGTTGCTAAATGAAATTGCGTAACCATTGATTATTTAATTTAGTGTAAACTCTTTATGCATAACTAGTTAGTATTTAATTTCTTAAAAAATGTCCATGCTTTGTACAATTCAAAATTGGTTGCTAAATGAAATTGCGTAACCATTGATTATGAATGTGGTGTAAGTCCAATTTTGATAGACAGCTGGTGAGGTCAGTGGCAATTGCTTTTTACCTTTGTACATTATACAAAACGCAATTAAAAAACCGATAAGAAGATACACTAATGAAGAAAAAGTAAATTGGTTGGAAATATATTGGATGAGATTTTGCAAAAGTGCACCGTATTCTATTTTACGTAAAACATCAATGCAAAAGACATAATTTAATACTTTGGATTTAAGAATTTAAGATTTAAAACGCCTACATGTCGGAGTAGACCACCAAAATTTGAAAAAATCGCCTTGACGCCTTTGTATCACGACGCAAGACCTATTACATACAAAAAATATAAAAATATGGAGCAATTATTACTTTATGTATCTCTTGTATATTATCAATATTTCAAAACACTGCCACACGAAAAACATGAAAAGAGAATACGAATATCTTTTATTAAGTCTAACAATATATAGATATTATTCATGTTAAAATTAAAAAATACTACTCCTATTTTATTTCTTGTTATTATTTGTAAACAAAATTTGATTAATATCAAGTATATTTCAAGTGATATTCGATTTTTCAAAATTGAAGTTAAACGATTTATACAACCGAATAATTTTGAAAGTGGTGTAAGTCCATTTGTAGCCCGTAAATATACATTACTTTAGTTAAATTCGTCTAAAACAAATTCATATAATCAAATTACATATTGATAAATTAGTAAAAACATTGCCACAATCGATAATATTAACCCATATTTTTAAATTAACAAATATGCTAATCTTTCATTTTCTCGAAACAAGAGAAAATGGACGTACACCACTTTCAAAATAAACGGTCTATATGTATAATTATGCATGCATATGATTATGTAAGAAATGAGTCTGCAGTGTGGTACAAATAAGAAAATTTAAAGACTACCTGGTTTACAGGGTATTAATCCTTCTGCTATTATCTACGATCTGTGTAAATATAAAATTTTTATTGTGAATATTTATTACGTATTTTCGATAATCTGACAGAAAAAGTTATAAGCAAAAACCAAGAATTCGATAAAATATTAAAGTTTTCTTCATTCACGGTTCTGAATAGCAACAATCGTTAGATCGTTAGACAGATCTACTTCCTTTCAACAACTTACGTAAAAGTTTATTTTTAAATATAATACGGTTACTCGTCGACATTCATGTTAAACATTGTCGTTATTCATTCGCATTTGATGACAAGATATAAAAAGTAAGCCTCTTTATGATCAGTTACCATCTTTATATTTTTATTTGTGCTAATTAAGTTTTTGAAATGTGAGGATATAAAGCATAAACTAAAAACTAAAGTTACATTAAAATATAAGAAAATGAACCTAAGTACTTTGTGGCAATGATGTTAATTTTCATCTGTACATTAAAATATTTATTATATGTGTAAAATTATAGGTATACATTGAAACTTCTTATCCTGTTACATAAAAGTATATCCGACCTCCTGATGAAGAAAAATATACTATAATTCAGGAGTTTATTGTTGTAATTTTTATCAAAATAGACTACACTTGGGCGAAGAGTACAAAATCTTTCATACAGAAAAAAGATTAGTAGCGAAAGGATTAATATCCAGGAAAGATTAAAATGTATGTTTACCTACCTTTTCAAATTTTCAGCGATTGCTGTCACGAATTATTAGGTCATATGCCACTTCTTGCAAATCCTAGCTTTGCTCAATTTTCTCAAGAATTGGGATTGGCTTCTCTCGGTGCTTTTGACGAGGATATCAATAAACTAGCCACTGTATGTATGCATCTTTGCACATATAGTTCCAATATAACGGAAACACATGAAACTCCACAAATCAATTCCTCAAAAATCACTGCAGATATTCACTTAATATATTTTCTTAAATTACATGAAATATACTAACTTTTTCGTGTGAAACGAACTTTCTGGGCACAATTACTGGAAGAGGAAGTGCATACCACTATTTTTGATAGATAGTTTTATCTATTTACTTGAAGCATTATTTTTTTTTATGCATAGCTAAAGAGTTATGGAAAGAAATAGTTTTTTAATGAACAATTTAGAAGAAGCAAAAGAGGTAAATGCATTCTGAATAAAAATCATATTGATTATTACATGAAAATTGTTTGAAACATTTGCGATCTACTTGTGAAAAAAATGAAGCTTATGTTTTTAAATTACTTTCATTTTTAATATTGCACTACATCTGGCGATATTCCAGATGCAGAAATTTTATTCCACCCCAGAAATCCATTTTTAGAGGTTTTTGTAATCGAGATTTACTGTGGCTATTATTTCTTCATCTCAGTTAAGTTTTAAGAATAGACTAAAATATGAAACTGACAAATCTGAGGAATAGGTTGAGTGATACAGCAACTCATACTTTAATTCTGCTTGTCACAAACTGTTTAATCGTGTCGATCAAAAAGTTTAATCGCGTACTTCTTAAATGCAAACTGTACCAAAAAACCTACTATATTATAAAACAAAAATCCAGAAGGTGTTCGTAAACTGAATCAAAATAGCATAAATTACTTACATATACACGCTGCAATTGAATTTCAAGATTTCCTCATCATTACTTAATTATGCAAAAGAAGAAGAATATTTTACACGTAAATATTATTTTGTCCTATTTAGATATATCAGAATAACAATAAATAAACACAGTTTTATAAAAAAAATGAGTACATCCCCCTTTTTGCTTGTATACAGTAGTCGTTTCAAAAAGACATAAAATCATGTATCCCTTTTTATGAACCCTCCATAATTTCCACTAATTCTCGAGTAATAGTTTATCCACCTATTTTAGCACCAAATCGGTGACCGTTTTGTTTGGTAATACAAATTATTGTCAATGAAAATGCTGCTCTATGATCTACAAGCTACGGGTGTTTATTGATTTGCCAAATTGATTAACTCCACAAAATAAAAGGCAGAAAAATATGATTAAATCTAATATAGTCAATATTGATAAAGTCAATCGCTAGTTCCATAAAGAAATTAGTTACTTATATCATTGATTTTTAAAGAAACTCATCTATGGTTCTATATCCACACAAATGTTTGTTATTTAATGTTATACTTTATCATTAAGAATATGTGTTTTATACATAAAATTTTAATCATCAGTTAAGTGCTTTGGCACTCAAATTTGAGAAACTTCTTAAAATGAAATTAATCGTTTTAGCTTATAAACAGCTGAGTTGTATCCGCCCCTCCCTTCTCTTTTATGATAGACAATTACTCAAGAGCTAGGATTAAAATGTTGTCATAGCTTCAAAATTGTGGAAAAATAAGGATCGTAGAGTGTAAAAAAGGAAAATGAAATGCATATCTGTAAGCGGTTTCTAAGAAAACAGTAACACTTTACCATCTGATTTAATCGATAGCTGTGTATACCCAAAGGTATTCAAGTTTTGAGGGAATGAACTTTACTCATATTTTTTTTCAAATTCAACTTTATAATATAGAGTAATATATTATATTTATTTGTTGTTTTTTTTCAAGTAATACCTTCACAATGAATTTAAAAAGTAGCAGGCGTATTATTCCTTAAATCAACAGGGGTGCTTATCTTTTGTTATACTTTTAAGCAGAAATATATAAAAATTAAATGTCTCACATATATGCACTTTTACAATTATTAAAAATTATTGACTTGCTACGAAAAAATTGCTGAAGCTTAAAAAAGAGGACTTCGGTGAAAGTTGAAGTAGAAGTAGGGAAGAGGGCATTATTTTTTCTAGCCTTTAAAGGAATATTCATTTCGAATTTTATATACATTATACATTACTTTCATGATTTTTCTCAGCTGTACTTCTTCACTGTGGAGTTTGGCCTATGTAAACAAGATGGTACATTTCGTGTTTACGGTGCCGGTTTGCTATCTTCCGTAGCCGAATTACGACACGCCGTAAACGCTCCCGAAAAGACGTTCAGATTTGAACCGGATGTTACTTGCAAGCAGGAGTGCATTATCACTACATTCCAGAATGCGTATTATTATACCGATACTATCGAAGAAGCAAAGGAGAAAATGAGGTAAATATTATTTTATTTATGTAGCAAAGTTTATAACAAAGCCATTTATGTAGTTAGTTTATAACAAAGCTTTTCAACCAATAGATCACCTTAAATACAAGATTAATATTTGAATTCTTAAGCGTTGTTCATGTATTTCAAATTATTGCATATTTAACTATGAACAGTTAACGATATCTTTCTGTACACTGATTTTTATGAACAGATTTGATTCGCAACCACGAGGATTATTCGAGTTAAGGATTTTTTTTTTAAACACTGTAAATTCGAAAGTTTATTAAATTCGTTTTACAATCACTTTGACCACTTTACTATCCAAAAGACAAAATATCAAGTTCGTGGTTTTTTCCATAAATACCCAAAGGCAATATTTTGAATTGACGTGTGTGATGCAATTTAACACATGTAATGACGTCTTATTTTTGTAAAATGTGTGTTTACAATAGCAAATAATACTACCGAAAAGAGATATGTATTGCTGGAAGCACAAAAATTGGTAATCGAAATGATATGTGAAAGAAGAGGGGGCTCAGTTCCCTCTGCCTAGTCCCACATTGATGCTCTACCAGTGCTTGCATTAAACAGGGCACACGCTGACATAATAATAGGATTTCAATATTTGCCAATATCATTATTTTCACTCACTTATTTTATAAAATTTAATGAATTTTGAGTATATGCAATAGATATACGCATGACAGGAATATAAATAATATAAAATAATGTTACAGATATTGAATAATATTTGACACTTTACATCCATTCTGAGAATGCTTTGCAGTTCGTTGCTCACTATCCTTCTATCTCACTTAATCCCAACATATTTCTTTCGCCTTGTTTGTCATGTACCATCCGCAAAATTTCAGTAAACGGATCTAATCGTTTAACCATTAAAGTCACTATAGATATAAAAATTTATCGGACCAATTGTCTGAGTGACCAAATTCGTTTTGTGCCTACACATTAGCCAACTCCTGACCGAATTATCGATACAAAATCAGCGTACCAGCATGTACTGCTAGCGCAACCCAAGAAAACCACAAGACGGTACAAGAACAAATAAAGTTTCTTGCTGGACACGTCTATCTCCACGTTTAAAGCTTACCGAATTCCTACATTTTGGTTGTTGATACCACCAGTTGCAAAGGAGTAGCCTTCCCATGTTTACAGAGATTCTACCAAAGACCACAATTTTCTATTTCCGCGTAGCACGAGTCTATCTATGTTTAAATCAATGCTTTGAGACTCGTCGCTAACTTCACGCTATCTCACTTAGTTTTTACAGTTTTCAATAAACGAATACAGTGAAATTTGCACGAAAGGCATTCAATATGGATACTATTTGCGACATTCACGAAAGAGAAGATACGGTTTTTCGTGCGCCCGGTTTGCCTTTGTATTCTGCTCAACAAATAGGATAACCCAGCTTGACAAAAGACACAGGTCAAATGCGAGGTGAGGGAAGCAAGGCATTCAAAAATCAGCTCAAAAAGGCATTGTCATAAACTTTTTCAATCGCATTCTTTTTTACATGATGTTGAGATCTTTCCGATCAAACTGAGACTAAATATTATCTAATTAGGACCACAGTTCCCGGGGATAATAATGAAGAAGAAAGCACTACTTTGGTGCTCTTTATCAGCAAAGAATCACTTAACTAACAGTTACGAAGAAGAAGACACAATATGAGTGACCCGCGCAAGAAAAGTATCACTCCATGTACGACTAATAACGTAGAAACATAAGCTTGCATCGTTTGTCCATGTAAAAGTTTAAAACTTTTTTCCGTTTTTCATAATATATTTGAGTAAAATAACATATGATGGAACTAGTTTGTGCAGAATTATTTCATCGAAAGTTGGACTTATCCTGCCATAAAATGGTCAGTATGTGAATGTGTAAACCTTGTTAAATATTTTCCTATTATTTTTTCAAATGTGATTACTAATACGTTTTCTTTACGTACTAGAGGCGATAATAAAATAAAATGAGTTGTAAAATAAGTATTAAATAAGTAAATGTGGTCGTAATTACATCATGCTTGGTCTCATTTTTGGCGGTAAAGTTTTACTACTATATTAAATATTTTTTTTAAAACAATTTAAATTAAAAAATTTGTATTAGCGCTCTATACTATTAAGCCAAGAACTCTTCACAAAGCAATCTCGCTGCGTATCGTAATGTGTGCCCTACCGCACACTTGCCTGGGTGTGATGTAAATAACATAGACGTAGGAGCAACGCAATGACATTTACAAAAAAGCTCCGAAGCGACAAGTGTGGAGATTTTACTGTAATGCGCGTGGCTCGAAAATGCGTGTCAGTAGAGCTATGCACTTTTCGTCCAACCCATTAGACACGCATTCCTCTGGTTTTCTCCGGTTTTCTTGGGTCAGACCAACAGTACACACTAGCCCGCTTTTACCAAAGCACGCAAAAAATATAATAAATTTAATAAATGTAATATAATTAATAATATCAATTTAATAGCATTATTTTGAAATAAAGTTTAAGAAAAAAATCAAATCTGCCGAGGAAAATGTGCGTTTAAACGAAACAAATGGACACATAAAATTTTATTATGAGAGTTAGACTCAATCTCTAATTATTTTTGAACGTGCATTCTTTTAACGACAGCATTCTTACAAATTTATTTTCAATTTTCTAAAATGCATTATATGCTTAAGCGTAATTATCCCTACTAGAACACTGTAGACACGATATCTTCCACAGACATTTGTTTAGATTTTTGATTAGACATTTGTGTAGACAATTTTGATAGAAAACACAGGTTTATAATTAAAAATTGTAAATTTTGTATTGATTCATAAAGCATACCGTATAGGGTTATGTATGAAATAGCATATTGGGTAAATGGCCTCCACACCTTTGCTGGCACATATGTACGCTTTTGTTGAAATTATCGACAACTGTTTTGCACAAACATGGCTGAATTTGAGCCGTTTATTTTGAAAGTGGCGTAAGTCCATTTATACTTAAATTGAGATATTTATTATTGATAATGTTCGGAGGCAATGATTAAGGTAATTTTAATTAATTAGTATTTAACAAGTTAACTTCATTTTTTAGACAATTGCTTCAGTTGAATAATTAATATGAATTAATGCAGTTAACAAAAATTTACACAATATACATACTTACAGTTAAATATACAACTTAAAGATTAATATTAAATTTTAGAAATTATTTCACTCATGGAGAAAAACAAAACGACAAGACCGTTCCGTCAGGGGATAAAGTACAGATAACAATAGAGAAAAGATTGATGAAATATGCATTCAAAAAGTTTTCTTTGATACAGCGCCAAATTTCCTCGGTGGGTGATCGTCGGCTTGTTGGCATAAACCTTAGATTTCAAGAAACCCCAAAGGACAAAGTCCAGTGGCTTAGCTCGCATGATCTGGGCGCCCAATTCTATTCACCAAAACGGGAAATTACACGGGCCGGAAATGACTCATGTAGCAATTCAATTCTTTCTGAAACTGTATGGCGTGTAGCACCGTGTTGTTGAAACCACGTGCGGTCCATATCCATATCGTGTAATGTAGGTACCAAAAACTAGATCATCATGTTGCGATAACCTGACCGGCCGCATTTTCCAAGTAGGATGGTCCGATGCCTCCAAACCAAAATCTGTACCAAACAGTAACACGTTGCAAATGCATATGTTTTTCAACAATCACTCGTGGATTTTCTAAGCCCCAAATATGACAATTTTTTCGATTAATGCGTTAACTGCCAGGCCCGTGTGAATGCTACTTTCTCAGCGATCGCTAGCCTACCGCTATCCTACCGCTATCCAGAACGAGACACGGAGTGTAAGCAGCACGATATGATTATCGGGTACCTCCAGATGAGAATTTTTCCACGTTCTAATTTGTTTTTAGTCGAGCAGGTATTCGTTTCTATAGAGTAATCAAACTTCTAGTGAAGTTATTTTGGGTGACACTTATTTATTGAAGAAAATGATTGTCCCTCGCAGCTAAATTCGTTCGATTCACTAAAGTGAATAGCAGTTTCTTCCGTAACAACATTGTTTTCTGCTTCAATAACCAATTCTTGTAAAATGTGATTAATATTATCTTCATTACACTCATTATCACTGCATTTATCAGTCCCCAAATCAGGGTCTGACAATGTAATTATATTTATTTTTTTCTTTCTGAAAAATCTTAGCTGTTCCTCGTCGTTACTATTTGAATTCGTATAGACCTCTTAACAGGTTTCCTCTGTACTGCCATATGATTCACAAGAAATAATTCTTCCCTTTTTCTTTTCGACGTTCAAAAACAGGAGGGCAAAAATTTTAACCATTCGTCACTAGAGAAGAAATAATTGAAAAAGAAGAAATAATTTCCGAATTTCCGACGCTTGCTCAGATGCTTCGCTCCTGAAAAAAGATTTTCATCCGAATGCATGTCCCGGAATATTTCATTCTAAACGTGCTTATCTTCTACTACGAAACAATAAGTTTACACTCCGAGGCGTTCAAGCATAGAGCGGTAGATTGAGCACCTACACGAAAACAGCCGACACACACATCTGCGTATCATAGTGTTCAACGTATTAAGTAAGACGTCAAGATGAAATCTTCATTATTTTTAAAATACTGCTCAATAATGTAAACGTGTTGTTCTTTCGTGTAGCGTTCTATTTTTAATAACTCTGAGCTGTCAGCTGTCATGCTGTCTTTTTTTCCGTTGGCAACGCTTTACCGCACATAATGACGCAAAATTCAAATCTTCCGCACATTTTGGGACACCCTTTACATACGTCCCGTTTTTCGTCCTGTTTTCTGACATTTGTTTAAATTCTATGATGACCTTCCGCAATTATTAGCGTGGGAAAATTTTTGTAAGAAATCGCACAAACGGTTCAATAAAATACCGAAGGCACTGTAGTTTAATATCGAATAAAGGTAACAACAAAGAATAACAATACCAACACAAACAAAACTCTAAACACAACTCAAAAACATTAAGAATACTCAGCTATACTGCTCTTGAATCACGGCTATGCTCACTTTGATTTTGGTGTTCTTGATCTTTTCTCTAACTACCCATGAAGCCCTAGTAAAGCCGTTCCACTCATACGCATTGTATACTCATGCATACACACAGACGGAATCATTAATTTGTTCCACGACCTTTGAAGGGGAACAAGGAGAATTTGGAATACGATTGTGATGCGGCTGGGCCCAATTGATCCAGATTTATAGACTCTCTGATCAACACGCGCGCTATTTACAAACTGCAAAAAAATGTATAATTGTGAGATGTGTGGTGCATAGACAAGCAACCGAATGCGTGTGAGTGTGTGCGTGTGGAAATGTGTATGCGTGTAGCGCTCGATGTTCTGAAGATTAAGACGCCAACCAAAGACACTTGACGATGACGTGAAAAAAAAGACGTTCAGGGAGACAAATTCAGACGATTGCAAGAGTGAGTGTGCGAGTTTTCTACGCGAGTTAGGTTATTTTTCTATTGTCCTTCGACTGTTAATAAACTTTATAATATAAAATTCCAACATAATTATGGTTGTTACAATACATATTGACATATTTAATTGTATTATGCATAGAAACTACATAATGTCGTATTTGTACGTTTCTATTAATAATACAATTAAATATAACAACAATTAAATACTCGTACTTAATTGGTTGCATGCTCGGTAAAGACCATTAAAAATCCTATTTATATTCAATAATACCGTGCATACTCATTGGATCATTATAAATTATATCAATGTCTATTGTAATAACCATAATTATACATTTCTGCGCAGTTTGTAAATAGCGCGCGTGTCCATCATAGAGTCTATAAATCTGGACCAATCGATCCTTGCCGTCTAACACCGCCATGGTCGTATTCCAACTTCTCCTTACTCTCCTTCCGGGTTTGGAACAAATTAATGATTCCGTGTCTACTACATTCCTCGCATATAGCACACAACATCCTGCGCAAGCATACATACGCACACACTCACATGCAACGCTCTCATCTCACACACGGCCGTCTTGCACGAGCATACAACTATTGGAATCAGCTAAGAAAACCGATACGATGAATAATATTTTTCCGATCCAAATAAGATCAGGCACGATATAATTACAACTACATATACTTATTTAATACGTATTAAGTAATTCATTTTATTTTTGTTTTGTATCGAACTGCGAGGATGGGTTGCTAAAGGAATTCATAAAACATCGCTACATATCATCGTACACGTAGAATACAAGCTATGCTTCCACAGTTTCTGCTGAATATATCAGTTGTGCTGAGAAAATAACATCGAAAGAGGCGCTATTTGATTAACTTTAACGAAAAAGATACGACTTAAATGACGCATACGGAAAAGGAGATACTATACGACGAATAATGTGAAATCATGAGTTTATATCGCTGATCCACGTATAGGCTAAGTCTACATTTGACTGAAAATTAGGTACTTGTCACAGAGATATAAGATTACTTATCTGTCTAACAAAAATTAAGTACTGCAGTATTATCGCGTGCCCTTCATTTTGATTAAAAAAATCTCCTCGATATGTTAAAAAAGCTTTTCAGATCAAAAAAAGTTGAATTAAAAAAGATATTGTGTTAAGAACTGTTAAGACGTAAACTCTTGTCAATGGAGCCATGCCGCGTACCGCGTGTGTGCCATATACGATTCACTTGGCTGGGTCCGACGGAGATAGCATAAGCGTAAAAGCAGCACAATGACAATTTAGCAGCATGCTTTAGAGCGATAAACATGAAACTTTTACTGTAGTACGTTTTACCAAATTTTGTTTCATTTTTTAAAATATGCGAATTGTAATGAATGTTTTAAAAAATCAGTATTTTCCAAAGTATTTCTAGATGCTATAGACAAAAATTATAATGTATTAAAAAAATTAATGTTCTTATACAGGGCGTTCGCAAATCAAATTCAACGTCCGTTTGGGCTACGTTACAATCCTTACACGCAGTCCGTCGAGGTTCTTACGGACGCACAGAAAATAACCGCTGTTATCAGCGAATTACGAGGTGACCTGTGTATCGTTTCAAATGCGCTCAAAAAAATTCACGAACAGGACGATACCGTAGATGTCGAGAGAATAACGAGTTTACTGACAAAGGGCATGGAACTTCGACAAGAGGGTTCATCCTCCGAGAGCGATGATGCGGACAAGAGCCCCAATGTGGAGACGCCACAAAAGAACGTTGAATCCCTGAATCACGAAGAGTATTCTTATACCCCAAATAACATTCCGACCGAAGATTAAATCAGATTCTTCCGAAAAATGATGGGCAACTCGTGTACAACATACACTTCTACTGAATCTACAATATTGTACAATCTTTAAATTGTCGTAGATTATACTAAATTCTATATGTATTGGCTCCTTATGAAACTTTAGGACATCGGTCATCAAAACTGCGTATGCTGTATACTCCAAAGATAATCGAGTTAATTCAATATTCATTTAAGACAAAGAATCTTAGCGCTGATAGTATGTTATCATTATTAGATGATGCTTGTCTATCGAATAAACGTAAAATTAGCAACACGCATCACGTACTCGCAAACACGTACACAGTGTGTGTGTATTTATTTCAACCTTCCCCTAAGGGATACAGTTCTATCCACGCCTTATATTATAATTCCTCTTCTATCTTCTCTTACCCTATCGTTTAAGCTATCTTACTGCTAGTCTTATTCTCTACACTCTCCCCCCTCCCTGCCTTTTCCTGGTGACTGTTCTGCCCCCACCCCCGTAATCGCAACACAGTTGTAAAAATTTCAATTTTGAATGCTAACACCCTCCTTTTCCTTATACTGAGTAACTTATATTAACTTCCGTTATATTATATTTGCCTGTTTTTATTAATAATGCAACTAAATATATCAATATGCATTACACCGATCACGATTATAAGTTTCTGCGCAGTTTGTAAATCGCGCGCGTGTCAATCGTAGAGTCGATAAATTAGGTCTAGTCGGTCTCTATCTCCTGGCACCTCCTCTGTCTTATTTCAGCTTCTCCTTACTTCCCTTCAGCAGGCTTGAAACAAATTAATGATTCCGAATGTACACATTGAATCAAAAATTTGTCCCTCGACCCCTGAAGGAGAGCAAGGAGAAAATGTAATGCGACCGTGATGGTGTCAGGCAGCTGGGGTCAATTGGTCCAGATGTATAAATTCTATGATCGACACGCGCGCCATTTACAAACTGTGCAGAAATGTATAATTATGGTTGTTACGATACGCATTGACATATTTAATTGTATTATTTATAGAAACGTGGAAATATAACATTATATAGCCCAATATAACTTATTGCTAGTCGAAGAAGGCGGAAAAAAAACGAATTATCTTTTAAAATTTTTTAAATATCCTTTAAGAAAAAACTTTTGCATCAGAATTATTACATATGACCATTTTATAACATTAATTGCTTGACCAATTGTTCCAAAGTAAAATAAATTGTAGTTCAATCAACAACCGTGCTATAACCCTGAAAAGAATCATTTCACAACTCGTAAAAAATGCATTATAGCTCTGAAAAGAAATAATTAAGTCCTCGCACAACTACTTAATTTAATCCTTTTAATCGATAAATGTTACGAAATCGTTATATGTAATAATTCTGATGCAAAAATATCTTCTTGAAGGACATTTTTTCAATTTTAAAAGATAATTCGGTCTTTTCCCGCCTTCTTGGACTAGCAATAAGTTATATTAGGCTCTGTAATATTGTATTTGCACGTCTCTATGAATAATACAATTAAATATGTCAATGTGTATTGTAACAACCATAATTATACATTTCTGCGCAGTTTGTAAATGGCGCGCATGTCGATCATATAGTTTATGAATCTGAACCAATTGGCTCCAACCGCCTGACACCGCCACGGTCGCATTCCAGCTTCTCCTTACTCCCCTTCAGGGGTCGAAGAACAAATTTTTGATTCAGTGTGTACACGCAGAATCATTATTTTCTCACCGAGCCCTGAAGGGGAATAAGGAGAAGTTGGAATACGACCGTGGCGGCATCAGGCGACAAGGACCAATTGGTCTACATTTATAGATTCTGTGATCGACATGCGCGCAATTTACAAATTGTGCAGAAATATATCATTTGGTTGTTATAATTCACAATGATATATTTATTTGTGTTATTCCTAAAAGATTGAAAAAATGTCCTTTAAGAAAAGACTTTTGCATTAGAGTCTACGGATAACGTGATATTAATTGTTTGACCGATTGTTTTATTGCAAAATGAATTGTGATTCTCACAAGAACAGTACTATAGCTCGAAAAAGAACCATTTCAAAACCTTGAAAAAGTGCATTGTAACTCTGTTAATTAATAATCGGTCCACCATCTATGGCGCACAACTACCTGATACAATCCATTTACTCAATTAATATTACGAAATCGTTATACATAATAATTCTGATAAAAAATTTCTTTAAAGAACATTTTCCCAATTTTAAAAGATAATGCATTTTTGTTCCACTTCTTTATACTGGTAATATGTTATATTAGGTTCTATAATTTTGTGTTTGCACGTTCCTATGAATAATACAATTAAATATGTTAATGTGTATTATAACAACCATAATTATACATTTCTGCACAATTTGTAAATCGCGTGCGTGTCAATCATAAAAATTAAGGTCAGTCGATCCTTGCCACCTGACATCATTACCTTTATATTCCAAGTTCTCCTTGCTCTCCTTGAGGTATCGTGAGAACGATTCATTGATTCTCTGTGTACACGTTACATCAATGAATCGTTCGTGACCTCTCAAGGAAAGTAAGCAGAACATGGAATATGGTCATAGCGGCCTCAGGCGACGACGATTGACTGATCTTGATTTATCGACATAATTGATCGATATGCTCCTGATTTAAAAACTGCGCGGAAATGTATAATTATAATCATAACAATACACATTGACATATTTAGTTGTATTGTTCATAGAAACGTGGAAACATAACTTAATTAACCTAATTTAGCTTATTACCGGTATAAGGAGATAGGAAAGGAGTGGATTAGCTTTCACACCTAAAAAGAAGTCCGTTAAAAAGAACAGTTTTCGTTAGAGTTATTACGTATACCGATTTTATAACATTAATTCGTTGATCAACATTTCTAATGTAAAATAAATAGTCGTTTTAACAAGAACTATATCAAATTTGCAATACAATATTATAAATTTCAAATAAACACGCTTCACACAAACAAAATCTTTCAAGAAAAAACTAAATCTGGTAGTTGAGCTATAGTGCGCTTTTTCACAGTTGTGAAATAGGTCTTGGTAGCAGTACGTCTCAATTTATATTGAAATGATCGGTCAAGCAATTAATGTTATGAAACCTTTATAGGCAATAACTGTAATAGAACGGTTTTTTCTTTAAAGACATCTTTTCAAGCTTATAACATAATCCATTACTTTGCTATCTTTCTATACCAATAATATGCTATATTCCTTTCTATAATATTTTGTTTGCATATATCTATAAACAATAGTATAAAATATGTCAATGTGTATTATAATGATTATAACTATAAATTTCTACACAGTTTGTAAATCGCGCGCATGTCGATCATAGGGCCAATAAATCAGGATCAGTTGGTCATAGCCGTTTGAGGCCGCCATAGCTATATTCTGTGTACCCCTTGCCCCGCGAGAGGGACCGGTGAACGATTCATCGAATTCGTGTGTACATATTATTCAATGGCACACTTGTCCCATCTGTTGTCATAGCACGTATTTACATACGGGTGAGCGGTCAAAAAAAGTTGTTTTAGAATAGGACGCAATAATTTCTTGCACTTGAAAAGGAGAAGGATGCGTGGGATGCGTATGGACTAAGTCAAGCTGCAATTATCGATGTTTCTATTACATATGCCAGTGAGCATCCCAGAACAGTAGCCAGCAATGTAATGCTCCAGTACAGTAACAATTGTTAATTGTGAAAGTACCTCTTTGGGTACTACCATATTACTAAAAAGCAATATTACACATTACAATTGCCAAGGAAAATATGTAAGTTGTCAAACTTTAGCCTGAGTGTAATATTTTTCTATGCATCGCTTAACAAAACCATGTAAGCATGGCACAACTACAAACTTCGAATATTGACGGGCTACCAAAACATTTTGTTTTGGCTATGCGTACGCTCTTTGATATAATGGACGACCAAAACTGCGGTTTTATTAAGTTCTCAGAGATTGAAGGTCGATGGCAAGATGATGGAACTCAGGGCCTTCCAAAAGGTGTTTTAGATAGTCTTAAAAAAGTGACACCTCCTAATGGTCTATTGTCCTTTGAGAGGTTCTGCGTAGGGCTTAAAATGTGCTTGGTACATATTCAAACAAATGCAGAATGCAAGAAAGATGATGGTCAACCAAATAGGCCTCCATCAGCACCTATTCTCATTCCTGATAATCAAAGCAAAGCAGTGTGGGCGTCTCCTAACACAGCGGCTATCAGGCCTAATAATGCAATATCTCAGCATCGTACATTAAGTATGCCACAGTTGCTGGCAAATCGTAAAGATTCTAATGAGCAGGTAGAGGCAATAAGTGGTAGAACAGTGAGCGAATCAAAATTGATGAAAACTTACGGACCTCCAAAACCTCCTAGAACTGGTGCCACAATGGATAGCCGCAATGTAACTTCAGATAGAAACTTTGATAAGTCGGAAATACGAACCGTTCTACAAAATTGGCAGATGGGTCTGATGATGGGTGACGATAAAGGAGTAGACAAGCGCCAATTATCGATGGTAAATTACAGGATGGATACGAGAACATTGCTTAAACCAACACGAATTTTGGGTGATGGTAAAGCAGTTGAACTGCACAATAATCAACTCAGTCTGCAACCCAAGAAACTGTTAAGTCGTCGCAGAGAACCTAGACGTCATACGTTGCAGAACGGTATTGATTACAATATGGTAAAGATGTTCTCTAGGTTTTTTGACTAACTTCGTAATTGGTTTTGGGTATGCATGATAGTAGATAATAACATTGATATGATATTGTTTACGGATAGAAGTTAATTGAACAATAATCTTGAAACACACAGTTACTGTATTCTGTTAAACTTGCACTGTAACTATAGGAACTTATTCTTGTTTTAAAAAAACAATAAATTTATAATGCAATAAATTCAATCGTGTAATTAAAATATTTTAGATGAAGAGAATGAAGCAAATTGAGCAAGAAAGAGAAGTACTACTTCAGGGTTTAGCTGCAGTTGATAAAGCTAAGGAATGGTACCTGAAGCAAATATCTGTTGCTCAAGAAAAAATTAAGCACCTTGGACAAATGGGTTCACATGTGGTACTAAGACAATTTCTTTTAGCATATATCTTAATATTACATTACTACCGAGCTTCAAACTTACTTCGTATTTTTATGTAATGCATAAGGAGCAATGGACGGAAGCGCAACAAGAACGTTTAGAACTGCAGCGCGCACGAGTTTTGGAAGTTAATCGACATTTGGCCGCTTTAATTAGCAGTTGGGAGCGCGGAGGGCTTCCACTTCATATGAATCTTGCCTTTCTCAGCACTCCAACTAATGCACAACATCATCAAGACGTGCTATCAAAGCTAAAGCAACAAAATCTTAGATTAACAGAAGTAAAATAAGATATACGAGCTTACATAAATATACACCAAAATTAAATTTATCCATACGTAAATGTGCGTATAATACGATAATACTTTATAACAGGAAGTCAATAAAAAGGGCCAACGAATAGCATTATTGGAACAGGAAAAAGATAGTCTTGTCCGCGAGTTATACAGCAGACAAACAAGTATGGTTCAGTCCAGGCGATCGACGATGATTCAAGAACAGCAGGATCAAACATTCATGTAAGGTACTAACAGTACTCACATATATAATATACCCCCGAGCTAAAAGTTTAAAATATGTAAAACAATACTTTTTTTAGAATATAGCAATTAAGCTTTATCAGGAGAAGTCTTCGAGGGATTTCTTGGACAAGAATACGATGGAATTATTTTGATGTTAATATCTAAGTAAATCAAGTATTAAGCATAAGGCATAAACCACGACAGTAACGATCGGATTAAAAATGTAAATTATTTATTAATCATTGCGAATGCTTACTGTGGTAAATAAATGATGTGCCTTACACAATGTATGATCCATCCAAAATATTTTTATGGTCATTTTTTAATCAAATAAATTTTATTGTAATTAATATGTACCTTTGCAGGTTTTTATTCTGGAGACACAATATGATTTAATATACTCGTAGAAACAACTCGCATTTCTTATCATACTCTGTACCTTACACACACACTCTAAAGTCGAAGTACGCTAATCTCCTTTTATTATATGCAAAGCAAGTTTACTGTCCCTATCCCTCTCGTCTCTAGCCATTTCATCGATTTCTGGCTTTAAAATCATCATGTCAAGTGTTATCAAGACCTCTAGAGCGATAGCGGACTTCCTTAATCGGTGAACAATTCTGTTAGCCTATATCATGTAAAATAACGTAGAAAATAAATTCACCCGCATATCATATCGACTTTTTTTTCCAAAATGGTACAGTATATACAATATACTCCATGATATTTGTATCGGATTCAAACAGTTAAATTAAAAAACAAACTAAAATATTGCATCAGTAAAAGAGAGATTCATACATTCTAATTAACTACAAATTTAATTAACACCGATACTATTACGCGCAAAGATAATCAGATGCATCTGCATTAGTTGCATTGACCTAAATACTGCTAAAATAATCGCCCAATCATAAAAAATATAATTGCATACAAAAAAACACAACTTTTTCTTTTCCAATTTATTTTCGACATTTACTGCTAAGGTCATCGATTTAGAATTAATGGTTTAATGTGAATTCCATGCCACCAGAACTATAATACACATATACATATGATGATGAAAAGACTAATGGTGATAGACAACATTCGAACTCGTAACTCTTCAACTTTTTCACGATGTAACAAAATTATTTGTATAATTCTTTCTAATATAGTTTCATAAAGTAGTCGTTTTACCCCCCCCCCCCCTCCTAGTTTGTAAAACTATGTTCAATAAGGCCATTATTCGAAAATTTCTCAACCCAACAATATTGAAGCTTTTGAATAACGGCGTTATTATCGAGGCACATTCCTCATAACGGCCGATTCGTGCCCCACGCATCGTTTCCCAGGAAGTGCCGAGAGCTACAAGCTCCTCCGGTTCTCAAGCAGAATCAGTCGCCCCGTAGCAAGTGCAGTAGCGAGTGCTTTCGGTCAGTTGAACAAGGTTTGGGCCGATTCGGCTATCTCTGCACAGCTAGTTGCAATAATTCCCACCCTCGGGGGCACATTGGTGAATCCAAAGCCAAACTGATCAATTGGTCGCTCGGTCGCTCTTCGTAGCCACAACGCGCCACGGATTTATAGTACCCCCTTCAAACCGTTGACCTCTGACCACTGTTAGTCGGTACAAAAGTCTGTCTGCAGGCGCCGTAGCCGGTCGTCGATCTTCCCCCCTTACAAAGCCCTAAAATTATCTGGATCCTTATCGTCTGAGCTTAAGTTTCACTTTGGACTTCTTAAGAGATCATCATGCTTCCGAAACTGGCGTCGCCGACGATTCTTTTTCTTATGACGACAGGTATGGTTAAAGTAATACTCCGTTAATCTATTTCTCTTTTATTTTCCTATTTATAATTTGCGGCTTGTTTACACAGAGGTTTTCCCCCAAATTAGTAGAGACCGTTGATAATTATAGTGTATAAGTGTTTTCCAGAGTTCTTATCAGAATTTACATGTATAAATTTTCCTAGCTGCATATTCTTTTGGATTGAATATAAGATTAGCGATTCATGGTACATGTATAATGATTAAAGGAACCTTTCTTTCATTTTGAAGGATTTCAATCCGTCTTTCCCAGAAACGACTTAACACAAGAAAAGTAGATATTTCTTTTATAGATTATAATAGTATCGTTTGTTTGAAAGCATCTTGCATTATCTTGACAATATTCATACAAATTTATGTTAAATATGACAAAGCTATGCGATCGGTAAAGAACAGCACATATCCCCCTTTGCTTGATTGTACCTCGGTGGATCATATCATTCGTGATTAATGATCGCCAGTATTGTGAACGTGAGAGTGTATAAACGCGAGCACATACGTACGCGGATATATTTATAGTAATCATGTCAATAATAGTTCTATTAAGAAGGTCATAGTAGCAGTATTGTAAGTTTTGTGGGTTATTTAAACTTTTCGAAGCGATTAAAAGCAGTTGGTTTCTATCTCACAAAACACTTATCAATTTGTACGAGCGGGAAGTGCAGTACATCCGGCAAAAATAGCTAGTCCCCGCTTCTGTACTTTTCGTACCGCTATCTCTTCGGGGTAAATAAACCGTTGATACGTTTGTCGCTTATGGCGCGATGCACAGAGCACGTTACAGAACATCGTCAAGAGTTTGCCAAACCACTTTCATCAAAATGTATTTGTCGTGATTCAATATATATTCAAATTTTTTTAAATATCCTGAGATACTTCTGAAATCCCGAGTCAAAAATAATAATCAATGGCAACCCTAAAATATACACTTAACTTGCGGAGAACACCGTTAAAAATTATATTTAAAAGATTTACAGTAATGTTCACAATACCCTTTAATTGTATACAACACGGATAAAATTAGCAAATCCATAGTGACGATGATTATGTATTGCATTTCTCGGAATATATAAGTAAGCTTTAGGATCTTTAAAAGTTTAACGCCAAAGTACTTGATTAATGTTTAAATGTTTATATTTAAAATTAATTTTCTTAAGAATTAGACTTAATAGCCCCGAACGACAACAATCTGTGCCGTTATTTTAGAACAGTTAAGTAATTAACGATTCTCTTCAAAAGCCAATGAGATTACTTTACAGTAAATCATTGTGAGACAACAATTCAAACGCTTATGAGAATTTTGGTAATTAATTTTATCGTGCAACAATATTTATAGTTTGAAATGAATTTTAAATAACTCTTCGTCATTTTTTTCTACTTCTTGTTTTATGGAATTAATCGATTTAGCAAATAAGGTGCTCATATACTCTAACTGTATCAAATACAATTAAGAATTTTCAATAGCATCGTCGCGGATATAATCAATGATATTATCGAATATATGCAATGAAATTACGTACAGCAAACATTTGTAAGAGAGTTGGAAATAGTTGATTATATTTTTCATAACAACTATTTCCATTATATATACCATCAGGAAAATATTAGCTGTTTTAAATAAGTATTACTATAAACATTATTGTTGATACTATTCCTAACGCTTCAGCCGTATATAAGATCGTTAACAGTTTGGAAAAGCATCTTTACGAAAATATTTATCGCGCAATCTGTAATAGACAGTCGAATTTGACTGACATTATTGAAAGCTTACAAAAGCACTCTTTATTTTATTCTTATGCATATTATTACTATTTAACGAGAAGACGCGTTTTTGAATGTATTACTACTATTTCAGCCGTACTTTCACGAGCATGTGATTTGGATCAGATGAGATATGGATGCCGTATCTACAACGCGCAATGCAGCTGTGGCTATGGATGCAGTTCCAAATACAGATATGATGACAAAGAAGACTGCAAGCTAGCGCTGAGAGGTAATTTAGGATTCTTACCCTGAGTATTTAAACGAGTTTCTTTATGCTTAATGGAGTTGTTTTTTTCTCTAGATTGTGCACATTCCAAATATTCTTGAAAATTTTCAATAAGGGCGAATGCACTTTTTTCTAGAACATTATGGTTTTCATAGATATACAGTTATAAGGAAAATGTGGTTATTGGTATTTACGCTTGTTTTGTTCAACACGAATAATTCAAGTACAACAATCGTTATATTTCGAGTAATAAGGGCAAACTCAACATTTGGTAAAAACTTTTTAGTTTATCAAACTGATTTATAGGAGCCAATCCACATTTCTGTAGGTACATTTTCTTAATTTTGCCTTCTTCTGCGCCGTAAACAAAGGTTCCATTAAAAAAAAAATTTTTGTAAACGTTTGCGGTCCCACCAGAAAGAACGAACTCCGTAGGTTATACTCTGTTTGACCTGTTATTTCTTAACCCTTTTAATGTCGGATAATGCCATACCATTATTACGCTGCACCCGTGGAAAGTGCTATTATGACCTACACTTAGAAACAAGAAATCTTAATCTTTGAAATTTCATTACAAATTTGATTCAGTATTGTTAATAAGATTTTAAATCAATTTTTAAATTCTTTAGTTATATTAATCCATTTCTTTCTTTACTTCTTAGCATTCCCCATATTTCCCATATAAATTATTTAATCATCATTTAAAACTGAATTTTTATAAAGCTTTTCTTAAATTACTAACCAAATTATATCAGTTTAGCCCGGCATTTTTTGATTAGCTGCAACTTTTTACTACAAAGATTCAAATTCTTGTTTTGTGTGAAAATACTTCATTTATCAAAAACGTAAATTTATCATATAATATTAACACAAAAATTATGAAAATATAATTAGATATACTAAATATGTGTAAACACACAAGAATATTTCATTGAATTTACCTTTATGATATATGCTTAAACCGAGTTTTCGTTTGAAGATGACTATTGTATTCTCCGTTTTTATTTTACTCGCGTAATCAAGATTCATTAATCCAATATTACTATATCAGATAATTCGTTTGCAAGTATCTCAATGCATACTTTGCTGTGATCCACTGCTACTTTTTTATCTACTAAATATAACAGATACATATCAAAATATCACTAATAAAATTGAATCAGAAAACACGGAAAGTAAGCAGACATTACAGTCGAAAAGCAATGTCTCCAGAAGCAGTTAGTTTACAAAAAAGGAAACCTACGTAACTTATATTACATGAATAAAATGCAACATAAATTCAAACGTGCTGTCCTATAAATGTTAATAAAATAATATGAAAAACCGAATCAACATTCGAACGTAAAAATCTTCATTAATATGACCCATGTAGAATACTTTTGGATTGGTCCGAGTGCAAGTATACATAATAAAAAAATTGTCGGCTATTATATATGTAATAATTGTCGATTTATACATTCGCAGAATGGATTATTTAATGCACCTACCCGTTTTCATTTAAATGAACTTAATCCATAGATATGCGTGGCGACATATGCTCTCGGACGAAACCTTGCTTGAATGGTGGTTCTTGCCTGCAGATATCACCGGATCCTGGATATAAATGCCGATGTGAAGGAACTGGGTATTATGGTACACGCTGCGAAAATCGTTAGTATACATTCATAGTAATTAATTATCTACTGACTTCATATCGATTAAACATTTCTATAGCATCCCCAGAAACTTTTTATCAATTTTTTTCACGTCTATCTACGAATATATATTTAACATTACATTCCCAAAATGTTACCTCCCTTTAGAAATAGGCTTACGGGTAGTAGTTAAACAATCTTTTTTCGCGATACATTAAAACGAGTACATAAGTAACCTTTCAAGCGAGATCAAATAAAATGATAGCAATATGAAATATTAGATTACATAATATAAACTAAAATGATCGTAAGATATTATTAAATATAAGAATCTAATGTTGAATGACGTTTTTTTCAGCTTGCGTGGAATCTAACAACTTACGGTTCCGAGAACGCTTTCCGTACGAATGTGTAGTGATCTGATTTAAGATTCTGTAATTTGCACTTTTACGCTCCAAGAACACTGCATTACAAATTAAAAATAAATCCAGTTTTGAAGAAGGCTACAAAGCTCTCTATGTATATGTAATATTTATATAATGCACCATGTACTCGTATTTCCGAAAATACTATGGCAAAGCAAATATCGCGTGTAATTTAACGCCTTCCGCAAAGCTGGAACACAAAGTTCAAATACGCAAGCTTGAGCAAACGATGGAGGTACATAAGATGAAATGTGAGGTTAAACAATTCTATAGTGTATCAAAACATCGTACATATAATAAATTCCAAAAAGGCAATATATCTGATGTTTCCATTGTTTATTCATCAATAATTTTACAATATTTATGCACATGATGTGTTGGATCCATGAGATTATGCACAAGCACTTGTTTGCTTTGTGCCTGTGCTATGCACTTTCATTTTTTTTTTATTTTACTCCTTTTCACCTATTTCTACATAATGCCACATGTGCTTTGCTTACTGTTTCGGATGGCAAAACTTAAAATAAAATGCAATTCTTATTCTTTACATAAGTGTTTTTTTTTTTCGTAATTTGTATCATAATATACTTACTGAATTTGTAATACTAATTTGATTTTACAACACGAGACTGTATCAGGAACTTAACGACATGTATATATATTTATATATAATATATTATCTAGGACAAACAATTGGCCAGTTGCAACGTTTTTTACAAAGTCATAGACATTTTTTTAACAGAATGACAGTATAGCAATTTATATAGTGAAATGCAATTCTGCTCGCTTGACAAAAGAATTATGCGGATTTAACAAACCGTAGTGTACAACAAGTTTGCAAACTTTTCATGCTTATGACATGGCCAATATACTTTTTCTAGACAGTGGTTAATTTCTCATCTCATGCAAATTTGTAATCCTGTGATGTACATCATGGGTGGAACAAATAGTCTAATGAAAATAATATAAATAAAAGCAGTATCGACATTACGTATATTTTTATAAAGAACGACAGCACATTGTCTTTGAACATTACAAACAGGCAGGTTGTCAATTAAACGATGTTTATTACTTGAAAATCTGAATAAACGTACGAATTAAAATATTCGGATAGAGAAATGAAAAGAATCTTGAAAAGTTCGAATGTCCTTCACACTTGTGATACAAAGATTAAAGTAAAGGATCAAATTCATTAATGCTTCATGCTTTTAATGTGTATATACGTAAGAAATATAAACGGAAATAATCTATCTGAATATTCTAAGAGAAGTTAAAAATTGGACAAGCTGCCTCCCTGCACGTCTCTCTCTTCCCTCTTTTCCTCTCTCTTTCGCGCACACACACTTTCTTTCTTTCTTTACATCTTTCATATCATAATAAAACAACTCGGTATTATCTGCCTCTTTTTCTTCCTGTCCTGACATTGGCATCCTTCCTCCCTTATTCTCGAACGAAATTCATGATGATTTGATCAATTGATTAGTATCAATATAATTATTGTTGTCACATTAGTCTCAATTTGGCAAACGTTTACGATCATGCTTATAATAATAATCGCGGTACCAAAGTGTGTACGTACTAAAAACAGGTAATGTAGATTACAATTTGAATAAGCAATAATCGATCCCATAGAACATTACTCTTGGATGGCACCGGGAATATGCTGCAATCTTTCCTGGCTGAATCCACGAGTGCCGTCCGGCCCTCTTGGTTGCCGAACTACCGTCAATTTAGGGCCAGTGTCCTCTAACGATATGGTGCGCAGCCGGCTTATCAAACGTTCCGGACGCTGTTGAACAGCATCACTACATGCAAAATACCACCAGATCGTAAAAAATAAAGGACTGTAGTACAGAGCCTAGCTTTAACAGTTAACCCTTTGACTGTCACGCCGAAATTACATATTTTGCTCAGGACGCCACTGTATTTTTATTATTCAAGATTTTATAGAAATTAATCTTTTATTTTTGATGTTCCACTAAAAATTTTTAATTGTGAAAACGGCACTTTTTCTTTCAAAGTATCTTGTAATTAGCAATTATGATCAAAATGCACTAACTGTTAATTTTTATTTAACTCTTACAACTGTACGTACTTCAAGTGCTCCGGTCACTAATGACCACTGTGGCGTCATGGGAGAAACCATGACCGATGATATATAATCAACATGGCAGTCAAAGTGTGAATTTCTAACAAGAAGCCACGTGTACATGGTGTGTCTGTCTTTTTCTTTTGTTTTTCAATTTTTTATATAGATTGCTAACATCATTCGATCCAAGATCTACCATTCTAACGTGAATTCTGAATCACTGATGCTATGATATGCATAGCACATGAAAAATTACTCAAGGATATTGGGCAGGATTCCAAATATGGATCCTCTACATGGAAATTTGAGCCTGTATGCTAAATACCACTGTAGCTCCAGGATGCGCAAATAAGCGAATTAAAAAAACTCATTGAGATTTTACGGACAGTACACATAACATCTTGTGCCTTTTATCATCGTTAAAAAGCATTAAACCATATTATTTAATAGTAAAGTAAGAGAGGTATTTCGTGCTTTATGCTGAGTCTCGGATAAATTTACTATTACTGATACGTTTCTATTCAATGATCGTATAGACCACATCACTCTCCGATTAAATTTACTATTAAATTGAATAGCATAAAAATCCATCTAAACATATAAAGAGGTATTGGTAGCGATGCTCTTTTGGATCAAAGCTTAGTACTGAAAATACAATTACAGGTACAAACAATGGAAATGAAATGTCTATATATATTTGTTTAAACTTTGATATCAGCTCCTGAGATCAAATAGCTTATATAAATCCTACTATTTTAACCCTTTTGAAATTCCTGATTTATATGTATACCAATCAAACTTTCCATAAAATCATACTTCATAATGTATATCAGATTGGATAAGTTCATACTCGTATTTTAATGTATTTTACACACTTGGACTTCTATGTGGGAGATCCGATTTTGAATTCCACAGATCACCTCCAGTTTTTTCCATGTGATATGTATACTACAGCTCTGGTGGTTCGGAATAAACCTTAAATCTAGGCCACATTACCCTAACAGCCGGTGTCAAAAATGAAATGAAAAAAAAATAGTAGACAAATTGTTGGCCACATCACAAGCGTAATTCTTAATTTCTATGCATAAGGTATTTCCACTCAAATTATATCAAGTTAGTTCTGTAAGATTAAAACCTTATAACACGATCTTCTGAAAGTCATCTTGAAAAACATGCATTCTAATCCACTGAAGAGCTGTTGAACCTATTCAACGTTCTAAGTCAAATTGAGCATAGTAATAAATTTGTATCCATGAGAACAATAATTATAATTACAGATTTTCAGCCAGTTGTGAAAAAAAATATGTATAAATATCTGCAGAAAAACAGAAATTATATTACACTCTATTATTATAATTGTACAATTTAAAATAATTGGTTTTGAAAGTATTGTGGTAGAAAAAATTTCTATGACGGAAGATATATGTGCGATCAAAAATCTCTGATTTACAATGCTTGTCATTATGCTACACCAATTATCATATAAAGCATTTTGTAACCTGAATTGTACACCAAACTTTACTATTTAATGAGACATTACACATATTCTTTTTACGACTGACTGAATATCTATGACTATAGTCATGGTGACACTTGTACATAGAGGATGTATCTAAATTCCCATTACAGAATGTGAGGACTGGTAGTGGGGACCAAGATGGTTACAAAGGAACTTATGTCCAGAAATGTACTGTTTCCTCGCTACAAGAAAAACACTACCACAACACACGTTGAAATCTCCCACTTCTGCTGCTTACTGTACATTGTTTTAGCTTAGCTTCTGCATCCGCTTGCAAAAAGGGCTCGATGTGGCGACCATTGACTTCAACATAAACACCATACTTATGTTGCATGTTGTGGTACACACAATCACCAACACCTGCTATGTCAAATGCTACATCAAATAATCAGCGCTTCTCTGGGCAGCTCACATAATAAACTGAATGGCATGCAAACAGACCTTGGACACTTGACATCAGGTGATGATCAAATGACTTACATATACACTGGCCATTGGCGCCAAAAACGCGGGATAGTTCAAGAAATATTGTGGTGATGTTTTGCTTGTAGCGGGGAAGCAGTGCGTTTCCAGATATGAGTTCGTATACAAAACACAACCGTCTTGGTCCCTACTACAAGCCCTCAAAGTCTGTAATGGGAATTTAGATACACTTCGTATAAATTACACTGCCCAATTTGATTAAATTGGTGAGAACCATAGATAAGGTTTTCATTGCAAGATTACTTAGTTTTTGATTATATAGTGGCCTAAAAATTTATCTATAAGAGCTTATTTTAAAACATACTTTAAAACAGGACTCTGGAACATACCTCGATTTTGTCAAAAACAAAAGCGTAGTAACCTAAACACTTTTACAGAATTCATCTGTAAGTAATCCCTAACCACTATGTTAAAGACATAAAAATCGGTGGAACACAAGATCTACTTTTCCTTTGTAAGCCATGTAACATATTCACATGGAAAGTTATTTAAAAACAATGGGAAAGTCACTTTAAATTAAAAACCGGTGCAATACTCTGGAATGAACATTGTTTTAAATAAAACTTGATTTTCAAGGAAAATAACTTTGAAAATGAATGAATTTTACTATAGAAAGGATCTGTCCATTTTTATCCATATTTTTGTATGTATGTACATCATATGCATCAAATATTGAGGGCAGAAAATAATATAAAGCGATTCGGCCCTCAAGTATCTTGTTATTATAAATATTATAGAAAACTAATCTTACTCTCTCAAAAACAAAAAAAAAACAAAAAAAAACATTGCATTCATATTAAATTTCTGTAAAGATTTTTTAATGTTACTATATTTTCCAACTTCCTAAAAAATTTTTAAGTAATTTTTCAAAAACTTCTTTTAATGGTTCAATACCTATTCAAAGCCACTTTCCTCGAAAACAGAGCCTCATTTCCATAAATGTTATTTTATATTTTCAACTATGTTTTTCACATCATGTGTGTAGCACTAGGCATTGAACAGCATGTATGTAAGGCACTGAACCATACCAAAACGATGAATACATATATAACTCACCTTAACCGTGTTACATTGCAGGCGGATGATTTTCCGGTGCGTTGATTCGTAACTATGACAAATTCCACCTGATCTCCCGGTTGCAACGTGGCATGATCGCGTACTTCACTTATATGGAAAAACAACTTTTTGCCCTCGTCAACTTCATAAGCCAAAAAGCCGAACGGACCCTTAACCGCATCCACAGTAGCCCTTCTCTTTTTCCTAACTACGATAATGTTACAGGCGTGACCTGCCGAATCCACTTGCAATTGTACAGGATCGCCAACTTGAAGGAGCTCTCGTTTGTTGACAAGGCCCATTATCCCAAATTCATATTCTGGAGTATCCTCATCTTCGTTAGTCCCGTTAATCTTTATCAAACCGGCATATTCGGCCTGGTCGGGATTTGCACTTCTTAATGGACGTATAACTGTTCCATCTAGCACTTCACTGACCGCCGTTGGTCTTGGAATGCTTCCACGAGGTACTAATTTCACCGAATCAGCGGCTATACAACCAGAGCCTCTGCCGTTTGCAGAACTGATTATACATTCAATGTCCGCACCCAATTCTAGAGTACTTCCGTCGCCTTCAAAATTACTGGACAGACGAAAAATAATAATAGTGTTAGAAAAAAAATATCTTGCAAGAAATTAAGATAAAGTAGGTAGATCTGACGGCTAATGACTTACCTGAAGTGGAAAAATATTTCTTTATCGTGATTTACCGTCTCGATGAAGCCAAATCCATCCTTTAGAGCAGCGATGAAACCTTGGCAAACTTGACTATTTATTTTTTTATTACCGTTCTGGGTCTTCTCACCAGAGGAATTCACTCGAGATATGTCAACGGCAACAAGTTCTTTGTTCCTCTTCACCTGACAAATACTGAATTGGACCTAGAATTTTGTGATAAAAAAAAATATGACTGATCATGATCAATACTTCACAATATGTATACATGTTACCTTGTCACCCAATCTTGGGACATTTTTAGAATCGCAATCCTTAGTGAAGAAAATAATGCTCTTTTGCTGATTCTCCTTCAAGTAACCGATAAGACCAGGCTCAATTCCATTCACATCTTGGATAATGGTACCTAGTAAATCCTTCTCAGTAATAGTTTCAAATTGAACGGTTCCAACTGGTAAGTGTTTAAGTCTAATAGCGCTTTGTCTTGTGTTAGAAAATGAGGATGATGAATCCTAGAATCACATCAACTTTTTTTTAACTGCTTATACTGACATTTACGCATAGGAGAGTACTATTCCTGGGATAATTATATCTATATAATATATAGCTATCGTCTTATTATAATATACCACTGGTATTAAGTAAATACACAAAATCTAATGGAAATGCATTTAGAAATTTTGGGAGTAAGTCCTCCACAGTGGAATAAGAAAAGATTGTCATATAAATATAAGTATGGCAATTGTAATATTTATATCAACAGGTAGACTTATCATGTCGATAATGTTAATTGATTAGGACAAATTCTTGAATTGTACATTCAGATGAACTGTATTTTATCCTATGTCTGAAATATTCGTACCAAATATATCACTTTTGGTAGCATAGTTTCTAATTCTGATGTCACTATATGTTACAATCTAGGTGATTGTACTGATAAGGTTATAGAATTATTTCATTGGCCTCAAGTTATTAAAAAATTATAGTATGTTGAAAGCAGCAAAAAAAGAGATTTTAGCCTAACCAAACATAATGGTATAAATAAACAATATATTGAAAGCTCTTATACTTACAAATTTTTCATTTCATTAAAATTGCAAAGATGGAGTTTTGTAAGTATGTATTTAATTCTGTTCTTTGCATTTTTTGGTCAATATAAAAATCAAAAATCAATTTCTATTTTGCAAAAATTATTACTTAAGTTTTTAAACATCTAAAAATTAATATATGTTACTCCGCAAATGTTTCTCAATAAGCAAAATATTGAATTAGATTCGTTTTATAATTGCAATCAATCCAGAGCTTCAAAAACATCCAAATGACATCTTAATGCATTACATGGTCACCAGTTGACTACTATATTCTCTGTGTGAATCTTAGGTCTGCTTTTGTGAAACTACCTAGAAATGTCTGTAGATGTTTACATAATTAAACATATACAATAAACAAAGGGATTAGGAACATTAAGAGAAAATAACCTTAAACCCTTTAATTATTATACATACATAGTTATATAAATATCTACCAGAATTCTAAACAGCTTCTCAGAGAATATCCTTACAAATAGCCTAATGCATTTAGATGATACCTGAAAGTTTTTGAAGCCCTACCCTCACTGCAATTGGTAACTGAATCGAATCAAATTAGATTTGTTTATCAAGAAATATTTAAAGGATAAAATACACATTTTTCCAGAATTTTAGAAATCTAAGACCTCGTTTTTGTAAAATAAAAATTTATTTATAATCATCATATCTGAAGAAGAAGTATGTACAACATGATAAAAAATGTACATAGAAACTTTCATCATTTGCATGTGAATGAAAACAATAACTTATAAGTATTATAGGCTCTGAGATTAAAATCAGTTTGATCAATTTGGGTTGATCCACGTTGTTGATCAATATCTTCAAATCATTAAAATGATGATATAACCTCATTATTACATCACACAACTACAACATATAGTTTCATCAAAATCGAAAATCATGCTGCCAAACCTAATGAATTTTACATGGAATAACCGATCAGTTTATATCATATTTTTTTCTAGTTTTAGTCTAGAGAATGTACTGTGTTTTTTTTCATTACAATTAACTTATCAAAAAAGAATATTCTTAAATCTCATGAAAAGCAGTAGAAAAATATTTATATATATACATCAAACTCACTTGATTAACAGTGAATTCAACTTCATCTCCGACGCTAATTTCCCTATCAACGTCAAGAACCTCATTAAAATGAAAGAATAGCCTTGCATCTCGATCCACACATCGAATGAATCCAAATCCATCCTTAAGTGCAGCAATAATGCCCTGCTCCCGTCTTTCACCTGACACGGTAAAGGATTCGGGCAACAGCATTATCTCTGTTGCCCTTTTAAGCTGATCTCTAGTATCCGTCGCAATACGAAATTGAACCCAGTCTCCATGTCTGAAAGAAACATAACAAGCCCAAAATTCTCACCATGTACCAACATGAATGAGTGTTAATGTAATACAGCAACAGTTAAATGCTTTCAAGAATTAATCACATTTAATTTAGCTTTAACTTTTTCATTAAAAATTTTACTTGTATGATAGCATTAACGGTTTAAAGTCTAATTATATATGGGTAAAATATTTCCCAAAACCAAAAATATATTTCTTTTTTCACATACATTGACTAATTTTAAACTATATGCCAAAACATGTATGCACATGCATGAACATGTCTATGCACAAACATGCTTGTTTATGTAGCACTTGTTTATGTAGCATGTTTATGTAGAATATAGTATAATATAAAGGGCTAATTGTTGATTATTGCATACAATAATAAATAATCTGTATGTATTCAATTATTAAGAGGATATTCTAAAAACAATATAATATATTAATATACAAGTATCGTTACCTAAGTGTGAAATCTCCCTTTTGATCCTTATCACCAAAGGACACTTCAACTTCAGAATGATCCTCATCTCTGTATCGAATCCTACCAGGTAACGGGTCGTTTTGATGACGCGCAGCAATACCTCTCTCTAATGGCTTCAACACCTGTCCCTTTATAACTTCCTTGCTCACCTCTTCAAAAATAATAGAACCCGGTGGTAATTTAGTTATATTGCAAGCTATCTCTTTTCCCTGAAATACATGGAAGAGCACAGAAACCAATATAATCTATTTATTGATATTTCTTTGAAAATCCTAAGAACGTATAATAACATATGATTAGAGAGTATGATAAAATGCATAACAGATTTCATTTGCTTACATTGCGTGTTTGGATTATAAACTCTACATTATCCCCAAGCCTGAGTTCCTCTTTCATAGATTTAGCTTCGCTAAAGTGAAAAAATATCTCTTTTACGACATCCGCACGTTCAATAAAACCAAAGTTTTCCTTCATCGAACACACTACTCCACGATAAAGAACCGGATGCACTGGATTTTCCAGTCTGACATGACAAGCTCCCAAGTTTCCACTGTAAAAAAGAATATGTAAATTGTAAACCTGCACATACTTTTACAAATAGAAGTGTATTTAAAGAGACTTATACATTACCGTTGATTAGTAGCTATTTGAAATGACACTTTATCCCCTGCTCGCAATGTGACATTTCCTTCCACGTCGTCTTTCGTGTATGGCAAAAAAAAACATTCCCCTCTGTTTTCATAACTAATGCGACCCTGTGAATCACTGCTGGCATGAAGTTCCGTTGTTACATTGCCAGTAACACGTTCTTCACTTAGAACCTGTGTTTAACACATAAACATTATTCAATCACTTTCTATTTTTTTATCATCAATTCCCAATCACTACATTTATGAAAAATGTTATAAGCAAAATACATTTCAAGTACTTACCACCTCCGGTGCAATTTTACTAACAGTACTAGCGATAGGTTTTCCTGTTCGCCGGTCATAAGTCATTTCAAATTCAACCGAATCTCCAATTTTTAAGTGTTCTATATTACCACTAAACTGACTAAAATGGAAAAACAATCTTGCTTGCCTTTCACAGCATTGTATAAATCCATATGAATGCTGAAAGAAATATCATATAGATTGCAAAAGACAGAAATAAACTTCTTCCTATTTAAATAAGGCACCTACCAGTAGTTTTTCGATGATGCCAGTTTCTCGAGTTCCAGGATTCCCAGACTGATCTTGATAAGATGAATTATTCGTTGCTGGTTTTGCAGTGTGAGCAACATTTCCTTCAACACTTGTAAATGTTCCAAAGGAAAATCTAGTAGGTCCATTACGTGGTGATGTTTGGTTAACTGCAGTGTAGCTGCCGTATGTGGTAGTATTTTTTCTACACCCTGGAGGTGAGCCCATATAGTGATCACCTGCATAGTTGGTTCCGTTTCGATAGTTATTAGTCGCAGGTTGATGCGATCCCGTTATTACTTTGGGACTCTGTATGGTCATAGACTTGTAGTCAAGTATTGCTGGATCAGAGTTCATGATTGGCGGCTGGAACGTTTTCCACTGAGGATTGTTGGACATTATTTCCGATTTGTGCAATTTTAATGTAATATTTACGTACAATTTTCCCCTTCTTCTTGAAACAATTATTTAATTTCTTTTACAATCACTTCTGTCTCACCAGAATATATATACTTACATTTAGAAATTTTTAGTCTTTTCAATTATTTAAGTGTTAACATAGATATCACAGAACGGTTCTTGGTACCTTATATCTTTGTTCACTATTATAATGTTACAAGAACTTAATAGAGAGGAAGAGAGGCTCTTTAAAATTCCTGCAGATATACGCAGGCTGCTTTTTTTGTTGTGATCAGGAAGTGGAAGGAAGGTGTCTTGAAAGTATATTAATGCGTATTATAAATTATTTATCAAAGAGTACCCTGGGCAGCTCTGTACAAACTTGGCACTCTTTAAATATAGATACAAGTATTCTATTGACCAAGCAGAGCAGCACAATCTCAGCCGCAATCACAATCACGGTCACTGTATGACTCACAAGGCTCTTTTTCACAAAGCTTGTTGTGTGTACACAATATACAAAAGAAAAAATGTCATTGATGCTGATTTACGAATTAATACAAGTACAAAATTCTTAGCACATCATGTACAGTACTTTCTAACATTCGTACACATCGGTGTTGTATCAACTGTTTAATATTTACGTAATTTGGTGTGCACTAGAACAACCGTGTTCTTTTTCAACATCAGTCACCCTTTATGAAAGGAGTAAATCGAAAAACATAAGAGATGTAAAGGATAAATGTTGACTTGATAATCCTCAGATGTCTTCAATGCGTGCTGAGTGTGATTGTGTTGTTCCAATACTTCTACATTAGCGTTTCCTTCTTCAGCATTTAAATGTAGAATTTACAGTGAGCCTTGGTTTCAAAAATGTCCTAAACTAACAATTACACAAGCTGCAATGGGAAAACAGTTATTAACTCATTATTGTTAAATTTTAAATTATTAATATAAAAAGCATAATTATAATAATCTAGGGTGATTGCAAGCTTTGTTAATATCCAATTTGAAGCTGCTCTTAATCTTTGAATGTATAAAAATAAATTTACTACATACAGAAAAATATTGGTATTATAATTCACAAATCTTCTATCTGAATTATTATGGATAGGAAAAAACTATTCTGAATATATGTATATGATCTTGTTTATACAGTAATAAGTGCATAACTGAATATACATACATTTGTCCATGTATGCATTAAAGACGTACACAAACATAAAATGATTACTAAATATTCCATACATCATAGAAGACTGTTTTATAATATTCACTAAAACCAATCGGCCCAACATTCTCATTCCATAATTTACATAATTATGATTCTACTAAACAGTATCATAGATCGACCAACAAATTTGAGAACACAATGCAAAAATGCTAACATATTGTACTTTACATATTAGAATACAACACTCGCAAAGTACGTCTAAAAGTATTTTTCTAAAGTATATTACCCTTCAACATTTAATTCATAGTAAATTAATTTCACAATAGGTTAACCGCGATTAAAGCTGCTGGCTGTTATTCGAATATAGGTTATTAAATGTATCGGACAATTACAGGAGAATTAAAATAAAATAAACGGCTCTATGTCGAAAAATAATCAAGATTTATCACATCGTTATAAAATGATCGTATATAAGATAAACGCGTTTAACGCCAATTGAGTGACAGTTTGACATTGAGCTTTTTTTGCCGTAGATTATGCTGTTTTGTCATAATGCCCCGCAATTTTTTTTCTGCCATCAATTTTTCCCATTCATTTCGTACACTTTTCGAATTTCTTGATATGCCCCAAAGGTCAGGATTGGCCGTTTAAAGATATTACGTACATCCTTGTTAAACCGATGAGTAACAATACCTGAACATACCGCACGAGCGAACTTGGTCATACATATCTATTTAAAAAATGCGGGCCATGAGTTTAATCAACGGAAAAATAGATATCCCGTATAATTGCAAAAGTCTTCAAAGCGGCCAATATCGAATTACAAGGAAAGGACAGCAATTCCGACGATTCGCCTGGGGACCTCAAATTTGGAATATTGTGCGCTCTCGGCAGTTAAGAGATTCTAATTTTTTATGAGGTCGTACGTTTCCCAATTATACGGCAGAATTCTTTGTACCCTCGTATATGCACATACAGTACCGTCAAATATAACGCGAAGAACGTAGATCTAACAATTGGCTAACATTTTGATACAAAGCTTGCAATCAGACGGCTGTAGAAAGTTTTACAAAACTCACCACGACACAGCACAGCACTGACGACATGCCGCCATGTTGAATGTCAACATTCAGCATTCACATACAAACAGGAGCGGCAGCGATTAAAACCATAGTTTATAGTTTTCTGGTAATGTTTGCGATGGAAATAGCACATCAATCTATACATTGCTATGCGATATATAAATCAAATTTTAAAATATTTTGTAAAGAGGAATGCTTTTGCCTAGGATTTAGAATTATACGAAGGAAAATTTAATTATGCGAAAAATACTTCATACAAAACACGTTTTTCATGAAGCGCAGGAATAAACCTAAGTATGTTCGAAAAATTACCAACATGATCATGCGAAAAAAACTACTCATTCAAACAACTGTTCGTAACAACCTTGAAAACGAAGTCGGATGTTTTCTGTATGATCAATGTCAATGGCAATATGAAATATCATCATATCAGTAAAATGTAATCACGTTTATGACCTGAATCGGTAAAGTCAACGACTCAATATTATTATTTTCTAAAAAAATAAGTGAAGGGCTTCATACTTCTGAAGAGTAGTTATCTACAGAATTACCTAAGATTAAAATAAAAAGCATAACTGTTTAATCACATATTTATTTAGTTGAATCTTAATAGCAGAATACAAAGTGATATTTATTAATGACTAACTAATAGCTATAATTTACAAGGGCAATTGATCTCAATGATGGTTTCAGAAAAGAAAAAACCTGCTTATTGTTAAGTATTCAGTTTTTGGGTATTCTCTGCATTTGACGCTCTCAGAAATGCAAAGTGATTTAAACGTTGCCAGCGCAACTCCTCAGGATCTGGAGTTGGTGGACTAGTGACACATTCAAGGCTAAGTTGGAGGGCTTTTTTCAATTCATCATCATCTTCCACATCATTAGCCAAATTTATAACCTGCTGCGGGTCATCCTCAGTATGTACATTCAGCCTGAGTTTAATGGTTTCGTCTTGCTCGCTTCTGTTGTCCTCTAAGCTCAGCTGAAGAGCTCTCTGCAGCTGTATAGCTTCATCCACGTCTTCCTCTTCATTTGTCCCCTCCACCTTTATGGGGATTATCCTTACATTTGGCTCATTTTCTTCAACCATGTTTGTGGTTAGCCTTAAAGGGGTTATCGTCTTGATATTACTAGGTATGGAAGGCACCTTGACTGCACCAGTTAAATGTGGAACTTTAACCTCTCCGAGCGCAAGCGCAGCTTGTAGGATTTGGTCTTCTGCTTTGGTTCCCAGGCGATAGCCCTTCGATGCAGGTGTCACCTCTGTTTTAAGCTCTTTCTTTGTTTTTGGTATCGTTATTGGTGCTTTTGTCAGTACATCTTCTGCAGGACATTGTGGAAAAGTACCAATGACAATAAAAATCGAATAACCTAAGGAAAGAAATAAACAATTGTTCTTATCCTGGTAGCAAAAACAAAGATTGTGAGCTTTTACATTCTGTAAATGGAAAATTACCTTCTTGCAATAGTTGTGCTAGGTACATTGCTAGATACGTGTCTGATATGAGTTGCGGTCCACTGAGCATTGAATTTAAGTTAAACCATTGACTGCCGAGCTTTCTTATCGTAAACCAATGTCCTTTGTAGTTACAGATATATGCTTTCATCTGCCTGAAAGTTTCAGTTGTTTCCCTCACGTAACGCATTGTAGAATATCGTTATTATATGAAATGTATTCTTATAAGGAATACTATATTTTCATATTTTGAAAAAATGTTTCATATCACGGTAGTCATTCAGATGTTGCTTTTCGGTCTTTACTGATCAATGCTATTATAATTTTTTAAACAAAACAAACAGGATACTAAATTTAATTAAAACAGACTTCCAATGATGGACGAATAATAACCTACGATGGATCGTTTTGTGCTAATAAGGCTGTCGGTTCTGTGCTATTATATGGAATCAATTCCAAACCCCAAACTTTTAATGCACTGCTAATAACTTGCACCGAAAAGTATCCGCTATCGTCCATGTTTTCTGATGGTTGCTAAAATTCAAAGATATCTTATTAATAACATTGTTTCTATTATGATTTGTATTTTCCAGCAACTATTAAACTATGTACTTTATTACTGAGTTATAAATTATTATATTCAAACCTGTTTTGATGACACAATTTGAATAAAATATTTTAAGGAAATACCAATTATCCATAATATTATTATGCTGTGCAAGTGACTTATATATAAATATAATACAAAAAACTGACCTCTAAAAAGAGTTTGTAATCTTCACTATCAATGCCAGATTCTGCCATCCTAATACGCTCCTCCTCGTCCATTTGATGGCCAAAGTTTGCAAGATCTACTGCATTAAAGTAGGGTCCTTGTAAAAGGGCATTTAAACAGTGTTGGGCGCATAAATATCCTTCTTGCTGTAACAGGTTTCCGGATGAATGCGTTTCTTATGGAAAAGAGAAAAAGGGGTAATAGGCTTTCCAGAATACATCTATTCACTTACCTTCTCATGAAATATACTCTCCATCTCTCTGACTTTTTATCGACTCCGTATAAAATTTAACACACATTAAACGGTTGAAAACAACTAAACGCTATACATCTACCAATCTCGCACAATCTTCACGTCCAAACGTCATCCACAAAAATATTTTTTGGTTATATCCATAAATACAGAATACTAACTACTACGAACTTTGTAACATCATTAATTTCTTGCATCGCCATCTATCGGCACATATCAAGAATGTGATTTAGTTTTGAAAGTTTTGCAAGAAATGGCATTTATATCAATTTTCTCAAAAGAGTTCAAATCAGAGCTAAAATCCTTTAATGCATCAACATTAACCCTTGATACTTAGGCACGTATTAACAACAGAAATAGAAAAAACCCGATTACACCATTTTAAAGATCCACAAGAGGCACTAACAAATTCCGAGTTGACTTTAAGTGCCTCAGGTGAAGAGATTGAGAAGCTTCGGAGAAACAAGCTCCAGTAACTAAACAATGCCGTAACGTCGATACACGCGCCCACACTAATCTTGTACTTTTCTAACATCTGTACAGACGGACCCATTCATTTGTTTTTGGACCCCTCAAAGGGAGCAAGGAGAAACTGGAATATGACCGCGGAGGTGTCAGGCGGCTGGGGCCAAACGGTCCAGATTTACAGACTCTGTGATCGACACGCGCGCTATTTACAAACTGCGCAGGAATGTATAATTATGATTTTTACAATACACATTGACATATTTAATTGTATTATTCGTAGAAACGTGGAAACTCAATATTATACTGCCTAATATAACTTATTACTAGTCCAAGAAGGTGAGAAAAGAACGAATTACCTTTTAAAATTGGAATAATGTCCTTCAAGAAGGAACTTTTGCATCAGTTTTATTACAGATAACGATTTCGTAACATTTATCGATTAAAAAGATTAAATCAAGTAAATTGTGCGAGGACTGATTAATTGTTACTTTTCAGAGCTATAATGCACTTTTTCAGAGTTGTGAACTACAATTTATTTTACATTGGAATAATTAATCAATCAATTAATATTACGAAATCATTATCTGTAATAATTCTGATGCAAAAGTTTCTTCTTGAAGGGCATTTTCCCAATTTTAAAAGATATTTCGTTCTTTTCCCACCTTCTTAGACTATCAATAAGTTATATTAGGCTCTATAATGTTGTATTTTCACGTTTCTATGAATAATACAATTAAATATGTCAATGTGTATTGTAAAAACCATAACTATACATTCTGCGTAGTTTGTGAATAGCGCGCGTGTCGATCAGAGTCTATAAATCTGGGCAGATTGGCCCCGGCCATTTGACACCGCTACGGTCGTTCTAGCTTCTCCTTGTCCCCCTTGAGGGGTCCAGGAACAAATCCTGAGTCCGTCTGTAATGCTTCCACTGTATTTGTCGTAAATCCGTTGGGAGATATACTTTCTGAATTCTGAATAAAACCCGTAATGATTGTCATATTAATATTCAGAAAAATTCGAATAAGCTAATGCTGAACTTTTTTGACAAAGTGTTCAAGCAAAATATTTCTCTTACGAAACGTGCACTTTAATTTCCTATTGAAGTTTCAACGAAATTGCAAAATGAACCAGCGCTATCTTGTACTCTGGAATATAATGCATCTTTTAAAACAAAAATCGCGAAGAGATATAGTGTTTTCGCAGAATACACGTAACGGGCGGGAAACTCTAGCACCGATACTTTGTATCTCTGATCCCTATCTCATATGCTCATGTCGGGTCGATTCGTCTCTTTCTCTTCGAAAGTTCTGCGATTCTTCGCAAGAAATCCCCAAAATCAGCTAGACGAATTAGGGCTGCCAACAAACTCACTCCTGCGGACCCTTAAAACTTTACAAGAAATAAATTTTTAAGTTTTTACAGAAGAAAATATTTGTTTTACAACTGTTCCTAAAACATGCTATTGAAAGGGCTCAGCTTAATTATCTCGGATGTGAATATCACAATTATCGTGACTTTTTCTAGGAATTGTATAAAAAAAAATATTTTTTCCTGCATCAGGGCCATGAAAAATCTAACTGCAACCGTGCCTATGTTTTGCTTCGCCACCAATAACTAATTTCGCTGTATTTATGGGAAGTATTAAATAATTTTTCGGCCACAATTTTGAGAGAGGTATATAACAATTGTGATATTCGTAATCAGAAAAATTCTGCACACATCTTCTCAGAATCCGAATGTGGAAAAAAACTTAAACAAAAAATTCCTATTACGGGAAAGTATGCATTTATTTTTGAGGAGATTTGAACCAATTTTTAAAAACCCGTTCTGAGAGCTTGTTCCGACACCTCTACAGTATTTCCAAAAAAAATTCCTAAAGAATTATTGCGTTTTTGCTTCAAGAACACATTAAATGCTGCTACGTACAAATCTCTAGTCTCTGTCTCGCACGCTGTTGTCGTATCGATTTGTCTCTTTCTCGCCGAGGTTTTTCAATTTCTCCGCAAGAGACCCCCAAAATCAGTGGGACAATTCAGGGGTACCAACAAACTCACTCCTGCGCCCCCTTAATTCCTGTCTTGAGAACAGATTATGAAGACGGTTGTATGTATGAGCAGGCCCACAGTCATCGAGAAAGAAATTCAAGACGGCGCGATAACTACAATAAAAAGTGATTATTTCAATATAAATCATTTTGAAGCACAAAGTAAATACAATGTATATTAAATAAATTGTGAAATAAACCATATAGTGAAGAAGTGTTATAACATGATGGGAAAAAAAATTGTTGAAAATATTTTTAAATGATACATAAATTTCAACTGTGTGTTCTTAAATACGCATATTATTTCCATTAGGGCTAACATCCACTACCAACAATTCTAATCGTATTGCGACCAATCGTAACGTGGCAACTCATCAGACATAGTGTTAAGTATTCTTTGATTTTACTCGATTCATGTAGTATTGGCGTCAATCTCATTTAGCGAATTTACGGAGTACTGTGAAATACAGGTTGGAAATATAAATCGCGATTATTGAAAAATCATATCTAGTATTGGAAACGTCTGGAAGCATATACGTATGTAAATTCTTTCTCTTTGCTCGATTTATTAGTGTTTTTTTTTGTATATCTCTAACTAAACACTCGTATGCATATTCACCTATGTTACTCAGTTGTAGGACTTGCAGGATTCTTATGTTATTTCATAGCAATTACATTTACCCATAGATAATCAAAAGAATATTATAGTACAACTTTGGATATTCTGTGATACGTATACTTGTCCTGTTATACAATTAATATTTAAGTGGTACTCCCATATTGTGCTAATGTTACTTACAAGTCTTCTGAAGTAGAAAAAATAGTAGATTCTGTATCACATAATATACAAAGTACGTGTTACTTTAAATTATATTTTTGTATCGTGTAACACATATTTATCTCATACTATTTATTTGTAAGGAGTACATAAAAACTTCTAATATTACATTGCATTGCATATTTAAACTAAAATGTATTTTTCTAAAGATCGAACTGCAGTTGTTAGTGAATGCATTGTACCTTTTATATTCATCATATATAAAATATTCTTACCTAATATTATCATATAGTTTTCATAGAGAAATACCAAACCTGTGTTTTATCAATATCATGGTTAAAGTATTTCGCTGTAATAGATATCTTAGTAAGCATATTTATAATTATAAAAAAACTTGTAGAAATGTCGGAGTCAGATCTATTAACTAATGACCATATTGATGGTTTGGACGGGCTTGAAAATGGCCAAGATGGAGATGCAATCATGCAATGTGATGGGGTGAAACGAGAACTCAGTGAAGCGAATATTGATGACCCTGTAAATACTTTTTTTTATAAATGTTCATTTCTTACTAGTTCAAATCATATATATTTTTTATTATAATCCTTTCGTTTTATTATATACTATATACATGTTCTATAATCTCTATAATTTAATATATGTTTTAAATATTAATTACTATATACATGTTCTAAAACACATTGCCCATATTCTAGGAACTAGAGGCTATTAAAGCACGTGTCAGAGAAATGGAGGAAGAAGCTGAAAAATTAAAACAACTTCAGTCTGAGGTGGATAAACAAATGAACATGGGTAGTCCACCTGGAATTAGTAAGTCTGGATGTTAAATTCAAATGGAGAAAAATATATACATGTTATAAAAAACTATGTAGCAATTACTATAGTGTATTAGATAGAGGGTCAGACTTTAATGTGAAAGGTATAGATTTAAGTTTTGCACATTATGAATGGAGAATTTTCAATGTGATGTACAGTGTGTAAGTCTAGAGATTTGAAATCTACTTTAGAACAGTAGGTTGTAAAACAGTAGTAATGGTCTTAGTAGCAGGAGCAAAAAATTAAAAAAACACTCAGGAACTGTTTATATTGTACTATTGATAAATTTTAATTCTAAACATTCTTGATAAATGTGTATCTTTGTTTCCAGCTAGTCCATTAAATATGTCGCTAGAAGACAAAATGGAAGTTGATAATCGCTCCATTTATGTGGGAAATGTAAGTCACAGTGGTATATCTTTATAATTCCATATAAACTAACGTTATACATTAAGTTAATGTACATAAATATGTGTCACATTAGTTTAATTCACAAAATTTTCTTTTGGATTAGAAACTATTATTCTTTGCAAAAAATTAGAATAAGCAATGCTTCTACTACCTCTGTATGGTGTTTTGTAAACTAAAGGGCAGTAGGGAGGATTACATAGATTGTAGTATTTTACCACACAACTTACTTTGGGTGAGACTAACCTACTGGATGAAATTATTATGAATACAGATTAAAAATCTTTTCTTAATAGTTCTTTAGAGTAGTAATAGGAATTATCTTTCTTCGCTTTCCTACTCTATGCATGTATATTATTCTATAGGTAAGGTTTATTTTCTGTGTGACCTAATAGTCTTATGGAGGATTGCAAAAGGAAAACAGACCTTAAAATGTTAGAAAATACCCTCAGAGCATGGAATAATGCAGAAAGAGATCCTCCATGAGATCATCAAGTAAAAGGTTTTAATCTATGTATATAATAATTATATCCTATAGGTAGGTCTCATTCAAAGTAATTTATATGGTAAAATAATATAATCTTTGTCATTGTTTTTATTGGGCTGTAGCTTCTTATCGCAATGAATGGTGAGCTTTTATATTAAAGAAAATTTTATGAATTGAACTTCAACTTGAAAATATCACTATATAAACAGTATGCACGTGTATGTGTATGTATATCTCTGTGCGGGCAAGGAGTGCAGATCAGAATTATTAGTTATTATAGAATATATCAGTGTACTTATGTTATTTTTATCAAAATTTCATATATATTGTTTTGCCTATCACAGATGTGCATGTGTGTATATAGTGTATGTGTTATCTTATGTTATTAGAATTCTTAATAATTCAAATGTTATAATTGTATATAAAGGTTGATTATGGTGCTACTGCAGAAGAGTTGGAACAGCACTTTCATGGTTGCGGCAGTGTAAACAGAGTAACAATATTATGCAATAAATTTGACGGCCATCCCAAAGGGTTTGCTTATATTGAATTTGCAGAACGAGATTCTGTACAAACTGCTATGGCCATGGATGAGTCCATGTTTAGAGGACGCCAAATAAAAGTAATGCCCAAAAGAACAAATAAACCTGGATTATCAATGACAAATAGGTACAGAAAAAATCTGATGCATTTAAAGCATGCTTTGTGTGAGTACATATTTATTTTTTATCTTATTAGGGGTCCTAGAGGAGCACGAGGGTATCGTGGTATGACTCGTGGAATTATTCGTGGCAGTGCATATTTCGGATACAGACCTACCAGACGGCCTAGGTACGACTTACTAGTAAACAACAAATAACATCATCTTCTCTATACAGCTTCTGAGTCCTGACTAATTTTTAATATTGCAGAAGTTATAGACGGGGATACTATATGCCATATTGACCATATTAATGCACAGCACCAGTGCTTCAGAAACGTCAAGGTAAGTTGTTACATTAAGTTATATGTATCATGTTCCGAACTTGATTGTTCAAACAGTATATACGTCCACGAAATGGCTCTATGTATCAACACAGACACTAAATATTTTTTGCTGTAACTGTAAATTTCAATTACAATTATACATATTGTATAAATGACATTTTTCTATTCTTAGTTTAGACATGATATCTTGTTTGGGCATTCAACATATATGTATTATAAAACATCTGATATTTAAACACCTAACGAAAGGGCTGGTGATATGACGTAATATTAAAAGTATGTAATCTTTCATTTTAGTATTAACTATTTGTTGTATGAAAAGAGAGATTATTATGATAACAGTGCCAAAAAAATGGCAAGTTAACACTAACGATTATACCTTAGTAAAGATAAATCCTTTTGACAATAATTATTCATATTACTCTCATATGGTTTCCTCATATTATCGTGCTGTGTCTGTGTGATCTAACATTAAAATTAAAGCTAAAAGAAAAACACCTTAAAAGTAGCAATAAAAAGTGAAAATATGTTGCAGGAAATGTTATGCACATAATATGCACATATTATATCCCCTTTTGAGAGTATTTTTAGTTCTCCAAATTACTATCCAGCCTTGACACTTAATCACGATTAAAAATAATAGTGGAATAATTATATCACAGAGCCATCTGTAACAATACACAATTGGGGGCATTGAAAGTTAATGATACATGTAAAAGATAAGTTTTTTTTAGAAACACAAATTCTTCATATCTAAGCTACAAGTATGTTGATCATTACAATATTATTGCAACATACTGAGATTTTCACATTGAAGTTTTAAAAACTACCCTGAAAAAAATAATTCACTTCGTGCTTAGTAGCTGTAGTTATGTGTTTAGTTTCACCCCAGCGAGTAAAACCCCATTAAAAAAAGTTTTTTATTTGAAGTTGTAAAGAACATAATAAATATTTTTTATAACAGTATTATTGTCATTAGAGTCAAATAGTATAATATTGTTGATGTGTGTTTATTATAAAATATTTATTTCTAGATGCACTTAATAATTATATTTGAGGACCTTTATTCTGCACTAAAAATATTGCCTACATATATTGTTATTGGGAAATCCTAAAAGTGAAATTTAACCAAAGAACACATAAAAACATTAATTTTTGATACCCCTAATAATACAATGAAAATTCTCATATGTTAATTTCAAAACAAAATATTTATACTTGCTGTTGCAGAGAATAAAATCGGTATTTTCTGCATTTTACATTTCTGTATAGTGAATAATTAATTAATCTGATTATTACCACTTAATAATTTCAATTTTTATTATCATACTTTGTTTAACATTATGAGTTCAAAGTGTTAATAAAAATAGCAAGTATATAGTATGGCCTTGTGAAACATAATATTACCCACTGTAAGTTTTTGTGCATATCCAACGCATAAGCTACATAAAACTTACACACTACATGAACATGCAATGCATTGTAATGCATTTAACTATTTAAGTAAATTGTTGTGATATGTCCACAGAAAAAAAAACTGATACGATGGGGGAAAAAAGAGAAAGAAAAAACCTCATGTCAAAAGAAAAAAAAAGATTGGACAAAGATGGGCACAATTTATTATATTTGATTTAATAAATCATCATATGAACATTACAACTGTAGATCAGCGATCATTCACTACTGTAGTTCAATTATCTTTCCATGTACTTTCTTCATTCAGTTTTAGTAATATCGAAATCTTTTCATAGTATCAGCCTTTAATATTTAAAAAAGATTTAATTTTATTTAATGCATGGAAATATATATGTATGTAATGAAACATAAAACACAGACAGAAAATTTAATTTGCATAGTCCTTGCAAAATATTTAATGTCATCATAAAGCAACAATATACAAAGCATCCTCTGTAAGTTTCGTTATTCCTTAAATTACTTGTACATGATTAAGTGTGAAAAGTACATTAACATGATCCAAAGCTGAACATTTAACTTGATTATCATTTTTTCCTATGGTAGCATTTGAAATGCTCTGTACATAGCGACATACTGTACTACATTAGGATGGACTCTTGTACATTTTACTTGTATTACGTTGCCTACTTCAAGATAGTCATGCAATAATAAAGTAAAATTTTAGTGAACTTTATCTGCAAACACAGCCTTTTGAGTGTCGCATATATAACAAGTTATTGGATTATTCAAATTTATGTAATTTCTGGACATAATCCATTGATTCGTGCAATGATTCTATAATCGAATTAACAAATATCAGCATTTTTTGTTGAACATGTGCTACAGACCAATCTAGATTGCCAGGTACTGTCCATATAATACATTCATTGAAAAATAAGTTGGAACAAAGTAGCAATTTTATATGCAAGAAATATAATTAATTATTGATTATTGAAACAAACTCAATTCTTACATATCAAAGGCAATTAAAACAACCTTCTATTGTATGAATGTAGGTATAGCCCAGGTTAATTTCAAATCAATAAAAATGTATAACACAACATAATGCATTTCTGAAGTTAAAAAATGATGATTACATATACAGAAATAATCTAACATACAATGGCTGATACGTATGAAGTAAATGCAAGCGTTACAAGAATGGGTCAAATGATATCATTATAATGCTTCCTCTCTATACACAAAGTAAATAGTTTTATGAACAAATTGAAATTTTATGGCGTATAAAATATTTGCGAGATACTATGACATATAAATTTGGTGTTTCTCTACCTAATTGATGCTCTTGGATAAAGAAATTGAACTGCAAGGTGAATGTGTAGAGTAATATCTGTTACTATAATTTATAGCAAATTTTGTACACATGATAAGTGAAAGTTGCTAAGAATACAATAAAGAAAAAAAAAGAGAAACAAATAAACTACTGGTTGTAGTATAGATTAGAAAAGAAAAATGAAAAACAAGTATATTGCTGCATGCAACTTTCATTTATTCCCCACTAACTATACATCTTCAATCTTATCTCAAACACATAGCTACTAATTTATAAAATGCGTGTAAGATATGTTTCTGAGCCATTAATCTATTACGCAATGACATTAGGAGGAGGGCTGAGTGTCCACAATATTCATGATCGAGCCACAATTCGCAATGTTACTTCCATGTCGCTAAGTATTTTGCAGGTGCAGTGCAGCATCAGCATCAATTGAGTGATAATCATACATACTTTATGAACATTTTTTACGTTCCATTAAGGAAAAACAAAAATAAATAAGATATAAGTGTAATATATAAATGTAACATGACTGGGTGGTAAATAAAGACTTTCTTGACTTACACACTGCAATTTTGAATAATACCTAACCAAAAATCCTTTTTACAAACACAATACGTGTGCTGTTCACGTTGTATAAATCATTACCATGACTCCTATCATCAAGTTGGACATAATTTAGGGAAATACTTCTATTTATGATATCAATATTCCAAATAATAAATTGTAAGTATTATGTAAAATGAATGATCAAAATGTACCATTTTAGTTAGTGTGCATAAAAAAGTATCTGTATGAAATCAAACTTTCCGTAATAAGTTTGCGTTTAAGCAGTATATGTTACATTTGTATTATATACTGATATTTTACTATAACTACTGACCCAATAAATACCAGCTGTTAGGAAATAATGCCTATAGTTTCATGTATATCAGGATATGTTAATAATAGTCCATTTATAGATAATGGTAATCTGTGTTTATTAACATTGAGTAATGCCCAAGTAGACATTCCTTATATTTCGAATCAACAATTAGTTATTTTAGAACAATAAATTTAAAATATATAAACTAATAATATTGTAACAGATACATTTATTATATTCGTATCAGTAGGAGTATCGTCATTTTTTCTCCCTTTCTTTTTATAACATCTAAAAGCATATAAATATCAAATAACTCATGAAGTAATTTTAGAAAGGTTTGTGAAATAAAATGGCAATGAGAGTTAATTGAACTAAATTTACGTTGTTGATAATAAATACAGAATAAAGATCTTGTATTAGGCATTTACTTATTGCCAATATAAGCTTAATGCGTTAAGCGCCACGTCACTCACCGGTGATTGACGCGGAACTTTAAGTTCAGGCCAGGTCAAGCACCGGTGACAGACAGTATACTTCTAAGTAGCGCACGTGGCCTGTCGGAAATTTCCTTATAAATTTGCGTGGCACACAACGCGTTAAAAACATAAATGTAATTTATTAAAACACGGTAAACAAAGATGAGGTTTGCTTGTACATTGATCACATAAGGTTGTAACTTTTCGTGTTAAACTCTTCGCATCTTTGAATCTAACATTCGTGAATTTGTATTATACCATCAAGACTATAAATGAACTCAAGATACGAATCCAAAACAGTATTTATTATGATTGAAAAAAGTCACCTGACCCATCTGTTTATACTCTGGCTCGTCTATGGGCAAGCGACCGTAGTGGCCCGCTTGATGGCTAACTGTGACGTGAACCGAACACGTAAAATCAGCGTGACGCTTAACGTGAACATAAAGTTCGATTTAAACGGCATTAAAAGGACTTTTACGAGTTCATTTTAAATAAGGTAGTTATACACTTTTCACTTTATTGTTTGATTACCGTTATTACGTTGCAAATTTTTAGTTTATAAACAACATAAAAACGAAAAGAAAAATATGAAATATTATACATGATTAACATAATTTGTCCTTATTTTTTCACTTATAATTTAAATTCATAAAAATTTGGCACAGCAAGAGGTGTAACTGATGACCATTGAAAAACTTTATGTTCCATTATATTTGTTCTTGAGTCTTGAATATACTTTAACTATATTTTTTTTATAATGTTAGTCAGATTATAAAAATAATAACAGTTATTCATAAATTTACATTGTTACATTAATTTTATACTGTATGATTTAATATATGTTTCTTATTCATTTTTAAATATCTTAGTCATACTATGTTGATTATTTCTAGTTCAGAAACACCTCTTGTAAGCATAATTAAAAACATTTGAGGAAGAATTAATTCACTTTGTCCGTGGTATAAATGTAACTTAATGTGATTTTCATAATAGTGAAGCAATTTCCCTTCTCTTAAATTCTCATTTTTAGATTCAACTCATTCTTAAAATATAGTGCAGCACATCAGTTAGTGAGATCAACTAATATTTATGAGCTTGTTTAGAAATTGTGTTGGGTAAAGCAATCAATGATTCTTATTAGCGGCACCGTATTCTTATACCAGATAAGAATCGAAATTAAAAATGGCACCTCACATTATTTGAAATACTCCATGCCTGATGCAGTATTCTTTGAAGACTATTTTTGACACTACAACTTTTGTAATGATACTTAACTTTCATTGCAGCTTCGGAAAACAGAAAATACTTTCAATTTTGGTGAATCAAATTTATCCATTGCTAGAAACGTTTATTTATTATATGTAATAAATAAGAATAAAATACAAAACTTCAACACAACTAATTCAATTCTTTGTTTGTCAGGGATTTGCAAATGGTTCAGTTACTTTATACGCTAATGCCTTGGGAGTAAATACAAATAAACAAATGATAAGCACAACCATATATAAAAGTAGAGGACTTTTGTAAAGAATGTGCTTAACAAATTTTACATTTACATTTTTGCTACAAATGTATACACATAATATTTTAGAATAATTTAGCCTTTAGTATTAAATATAATCATTTAGCGTGTATAAAATGACTAATGTCATAACACAGCATCATCTTTAATTCAGATCTTCAATTACAGTCTACAGAATTTAATTTCAACAAATATTTGAGCTCATAAAATAGTGATTTTTAAGTCCATTCCTTGACTAACAGCCATCCATTTCCATAGAATATTTTGATTATTAGGATCTAAGGAGCAGGATGTAAGATTGCATTAAGAGAAACATTGACTAGTATACCATATATGGTACGCGGTTCAGATTTCAAAAGGCAAGAGTTATTGTTAACAATTTGATTCCAGAGTTTTAAGAATTGATCTACACAGACTTTGTAAGTTTGGTTGTGCCGTATGACCAGTATGCATCCTTTCCAAGTACTTTAATATTTCTATGCCACCTTCTTTGACCAGCATACTGCAGTAACGCTTTGCTGTAAATGTTAATCTGTCTATAGAACCATTATCTGTTATTGTAACTTAAAGTAATAATAACCACTTTGATATGAGAGGCAAAACTATTAGATTGAAACTTCGCTGTACTTACGATTCTTTGTGCACACATGATGTATAGCCCACACTGCCCATAGTTGAACTGGATATGATTCCGAGCAACGCAGAAGTGGGTAAAATGGTTGGAACGTTCTGTAGGCAACCATCTCGCCTTGTGGTGTTTGCCAATGGGTTATAGCATGGGCTAATTGATCTAGGAGTTGTTCTCTACTAGGCTGTGAAGGCGTACCGCTCCATGCGGACGGTCCGTCACTAAGTAAGTGTGCTGCAATGCCTGCTGCAAAATACGCTGCATCGATATGTACAGAATCCAAGAGCATAGATAGCATGGAGATAAAACGTGGTTGCATTAACCGAGGCCGCAAGTAAACGACCTGAAATTAAGTATTATATCAGTAATGGGATGAAATGTACATGAGTTTTGCATACATGTACATTTATGTATTTTGCGTACAAGTAATTTTTACTATTATTAGTTGGCTATAACTTGTAATAATGCTGTTTTTAAGATCAAGAAGAATAGTCAATAAGCAAGGATTAGTAACTAGATAATTCCATATTAGTAAAATATTTAGAATTGCTTCTTTTGCAAATTTTTCCACGTATAACAAAAAATTACAAGTAAAGAATACAAAGTGAAAGTTATTTTTAAGCAAATTAAGGCCTTTACATTGCTATATATTAACACTGTTATAATAATATTATAAACAATAGGACATTATATGATAGCTTTTATATGCTAGAAAATTAAACTTTAATACAAACCTCTGCTATGTTATTCAACAAACCAAGTACTTTAGTCTCTACACTTGATTCCCCTTGAAAACTTTCTAACACTTCAAGAAATAATTCCATCCCTCCTTCATCAAGAAAAACCTTACAGGTTGTAGCACTCTCATCTGTTAGATTCCATAAAGCACTTAGCGTGAATTTCATAGTGATATCTACAGATTTAGATTCCACTTTAGATCTGACCATTGCTAACAGTTTGGACATATATTGTGGTTGTGCACCAAGCATGGATGTTTCTACGGTCGATATCTTTGCTGCTAATATCGAACAAATAGCAACAGACATACGATTCATTGATGTATCTTCAAATGTTGATAAACAGTTCATTACTAATCTTGCGCATCTGTTACATAAAATGACATCTACTAATATTTAGGTCACTGTTAGTATATGTATATTCAATTGGCAGGCTGAAATCTCAATATTATAGAGGTACTTTTTACTGTATTACTAAATCACATTTTTGTCTTGGAATTATAGAAAAATATAACTATTATACATATTCATGTATATTTCTTTAATAAATGTAATGCAAAATCAGAAGTAGGTAAACTTATTGCAAATTGCAACATATTTCTAGTTCAATACAATACATTTTCCATTACTTTAAAACCAAGAATACATGTACTATTAAAATGATATGGCGTTTTTGGTATTGTATTTATGTTACACTCATGTGCTGTACAATTTAATCGGTTTTCATTTACACATATAAAATCTCTGTACACAACAATTTAAAAGGCAAACAAATTTAGTAAAGTTATAACATGTACTCTCCTTTTTTTGAAAAACTTTTTGAAAAAATGAATTGCTTTTCTTTACCAATGAATTACATTGATATAATGTTTGTGCAAACTAAAATTTCAGCCTGTGCAAATGTTTGATATTTATAATTTTGTCTACCTGTATTTATCAAATGCAACGTCCTGCAGGATTCTATCGCTGCATAATGTCAGCAACGTATTTTTTTGAAGTTGATAATGATTTGGATACGATTCCATCGCTATTAATGTTAATTCAACAATTTGCTTAAGTATCGACGGGTGAATCATCAAAGCCAATTCACCTTTTGTAAGATTATACAGACATGCAGTAGCTGCCATCTGGACACGAAATTCTTCTGGATGTTCCCTCATCCCAGGTAACACTAGCTTTATTACATCAACTCGTGGTTCAAGAAAGTTTGGTGTTAAACGAAATAAATGAAATAAGCATTTTTGAACATAAACTCGTCTGGATGTATACCTTCTGAGGGCTTCCAGAATTTGTGATTCTGTTGCTGTACCACTGACCTACATTGGAGGACAAATACATGTACACTACTTAATATGAATATATTGCATACTTCAGTTTTAGTCTTAATTTAATTTGATGGAAACAATATTTTTAGAAAAGTTCTATTTCATAGGAAAAAAGCTTTATAATTTTACAGATATTATACTAACTTTGATTTTTTAGATAGAGGATGAACATAATTTGAAATATTATGCACTATATTTTTCTATTAAATCTATTCAGTAAATCTATGCATAAAGTTATTAACATGTTTTTGTATTGAAAAATTCTAGAAAAATTTACAGTACATATTTATCAGGAAGTTTGTTTATAGAGCTGTAAGAAAAATAAAGCTGCGTACAGTAAATTACACATAGTAGTGAATACTGTATTGAATTTATCGCTTTATATAAGATTTCTTAACAACAGAAAGTAAATATTATGAGCATGTTTTTTAACATGTAACAATTATGTCATGATTACATATAATATTTCACATTTTTAGTTTTTTGTTACTTTTATATCAAACATTTTTTTTCTATGACAAAGGGGAAAGAAACCATTTATGGTGCTGCCTGGCACAAGATGTACAAATATTACTTTAATTGTATGTACATATATAAACGTACAGAACAGAAATAGTAAACAAAAATAGATGTACAAATTTAATTACAGCGTTTGCATATATGAATTAATTTATTTCCAATATACAATGACCTAAGGTATGAAAGTAAAGTAGCAACATTGATCAGAGTATTTATATTATTTATACTCCACTCTCCGTTAAGAAAAGTCTCGATAAGTAACAAATAAAACCTACTTTACCAGTTCCTGAGTATTATTTATTTAAAAAAGCAAACTTAGGCATAGCCAATCATGGTTTTTAAAAAAAAAAAACCTCTTGACAGAACAATACCAACCCTACTTGCTATTCAATAGTTGATGTGATTTCTTCTACAATTTTCAATCAATAATATTTGCAATTAAAAATAATAACAATCGCTCCTTCAACCCTCAATAACTTTGAACAATACAAAAAGCATGTACAAACTATAGCATTGCTCTTTATCGTAACTTGTCTCAGTACTAAATCACAAGACAAATATGATGTAATGACAGCAGTTATTCTCAAATAAAATAATGCATTCCATTTGGCAAGTTACTTTGGTAACAACTTTGGTGATGCATAAAACAATTGTACTATGGATCCAAGCCATAACAACGTCAAATAAATATACAGGGTGTCCCACGCAAACTGGAACAGGTGATACCTCCTATATTATTGGAAATAGAAGATATAAGTAAAAGTTAAATGATTTCAGATAATGCATAATATGTATTTAATATTATGCATTTTTGTGCATCACCAGTCAATGCACCTTCTTGTGCTCCACATAGAAGTATTAATACACTTATGCCCAAAACCTATTCGTTAGAAAATTATCAAAGCTAAATGTTCTGTGAATTTTTTCAGTCTTTCAACGGATGTTCCTAAGTACCTACAAGATGTTCATACAAGTGTTTGGATAGTCCTCTACTTCAATCCAAACATTTTTCCATCCGCTTCTTGACATTGCACAACACATTTCTGATGTCCTTTTCGGTAATTCCCGATATTTCTTGCTGAATGAATTGCTGGAGTTCATCAGGATTGCGAAATGGAGCGTGAATAAACCCTATCTTTTAGAGATTGCTATAAAAAAAAGTCGAGTAGTGTGAGGTGCAGTGATCATGGTTGCCATAAGATTGGCCTACATGTACTAATCCAGTTTGCTCTGTAAGTTTTACTTAATGCTCTGGCAACTATCTGTGAATTGTATGATAGAACATCGTCTTGTTGAAAGAACCTTAAGTTTTGCCGTTTACTAAGAGAAATCTCTGTATCGTATCAGAGAATTGGAAGTTCGCTTTCCAGAAAGTTTAAGTACATTTGACTGGCCAATGTTTTGTTAAAAAAATGTGGAATAATTTGTCAAAAAATCGGCATCAAACATTTACGCCATACCATATTTGATTGTCAGTATTTCTCCTGGGGGTATGGATTTTCAATGGACCATGTACGTTTAATATGTTGATTGAACATCCCATTGTTTGTGAATTTTGCATCATCTGACCAGAGAATTTAAAATACAAAAGTGCAATTCCTGAATGTACAACAAAAAATATTGGTAACAGTTAATTCTTTGAACTTTGCCCCTGGCCACAATGTTTCCTTAATGAAAAACGGATAGAGATAACAATTCTATGTTCTCAGAATATATTGAACCGAGGTTTTGCAAATTTTACATTCTCTAGCCAAATCGCTCAGGGGCGCATGTGGATTTAATTTAATATTTGCCAACACTGATATCGTGCTACCTTTACTTTGAACAATTGATTTTGGCACGTTCCGTTTAGCTTTGTGGAAATAGTCATATTGGCATAAACTGAACTCTTGTCTGTAAATATACGAATACGAAAGCTGTTGCCAATTGGGATATGTCTCTCGATACAGCCTTCCAGCCTCAGTATCATTTTCATTGCATTTGCTAAACAAAATGAATATATCAACTGCTAAACTATTCGTATATGCCATGATTTAGAAACACCAGGATAGCAGAAAATGGCACATGGGTTGTGAAAAGTTACTAATGGAAATTTTAATCTTACAATGACTAGTATTAATAGTTAGATTTTATAGCCAGCATGATCACCGGATCTCACACCCCTCAACTTATTTTTATGGGGATCCCTAAAAAATAGGATGTATATGCAATCCCATTCCTAATCTTGATGAGTTGCAATACTGGATTCAGCAAGAAATATCGAAAATTATCAAAAAGGTTGTGATGTAAGTATTTTGGAACACTTAAAAGAAGTTGAAAGATCAAAATAATTCAGAGAACTTTTAGCTTCAATAACTTCCTAATGAATAAGTTTAGGCTTTAAGTACGTTAGTACTGTTATGTGGAGCACAAGAAATTTCATTGATTTGTGCAATCAAAAACAGTTTTCCATCAAAAAAGTTGCACACTATGTCTAATACCATAAACTTTTATTTATAACAGCTTCTTTTATTTCTAATCATTTAGGAGGTTTAGCCTGTCTCACCTGCGTGAGATACCCTATATATTAGTAATTGTCACCTTGTAACTTTTTTTATAACCATAAGTATTTCCTTGAAATATAAGAAAGTTCAAACATTTATTTGTGTTTTTACAAATATAAATTTTTCTTTCTGTCAAATAAATAATCTTACATTTTTTAATGATAGGTTACATTATTAAATAATAGAAATCTGAAATATTTGATAACTTACAATCAATCCAGGTCGATAGTCTTCATTTGCTGGGTTTATCAGACTATTGTCATAACACGCATCAGAATGCACTAGTCCTAAAAACCTCAAATATGGATGTGCTTTAACAAATCGTCTTAAATCCCGTGCATCTATTCCATCTTTACCTATAGTGCACATTAAACAATATTTAAAAATCAATATTTTCAAGGATTAACACAAATTATGGAATGCTACTAACCTGACAAATCCAAACTAGTTAAATATGGCATACAATATAAAGCTTTCAAAAAATTAGTTATTTTTGGCCTTGTTGGAGCAAACACTTCAAGTGCATGCGCATCTCTTTCATCTGAAATGTCTAAGTTTCTTAATTCGTTTAATTCCAATAACACTGTAATTAAATTGTCACTTCTGTGTATTTTTAAATTGTACATTTTAAGAATTCGTAAACGGTGTTTGCACTTTTTTAGAGGTCTTATATCGTCAACTCTGGTAGATGAAATATCTAAATTTTCTAAAAGCGGAAGATCTTCCACCACTATATCCAATCCATGTTTATTAAACTCTGTCCCTGATACATTTAAAGTATGTAGCGCTCTTAATTTACTTAATGTTACAACCAAACAATACCTACGGTAAAAGATTAGTTGTTATTAGCATTAATTAAGAATTAATAATATTATTTGAGCTTTCTCAATCTTAAAGCAATCTTTATTAACAAAATAATTATACTCATCATTCACCTCGAACAATTCATAAAACTGCCTTTTGCTACGCTTAATGATCTAAGATTTTGCAAACTCCAATCTCCTAAGCAACTAATCAGATCATTGACAGTGATTTTCAACCCGTTTACAACCAAATCAACAACTTTATGCTGCTTCAAAACTCTTAAACCCTTCGCAGACAATGTTGACGCATCCTTTAATCGTACATGTCTGAAAAGAGTTGAAAAGATACATATAACATTTCTCAAAATTATGTTGATGTATAATGAGCATTACCTTAATCTAGTAGACTTTGAGTCAAAAAGCGTAATGGTTAAATCAGACAACGTCTTTTTCTCGCAAAGATTAGATAATAACTGCTCTGACACTTCGGCTGGTAAAAAAGCGTCAGGATGTTTGAAACTAAGTCTTGTAGCAGACATTGAAACCCCGTCATTAGACGAGGTTCTAGCTGCAACCGTACCCATGTTTGTTTTGCCATCACTATTATTTGTACAATTTATTTGTTGCTCTAAAAATTAAGCACTGCTTCAGAATTTGTATTTAACAAATAAAAATCACACTAATATGTCATTAGTAAAATATATAAAGAATATTTACCACAAGCACCTGTAGGAGACAAAGTAGGAGACTGTTCTCCAGTATCACTGAGATGTACCTCACACAGACCCAGAACATTGTCACAAATAAAGTCAATGCAAACCTCTTGCAGGCTTCTAGGAGACTCAAACATTGTTTATCTTTCCTCACATTCGTACTATATGTACTCCTGTTTCATCGACTAGTTAATAATCTCAATTTCCAAATCGTTATTTGATGCCGTTGCTCTCAAACATTATGAAACATTTGTTTTACAACCTATCAATGCAGCATTCTATTAACAACCACAAAGAATTTGCGTATATAATAGACAAATTCATTAAACATCTGGATACATTATGCATAAAGTAAGATTTGCAAAGATTTTTCTACCGGAAAAGGTATGTGTAAGAATTGCGTACTATTAGTACAATTACTGACAGTGTTTTAAATAATGATTACGTAATAGCAACACGCGCTAGAATAAATATTTCTCTCGTTATGCGCGTTCAGGTTTATTACATGCCGTACAGCACAAACTTAAATCCGTGACCATTAATGGAATAGAATACGAAAGCAATTTGATGTGTTAAGTCCACGATTGGAACTTTCGTTGTGAAATCTTGATTACTATTCAATCTTCTCTGATAAAATCTGGCTATTACTACGACCGCGTAGCATCGGTATTTCTCACCTGTAGAGAGGACGCCATATTGGCTTACCAAATGTCAAAACAGAAGAAAAGATTTAGATTACTACGGTGATATACAAATATCGAGTATTACAGTAAAACGACTATTAAAGAGGGACAGGGGGAATTGAGCATGTATAGGTGAAGATTGCGTTTCCATTGTTTTGATATACGCACAATGTGATGTAGCACCATCGGCTCATACGTACCTTTGAGTACATTCCTACGAATTAATTCCACCACACGTTTCGTTCAATCTGTGCTTTCAACACAACAGTGCAATTTTATGATCCGATCGGTACTACATCAGTAGCAGAATATGACGCACCGATCCGAACACTGTAAAAGTCCATGAGTATCGTACACTGAAGCAAACCTCTAGTGTTAGTGCATCATAGAATTTGTCAGTTATTGACACATTACCAATATGGCGGTGAAGTGGAGAAAGATGTTCTTTTATGGTGCATATTAAGTGAATGTTCGTGCTTAGTGAGAATAATTCGAAGTGAAAGGCGCACACCTTGTCGGCACATTTTCTACATTCATACGTGAATATTTTGATTCGTTGATATTTTTCGTCAAGCAAACTTTCATTTTACTCATAGAAAGAAACTGAGAAAGAATGTGCAGTCATACAAAAATGTAAATTCATGGATAAAAAAGAGAAACTCTTTGAAGTATAAATTGTTTAGAAAAACGTCATTATGCAAAAAGTCGCAGTGTATGTACCTTCGTGCACATACTCTGTGCATAGTTATTTTCAGCGCACTGGGGCGCCGAATGTCCGGAAATGACGGATATTTTATGTTTTTGACTTGTATCGTCAACCGTATTTTGAGATTGAAGAGAGATCAGCATAAAAATTATGATAATGCTTTAATCTAAGTATTTATAATATATTGCAAAATAATGTAAAAATACAGTGTCATTTCATATCGGCATTAAAATATTATTGGAAGAATGCCAAGTTTACGCAAAAAAGTCGCAGGTTTCATGCGCCAACTGTCTATTAGTAATTTGGCTGGAGCGGTGGAAAATATAGGACACGGGGAACAAACGTTATGTAGCCCAAGATCAATGACGCAGGATTTTTCTGGTGGATGTTTTATTACTCGTTATCTTGATGGGTAATGTCTTACTTTATACATTTCCTTTTGCGATAACATGATTAATCAATTAACAGATTAAAAAATGTATGTATAAGTAATAATAGTAAGATTGACTTGTATTTAAAATTCAAACTATTTACTTTTTTAAATTATACATCACAAACATACAAAGTGTTAAAAGTAATGCTTGTAATTTCACATTCACAGATTAGAAGTAAAGCAAGAAGGGCCAGCGATAGTGCATGGTAGAAATCCAGAGGAGCTGCCAATTTTGCAACTTGGTAACTACCAAGAAAGTAAAGATGTATACGCAGCACATACTGGTCCAGATAGTGGGCTTACAGCTGTGAATGTTCAACAAAAACATTTAAGCATAAGCGATGTTGATATTGATTATATTGATATGTTAGATCAGTCTGATCAGTACATGGGTAGTAAGTAATAGTCAACTGGGTTGCAATTTATTTATATGTTCTAATGAGAACATAATAGGAAGATTGTAATAGTAGAATGTATATAAAATAATTTTAGCATCATCTACATCTACTGCTGTTATTGCCGGCATTACTGATTGGTTTACACCAAATGAAATGGCATATGGCATTGCTACAACATTATATGAAAAAAATCCTACAAATGACACGAATAACGGGGAACCAATTGCTGATTGTTTTGGCATTGTAGCTAGGCCAAGTTGTGCAATATTAGCACTTGCAGATGGAGTCAATTGGGGTATAGTAGCTAATGATAATATATAATGTGCTGCATAATACATATTCTAGTGTTTTACCAATAAAATATAATTAGGTACAAAAGCAAGTATTGCAGCACGGTCTGCAGTACATGGAAGCATAGAATATTTAAATAAAGCCCTTTTCTGTTCCTCTATCAACGGTCGATTGACTACAACAAAAGATGTGTTTATTGCTTTACTACGATCATTCCATGCAGCGCATTCGCTTATTCTTCAAGAACAAGGAATGCTTACTACATTGACTGTATGTACAGTTCTTCCATTACTAAATACAGGAACGGAATCTAATACACTGCCTGAGAAATTTATTGCGTGTACTTGTAATGTTGGTGACAGTTTGGCATACGTTTATTCCAGGTAACATACAGTAATACAATATTTTGTATATTTTATTCTTTTCAATATGAGGTGTGTGAAGAAGTAATCAGAAAATCAACAATTTTGTCAATATTTTTTTCTATATTAAATTAATGTATAATAGCTTATGTATATTCCAATAGATATGCTTTGTGAATTTTACCTTTATTTCCTATGTAAAGATTTTAATGAAAAAGTTTTCACAAATGTCTACAACATGTCTATGACTTCTACTATACTCGACTTGCTACCATATTTTCACACTTGCATTCCACTATTTAAATCTGCAATACTATAAATATATAAATCCTGCAATACTATAAATGCCTCATGTATACTGCGCTGTATATATTTTATTCATAGTTTGTAATGCAGCTTATTTTTTTCTAGAAAGACTGGTGTGAGAGAAATAACAAGAGGATCCCATGACATTCATTGTATGCGTGACATGCGTGATGCTCTTGGAGCACTAGGTCCTGTAGATGGCTCCAATCCTGAATTAAACAACTTAACTCTTGCTATGACTGAAGTTGAACAAGGAGATGTTGTGTTTTTAACAAGCGACGGAATTTCTGATAATTTTGACCCTGTAGTCGGAAAGTTTGCAATTCTACCGTGTCATAGTACTGTACCTGATACAAGTACAAAAGGCCATACTGAAGTAAGATCAAAGACACGTAGAAAGTCAGTGGAAAACTTGCGCCATGCGGAGACTGGGAATAGCAATGGAAACAGAAATAATCTTCCAATAGTGGAAGCCTATCAGAGGCATGAACTTACTCTCCTTAGAATGGAAGATTTATTGCGGAGAGGGGTTTCAGGGGAAGGTCCGCCATGCAATAGTGCCAAACGTCTTTGTGAGCTCCTTTTAGATTTTGCGGTAAGTTTTAATTTAATATGTTAACCAAATATTTGATTAGTCTAATATTTCATTTTTAACTTATGCACCATAAGGTACGTATAACTGCTGCTAAAAGGAGGATATTGGAGGATACGGATCTTTATTATGTACAACACAGAGATGGTCAACTGGTGCAACTTTCAAAACAAGAACAAAGGACTCGTCGAAAGAAAACCCTGGATAAAATTACCATGATTCCTGGAAAGCTGGATCATGCAACGATCGTTGCATATGTAGTAGGATCCTACAATTCCTTGCAATGTAATTTATAGTTGATTGTGCTATAAGGTGACACGCTATAGACTTTGTAAGAAAATTAATAAATTGAAACATTTCTACGTCATACAAATGTGAAATTACTACTTCATTTGTATAAAGAATTATTTGGCGCAAAACAAAAGATAAAAATACATTTTCTTTTGTGACTAATGTTAACAAACTAATCACCAAAATCTAAATTTAATTTCTTTGTATACATAGAAAAATCTTATCAAATTGATTTGATACGCCTATTTCCTGCACTAGGAAAGAGAATGACGATGGTGCATAATCGCGAAAGTAAATGTGACCGTAAATACAATATAAGATGATCTACCAATCATGGTAGAAGTATATTTATATGCTTGTATTAGAATGAATAGATCGTCATAAGTAATCAATCGTACGCACGTACCCCCTGCACACACATCGAAAAACTTGTTCACGAATAACTAAAAATCGTTTACACCCGAATCACCAGTATTTGCCGGATAGCGATTGGCTATAACTCGAGTATTAACCAATCAGCGTAAAGTTTTTGCTGAATACGCGTCGCGAAAAGCTACACTACTTCGGTAAGGTGTCGCCAATGGTAGACACTCTGGGATTTTATAGACTTGTGCTAATGGCAGCCTTGACAAATACATGATGGCCGTTGCCACCGAATAGTGTAACGCGTACATGGAGCTGTCGTGTGCCAGAAAAGTTTATTATTTTCAGTAGAACTTTTCGTTGCATGTGCTTCGTGTGCATTGTTTTTATCGTTGAAACCGTAACACAGTGTGTCAAGTGTCGGTATCATGGCAAAAGGAACGTGAAAAACCGAGAAATCGCAGGAAGAAAACACGGGTGGCAAAACCGCGTTCGCGGAGGTAATATTGACAATTTTTCATCGGAACGCTATTCACATTTTTTCGCATCGATATGAAATACACGCATCGGGAACATCCACTTCGTGTTTATTGACCTTTCGTACTGAAAATTTTTTGACAAATGATAGCTTTTTCTTTTGTTTACGCCTTGTCAGTTGGGCTTTTGTTGTGTGCATACGCGCGCCGCTGGTGCCTGTAAGTGAGAGTGAGATGTACGTGATGCCCGTATCTGTGTTAGTGGCTTGTGTGGCACGTATGCTTGCACACAGGCGCGCAAGTTATAACCTCAAAATACCTTTCCAGCTGTCGAATTTTTATTCACGACTGTAAACGCTGTTTGCCGATCCGTTAACATTACAGGGTGAACGCGTATACCTTAAAATATCATAGCAGTACAATTTTCTGATGTTTGTTACTATATTGCGTGTAATACGGTTTCGGGCATATCTCGCATACATTGTTTTGCGTTAGAATATCTGACTTTGAAGATGGATACATACACGGAAGACAATGTGATTATAATCGTTTCATTAACGTCTCGATGAATCTTTGGTATTTTTAATGTATAATATATTTTGTTTATGTGTTGCAGGATAAAACTTACATGTAAAGCATATTCTGCTGTAAGCACAATTCTTACGACGCTGTTGAAGAAAATTTAGTCATGGAATAACTTCTTTGGCCTACCATTTACGGATACGATGTCTTGATACATAATGTATCGATGTATACAATTTATCAAATCATTTTTATTGGTTGGTTTTGCGGATTTGAGATAAAATAAAGTATAAACGGAGATCGTACATAAAACAACATTTAAAAGTGTTTTCTACATATACTTCTGATGTGATGTTAGAAGAATTTTATTTCATCACATTTATACATGGAAAAGCTCTTGCAACAAATGTGCTTTAAGGATAGATCAGAATACTTTCAAAATGCAATTGTGCAGTTATTCTTCAATGGATAATGTAGTTCACTTTCGAACTACCTTAATTCCCCAAGAATTTCACATACGTAATACCTAAATATAACAAGTACTAAAACATGGTCTTAAAAGCAAGTTTTACCATTATATGTAAACATAAATATCTTGGAAAATTAAAACAAAGCTACCTAAGCTACAGGTGAAATACGAAGTTACATGCATGACAGGAACAGGAGACGTAGGTCGCAGACGCGTTGAGTGGCGCCGTAGCGCAAATACAAGTTTCTTATGCGACTAAATCTACAGAACTCAGTGGTAAGCAATTATTTTATAAAATTGTTATTTCTCATATTGTGTATTTTTAAAATTACATTGAATAATGAAAGCACAACTATGACTAATATTGTTCATAATATGTCATAGTTGTTACTTGTATTTTGGAAAACATTTAAATTTGTCAAGGACTATTAAAAAGCATTATTTATTATTGTAAATTTATGTTCAAAGATTGTTGTATTTTGTTTGTGATTGAAGTACTAGTTATTACATCTATGATGATTTATTGATTGTATACATGTAAGGGATTATTTCACAATCTACATTTTATTTAGAAATTTATAAAAAGTTTATAACATAATCCATTTAGTTTGGTATATAACATGTATTTAATATTTGTTTAAAATATACAGAAGTATACAAAAACAAACAACTAAGCTGAAAAGGTGGCTAGACGCTGCCCAGAGTAAAGAGGGGCTGCGTGGGCATGCAGCAGCCTCAGTCACGCCCTCTTCTCGGGGACTCAGTATCCTCTACCACTTCCCCGACTGCACGCCGTAATAATCCAGTTGCTGTTTTAACTCATCAACAAGTAAAGGTCTTTCTAAACAAAGTCAATGTATTGAAAATATACCCAAGCAATAATATTTTGTTTCCTTTATGCTTTTAGTTACAGCAATTGCAACAACTGCAAGCGCATAATTCAGGTGGTCAATCATTGACATTTGCTTTGCAACAAACATCAAATAATGTAAGTTTATTGTGCAATTGTTATCAGAATAGCTAGGAAGTTATGCATTTTGTAGATTTGCATCAGAGTAAATTGTTGTCTCATATTATTAAATTTGCATGTTTTTTCAACGATAAGTAAATTATTGATCTAATAACGAATGTTATTGCAGCCACAAGATCAAGGAAATGGGTCAACAACTGGAAATCACATAGTTTACGTAAACCAGTTAAATCAATTGAATCAGGGTACTATAAATCCCTCAGGGACTGGTATGGGCCTACCCCCGGCCACCCCCACTTTTGGGGTGGGCCTGAATATGGGATTGCCTCTATCACTCTTAAATACCAGCCTTACATCCCTCACTTCTAATGTCATCACCACATCAAATCCTCTTCTCAATTTGGGCTTGCCAAGTATAAATGCAGGACTAACTACAATAAATCCTAGCCTAAATCCCTTAAATGCTATAAATTCAAATTTAGCATCAAATATTAGTTCAAACAGTATTAATAATGGATTGTCCACTTTGGGTCAAGATATAAATAACATAAACACTGGGCTGAACAGGCTCGGCACATTAAATTCAACAAATATAAATTCTGGACTTTCTGGAGTAAACACCGGTCTTACTAATGTAAATCCCAATTTGACCAGTTTGAATTCCAACATAAATCAAAATCTTTCAAACTTAAATGCAAATCTTACTGCAGCAAGCTCCGGTGTATCTGGCTTGACTGCTATTAATCCAAATATAAGTGCTAACTTAACGACTACCAGTATAAATTCAGGTCTAAGTCAAGGACTTAGTAGATCTGTAAATGCTTTAGCAACAGGCGCTACTCCAACTAGCCTGAATTCTAGTAGTACGCAATTTCCTTTCCAAACGATACAGAGCATTCAAAGTATTGCACCACATATTGTTGGTTCAAGTATTGCACATGTACCCAATTCTGCTGTATCGCAGCACTCAAACTCTAATGTTACCACAATATCACAAATTTCCAATTCTGGAACATTGACGAGCCCCAGCTTATTCACGAGCACTCCTAATGAATCAAATCATTCGACCATCGCAAGTGTAAATCACGCTTCAAATATAAATCTCACTACAAATATTTCAACCCTGGGTACAATACACTCCAACTTACCTAATGTATCAACATCTAATGTACAACACATGTCCGTATCTAATGAATCAAATATGTCATTGAGTCATATTTCTCCTTTAAGTTCCTCACAATCAACGGGATTTCAATCACAGCGACAGTATTCACAAGGAATTAATTCTGCCCTAAGTTCATCCGTGACATTAACAGGCTCGACTCAACCATCAAATGTGGTCAGTACTATAAATACTGTAAAGTCAATGCAGAACATACAGAGCCAGAATATTAGTTCTCCAGGTAGTCCATTTTCAATACCACTGAAAAGTCCAGCATCTAACATTGCACCACCTACACCAAGTCCTAGCCCAAACAGGCTATTACTTAGAAGTCCGGCGTCGAGTTCTATACAATCAAATAGAAATAGCCCAAGTCCTGTTGGGACGTCGACGTCGAACAACAACTTTAACATACAAATGCAAAGTCCAATGCAAAGTCCAATGAGCGTTAGCCAAATACAAAGTCCTGTACTTAGTCCGTATCCTCCTGCAAAAAGCCCGCACCTCTTAAGTGGGAATAATTCTCTCAACAATAGAAGTCCAGCACCTGGCGGCAGTCCTGGTCCCCCTGTGGTAAGTACCTTACTGGTAATTATGAATATAATATTGATATAGTTGTCAAAGTTACTCATGTTTTTCTTTAATTACATATAAAATTTTACACGTTGCTTTGAAGACTAAGAAAAAACAATGTACAACACTTTGTTATATTTGCAGGTTAGACCTAACACACCTATACTACAGCAAGGTATGCAAGTATTACAAATAATTCATGGTACACCACAGGGATATCAACAAGCACCGACACAACTTGTAACCAGAACGCATCTATTTGGAAACCAACAAATTCAAATAGCTGCGACTAAGCCGGCAAAACAACCGCCACAGATCTTACCAAAACCACCTAATCAGCAGTCCACCGGATCACAACAAAAGCAACAACGTGTTACTACTACAATTACAAATCAAGTAAAATGTTTTATCCATTCCATCAACGTGTATTGCAGCTATGTATTGCAATATCAAATAACTTATGCTATAAAAGCCTTAAACTATTGTAGAAAACATTTAATCTAATTGAACTTTAATGCTGATACTACATAATATATTTACTTGAGCGACTCATTCATCAAATTAATTCACTTGAATATACTTGAAAAGTAGAGAAAATTAATAACGTTCATTATAGTCAATATTATTGCATGAAAATTTCAATCAGCCGAATTTTCATGTTTAAACTGTATTATTGCAAGGATTTATTTAAGAGGATAAAGTTAACCTTATTGAAAAATTATTTGTTATTTAATGGCCATAGAAATATCAATTATTAAGGAAATTTATTTGAAATATACAAAATAAGGAATTAATCAAATGCTATATCACAAATTCTGAAAATGGAATTTATGTTTTTGCCTTCAAAATGGCTCACTTAAGCGCATGCTTATGTGCTTCCCTAATAAAATTTTCTGTTTTACAGTTTATTAATTTTTCGTCAAAATACATGTTTAATTTTTTAAAGTTCATAATTGAGTGTTGTTCAAATTTAGTTTGTATAAACATTGTATGCTGATTTGGTATTACTCTGCTGGTATAATTATATTTAGTGTTTTAAACTTTACTGTTCGTGCATTTTAATCTTGTGTTTATTGCTATATTACTAAGTATTCTTTAATCAACATGTTGAGATAAATATACTGATGCTGCTATTTTTGCTTTATCATAAACGCTGTACAGTTAAGCATTGAAATATTTTAACTGTACTAACTGCTTTACCTATTCAGCCTTTATACCAATTGTATCCTTCACAGCTTACAGGCGATAGCTTATATTTCATAACTTTAACATCATACTCTTTAATAACTATGTAGAATCAGTAAGCATGCCTTTGTAACTTTTTTGTTTTTGTTTTTATTACGAACATGATATCATCAAAGTCCCTTCTAATTCATTCAATTTTATTTTCTGAATTTTGTCATCAGTTTAAAACAACCCTTTTTTACCTACAGTCCTATTTACTGTAATATTGATTGTAGGACTGCTGATTTTAACATTTAAATACTGTTGTTAATTTTTCACATTGTTGATTATTGTTGACAATAATGTTTTGCCATTAACTATATGTGTGATATTCTTTAATTATATCTTGAAAAGCATTAAACTAATGTTAGTAAAACTATTGCACAGTTTATGCATTAGTAATAGTACTTCGTAATAAATCACAACATATTTACATAATGTGGTCTTGCTTGAAATTAATATAAGTACATGTTTTATTTAAAGGTAACACAGCAAACACAGCCCCAATTAGTTCTTGCTGGACCTCAACCAAATCCTACTACGGCAACAATGATACCAACTGCACAGGGTCTGCTGTTAAATCAGGTTACTATCTACAAACTTCTACTTCACTGTATTCATTATCATTTGCATGAACATTATTGTACGAGCGTATATATATTCTCATGCCTGGTTTAGCATATATTAATATTGTGTGCTTTCATCTACTATAACAGCTTATGTGTATTCTTAATTTCATAAATAAAAAAGATTGCTTCCTGCTTCATATATTTGTCATATTTGGTACATAGGTTTTGCCGTCAACTGGACCTGTTATAGTACAGCAGCAGCCAGGTGGCGTTCAGCTCATATTAAGGACGCCAGCAAGCGCCCAACAACAAACGCATACTGCACAGGTGATGGTTTCATCCATTCGTTCATGCATCTTTATGAGCACATTTACGATCATTGCTTCTTTAATATTGGAAGAATAGGGATATATATTTTTGTATATTATTTTATATACACAGTTATCACACATGACCTTGCACACTATGGATTGTTGAGATATTCTTATTATTGAATGTCAATCATACTTTAGTTAACATTATACATCCCTACTTATGGACTTCTTAACTAAATAACGACATGTGTACACATAACATACCATATTCATTACTTTATGGTGTTCTATGCTAGAAACTATTACAACAGTGCTACGCTTATACATACACAATTTATTTTAAAAGATGAGTACATGTTATTGGCATTAAACAGATGCGCTTGAATTTTGTATAATCAGATAAGGTATCATAAGGTACAATGGTGCTAGATTTGACTCAATAGAGAAACATTTCTTCACAGTTAACTCAACAGCAATTAGTGAGAGTTGTTACCGCGCAAGGAATGCAATTGCAAGGTATCGCACCCACTTTTTTTGCTGTTCCAAATGGATTTCCACCAACAGCTTCCCCAGTAATTAGACATACCCCATCTAGTCCTGTACCAAGTAAGTATCATAACTGAATATTTACTATATCGAATATCCCAATTAAACTAACTGCTCGAAAAGGTATTATTAAAAATATCTTGTGTGTTATAACTTTACATTTATTATAATAAACGTATAGATTAATCCTATGCATCGTAACCTTGAGTAAAATATGTGTCTCAAGAATATAATATAAAGCAGACAATTTTTATTTCTGTTTCTCAAACGTTTTTTTATTTATATTTTTTAATTTAAATTCATGTATCGTAAAATATATCTGTATAAAATGATAATTACATTTAAAGCTTCATATAAAAATTAGGATCTAAACAAATTTTATGATTTTTCTGAACTATGGGGATGCAATATCACGAATTAAATTGTAGGACAAAAGATTGAAGTACTTATTTAAAAGTAGCTTTTCTAATTTTCACATAAATTACAGCCAATTCCGGAAGCGGTAATTCGATTGTGATCCAAAATGCAATGGTACAAAGTCCTCAGCCACAGATATCGCAGGTCGGCACAGCTAATACTAGTGGCAATAATGCACCTTGTACGCAGACTGTTGTCGAGCAGAACTTATTGCCGCCACCTAAGAAGAAGGCAAAGAAAAAGAAAAAAGCCAAACGAAAAGACGACGAGCCCCCGAAATTAGATCTCGCTAGCATAATGAAGATATCGGGAATCGGTGATGATGACGATATTTTTGATACTGATCTTGCGACCGAGTCAGATGGCTCTTGCCAAGTAACAGTCGAGTCGACTCAGGGGCAAAGCATGAGCCAATTACAGGCCTCGCAAGTACCTAGTAATTCTGCCCAGAGCCTGATACAAGTACCTGCACCGAATACAACGAATACGCAAGCTTCCGTATCGCAGACGTTGAATAGCCAATTAGTGACTCAGCTTCAGATGCCTGTACAGAACGCTATTCCCGGCCCGTTGCGGCTGGCGGTCGGTGAGGATGGTAGGGTAGTATTGCATCATACTCCGGAGTCAAATCAGCCCGAAATGGATCAAGCAACCGCTCAAGCTCTGATTAGATCTTTGACACAAGGAAATGGTCAGAGTTCGCAGATCATATCGCACATACTTGGGCAGGCTCAGAGTATGCCGCAATTGACACAAAGTGCCGTTTTACATAGACAAAAATACGTTAAATCGCCTTCCTCCACCTCCTCTGGTAATCAAGCGTCCACAAATACTATAAACTCTATATGCTCGCAAGGCGTTACCTGCATCGCGAGCCCGCAGCACGTTCAAATATGCTCCAAATCTGGTAACTCGCAAAAGAGTAGTATGAATGTTCCTCAAGAGTCCATGTCGAGTGTTTGCGCTCAAACTAATCCCCTACAGACCGTCGACGTACAAACGCCGAAGAGTATCAATGTACAAAATCTCATTCAGACGAAGAACGTTCAGTCATCCAATCCGAGTCTATCGCAGACAAGTAACAGTGCGTTAACAGTATCGGACATATTGTCGTCGAAACCTTCGTGTACATACAGCGTGCACGGTGCTCGATTACCTAACACAAGCCAAGGAACTACAAATCAGCAAAACTCGAATGCGTCTACACAAAAATCTAGTCATATACGACTCACCAATTCTTGCATGACCACAAACGTACGGCAAAATTTGAACAAGCTTTCAAGTAACGGTGCACACACACAAAAGCCGATGTCGCACAGCTTAACAGGACAAAACGAACACGTACCCGGTGGTAATCAAAATCTTCAGCAATCGAGTCAGCAAGAGACTTTGAGTATGCAAGAGAAATCTACGTACCAACGCAATCAGCAAATAACCGCACAAAGTGTACAAACCCAAAATGTCCAACACGTTTTCGAGCAAACATCCGGATCAAACATTCAGCATAACTCAATGAACATGTTGCAACAACAGAGCTCCTGTAACACCATGCAGCACGATACCATGAACGTTTTGCAGCAGCACTCCAGTATCCAGCAGAACACAATCAACGTATTGCAGCAGAATGCGTCTGGTAATGTGCAAAGTATAGAGCAGAATTTGCAGACAGGTGTCAATGATGCAAGCCATGCTCAACAGAACATGATCACCAGTATGCAGCAACAAAACACTTCTGCCATGTTGCACAACACGAACGTGCAGCAGCAGCAGAAAACAATCACTGCTAACAGCTTCTCCACAGCACACCATTATGAATCCCAAAATTCAGTCAATCTCCAGGCAGCAAATCAACAACAAAATAGCCAGCACCAAAATATTATTATCACGAATACTCCAGCTTCAAATGCTGCACAGCAGAATGAATCTCAAAAGTTGGAGAATCAGAGTACCAACATGCTGAATCCCACAGCCAACAATATACTGAACAGCGCACCGAAGATTACACCTGAAATTCTGAATGCGCTAAGTAATCTGAATCCTAACGATCAGTTGCTGATCGCCAATGCAAATGGACAAATGCAAGTTATAAGTCAGCAGCTCTTGCAGCAATTCTTGGCAGGCCAGCTGAATGCCACCAATCAACCACAGAACCAGAATCAGACACAGAAAATTGTCATAGGTGAGCCAGATGCCAATAACCAGAATCTGCAGGGTGTACAGATTAATACACCTACCAGCCAGATAATAGTAAACAGTTCTGGTGGGGCGCCGACAATTCAGAATAATATACAGAACATTGTTGTGCAAGCTGCTCCTTCGCAAATGCCTCATCACATACAAATACAAAATTCTGGATTTCCAAGTCAATTCATCGACAATTTGAATCAGCAACAAATTAGGAATCTGGGTAATAATCAGCCAAAGAAAGCGAAGATTGTAAAGAGGCCTAAAGTTACTGTTGCGTCTCAAAATCTTACTAATGCCCAGGTATATATAACTTTTTTTCCTTTTTTCATCTTTCTTCTTCTGACACTTCTTGTTACCAATACCTTGCGTAAAATACTGAAATTAAGTTAGATAATAATTGATATCCGACTTCCATTCTTATGCGGCATATTACCATCTTTTTGCATAATAGGTAATAAAAACTATTACCATCTCTCGTTCAGCTGTTGTACCTACCAGTACTACTACTTTGCAGAAAGTTGAGAATTCTAGTAAAACGGGGAGTGGAATACATCAAAATACGAATCTTGTCAAAAGTGATACCACTCAGGGTGTAACCAATGGGCCTGTGCTTTCGTCATCATGTGGTGGTCCTGTGTCTGTTCCTTCCAATGGTCAGATGGTTCAAAGGGTACAGACTATACAACTTCCTGCCCAAAAGCAACAACTGTTAAAGAACATACAGTCTCAAATACAAGCCATACTGACACGTAAGACAGGCACACAACCGGATCAGGCTGTTCTAACTAAGTTGTATCAAGAGCAGGCTAAAATTTTGGCAAGTGGAAAGGTTGTCAGTACAACGACTCATTCTGTCAGCAGTGTAAGTGTATCTTTGCTGTATACACCATTGATTTGTTTGGATAGTGTACATTATCATTTTGATCTTCTCTTTATGGTGTAGAGCTCAGAGACAAGTTTCAGTGTAAACGTGGTGTCAACAATTGCATCGAACGTGTTATCTCAGAATTCGTATAAGAATCAAACTTCAGCAGTGCAAACACAAACACAGACCTCCACTGCCGCTGCTATTGTGCCGATAGTATCGCAGACTCCAAATTCAAATATAAACAGAACAGTACAGAATAATTCCAGTAGTGGTTACTTAACTAATCTCGCAGTAAGTGATGTTACAATATTCTTTTATATGTAGTTTTGGAAAGTTCTGATGAGCTTCATTATTTCCACGTATCAATTTTTCACTATCTACTTACCAAACTTCACTCACCCAAGTATACCTTCTGCTTAGGTCTTACAAAACGTGCAAGGACAACAATGTGCAACAAATGCCTCAAGTCAGAATGTGCATCAGACGCACACGAAACAGCACAAGTTTTATCAAAACCATGCAAATCAGATACTGAGTCCGTCCTGTGCAAACATGCAAATTTTCTCACCACCAATTACCTCTGTAGCTCCATTGCAGAGCAGCGCACAATTGACTTCAGGTCAAACGCAGCAATCAAGCATGCAACAATCGACGCAGTGCCAGACGGATCCTTTGGATATAAAGCCAAACACGCAAAGTCCTGTTAAGCAGGAACTATGCTCGCCAATACAGGTCCAAGTACAAGCTAGCTCACCTGCTGGTCAGGTAGCTTCACCACGTATGATCGGCAAAGGAACCCAGAGGATTCAAAGTCCTGTAAATACGACCAGTAATCCGACTAAGCAGATTGTCAGCCCTAGCAACAATTCGAGCCCGTTAATAAGTCCAAGACAGGGCGTAAAAAGGCCTGCATCCAGCCCAATATGCAGGCAGATCAATCGGAGTGATTTGTTAGTATTTGTAACTATTTTGTAGTTTTTGTAACAACATATGAGTTTTTAAAAAATGACGATAATTTTGTGATTTTGGGTCAATTATTAAATATTGGCTATATTAAAATTGTGCACATTTTTGAATAAATATTTTAAATTTGCATTTGCAGGTTAGAGCAGCAATTAAAAATTGATCAGAATGGCGCCACAAATCCAGATGTGAACACACCATTTTTGAGTAAACGGGATGCATGTAAACGCCTTGTGAGATATCATTGCTTAAACGAACAAGTACTTAGTACTAAGGATTTAGCTAAAGCAGACGAAATATTTGAGGAAACAGCAAAGCATCTGTTGACTAAATTCAATTCTATGATGAATAAGTACACATATCTCCTTCTAATGGAGAGCATGGTATGTGTTCTGTTTCTGAAATTTTAATGAGAAGATATATTTGATTGCATATGGTACACTTAAAGTTGTTAAATCTGTCATCAATGAGAATAAGACATGTCAGACATGTTTTGTAAATAATTCGAATTTATTGAATGAAACATTCTGACAATAAATTGAATACAGAGTTATATCAAGCATCTAGAGCATGTGTAATTTTAAGACATTATCTGCTTTAATTTGTAGCGCGAAGTAAGGACATCGGAGCTCATGATGATCGATAGAACTTTTGTGGCTGAGGAACAGAGTATTTTAAATAGGTTACGAGAACAGGAAGCTAAAGTTAACGGTGTGTGCCATTCCAATATTAATTATCGTATATGCACTATTATTGCGACATTTGACCCTAATCCTAAATTGCATATCGTTTTACAGAAGAATTTAAAAAAGAAGAAAAGCCATTGGTGCCAAAGGTTGAGCCTGGTCTTACTGAAGATGATAAATTATCGACACCGCTATCAAACGTATTAGTGAAGCGTGAGTTGGAGGATGACTTTCCGAGCGAGGAGATTGAGTGCAAACCAGTGATTAAATCGGCGAGTTATACCAGTGGGGATTATGACGAATGGTTGGAGATACAAAAGGAACTTGGTGTATATCCATCTGCTACAGACGCACTTAAGTGTAAAAACAGTAGTATTAGTGATAGTAATAGTACTTGTGCCGTGTCGAGACCATCCAAGACAGAAAGAACACGAGCGAACGGTGAGTGCCACGTGAATGTATCAAGTGCGAGTGTTTCGGGAGTATCGAATACAATGGTGAAGAACTGTGAACAAGACACTGTTGCGGGTTTTGAGAAGCGTTGGAGCAGTGCGACGGATCTCGAGCGAGATCTATTAGAGGATGCCGATAGTCTGGATGGGCTGGCCTTACACTCACAGGCACAGTGCCCGAGTTCTGTTCATATAAGTACTGATAGTGGAAATGGTAATGAACACGATGACATTACCGCACAGGTACAATCTGCCATTGATAGCATTCTTAATCTTAAAAAACGTCCTACAAATACATTAGCCGGTAGTAGTGGCGGCAGTGCATCACAACCCAGTGATTCAAAGGACACAGTGCTTGACCAAGCAGTCCGAAGCATTTTAGGCTCGTGACCCTCCTTTAATAGAGTATGTTAAGCAAGTGAAGTTAATAGTGAACGTCAAGCTCGTTATCCATCTTCAAAATTTTAGAGAAACTATATGTTTTTGTTTAGTGATCTTTTGTGGATAATGTGGTATATTGTGACAGCTATGTTTGACATTATAAATGTGATGCTGTCTTATTGAGTGATGCATATCTGGAACGCAAATTGTTACTAAATTGTTCACGAAGGAAAAAAGTATGATACCTTCAGGTTTTGTTTATATGTACATTTAACAGACAAACTGGATTATGAGATCTTCCGATTCAGTGACCACCGCACTTGGAATTTATATTTGTCAAAATTTTGGTTCTGCAATGGCAATAACTATTCATAGTATAAAAAAAAAAACGTGTATACTTTCCAATAGTCTAGTTGTAATAAAGCCTTTCCGTTATTCTAATTCTAGCAGCTGTACATGTGGATAGTTAGGTAGATAACTCGCTCAGATTTTTCAATCTGCCACTTTGTAATGTAATTTTGTAAAAAGTAATTATTTAAAACAACTTATTCCACTTTGTCTGTAGTATTTGTAGAGGAATCTTATGGATACTTAAAAATGGGTCGGTGAATTGTACATACGTTTTTAACGTGTATTATTAATATTATCATTACCATTATTTGTATTATTGTTATTGAGATTCCCTCTCAGAAATATTATTATTATTGTATTATTATTATATTATATTATATTATAATTATTGCTGCTATTATTGTCAATAATATCATCATCCGAAATGATGCCGAATGTATGGTATTCAGAAAAGGTAGTGTTTTAAGAGACTGAAATGAAAGACAATGAAAAGCAAAAACTAAAGAAGACAAAACGCAAGTGATATGTAAGGTAATACAAAAGAAAGGGATATAGGAGCTTTTCATGAGTTAATTTGGACTTATTTCTATTTATCACATTTGCAGTCTCAATGTTAAAACTCAAAATCAAACATATAAATACTTTTTAAATAGATATAGCATTTTACAACTTTTTTGACATTGCTTAAAATCTCAATAGTTGTGGGTAAATGACAGATGCATGTGTAGAGAGCACATGTGTGGCAAAAGGGTAATTACATGTTTAGTTATTCATCCCACCAGTAATGTATACAAATAAGTGATAGGAAGCAAGTTTTTCTATGGAAACATTTTTACTTTCTCTGTAATTATTTGACAGTTATTTGACCAATTTAATATTTACTTTGTACATAGAGTCGATTCGGAACTTTTAATAGTCATTATTGTAATATAGTAAGGAAAAAAATTGTAATCAATCTGAATCATTAGATCAAAACGATACTTCATAACTGTTCTTCAATTATAAAGAATGCTTTTGTAAGAAAGACGAAAAAAAACAAATATAATTATGTCACAATATTTATGAATCCTTTTCCCACATAAATTAATGATAGCTCTCTATACGCGGTGGTAATGAAAAGTTTTTGGCAAAAGCAATCCAAGACTGACGTATATACAGAGAAACAAGCAAAACTATGTAATGTATTACAATAAGAAATAATAATCATTTGTACATAATATCTAATTACTCTCTCAACGGCAATCGTGACTTAATTACTTCCTTAAAGACTTTAAAGTTTGGATATGCTAAAGTTCTTTTGATCCTAATAAATTGCCAATATTTCATGAGTACATGAGCATGGATATTCCCTCCTTATCTGCAAATTAGTTTTTATTCTGTACCATAAAGTTAAATGTACATCTTTGTGGATTGACACATGCATAAAATGCCCAACGAGAGTAAAACCTAATGATTAATAATACACAGTAAAAAGTGCAACTAAATCAATGATGACATGATGCAGCTTATAGTTTGTTATTGTATATAACAGACAGCACAAAGAATAGATCAGGGTATATTAGTAATAATCACAGTTACAATCACAGATTATTTAAAAGACAAAAATTTCTTACATTCCCATAATGATAAAAATACGAAAACTGTTTTGTAAAGTATGAAGCAAAAACCAAATTATGTTGTTAAAATAGGCAATATTTTCACATAAAAACATATTGAATTGTTTGTATTGATATTTATAAAAACATCAAGAAGTGTCAGGAATTAGAATACTGCTACATTCTTAAATAATATCAAAAAAGATGTAAAAACAATCAAAATGCAATCAGTTTATGGTATTATTGGTAAAAGGACCCCTTTACTTCTACTGAGTGAACTGTTGATGCATTAGACTTCAGAAAGAATAATTATTAAATATCTACACAAAAACACCCACAAAATAAATTAATGCCTTAAAATAATGAAGAAAGAAGAATATTATTCAGTACACCACAATAAATAAAGTTATATTTATAATTATAACTGCCAAATTGTTAAAACATGAAGTAGAAGAAATGGGTAAGCAGGTTGATTATTCAAAGAAGTTTTCAGAAAAGAATTTTAAAGTTATCTGCTGAGAAAAATTGTTGGCCTCGGAAAATTAAAAGTACAATTGTTCAACATCGATTACAATGTCCATCACCGATTCTTATGTATAGATTTGTAAGGGCATTGGTTCACAGCATGCAGAGAATGCTGTTACATTAAAACTGTATACAGTACTATTTACATTACCTACAAAGCTTATTTCAACCCTACAAGGTAACTAATATACTCATAGTGATATTTTTGAGTCAATATTAATTTAAAAAATATTAAGATTTATACATTTTTTGTAAAAAAAGGAAAAAATATGATTTTGACAGGATCAAGAGATAAATCACCTGCACATTTTGGAGAAAAAAGCACAAGATTAATATATAATTTAAATTTGAAATTTGTGCAATTTATTTATAAAAAAAAAGCAAGTACACAAATCTTATTTTTTCCCATTCTTTTACTGTATTTTACAGTAATGGGTTCAGCCTATGGGAGTATGGTACACACCGAATCAATAATATGTTCCTCGACCCCTGAAGGGGGGCAAGGAGAAGCTGGAATGCGACCGTGGCGGCGTCAGACGGCTGGGGCCAATTGATCGAGATTTATAGACTCTGTGATCGACACGCGCGCTATTTACAAACTGTGCAGGAATGTATAATTATGGTTGTTATAATACATATTGACATATTTAATTGTATTATTCATAGAAACGTGCAAATACAATATTATAGAGCCTAATATAACTTATTGCTAGTCCAAAAAGATGAGAAAAGAACGAATTACCTTTTTAAATTGAAAAAATGTCCTTTAAGAAGAAGCTTTGCATCAGAATCATTGCAGATAATAATTTCGTAATATTGATTGATTGACTAATTGTTCTAATGTAAAATAAATTGTAGTTCAGTCAAGAACCGTGCCATAACCTAGAAAAGAATCATTTTACAACTCTGAAAAAGTGCATTATAGCTCTGAAAAGTAACAATTAATAATTAGTCCTCACACAATTACTCGATTTAATCTTTTTAATCGAGAAATGTTACGAAATCGTTATCTGTAATAATTCTGATGCAAAAGTTTCTTCTTGAAGGGCATTTTTTCAATTGTAAAAGATATTTCGTTCTTTTCCCGCCTTCTTGAATTAGCAATAAGTTATATTAGGCTGTATAATATTGTATTTGCTCGTTTCTATAAATAATACAATTAAATATGCCAACGTGTATTGTAACAACGATAATTATGCATTTCTGCGGAGTTTGTAAATAGCGCGTATGTCCACCACAGAGTCTATAAATTTGGGCGAATTGGCCTCAGCCGCCTGACACCGCCACGGTCGCATTCCAGCTTCTCCTTGCCCCCCTTCAGGGGTCGAGGAACAAATTATTGATTCGGTGTGTATACGGTGGCTATAATATATATTAACATATTTAATTGTATTATTTACAGAAACGTGCGATTACAATATCATGGAACATAATAAAATTGATTGCGAGTCCAAGAAGAAAGAGAAAGAATGTGTTATCTCTTAAAGTTGAAAAAATGTTCTTCAAAAAAAAAACTTTTTTTTTAATACATTTTCCGCACCGACTGCTAAGGTCATTTGGCTTAGGACCTACTGTTAAGGTGGGTTCTAAACCACCAGAGCTACAGTATACAAATCACACGGAAAAACCAGGAGTGATAGGCGGGATTCGAACCCAAGTCTTCCGCGTGGCAGAAAAGAAACATTCGCATTAGAATTATTACGTATAATGATTTCGTAACATTAGTTGATTGAAAGGATTGAATGAAGTAGTTGCGCGATATGAATGGTGGGCCGATTATTAATTTTTTCTTTTCAGAGTTATATTGCATTTTTTAAGGGCTGTGCAACGGATCTTTTCAAAGCTATGATACGTTTCTTCAATCGCGCGTATATCTATCATAATATCGATAAATCTGTATTAGTTCGTCCCTATCGCCCGAGACTGTCATAGTCCTATGTCAAATTTCTGCTGCTCTTCAAGAGTCACAGAAAACATTGTTTCTCTGTGTACAAAATAAGTTTTACAAAAAAAAAAAACAGAACTATTTTATAGAATTAATCATTCATATATTTCAATAAAAATCGTAACAAAATTTAGTAAATAAAACTTACTGAAAATGTGTAATGATTACGAGAAACGACAAAACAAGAAATATCGAAGCCATGATTGATCTAGTGTTATAAATTTAACGCAACACGCAGGTTGAAAACCCTGTCCTATACTTTGTTCCAACTAATATTGACAGAAGGAAGGTTAAGAAATGATCTGGCGATTATCACAGTGCACAATAAGACGGAATTTTACGAGAAACGTGTTTCGGATCGCATAAGAAGAGCGAAGTTTAGTGTCAAATCGTGTCCTATAATGCAAAGAAATCTCTAAAAAGAAATGCATCGGCTGCCGAATCGCTTTGGGGCAGGACCCTTTACTATTATATTATATTGTTTCACCTTATGTTTCGCATTAAGCGAGCAGGAGATATTTAACCTCAAAAGCAGCAATGTCACGTTGGATAATACACCTAATGCGGCGCTAAACGTTCAAGATTATCAAACCACAGTCAATGTGCCAATACCTAAAAATCTTACTACCAGCTTCGTAAACAAAAGTACCGAATTAAATGCTGTCACGTATAGCACAACGTTGATCAGCACAGTGCAATCTGAAGGTGATCTAAAGGATGGGTCTACTGAAAAATCTAGTACAGTATCAGCTGGTGCTGTCAATGATAAAAATGCAACAGTTATGCCTGACTACTCCATGTCCTCTCAAGCTCTGGACATTGTAAATGTCACAAATACCAGCACGACTACTGTTGCACCAGCAGAGCCTGTGTTACCTGACAAAGGCTCAGCTGAAGAGGAGCATAATAGCTCAATGTCTATATTTTTTGTCCTTTGTGTTTTAGCATTAGGAATCCTACTTATACATCTTATGCTCCAAACTAACTTTCAATATTTGCCAGAATCTGTAGTTATAGTTTTCTTGGGTGCTGCTATTGGTATGATCATAAATCTTATGTCACATCAAAATATTGCAAATTGGAGGAAAGAAGAAGCCTTCTCTCCAACTGCTTTCTTTCTTGTACTTCTTCCTCCTATAATATTTGAGTCAGGATATAATTTGCATAAGGGAAATTTTTTTCAAAATATTGGTAGTATATTGGTGTTTGCTATTTTTGGAACAGCAATATCAGCTTTTGTTATTGGAGCTGGAATTTACCTGTTAGGACTGGCACAAGTGGCTTATAAACTTAGCTTTGTCGAAAGTTTTGCCTTTGGGTCTTTGATATCTGCAGTTGATCCAGTTGCTACAGTTGCAATATTTCATGCATTGGACGTAGATCCAATCTTGAATATGTTAGTCTTTGGAGAGTCAATATTGAATGATGCTATTTCCATAGTACTCACTACGTCTGTACTAGAATCTAATAACGCAACGACCACTAGTGAAGCTATTATTCTTGGCTTAAATAGATTTTGTCTCATGTTCTTTGCATCTGCGGGTATTGGAGTTGTGTTTGCATTAATAAGCGCTTTATTGCTGAAACACATGGACTTAAGGAAAAATCCATCGCTTGAGTTTGGAATTATGCTGGTATTCACATATGCTCCATATGTCTTAGCCGAGGGTATACAGTTGTCTGGTAAGAATAAAAAACTTGAGAATATTATATTTTTAATCTTAGAATGTTTTGTTGTGCATTATATGGTATTTTTCAGGTATTATGGCAATTTTGTTCAACGGTATTGTTATGTCCCATTATACACATTTCAATTTATCAACAGTAACACAAATCACAATGCAGCAAACAATGAGAACATTAGCATTTATTGCTGAAACTTGTGTATTTGCTTACTTAGGACTAGCCTTGTTCAGCTTTAGGCACAGAGTAGGTTTATGTGATAGCATATACAGTATTGTGTATACAGCATTCTACTCTTATGTCTCAATATATGTCTTTGTTCCAACAGGTAGAACCTGCATTGATTGTTTGGTCCATTATTCTATGCCTCATAGGGAGGGCAGCAAACATTTTTCCCTTAGCTCTGCTAGTTAATCGGTTTAGAGAACATCAGATTACCAAAAAGATGATGTTCATAATGTGGTTTAGTGGTTTGCGTGGTGCCATTTCTTACGCTTTATCTCTTCATTTAGACTTTAGTGATGAAACACGTCATGTAATAATAACTACAACATTGATTATCGTGTTGTTTACAACTTTGATATTCGGCGGATCCACCATGCCTTTATTAAAACTGATGAGGGCAGAGAAGAAACCTAGAAACAATAGACGAAAGAAAAAAGATAAAGAAGTATCCCTGAGTAAGACAAGGGAATGGGTATGTTGACACTCTTCTATATGAACTTTAATATCAGAATAATCAAGGTATTTAAGAGTGGTGCAATCTGTAATATCTTGTAAAAATATTTAAAAACTTTAAAATGAGAATTTTTATGGAGTTCTCAAAAATATCTAACACATGATGATGCATTTTCAATGATTTTCTGTTCTTTTATTGTGATGAACAATTAAATGAGCTTACTTCATTCTTCCTAATACTCTCTTTTTTTTTCATAAATATTTGAGGTATATTTACATATGATGAGAATGCTCTTGATCCAAAGATAACGCAATTTATTTAATAAATAATCAAAAACTGTAGCACACAAAGATTTCAGCAGATTTTTATTTGGCATTTCAGGGACAAACCATAGATTCAGAACATTTGTCAGAACTTACAGAGGAGGAAATGGAAGTGTCATTTCTACAATCACGAATACGTGGTTTTGCCCGATGGGACTTGAAATTCTTTATTCCCTTCTTCACAAGAAGATTCACCCAACAGGAATTGAAAGACTGCAAATCACAGATGACAGATCTGACAAATCAGTGGTATCAGGCTATTCGAATTAGTCCAATAGAATCAGATGACGAAACTACTAATGCATCCTCGACACAACTGAACATCAATGTGTTAGGGGAAAGCAGGAATCCGGGGTGTGGAAGTCAAAAGAACGGACGTCCAAGTCATGGGTCTATATTAAGTATTTAACACATATATATGTACATATTTTGACTTGTCCTATGTGAGCTAACCTACATGCTTTCGAATAATGCGCCTATGTGTGAATGTTTTATTTATGGAAGAAGAACTGGATTTGTCCCTTTAATAAGATTTTCAATATATTCAGAATAATATTTTCCGCTACAAGCTAAGTAAATTTTTCTGACTTATAATGTGCAATAGCACACATTGTTTCAAATGCATTCAAATGCATCAAATTTTGTTTTCCATTATGCTCCTAAATGACATTGTCTTTGCGTGATATACGTCAAAAGTAATGGATTTATGTATAAAGGCTTACTGCTGGTTGTGGACTGGGGTTAATATCTTTTTCATTTCATACAAGTAATACAATTATAATTAATTTGCAGACTGGATGAGGAATGGTCTGAATGATGTACTAGGTTTCTTAGTTAAATTAGTGGCACTCTTTCTTCATGACTGACACAATACTATTTTTATGGCCCTTCATGGCCTATGTTCAAGTTGCACAGTTTCTTGAACATGTTTAAAGGTGTGAGTAATTATGAGATAGTTTTAATGATTCACGATCAGTATTGAGTTTATGTACAAGAAACAAATTATTATATCTTGTTCGTGATAATAATATAAAATGATAAGCGTACTGGTAAGAGTAGATATTTATTATGCTACATTGATTTTCAAATTGTTATATATAGCACAAAGTACAAAGATAATAAACTAAAGCACTTTTCGTTTTACCTTTGATGTAGTATTATTTTCTTTCATTATGTATTAATCTAACTGCATTCTGTGACATATACATGTAACTTTTGGTGAAATGATATTTAATAACATATAATTTAAAAGATAGTGTTAATTAGAAAGAAAATATAACTAAACTAATTTTATTATAATATCACATTATATATGGATTGGGACAAGTGTTTTCTATACACAGATTGTTGTTGCTACATAGCAAATGCACAAATACCATGGATCAATAACTACTTTTCTTATTTTATTTAGGATGAGTGCAAATTTATTAATTATATTATTCGAAAAAATGTGTGTACCATATTAAGGTTAAGAAACTGGAATACCATGTAAAATTATTAAATGTGAAAAATAATATAAGGTGTGCAATAGAGAAATTGGTAAAAAATAAGCGTTGAGATGACAACATAATTCATTTTGTAATATACCAAACGGACTGGTTCATGGTTATTATCTATGAATGACATTGATTCATGGTTATTAAACTATGATATGATACTAAACTATGATGCAATAGTAAAGATGGTTGTTTTGACCCTATCCGAGAGACATGCAGAAAATTTTGTATTCAAAATTACCCATTTCTCTTGCGCATCTTTCATAAACAGTCTGTGTCGGTACAAACCATTATCAAAAATAACAGTTCTTATAAAGCAATTGTTGGTTGTTATGGATATGTTGTCCTGATTGAAGTGAAGGATAATGGATAGTCATCCATTATTATGACTGAAAATTTTACTTTCATTGAAAGGTAACGTTCTATTTTTGTTCAGGATTTGTGATACTTATTTCTTTTTTTCCATTTTCGGCACCAACTGCTAAGGTCATTTGGACTAGGATCTACTGTGTAAGGTGGGTTTCCAACCGTCAAGTGCTACTTATTAAATCAGTTTTTGGTATCACAAGTATACATTATCTGACCCTTTCACAATAAAATTCTTAACATGGAGTAAAGTAAACTATTATTTAGCTTTTTAGTGTCCTACTTTACATTTCTTTTGTATTTTATCTTTTAACTTGTGAATATGCATATCGTTGATTTCCTTAACTTATTATGAACTCAGTAGTTTCATACTCAGTTTTTTAGGAGAATTATTTAAATTCATGTATGTTACACGAATTTCATAAAAATCAGAATATTAGAATTGAGATACAAAATTAAGGGAGTGCAGGCGTGAGTTTGTTGGTACCCTTGAATTGTCCCACTGATTTTGGGGGTCTCTTGCGGAGAAATTGAGAAACCTCGACGAAAAAGAAACGAATCGATACGACAACAGCGTGTGGGACAGAGGCTGGAGATTTAGACGAAGCAGCCTTTAATATGTTTTTTTGAAGCGAAAACACCATAATTCCTTATGAATCTTTTTTGGAGATACTGTAGAGGTGCCGGAACAAGCTCTCAAAACGTGTTTTTAAAAATTGGCTTAAATTTCCTCAATAATAAATGCAAACTTTCCCGTGATAGGAATTTTTTGTTTGCACTTTTTTCCAAATTCGGGTTCAGAAACTTATTATTCGCTTCTCACAGAATTATGTCGAGAAAAATTATTTAACGCTTCTCATAAATACAGCGAAATTAGCGCCTCTATCGGAAGCGAAACAAAACACAGACAAGGCTACAGTTCTACTTTTCGAGGCCCCGGGTGTAGGAACAGAATTTTTTTTTACACAATTCCAAGGGAAAGCCACGAGAACTTAATTCCGGGAGAATTATGCTCAGCCCGTTCAATAACTCGTTTGGGGAAAAGTTATAAAACAAAAATTTTCTTCTACAAAAACAAGCATTTTTATTCCTTTAAGTGAGGTTTAAGAGGTAGTTTACGTTATCGTTATTTAGAGTTATGTGTAATTATACAAGGATGATTTAAAAAATAAATATTTTGAAATATTGCTTCCTACTCTCAAAAGGTATGGAAGAAAAATAGCTAAATTTTGATAGTTTAAATGCCAACATGGCTGTGCAACATAGTGCGGTCCTCATTGCTGCTAATACTGCTGTGTTGAAACAGTCTAATATTTTTTTTAGCTCGTTGGGACAATGAGTAATAGCAAGAATGAGAAATACATGAGTTTTATTCCACCTATTCTATTCTTTTTTTTTTTTCTAGATAAACCTTGCAATGATCTTTTTATTGTTGTATGTATTAAATTTCCAAAAACAACATTCATTTTCCCCTTTTCATGTTATTATTATACAGCTGTACATGTAGCCGCACGGCAAAATTTGGGCCTTTAGAGGTTCCTATAGACCGAGACTTGAAATTCAAGTCTTGAGGGCTTTAGGGGTCAAGGAACAAATTAATGGATCTGTCTGTGATATTCATCTTGCAAAAAATATATAGTCTGTAATATCGTTTGTACTGAAATATTATAAATAATTTCTGATTGAGAAATTTAAATATCGGATTTGAATCTGTATTCTGCTCCCGCAAAATTTTTGAATCGGCCTTGCAAAACTACACTCTCGCAGGAAGCAATGCTCTAGCGTGTGTTACGCCATACATACCGGGATTGTGCTGGCACTACGTCGAAACTCTATTGACTTACATGCATTTTAACAAACCTAAGATATTCTTGTCACTTTTTATTATTTATGGACGTCATCTTTCTTCTCTCGCAGACTTGCCGTAAATCTTCGCTGTGTATCGAAAATTTCGTACAGTTTGTGCACTAACTCCGCCCTTCTTAAACATATTACAATGTCTGCAGACAAACTTTGAACACTCGCAAATGAGTGGTTTTCCGATATGATTTTTTTCAATAATCTACGAACGCTTTCGTACATTTAATTGTTTTTTGCGTTTTTCTTAATCTCGGTTTTTTTTTCATAGAATTAGTTTCTTTATACTTTTGTAATATCTGTAGAAGAATTTGTGGCATTGTATGACGGGGTTGGGAGAAATCGAAGTGGCTATCTTTCTTTTTTCGCGCAACTGCTCTACTAATTAAACTATTCAGGCTCTCCGATCAAATTTTATTGTAAACAACTGTTTTGTTGTTAATGCCTAGAATCTCCATGTCGTATTCTTCTTTATCACATTTCTGTGTTGAAACTTGAATTTGAAGTTTTATCGATTTTTTGATAACTGTTGACGTATTTGCCCAGGGGAACTATTTTATTTCATATGGATAACAACTTATTGCATTTACAGGCTATATTTTCTCCACCAAATACAGACAAAAAAATTAGGAAATTTAGGAAAACGGAATTTTATAAGCGGAATTTATTTAGGTTTGCGCCTTGCAAAGCAGAGAAAATCGAGTAATTATATATTTTACATTAAAATCATATGTGCATAAATACTCTTTTCAGTATACAATTTTTGTTTCCCTGTTTTTAATTACTTTGACTATATTATTTGGAGTTTGGAAAAGGTACATTATTTCTGTATATAGAAAGACATCAAAATCCACATTTTGTATTACAATATAAATTCAATATATAAAGAGATTTAAGAAAAATTGAGAGTGCTAATATTTTTTTGATGTACTATATACAAATGATAAAGTACCGACGCAGTTTGATACTATTTAAGTTAGGTGTTGTTTATATTTTGGTGAGATTTTAATTAAATTGAATTTATTTATTGCCTAAATACAGCCAGGAAACATGTACGTACACAAAATATAGTGTTGTGTCAATGTTCTGTAAAGAACTGGATGTGAGACATAGGACATATAATATTTACGGAATTTATTTTGTCATCGTGATAATATTAATTTGATAGCATCTCAAATCTCCAAGGAATCTGCGCAAATATTTGTTTACATAAATATTACAGTTTACTTGGTAAATGGTTATCATGTTAAAGTTTACATATTGTGTCTAGACCAGGGATGGCAAACTTTTGATCACTACAGGCAACAGATTTTTTTAAATTATAGACGACAGTCTACGAAAATTGATTAAATGATCATAGCAAAAGTAGTAATTTAAAGCTAAAAATAAATTTAAATTTGGAATAAGTATAAATAAAACTAATACATATTCAATATCAAGTTATTTTAATAAAAGAAAATAAAGATTTCTTCTCACAAATTAATTAGTTTATAAATAAAACATATCAGACAGGCGGGCAACTAGGAATAATTACACAGTCGACTAGTCGAACGAGGTGAACGCTTTAGCCACCCCTAGTCTAGACTAAGAACATCGAATTTTAAAAACCCATGAGTTGAAACAATGGATTCGTTGCCGCAAAACTGTTAGAGTACATTTCTAATCGTTGAGTTCTATTAAAAAATGTGAACAAATATAAAAAAAGAAGGCTGTGAGGGTTTTACTTTCTGAATAAAAGATGTTCCTTATAGATTAACGTAATAAACTTTTTATACATAAATTGATACAATACGTACACTCGAAATTTAGGTATGACTCCTTCATGTGGGGCAGGGCGAGAATGGAATAAAACTGTAGGGGTCTTAAGCGGTAGCAACTAACTGGTTTTGATTCATAGATCTTACGATTGACACGCGTTCGATTCACAAAATGCGCAAAAATGTATAATTATAGATATTATAATAAACGTTGACATATTGAATTGTGTTATTTATAGAAACTTACAAGTATAGCATTATAAAACCTAATATAATTTATCAGCAAAAGAAGATGAGAAAGCAGCGGGTTATATTTTAACCCTTCACGAACGAGCGCATTTTTCTAGAACTGCGACCAGTAGACCGACGAAATTTTTGCAAATGAATTGCTTTATTCCTAGAGAGAGGAAAAGTGCATAATTAACACTATGCTGTCTGGGGACATCACAGTGGTGACCTTCGCAAAGTATTGCCTGACGGAAAAAAGAATTATGTAAAACAAAAAAATTTTACATTTATTTATTTACATATGTACATTTTCGAATTTTCCGCTCCCTTTCATCTCCTTAAATTTTCGAAATTTATCATCTCCCAATAACTTCAAAAACATTTGGCGACAAGCAAAGTATCAGAGTTAGTGGTGCCGACGCCAAGCGAAGAAATTTGAACAAACAGTGCAGCCGCCAAAGTGTTAATATCGCTTTTGTTGGATTTTATGCAAATTTTCAGTAATAATATGTTCGTACAAAAAGATACTGAAGTGAAAATGGCGGAAAAATAATAGATGTTGAAATAAACGAATAGATGTATGTATGTAATGTATAGATGTAAAAAATGTATAGATAAATTTATACTATCGTATACTGCATACAAAACGGTGTGTTTTCTTTTAATAGTCTGTGAAAAATGCTCTTGATCGTGTCGAGACTCCTGTGTGAATTGCCGATCGTCCTTAGTTTCAGTGTGCACAACGACTGCTGAACTTAATAGATTTCTTGAAATATTATGTCATGCCGCCTGTATGGCAGCATTCGATTTTCTTGGAATATTTATAATGTCACCAATATGATAGCATTTGTTCGCTAAGGATTAAAATAGAAAAAATATCTTTTAAAAAGAAACTTCTGCATCAGAGTTATTTCGTACAAGAACTTTGTAATATTAATTGATTAAGAGTGTTAAATCAGGTAGATGCGTAGTCATTGTCAGAACCACAATTTATTTTACATTGGAATAACCAGTCAAGCAATTAATGTTATGAAATCATTTTACGTAATAACTAATGCAAAAGTTTCTTCTTAACACATTACTGTTCGCTAAGACATATGTAAGACACACCTGGTACCGCATGTTTTCAGGCAAACTTGCACGTTATTATGTCATTATAACATCTTTTATTTCTGGAGCAATTTTGTGAAATACAACTTGACAAGTTTTATTAGCGAAAGAGACAACTTGTGATATGGGGAGGGAGAAGCCGAAGACGGCGAAGAGGAAATAAGTGAAAAAGAATTTAGAACAGTATTAGAAAATTGAGGAATAGTAAAGTGTTGGGAGAGGACGGGATACCAGGAGAGGCGTGGAGGTATGGAGGTAAGGAGGTAGAGGAATGGGCAAAGGGGGGGTATTGTAATAGGGTATGGAGGTGGGATGAATGGCCAGAAAGGTTGAAGAAGGAAATTGTGATGCCCGTAAGGGAGAAGGGAGAGGGGAAGGTGGTGAGGGAGTACAGGAGGATGATGATGATGCAGGCATTGTATACGTTGTACACGTGAGTGCTGGTGGAGAGGTCGAGGGAGGAGGCAGAGGATAAAGAGATAATACCGGAGAGCCAGGCAGGGTTCAGAAAAAGAAGGGGGACGATTGACAACATCTATGTACTAAATTATGTGGCTCATAGAGAACTGGGAAGGAAAGGAGGGAAAGTGGTAATTTCTGCAATAGACTTGAATGCAGTATTCGATTCGGTGGATAGGGAGATACTGGTGAAGACATTAAGAAATGGAGGGGTGAGGGAGGAGCTGGTAAAGAGGGCAAAGAAGATTATAAGGGAGACGAAGAGTAGGGTGCTAGGCTAAAGACCTAAGCTGTCGACGCCTTTAAATTTACTTAAAAAAAAAAAAAGAAAAAAAAAGAGTACGGTGAGAGTAGGAGACAAGGAAGGGGAGGTAGTTTGGACCGCTAAGTCAAGGATGTCCAGTGAACCCTACCCTATTTAACATTCTAATTGTACATTTAGAGAAAGAAATGAGGAAAGTGAAGTGTGGAGATGTTATGGGGGGGGGGGAGTGTACACCCTTTCATATGTGGATAATATTGTGTTGCTAGCGGAAGGTGAGGACGAGATAAAGAGTTAGAGGAGATGCTGAGGTTGAAGAAGTACTTAGAAAAAAAAGACTGAGTTTGAATACAGAGAAGTTTAATGTTATGAGGTTTGGAAGGGAAGGTGATAGAGAGAAGACGGTAAGTTGGTGGTGGAAAGAAAAGAGGATTGGGGAGGTGAGAAAGTTAACATACCTAGGGTATTAAGACAACTCTTTCTACACACTTTATAATTTCTCTATTTGGTTATAATAGAGTAAATTTTCAGTCGTCAAAACGACAATGCGTGTGAAAAAGGCAATCATTTTTGACCACTTGGTGCGTGTCTCAAGAATAAAAGTATTTCAAAATTTAAAAAGAAGTGAAAATTAGGAAATATGGAAATAAGATGGTGAATTAAGAAATATCATGATAAAAATTTTCATTTCTTTCTACATTTTAATAAAGCAATTATTGAGCCATGTACCAAGTGGCCAAAAATGAATTATTAAGTGTGTAGAAAGAGATTTCCCGCTAAGATTACATATACGAGTTGTCTTACTAGAAATGATGGGCAAAAAGGTTAAGAGTGCATAAGTTATACCTATGGTATTGTTTCCTACATAAAAGAACAGAGGACAAGAAGCACATGGGGGGGGGGGGGAGCATCAGTGATGGGGTCAGTATGAAGTATAGGTAAGAGGAGACTAGCGAGAGAGTGGAAAAGGAGGGTATGGTTTTTTGATAAGTTGTTGTGACCTGTAACAAATTATGGTGTTGAGATATGGAGATGGAGTGAGAGGAAGGAACTGGAAAAAATGCTGGAGAAATATCTGAGATGGGCGATGTGGGTGGGGAGGAAACGCTAGGATATATGGTGAAAGAGGAGCTAAAGAGAGAAGGATTGTGGATCAGAGCCGTAACTAGGGGATACGGGCATGAGAAGAGGCTATAGAAAGGAAAAAGGGGGGGGGGGGCATTGGCAAAGGTATGTTAGGAAGATATGAGGGAAAAAGTTATTGGAGGAAAGGAGGACTGCAGGATGGGAAGAGGAGAGAAGGGGGTGGTAGGCACAGGAGGGGGTAAGCTTAGAAGGGATAGAAAAGTATGGACCAGAGAAAGAAAAAGGGAGAAAGATCTACGGTGGTGTAGTGGATAGAGGCTCAGACTGCAACACCTCTAGTTTTTCTGTGTGATATATATACCATAGCTCTGGTAGTTCGGAATCCACCTTAAACAGTAGATCCTAGGCCAAATGACCTTAGGAGTCAGTGCCTTAGCATGTCAAAGGGAGAATCTTTGATAAGATCGGGGGGGGGGTGGAAGAACAGGGACAAAGAAGATAGATGGGAGAAGAGGATAGAGAAGGTGAAGTACAACAAGTGGTATAAAGAGATCAGGGTGGGGGGGATTCTGAAATACTTAAAAAAGGAGTAGGGTGAAAATAAGTGGAGGAGGGTGATGAAATTTAAAATGGGTGTTGAGGTCAGAGAGGGGAGGGGGGGATATTGGACAGGTGAGAAGAAAAGAAGGTGCAGAATATGTGGGAAGGTAAAGGAAACATGGGAGCGCATATCAGGGGTGTGAGGTAGATGGGGGTGAAGGAGAATGGTGACAAGGAATGGGTTATTAAAGGGGAAAGGGAAAGGAGAAGAATGGATGAGGGTGGTAGAGCGATTGAGATAGCTGAGAGAGCTTGAGAGAAAAAATGGGTATTGCAATGAAGTCAGGCGAGAGGAAACGGAAGTCCGAGTAGGAGAGAAGAGGAGGACGGAGAACGAGTGTCAGAAATGACTGGCGCTCAATCACGGTGAACTAGGATAGGTGTTAACTTTAAAGTAAAATAAAGTAGATAAGGTAGATGTAAGATTGTAAAATACTGTAATCATTAGGGGAAAGGTCGAAATACACACGTACATACAAACATAGCTTGTGGTATGTTGAACGACTATACTCTATGTTCTCTGACAGCACACTGACCTAACAGCACTGATGCAAAACGAAAGCGCATCACGAGTTTACTCATAGCCGGTCAACAACGTTAGGGCATAACCATACGGGTTAATTTGTAACCGGTCACCAATGTGTTAAAAAAACATTTTAAAAATTGTAAAAGATTCATTCTTTTCCCAACCTCTTATATTAGCAATATGTTATATTAGGTTCCATAATGTTGCGTTTATGCGTTTTTATGAATAATACAATTAAATACATTAATGTGTAAACAATGAGTGATGGGGGTGCTGAGAATTATGTTATAAACGATTTGTGTTAGTTTAGTAGTAGATGTCCTTCGAAAAGTTGAAATGTTTTACCGTCATTTTTTAAATAACTAGCTGCACATATTTATCTCGAAATTTCTTTTTTAAAACTGACCGGAACAGTAGCTCAGTGAATTTTCCTCTGGGGTGCTTTAAATTCGGCGATGATTGCTTATAAAGTTAGACATTTGTAGCCGCTTGACTACCACATTGGCTATCGGGGGTGGGGGGCAAATCTGCGATAGAGAAATCCCTACCTTATCGGCATAGGTATCTTACCGACCTCACTGCCTTATCAACCACCTCGTGCCGATCCACCCTCTTCCTATTTTATCAACTATCCTCTGTTGATCCACGCCCTCCCTATCTGGCTCCCTATTCAACTGTCCCCTGTGGATTCACTTGCTTCCAATATGGCTGTCGACCTCCTGCCGATCCACACGCTTTCAATATGGCAAACCTCCTACTGCCGATCCTTCCATTATCGGTCACCCCTCGCGATCTACCTTTCGGTTGTTCCTGGAGTTAGAATCTGATAATCACCTTTTCATCATCGTCGTCGTCGGTGAGCGTGTTTCGTTCAAGTGGGGTAAGTACTGAATCGTAAATGTACGCATACGCATTGTTCCGTGGTTGGCATGACCATCCTCTATCTTTATTGGTGTGCAGCTTTTTATCTTGATTTTTTAATTTATTAATTCTACTAGAAACGAATAAATTTTCATACTTTGTTGAGAAAACGAGGTGAACAAAAAAAAACGCTATCTCACTTATTGTCATCGTTCAGGAAATAAATGCCTAATGTATGGAGAATCCCAATTCCCTTCCTCATCGAACAATATTGCTTAAATTGTAGCATTACTATTCACAACTTCATCAGTAATTTGCAATATATGGATCAATAAATATCATGCTTTGTTAAAAAATTAGATGAACCAAATATCGTCATCTCACTTTTTGTCATCGTACGGAAATTATACGTACGATAATGCAATATATTCGGTTGCCCCCATCTCCTCTTCTCTTCCAAATCTCACCGAAAATCTTCATTGGGTAGGAAATGAGTGATAAGTATGGTGCGAGGAGAAAATAGTTTGTACACATTATTATTTGTCAAAAAAAAACCTCCATAGTGAGAAAGTGTTACCCCTTTTCCAAAGACACGAACATTCTCCCAGATAGCAGGTAAAACACCAGTACACTTTTCGGGCTGTCTTTTAAACGGCTCGTAATAGAGGTGAAAAACCATCATTACTTATCACAGTACCTCGGACATCTTGTCCTATAAAAGAGGGTTAAAACACTGGCCTCTTATCCACGCACTTTTTTCTTTGATAGAAATCGCCGTTCCCCTGTCCCCGTAATAATTTCCCCCCTCTCCCCTCTCCTCTCCGAATTTAGTGTACGAGAAAAAAAGTGTATTTTTTGATTTTTTTCCTATCTCGCCAGTTTTAAAAATGTATAACGAATTTAAAGCGCGTTTGCATCATGCGCGAAATGTTGAAAAATTGGCCGAATTAATACAGCAGTGTGATGAGCATTGTAGAACAACTGGTGCAGGACCTGTCGGAACAATCCCTGCGGACGAAGAAGAAAAGAGTCGGTCAGATTAGAAATTTGAACTATTTACAAGCAATGGCCAATAAACAGAAACTGGGTACCAGTCAGATAAGGGCACGTGCAGAATTACTTTTCATAATGGGAATTTTGGTTGAGAAGGGGTAACCTAGGAAAGGTTTTCTAGATATGTATATCGGTACTTTTGAACGCGATCGTCATTCACTATTCGTCATTATTAGTGATTTATTTCGCCATTCGTTATTCAAAGTTTGTTGCGACGCTGTTATACTCTTATTGAACAATAGTCATTTCCGGAAAAACTGAGGTGCATCCGTCTGCGTATCAGAAAACCAGGAAAATTAAGGATCTGTTTAATGAGTAGGCACATTGCCTTAGAAAAATCAATAAAAATCTTTATTATGAGAAAAGGTTTTGCTGACATCTTTCCTGAACCTCCTACATTCGTCCCTGAACTATTCGTTGAACATTCACGTTATGATAGTTTCATTAAAGAATTCATCTAATCCCTCCAAAAATTCGTTTAAGAACATCAGACGATTAGCCCCATCTCAAGGGAGTGTCTCGTAGATACGTTTTACCCAAAACTGCATTTTCCTTTACCTCATAATAAATAAAAACCGGTAACAACGATAATTTGTAACACGCTACGGTAGGGTAGCGTACGAGTCGTTGATCCAGTATCTTTTGTCGTCGTATGGATTCAGGGCTATTTTTGACCGTCTTATTGTATACGCATCGTGTGTCGTAATTGGATTAAATTTTCTTCCTGTACAGTAGTAGTGCATTTTGCAGGCAATCCACGTAATCCCGGAATGTTATGTAATGTGATGTTACATTCTTTTTTACGTCTTTCTTTTTTTCTCACATTTCACATTCTTTCTATCGAGCTCCATCGTCCTCGTAACATAAATCTTCGATCATAAACCTACAAATTCATACATGATTCTACCATTGTTTTCATTCTTTATAATACTCTTTTTATTGATTCTAGGCATACCATAAATATTATCTGGGGCAGAATCACTCGTACTGAATAATGCCAAATTATTCCACATATTTTCCTATATGTCATCACGCTTCACGTAGTAAATTAAACTATTGGTATCGATATACATAAGGGTACATTTATTAATATTAACATGTCGATGTTCATTGGTTTATCGAATTTAATCTGTAACTTACGCAACTGAACCGTTACGAGGTGTTCGAAGAATATCGTACGGCTATTGAAATTCGGTAGACCAATCGCTGCTTCCGGAGCGGATTCTGTGTCGCCCGTCCCATTTTGATATTAATTTCACATCGATGTGTTTCCTTCCATTTTCTATTCTCTTGTGAAAAACTGTATTATTCATTAACTTAAAGAGATTCTTCTCAAAATGGTTGTTTGCATTCGTAACAAGATCAAAACGTATGTAGCGACGAATACGTGTCAATAGGATACCGGTAATGCTTCAATGTACAATAATAAATTACATATTTACTCTGCTTTCAACGTCGTCAATTAACTTATACTGTTTGGATCTATTCATTTTTCGCGATTAACGGAACGGGATATCGGTGTGTAGTTCGTGCAATTTTTCGGGATACGTAAAACCTACCTCGAGTATGTATGTTATAGGCGAACCACCGGCTATGAACATTACGTTAAGGTAGTCGATCTCTGCGGTCCAGCGGAAACCGTGCTTTGGAAGAGACTCTCTCATCGCCTATCCGTATAAATTAGTCACGTCATAGTACATTAGATAGATAGCTCGAGGACTTGACCGATTTATATGTCTCCATATATTTATTATTAACTCGAGCGTTTCTAACACGAACATTGACTGAGACCTCCTCGAAAACCAATCTTGATCATCAGTAGCATGTTCATATCGAATGAAAGTTCAAACTTAATCCCCGTATACTTTAACATTGCATCCCACTTAAAACCCGGTGATGTGTAATAATGTATTAGATCAACATCATAATTCAGCATACATTGTTTGCTTAATTTCTCAAAAACTTTCGATAGTAGCACTACGTCGGTTTTCAGATATTAATCGCTGTATTCGCCCAGGTTCCTAATCTCAAGCTTGTTCCATATTTTCTGTACAAACTCGTGGTCTTCTTCAATGACGCCAATATCTGTTAGATTATTATAGAAACTTATGGTCGGGCAATTGTGTCTCCTCCAATTTTTCGCATGAATCCGTGTAATTGTACAGAAAGACCCCATTTTGCATTAATAATTCCAACTGTTCGATATTTAAATTAGGAAATTCAGATTTAAAGATGGTTAATTCATCATTTTTCGAATAGGATAAAAGGTTTTCAAGATTCGATGCTAAAGACTTCAATGAATCTATAAAAAAAAGATAGATTTTGTTTTTTTTTGTCTAACTTTTTGAATAAGATATACCCTTCCCTATTGATGGGTAGTACTTGGATCGAACCGTGAGACGTTTTTGCAAATGCTTTAATGATAAAATAAACATTGTATCCAGAGACATTATGGAAAATGTTCGGTATTATGGAGTGCAGTTTATAATTTAAAGTACGCGGGTTGTGTACAGATGCCCAACTTTTTCCCATAATGTGACAATGGTCGTGTAATCGCTTATGGGAGAGTAAAAAGTACTTTCTACATACGTAGCAGTTGAGTGCGGTGTTATGCTCTATCTCCTCTTCCACGGTCAAAGGTATCAAAGGTTTAATATTTTTCAGATCGGACGGAACGTCTTCCGCGAGCATATACAATTGTTGGATAAAACATATGTCTCAATCTAAGCCGCGATAGGAAACGTAACGCGATATGTGCTAGGCCATTGTATTCTGTATGTAGTTGTCTACATGGAAGGGGGTATGTTTTTGATAGACCTCCATTTTTGCCTTCTATAAGTGCCCACTCACTATCTTGAAATTCTTTGGAAATTCTTTAATTTTCGCAGAATCGGTGCCACAACATGACCTTGATACCACTTCTCGGTATCTGACGATAAGTCCAATGCTTGATTTTTTGTACTAAACTACTTGATTTGATGATCCACACGGATATTCGTATCCTCTTCAATAAATTTTGCGTTAATTTTAATTATATAATATTCTTCGAGCATGCTCAAAATGTAATAGCTGACTAATTCAAAAGCATCTTGAAGAGATTTTTTTAAATCTAAATACAAAATATGGGCGACCATACCTGCAGGTAATCTTCGGGCAAAGGTAGTTTACAAATCTACCCAGAATATTGTTTCGTTCTTGTCCCACATTCCGTCCTTCCATAAAATCATCACCATTGTATCCTGCTCTACTGTATTCCGGTCTACCTTAAATGCACGTCATAATTGCCTGCAAATATTTTAAGTTTCTGATCTGACCGACTCTTTTCTTCTTCATCCATAGGGATTGTTCCGACAAGTGCCGCAACAGTTCTTCCACATACTCATGTCACTGCAACATTAATTCGGCTAATTCTTCACCATTCTGCGCAAGATGCAAACACGCCTTCAATTCATTATACATTTTTAAAACTGGCGACGTAGGAAACAAATCAATAAATACACTTTTTTTCTCATACACTCTAAATTCGGAGATTTGACTTGAGAACAGGTCACATATAGTGGGGGAAAATTGTTGCTGAGAGAAGGAAAGGATTTCTATCAAAGAAAAAAGGATGTGGATAGGAGGATAGTATTTTAACTTTCTTCTGTAGGAAAGATGTCCGAGGCACCCGAATAAGCAGTGATAGTTTTCCAACTCTCCTACGATCCACTTGAGCAGCTCCGTGGAAAGAGAGCCCAAAACCCGTATAGGTGTTTTATCCCCGCTACCTGGTAAGATGCTCGTTTCCCGGGAGAAGAGGTAAAAAGCATTCGTAAATTATGGAGGTTTTTTTCGTTTGATAAATAATAATGTATAGAGATTATTTTTTCCTCGCACCATACTTATTACTCATTACTTACCCGATGAAAATTTTCGGCGAGGTTAGGGAGAGAGAAGGAGATGGAAGCAACCACATTTATTGCATTATCGTACATGTAATTCCTGTACGGGGTGGCGGTACTAAAAAAGCAGTACGACGAAATTTGTTCCCCTGATTTTTTAACAAAGCATCAGATTTATGGATAGAAATATTGCAAATTACTGACGAAATTGCGAAAAGTAATACTACAATTTAAGAAATATTGTTCGATAAGGAAGGGAGTTGGGACTCTGTGTACATTAGGTATATATTTCCTGAACGATGACAATAAGTGAGCGCTTTTTTTTGTTCACCTCGTTTTTTCAACAAAACATGAATATTTATTAATTGCGAATCACTGAGGAAATTACGAGTAGGATTAATAAATAAAAAAATCAAAATGGAGGATAGTAGCGCTAACCATTGAACAGAGCGCATATTTACGATTCAACACTTGCCCCATATGAGCGATACACGCTCATCCACGCCGAGGACGATCACCAGATATATCGCAAGGGGATAAACGGGAAGGAGGAGATCGGCAGCAGAAGGAGGCTCATATTGAAAGCCGGTGGACTGGCAGGGGATGGTCGGTCATGTAGAAAGTAGGTGGATAATCAGGGTTGTGGTTAGCCATATTGGAAGCGGGTGGATTGGGAGAGAGGGGTCGGTCTGGTAGAGAGGGGGTTGATCGGCATATGCTGGTTGTTAAGGTAGGGGCATAGGTAAGGTAGGGCGCGGGGGTACAGCCCCCCCCCCCCCGTTGAATCATCAAGCGGCAAATGTCAACTGTTACACGTATAGAAATTTAAATTGATTAATTAAATTTGACTTAATGTTCAAAGAAATGCTGATTATTTCTTTTTGCTTTATAATTTTTTCTTTTTTCTTTTTCTTTTTCAACTTATGCTTTTTTCAACACCTATTTAATAGTAACAAATCATTTTTTTTATCCGTTAGTGTTACTGAAACTATTATCGTACATTTGAAGGAAGTAGCAACATTTTTTATTACAATAGGTTTTAATACATAATTCCACGTCTGGTAGTTTTTTAAAGCATTTTTTAAAGTCTCACACTTTGAATGATTATAATAATTACTTTTTTTATAGACGTATTGAAGAAGTATTGAAAGAAGTGAGCTTGTAAATATATTAAAAATGATTAAGAAAAAATTAGTTTAATATGCCGCAAAAAAAAAGTGTGAAAATAGCCTTGATTTTCAACAGATACTGTGATCTCCAACCTTAAGAGCAAACTGTATTTAGAACACGCTTTTAAATATAAATATATTTCTTTTTACACTAAATATGTAATTTAGGACAAACATGATTTTTATCAGCTTATTTTAACTTCACATACAATAACCATGTATTAGATATACATCGAAGAATTACATACGATAAATCTTCAACATTTCGATAATAAGTCTTGAAATAAAAGTACTAGCTTATATTTACACTTCTTTTAATGAAATGAACGTAACAATAAAAAAAGAAAGAGATAGAGACAGAGAAAATTTCTCATTCTTTTACTTCCTTGCGAATTTATTCATTCATTACATATGGGTCTCGGGAGATGGATACATGGGTACATATATGCACAGGTGTTATCTTTATTTTTTGCGGCAGGGCACAAACGGAGGCAGCATCTAAAACATCAAATCCATTTATTCATTTGATTCGGTACGTCTACTTTAATTATTTGCTAAATTTACTTATGTCTTGCCCGATTAAATGACTAGAGCATTATAGAACTTTATAATCCCGTACAACATCTGCATGCTTATGTTATCTGCGAAAAGAACAAAAATTAATATTCATTTGTTTAGCTGCGTCACATGTACATCTTGTCCGAGGCACGATATAATCAAATCGGCAACATTTTTCTCGTAGAGGAGCAAGTAATATTAAATAATATTATATATTAGAGAAGTCCGTGATAAAACAAAAGTTTTTATGCATATAAGTAATCGATCCTTAGACTACTGTAGCTCAAGAAAAGTTTCTTACGAATTTAAATTCGACCGAATACATAGTCTATTATGAAAGTAATGCGCATGATTTTATCGTGACGCGACTATCCATCACAGCGGGGTAAAACGGGTCGAGAAATGTGGTGAAGGGTCTACCCTTCCAATGCAACCGGTCGCCAGTTTGCTCCGAGCAGTCTAAGTGCAAAGATGTGCCTCCGCGTGAAGTATGTTTTTCGACTTTATAACACGGCGTGATGGAGCGTTGGCTTGAACAGCGATACGCAATCAAGTTTTGTGTGTGAAACTTACTTGCGTATCGCTGTTTACGCGAACGCTCAATCACGCCGTGTTACAAATTCGAAAAACACACTTTACGCGAAGGCACATCTTTCCACTCAGATTGCTCGGAGCAAACTGGCCACTGAGTTGCATTAGAAGGGAAGGGCCTTCACCACATTTCCCGACTCGTTTTACCCCGCTGTGATGGATAGTCGCGTTACGATAAAATTGTGCGTATTATTTTCATAATGGACCATGTATTCCATTTGACACCAATCTTACATATTTCACTTGTTGACCAGAGAATAGACTGTTATAAATAAATAATGTAGATTTAAAGCGAGCTAATAAATCATTAGAGTTTACTGTAATAATCAGCGGGGTTAAATAGTTAAAAGCTCGTGAGCTATTGTATGCCGTTCACAGGCCAAGCGACTGACATCGCTTATAGAATTTTTAAACATTTGAGTACCAAAATATTTGATTAATGTCTAATTTTTTATATCTAAAATTAATTTTCTTAATAATTGGATTTAGTCGATGACAATTAATATAACCGCGTAATAATAAATGTTTTCCTTCACAAATTAATAAAATTAAATTTTTTAATTCATGTATTCATGCAACAGTATTTATATTCTAAATGGAATTTTAAAAAACTATGTATCAATTTTCTCTACTTTTCCTTTTGTGGACTTAATCGACTTGACGAATGAGCAGGTAATAATATATTTTGATACCACTTGACAGGCTAATATAGAAAAGAAACAAAAATGTTTAATACTTGAATTCTAAGGATAAAGCCTTCATTGTTCTACGCGGGCATTGTACTTTTTACGATTGATAATCCACAATAACGGTGAACGTGAACCAGACAAACTCTCGGCTACTTTTGTGTTACTGCCCATCGGAAATAGTGTCTAAGAAATCTATCGTATCGTCTACATGTACCTTCTAGCACTGTTCCAAGAAACTACAATGTTAGTTTGCTGGTTCGGAAAGAATATAATTTTTAAGAATGCAAAGCGTTGACGAAAAGTTCGATCGATCCTTTTAGTATTCAAAAGCTGAAATTTAAACTTCATCTTTTGATGCGTGATTTTTATAAAACAAGTCTGCGGTGGAAAATAATCGTACGAAACATGAAATATGGATGTTTTACCACGTTTTATATTAATTTTAGTATTCAGTGTAGCGGCATAGGAAACAATGACTTATTCAGCCGTTTAAGGGCGCAGTAAATTGTCCTTATCTCGTTAATACTACTACTTTTCTTACATTCCTACATATAATAGTTCCGAACATTAGAGAACATTCGTGTTTCTAAGGTAGGTTTATTGAAGAGTTCATCACAGGCATAAAACCTACTCAGTTATACTTCTTTTCAACCTAGTCTTCATTATAGCCACTAATATCAAAACGAGAGAGATTTTACCTCAAGCTCCTATGCCGCCGCATTCGGTATTGGGTGACTCGAACTCGCGAAGTTTATACTTACACGAGAGCTACCTATTAGCCAAACATCGATTATCTCCACAAAATAAAAAGTAAAAGAACTGAGATCCTTCAGTCTCTAGCCAAATAAATATATGTATATGTATATATATATATGTATATATAGCTTTACATCTGTTTTCAAATAGTGACACTAGAAATTATAAACATTTAATTTTAATGAACTACCAATGAGTAAGCTTAGAAAAAACTCAATCTTAATTGTTTTTTAGCATGGAGTTAATTTCATTGGCCTTTGAAGGACCTCATTTATTATTTCACAGCCGTACAGTTTTTTTTGTTATATTGCGATGTTAGGCTTAATTATTAAGAAAAATTATTTTAAGCATAACAAATTAAACATTAATGACATGCTTTGGCACTAAAACTTAAAAAGTTTCTAAAAATGGAATTATTTGCTTTCGCTTGTAAACGGTTTACATGTTGGCCTACTGTTCAAGGTATTTTAGGTGCTACACGAAAAAATTGTAAAGTATTAAGTAATACCTCTTGATACGCGGATTTTTGTTCATAGTAATGTAATATATCACGGAAAATACAAACATGAGAGCGCACGAGAAAACGTGCCGGTCATTCTATACTCGATGTTCCAGTCATTACTACCGTCTGCATCTTCAGTTTCTTTTTTTTTTTATAATTTGCATACTCAAGTACAACTCAGCAAATCTCTACGTTGTACCGTGTTACATCGCGAGCCTTTAATATGTACTTTGTATCGACAGTTATGCCTTCATTACTGCACATTGTGATAAATTGGTATGTACACCATCGATCGATCATCTAAGCATGCAGTTAAATGAGTCTACAGCGCTACACCCAGTACGACTATGTACCAATCAGTAAGATTTCAATATTGTTATACTGCCTTATCTACACGAGGCTTTACAAACTCATTTAAAACAGTCGCAGACTATATATACCACTGTTCATTTGAAAACTTCATCCGCTTTTTCATAAATCATCATCATCGATTTTTATTATGCAGACACAATGAATCTAAAAAAAAATATGCAAAATTCACCGACTACCCGTAATATTTACAATAACGCATTACGCACATGTCACGCGTCGAGACATACGTAATACAGTTTGGTGTTGTTGATTTTTCTTTTTTCATTTAATAGTCATTTCTATCAAGTCTTGTACACCTTTTATCCAGTTATTCTGAAAAAGACACGGTGCCCTTTCTTCCTAATTTTCAACATAAAATTTTACAACATTCCTGCAAAACGTTCTTGGCGATCAGACCGGAATTTGTTTGCAATGGACAAAGTAAAGTGGAATAGGTGTTTTATATCACCTGAGAAAATCGGGTATGTTCAAAAGGTTGGTCATACCTTTCGCACACAAATCTGTCGGCTCGAATACTTCTTTATTCTGCACGCATGCCCTGTTGCTTGTTATACTCAACATACGTATGACCAATCTGAAAAACAGTATGCATGTGTATGTGTACATTTTTCTGCTTCTACATGTACACGAAGCTAATTGATTTAATTACCATTGAAAACTCACTGTACTTTGTAAAACAAGTAAATTTGGCATGTTTTATATCGTATCCCGCCAGCGTTACACCTACCGATTGGAACATAAATCCCTGGCACAGATCAAATTTGGGTCCCTGTACAAACCGTAATTCCTTATGTCTCAAGATTGCTACTAGCATAGATCCCTACAGTACGCTTCTCAGACCTTCGGCTTGTGTTTAATATATAGAAATATAACTGTTCGTTCGAACACGAGGGGGGTTTCCGCTTATCATGCTATACATATTACAGTGATTATTTATTAATTTCATCCTAACTACCCTATCTCCAAGCAGCGTATTATACCTACGTAAATAAACATTCGTTATACTATATTACGGTTATATCGCAGTTATGGTAATCGCAATATGCGAGCTACGTAGTGAAATGACATACGATCGCTGCAATATGTAAATGTCGATAGAGTCAACGAATTTACAGTTTTCGATAACTCGCATAACTCAAATCTTCTTCAGAATTTAACCCCTTGGCCACTATATTGATCCTCGATTCTTCCATAATTTTGTATTACAGATGGTATTGACGACGTTACGACTTATATTGTGAAAGTAAGAAAGAAAATGATAAATCATGTATAAAGAAAAGGGAAAAGGGAAAATTTTGCGTAGTAAGCGGAAAAGATGATGAGAAATCTTAAAAAACAAAAAGGAAAACGATAAGCAAATATAATTAATAACGGTTCACTTTGAGATTCACAACTCGCTGCTTCGCAAATGATTCGTAAGCAAGATGACACTCGATTTTGGATACGTAGGAAGTGGATGCAATGTTGCTCGAAAGTTACGGAAAATTCGGAAGTTACAGAGAGTTCATTCAATTATGTGATATACTCTGGCCACTCCACTAGGTCGGCACGATTGTTGCACAATGTAAGTCATCGTCCGAAGAAGCGATCGCCTATAATTAAAAACTATACTTATCAATAACAGTCATTATATTATGCGTACAGATTAACGTGCAAACATTGTCACTGTTGTAGTAGTGATCCGCTAATCACTATTTCGGCCGCTATTTCGCTTGCTGCGCAAAACGCATTTCGTCTGCGATTATGAATTATTCCTTCTTTGTTTCTTCTTTTCATGCGGTAGATATACAGGATCTGTACAAGGCTTATTTATATTTCGCTGCCTGCTTCTCTCGAAGGATTTCACTGACCGCGATTGTAGTAAGGGATAACATACCGATGCCTTTACCATGAATTTCGGTTCCGTTATTGTACAAAATTAACAAGTCTAGCGCTATCAGTTCCGACGTCCCCAACGTGGTCACGATGAATTCGTGCGATTGCAAGAGGGGAATCGTAGCGTGAACCTTTTCTCAAAGTAATTCGGCTTGTCTTGAGAACACTGCTATAATGTGTCCTTGCATTTGATACTGACCATAGCACGGGTAGAAGAGGCACTTTTTCCTTTTGCTCTTGTTAACGCGCATTCAACTGCATCATTGTTATCGATCTTCATCGCTCGGAAAATTTCATCCCTTGCGAGGAACATTCGCGAAGTGTGTCACTCATCGATTTTAGCACGACTTGGCCGATCTTTGATCGGTTTTATTTTATATCTTTTTTATTAACAACAACTTGATTAGAAAGTGTGCATTGCTCATACTATAAAATTTTGTTCCTTTTGTAGATTTTCGTAGCTATTTCTACCATTTTAACTACTCATTAAGTAAGTAATAGTATAAATATAAACATTAGTATGTACCGGTAGATTGTTATTGCTTAGATATTTATATTTTATTTTACGAAGATGGCTAATGTCAAGTGAAAATAATCGTTTATTGCATTTTATAATCATACATTTTAATTTATCCCCACTTTCTGTAAATGCATTATTACTGCTTAATATTGAAAAAAGAAATACAAAATTATGCATATAGTTGAATTCCAGATTCACAACTTGGAATAATATGCTGCATTCCTTTTTATAATGTATCTTGAAATTAATTAACGTATATTCATATGTAATCTTTTAACCAAATTACCTTTTATTTAGATCTGCCTTCTTAAAAAAAAAAAGGTCGAAACTTGGCGGTGGTATCACCTTTTAAATCCACACCATTCTCAATAAAAACATAAGTATCTGTGTATCTTATTTCATAAATCTTTGAGATACTGATTAAATTGTATTTCAGATGCTTCACGAATGTTTCCCGCGAGTATTAGGTAGATTTATCGCAAACTTTGCGTGACATTTACTCGAAACGCAAAGACAAATCAGGAACGCCTGAAAGAAAATGTACAAAATGAACATAACATCGTACCCAAAATGGAGAAATAAATTCAAGAATTTTTGCGCCTCTACCTATTTAATAGGTACTTATTTTGCCTTTTTGCCCCTATGAAACCCTTTGCGGTCGTACGTCGAGTAAATGTGTTGAACATCATACTTTTTACTATTGTTCATATCTAATGATATAGAGTAAGCTCTTATCTGCTTTTTCTACTCTGGGCTGTCATGAATACGCCTTTAGTATTAAAACAAATGACTGCTATCATAATATGCAAACTGTTCATTTGCCAAATCAATCAACTGCATTAATCCGTTAATCCACAAAACGAAAAGTGTAGAAGATTGATAGTTATATATATATATACATATATAAAGATGGGTATACAGAGAGAGGGAACGTCAGGCTGAGAGAATAAGGGTGGCTGACGAGAAAGAGACGAGACGAGATAGGGGTTGGGGGAGGGCCCCGGTCGGAACTACCAACAGCGTCACCGCATCTCCCGCGCGTCCTAATTAGAGAAATTTAAATTCATAGCCACCCCATGGTGCTGAACTTACCCCCGACTCGGCCTCCCTTGTTCTTCTTCCAGTCCCCTTTGCTTTTCGTCGTGTCTCCGCGCCTATCCTTCCCCTTTCTCTTTTTCCCTCCCTCCCTCCCTCCCTCCCTCTCTATCTCCCCTTCTCTCTCACTCGCTCCTCCCGCTACTCCTCTATCCGTCTCTCCATCTTCTCACCCGGTAGGACCGTTCCCCTCCTCCCCCTTCGCCCCCCCGCCTTTCATCCTACGTCCAGGCCCCGAAACCCGACGCACATTCCTTAACTAAAGCAATTACGTATCGCCTCTCCCCTCCCTCCCTCCTCTTCCTCCTTCTCCGTGACTCGGCCAACTTATGCCGAAAGATAATGTCATTTTCCATCGGGCCTCCCCTGGCCGTCGCCCCTCGCTTGCCAGTGCTGATCCAATCACACAGCTCCGCGAAGCCTAAGCGCGACGGTAATTTTATGCAGATAAACGCTTAATTGCGCCCACGCATTAAAGCACGGCGCCCACGAGGAGAGCCGATTTAAGCCGCCGTAAAGCCCTCGGTTCGTTTCGCCCGCTCGTAAGACCGCCGCTTTCGATCGACCACGATCGACGATCTATACGTCGCAGCGTTGGAGATCTTGGACGGGGGGGTAGATACTGTATATACGTTTGATAGGATACGAGGATATTTGGGAGAAGGAAAAAAGAAAGGAAGAAAGTCGAAGTGGCGTATATACGTAGGATTAGTGGGGTATTGAACGAGTTGCACGATTTAATGAAAGAGTAATATATTCAATGAAGAAAGGTATATAGAGCTCGCGTTTTTTCACAGGACAGTGGCTTTTTCTCGCATACTCTCAAACTCGGTGTTGTACGTACATGAGCATGCTATAAAGTGAGCGATGCCTTAACGACGTCGAAGCGCTCTTCTCAAAGCTCTTGTTCATACGTATATATGTCATATATGTTAGATATACGTCAATCGTACAAGGAATCGTACAGGAGCTTAAGTTGTCGAATCTCTTGTATCCTCGGTCAATCTACCGGGGATGAATTAACGACGAGAGGTGGGAATAGGGCGAATGAACTGGGTAGTTCGGGGCGGAAATTCGTAGGGTAAGCCCCAGGGTGATCTCCGGAGTGGTCACTAATACTCCCTAAGAACGCCTAGTGGAAGCTGTGGAACGCTGTTTCCCATCGGCTCCCACTGCCTAGTAATACTGAATGCATTCCTTCTTGATTAGGCTCCCTTCCAAGAGGCGATTTGCTCGCATTTGCAGATCCCTTACCGATTCTATTGGCCGGGTTCGGTGATATCAATTGGCGGTGATTTAAGAACCGTTTTGGCTGATCATCGGTATCTCATCGATCCTTTGGATTTAGATTTCGCGCACTTTCTTCGAAGAAGCTGTTCCAAACTTCTTCACAGCGGAAAGCTTGAAAGGTAGGGATATCTATTTATTTATACATATATCACGGTTACTTGGTCGTGCTACTCGAAGGCTATTTCTTCGCGTATCCCGCTCCAATTAGATGTAACCTATTCATTTATCCTTTTACTCTGGTAAGCGGTAGGCAACAATGGAGCGCGATTGTCACCCAAAATGTAGCGAGAGGACGAGTGTGGAAAATATTCCGAGGGCGATGCAGCACTCGATTTATCTCCCCGATAATGGAAAGTGGTAAATTGCCCATCGAAGTTTTGAACCTAAAAGCTCTTATTCAATGGGCGAAATTTTTCAATTTAGTATTCTCTTTCCCGGTGGGCCAGTGTATCGTGAAAAGTTTGCTACCACTCGTCTATATGTATCTCCACTCAGGGTTGGCTTTTTGCTAGCGCACGGGCTAAAAGCTATTATAAATCGTAGGACAGCTGGACGGTCGTTCGTAAGGGAGCCGCCCGAGGACTCGTACTCGCCTCGAAAGGAACGACCTCGAGGGGGAGGTTTTTTCTCGAGTCGCTAAGATCGCGATTGAGGGATAATCTCGTTCGGTCCTACTATTTGCGTGTCGTATTGTCACGCACTTATTATATCGGAGCGGTCGGTAATCGCTGGCGCCGGAGCATCCAGACGTTTGTATATTTTGGGGCGTCGAAGCCTCGGCACGATATATCCAAAGCGAGGAAGAAACGCGAGGAATGCGTGAGAGAAAGCATGTGAAATGGTATGCGTGTAGCAAGAGCCAGGCTACGACGAACTGCCGCCTCATATATATACTTGAAAAAATAAAGAAATTACGAAACGAATTCTACTCGTGTCTAAATCCGAAGGAACCAAAGAACCCCACAGTCATTCGTTGATCTACGCTATCGATCACCCGTCAAAGAACTTCCACCTACATTCATCATATTGCTGATCCAACACCTCTCTAAACAAGCCACTGGACTGTATAAAATCGCAAAAAAAATATAAAGAAACGTACACTCCTCGTTGTTTCGTCTTCCCCCGATACGTCAGCCGCGAAACGAAATGACGGACAGAGGAGGTACCAGCGGCTGCTCGAACGGAGGTTCAAAGCACGTCGTACTTCTCTCGAACTACGCCTAGCAGTGGCGCGGTTGGTCTAGGGTACTCAGGGCCGAAGTTTCAAGGGAGCTAGGCGGCGTCGTTGCGCTGGTTAATTTGCATCCCTTAATGAGTCGCTCACGTAACGCCCTTATCTTTACACCCTGCCTTCCCTCCGGGCAGCCACCCTCCCCCTCCCCCCTTAGGCGTAGCGATTTTGCCCCTGCCGCGCAAAGTCTTCCCTCTTTCGCCGAAACGAGCGTCTTCTCCTCTTCACTGTTTTCTTGTCATTCGGCCTTGTTATTTCTAAGTTGCGCCCCTTCTTTCGCACACTCGCCAAGGGCGACCCTTCGATCTGCCCCCGGATCCACGGCCTCTCTCGCGGCGCAATAACACGGCCAAATGTTTCGAGAGACGGCGGGGCAGATCTATCAATTTGTTCCTCGCTCCTCCAGACTGGCCTTTCTTCGAGACACGTTTACCCACCGGCCACCTTTTGATTAAAACTTTACGCGCCATTAGTATCGAGGTTTATGGAAATTGTTATTGTATGTTATTGATTATTGATACGTAGATTGGATTGGATTATCATTCTGAAGTATAGTATTATATTATATATTATGGATTATTATATAGTATTGAAAAGCATCGATTGCCCGAATCATTTTTGGATATCGAAAGCATCGATATGACGCTGATGAAAATATCGATGTGCCTTTATCGGATCTCTTAAGGATCGAGTTTTTTTAAATGATAAGGAAACTACTTTGTATAAGAGCTTTAGCTATCTCAGCCGAATTACTCGTATTACGGCAGCGCAGTGACTTTTCTAAAGGCTCCACCGACGGCGAATTAGTCGATTCGATCGATGGAACGAAAACGAAGGGATATCTGGAAACCTCTATCTCCGGCCTTGTGTTTCTCCAGGGCCATTTATGAAATGCATCCCGAATAACGTTGAGTGCCAAACTGCCCCCGATTCTTATCGCTCTAACCGTGTCGAGGGGGAAGTCGCCCCTTTCTGCGCTTCTCACCACGCCGGTAGAAACAATTTTCTCGTCTTCCTTCCCTCCAACGACGCTACCCTCACCCCGCGAATTGGAATCTTGTCTATAGAAAGGAACGAATGTCGCACGTTACTGATATCGGGCGCGAGCTCTGGAAAGGGGAGAGATCTTCAAATTATTTCCCCGGCAAGGGGAGCGACGTCTTTTACTCGGTTTTATCGAGAGAAAATTTAGCCGAGGCCGATGAATACCTCCTCCTCCGAGGAGCGCTAAAGCGATCGTACATCGGGATGGTGATCGTTATTTTGGTCGAGAAACGAGAAGTCGAGCTCCCCGCTGAGATCAAAAGACGATGATATTCCTCGTAAGACTGGTTTTATCGAGAAATCTTCGAAATCAATGAGCAGCTGGAATTCGCGAGTGAAGAGCGTACGTTGGAAATTTAAGAGCGATGCGAATCGAGAGAACGGGGCAATCGAGAACACCTTGATACGATCAAAAAACGATCGCTGCGAAACAATCAAATTCACTGTACGGTAATCGCGGTCTCCTCTCCGTAAAATGCTCTGTAATTAAAGCGGGGAAAATTCGTTAAACGAGAGGACAGATCGTAGTCCAATTTGCCGTCATTGTCATTGCACACGGCCCCACAAGCGGAGAGGTACGATAGCGCTAATTAATTAACGCTGCACTTAAGCGTTGGAAGCGAAGGAACGTGATACCTTTGGCCTTGGCGCGCAGTGACGATTTAATTATTGTACATACCAAATACCAAGGGGTACAACGAAATCCAGAAATTATACGTTATCTCCTAAAACGCCCCTACAGTCAGGGGCTTTGGCTTGTATTCCAAGAGGGGTAAATATTATATAAGCGATCTAATTATCTTGGTATTTACCGGGGCTTATTCATTACGCTAACTACAGCCAACCCCCGTACAACACGGTACCTCTGCAACACCGCTTCGCTCGAACACAGTTAGAGAATTGCGGTAATGCTTGCACAGCACGGTACGCATATAACACGGTTTTGCTCTAACGTGGTAATAGAATGGCGACAAACCCCGTACGACGCCGAAAGAAACCCCGCTTTCTCGTGCCAGTTGCACCTTGGGTTTTGGCAAAAATCGATCGAAATTCTATGGAGCATCGAGCAAGACCACGAGCCATTCTTCGAACGCGGTTTCGCTTGAGATCGTTTAGAGAGTATCGCGATGATAAAGGGTATTACCACGGTACTTAAATAGAATTCTAATATCGTCGAGGTTGAGTCAACGAAATGTTTTTCAATCTATCAAGATATTCTTTCTTCTTTGCCCATACAAGGGCACTCGATCCTGGAACGAGACTCGATTCAAGCTAAGAGACATTCCGCCTCGCTATAAACACCGAGCAATTTTTTCGCGGCTCGATTTGTCCACGAGCAAACGAAAGTTATGACTTTTCGAAGGCCGTAGATCCTCGAGGAAGGGGATATTCCTGAGGACGGGAGAAACCGCCCCCGCCCCTTCCCCCGGGCCCGGACGACCGACGCTCTTCCGTTCCACTCCAGCCCGGTTATTCTTGGTCGGCTGGCTCGGAAAACGCGACGCGACGCATCTGTTGCCAAATTATTTTGCCCACGGGCCCGTGAAAAATTTCCCCCGGTGCCATTATTGTTCCGCTGCGCGTGAGAATCTAGTTATTTGCTCATTTCATTGTTCCTCCCCTCCGCCTGGAAAATAGGCACCGACGGATCGCCGCGCGGGGGCGTGAAAAGGCGCTCTGCTGGACACGAGGTGGGAGCGGAAAAAAATGACTGCCCAGGAAGATTTTCGACACCGAGAGGAGTTTAACCGGGAGACGTCCTTAAATTATAATTCACCCTGCACTCCCTTTCCACTCTCGCTGTACTCACGGTACGTAACCGAAGCGTGGTTTCCACAGCGAACGATGCCAAAGCATCGACAGGATATCGAAGACGCTTTTTACAATAACGACTTCGTATTACTCAAAAAATCCGACAATAGATGGAGTTATGAGAAGGAGTTATCAATAGATGGAGTTATGAGAAACTCCGCAGGAACTTTTGCACTCAATATTAGGATATCAATCGCGTAATCCCAGAAAAAAGCGAAGAACCACGCGACGCGTCCTTCTTTCGACAAAAATGCACGATGGAGCAACGGATGAAATTCCTCCACGAGGGATACGAGAAGCGGAATGATATTCGGGCACAAATGTTTCAGTGCGATTTCCGGATGGATCGTGCACGGTGCCGATCTCCGAAAGTGCGCGACGTCGTCGGCCGTGGCGCGCCAACCCAGGGAACACTTATGACGGTATTAAGGTAATGTTATGGAAATAGGTCGTCCCCGATGCAAATGGAGAAACTCAATGAGCTCCGCTCAGGTGTTCGGATCCGGGTCGTAGGTTCGCCGTGACGGTCCCACGACGTCGTCCCTCCGAAGGAGGAGGGCGTCGAGGGCTCGGGGGGCAGGGAGGTTGGTCGGTTAAGCGATTTCAGGAGGTCGTTTCATAAGGTGCGCCTGTATGGGGCGTACGCTGTTGTCCGATTATTGGGAATTAATGTAAATAGGAGAGGCCCCTGGATCACTGCGCCAGGCTAAGCGGGCCGATTCAACTCGGTTCACCGGAGGATCCTTCCTCTGGTCCTGGCCGTGGCGCAGACCTCCACCCTCTGTTTCTGGCGCCGCTTTACGAACTAACCTTCTGCCATTACGAACGATCGTGCATCGCATGCAGATGCGAGCCGGGAGGGCCGGATCTATAGGATGCGGCAAAGTGTCTCGACGCGAGCGACTGCTCGTTACGGATTTTTTCGGAGCTTCGTGAGATCGAGGACGTTCCACCCTGGTTTTACCGTTTCGAGAGTACTTGGACAATTATGCGAGTTTCTTTAGTATAAATTATTCGCGCTTAAATTACCCGACAATTCATATTTCCTGAAATTTCACTCGCGATACCTTCGCGAATCCTCGTTTTTTCCACGCTCGCGATGCACGCGCGTACGTCCCACCATCTCTCGCGCGTCGTTCCATTTGATCGACCAGAAAGAAGATCGTACCTGGTAATACTCGAGTTCGGCTTTTTTCGTACTCCGTGCGGAAAGTCGACTAAATATCCGAAAGAAAGCGAACAGCGTAATACAACGAGGTCGTTATAAATAACGAGGCAAGCGATATATACGTTTCGTCTTTGAGGCAAGCACTGGTCCAGTGGCTCGCAGACGAAAAGCGCGATACGTCAATCGCGAGCAAAACATTCGCGGGCCCTCGTGGCTGCTTTTGACCCATTAAACTTTGGTGAATATATCCGAGGGGCGCGAGGGTTAAGCGGCGAGGAAGAAACGACGAGTGGAGGAGTCTCGGGCGGTTGGCCGGAGACGCTCTTTGGCGCGACTTGGAAAGCGTAATAAATAATATCCCGCGCCTATTCGGCGGTCGGGATACGAGGTAAAGGGCGAGTAATTAAATGGAATTATTTAGTGTTATGAAAGGACGCGGTGGTCGGAGCAACAGCCCCGGCCATTTTCTCCCGCTTCTCTCGCCTCTCTCGCCTCTCGCGCTTCTCTTCGACGGATGGAAGGGGCGAAAGAGGAGAGAAGCGAGCTCGGTGGAATTAGGCGATCAAAGGAGAGAGCGAGGAAGCGGAAGAGGGAGAGGGAGAGGCGGAGGGCGAGGGATGGCCCGTGGGGGAAAGAGCAGGAAGATGGAGGAAGGAAGGGCGCGCGGTATACGCCGTAAGGGTCGACCGCAATGAATAGTTCATTTCTCTTTGAAACTTCGTCCGAGTGCACGGTGATGATTAGCGGAGATGGCGGTGAAATTTGCCAAGTGACCGAGAAGAGCAGCGTGCGGGAGTAATTCGCAAACTGGCCTTGAAAATCGGGCAAATACCGGCGCGCCGAGCGGCGAAACGTTCTTGATAGTCGAACTCGGAAAGTGCGAATATTAATGCGTGCGATCGCAGAGTATCTCCGCGATTCCCAACACGATCTTCCACTTTGCGCTTTATAAAAAGTATTAAGAATCTACAAAAGTGTCGTCCATCGTGGTTATCGTTGTACTGCCGCTTTAGAGATATCAGGATGCATCGTAATACTTCGCGACGCGCAAACCGTTGAATCTCCTATTCTTCGCAAGAGATTTCGATTCGTACGTCACGGTTCTCCTTCCTCCGGTCCAGGCGCTTGTAAATCGTTCCAAGCGTAATCATATCCGTGAGACGCATAGATCTGGATTTACACGCGGCTCATCGTAATCATCGCGCGCGGAACATTTACGACATCCTAGGGTTGGACGGTAGCCAGGCTGATATTTTACCCTTTTGCATATTCACAGGGACGCAATGCCAAGACAAAACTTGTTTGAAATTGCACTGTCGACACGTGGAACACGTGCGATAAACGTCATGCCTTCCGCGGCTCGTTTTATCGGCTCCCTGCTTTATACCGGCTGCAGCGGTAGCACCAACAGTAGTATCTTCTGCATTGGTCAGCCAATATCTCGCATATTGGCAGATACCGCTGCCTTCACTTTTCTCTTCTCGCAAGATAATCGCGGAATCGAATTCCTTTTCGAAGACATTTCCTTCCTCGCTATCTTTTCACTGGATCGAGGCAAGAGGCATTCTAAGCTGATGCAGCGGTTAATCCACGATCATCGACGTAACGATAGCACCGCGAATCGATACGCGCGATTATATTCCACTGCGCTTTCGCGTACACGATGTCGTACAATCGCATGGCTATCGTCGTTTTAGCTGCTCGGTATAAAAATTTCCACGATTATGCGCGTAGATTATATTGGCGCTCCTATTTGGCGTGGCAAGCAGGTGGCATAGAAAACACATTATCTTTCTCCACTTTTCTGCCGTCCGCCTCCCCTTACTACCCGGTTCCTCGTCGAGTCACGCATTTAACGGGGTGAAGTGCCACGAAAATAATAAAACCCCATATTTCAACGAACCTCCCATCGTTGAAGCAGCTATGCAAATTTCAAGGGGCACCTCCCCCACTCGAGATCGTAAGAGCCCGCGATTCTGCCACTGACGTTTTTAATTATTCAATAAAAACTTGAACGCCAGCGTGGATAGCTTAAAGTACTCGTAGCTACATTATGTCACCGATCGTTTCGATCCGCCCTGGTGGCGTGCAAAAAATGTTTACGGCTAAACAGAACTCTCGACGAAATTGGCCAACGTCGATCGATGTCGAAATTGTACGTTAAATATACCGAGCATTTAGTAAAAACGGGGTTTGCGATTCAAATTACGACGGTCCCCTTTTCGGACCAAATAATAACGTTGTCGGAAAATTTGTATACGCACGTTGTCATTACAACCACATCTTGGCAGAGCATATTTGTATCGTTGATTCGATTAATGCGTTTGATATTGAAAACGGAAAACTCGAGGCTACATTAATTGATTAACGCTATAGATTTCCTAAAAAAAAGGGTTAACCTTTCGATCCCATTGTTCCCGATTTGACATTGCCTCTCTAAATTAAAGAAAAAATCCTGAATTATGCACAACGAGGATTTCACTTCCAACCAAACGACGCGAGTTCAAAAATCCAAGGAGTTTTTAAAAATCGCAGAAAGGAACATTCGGGAGCGCCTTAACTCCCTTTCATTCCGGTGGAAGCTGAAAATTGCGGTCGAAGTTACGTCGAGGGTGGTTGGAACTTTTTTCAGAGACGGTCCTAAAAAGCGCGCCCTCCCCTTTGCCCCTTTTCCCAAGCACGGCCCTTCCTCTGTTTAACTCGCAGTGCGGTAGTACAACGCGCAACGTACAAGTCCCCGGATGCGCTCCTCGTGAGTCACGGCTCCTCATAAATATCGGATGACCACCGAGAGATCCAACAGCGGTACGGTCAGATATCTTTACTGTCCCCGCGCTGTCTTTGCGCCCGGCTCGCCCAGGAATTGTTTCGCCTTCGCTGCCTCAATCGGAATTCCCGGCATCCCCGAACGCGCTTAGAATAATAGAAACCTCGCTTTAAATTTTCACGGGCCGCGCAGAGACGCAAACAGACCGGAGGATATTCCAGGGCGCTGATGGGATCGTTATTCTCAGGGCCGCGGGAAAATTTCGTTTCGCAGGGAAATACATCGCGACTCGAGGATGAAAAGTCGCGCGCTTTGATCGCGGACTTGATTGTTTCGCGCGGAACGAAAGACGCATTATTCGATGATAATCTTGTCCTTGCTTATTTTTATCTCGAGGATCTTTCGATTTTTTTTTTGGCCCGCGATACCAGGGGGCTGAGCACTCTTTTCCGCCCCTGTCGAGTTTAGTTTCCTTCGATCCGAGGACGATGTTTGGCGGTAGGGTTAGGGAGGGTTTTTCGGTGTTCGTAGAGGCGTGTCCGCGTATCGTGATTTTTGAAAAAAAATCTTCCGCGCGTCGAAGCAGCTTGGCCTGGCAGCCGCACAATCGGCGAACGTGCCGGGACAGAAAAATTAGCGATAGACTTGTCGTTCGATTAGCCGTTTCCCCTGATTTCCCGTTCTCCTTCTGCTCTCTCGCCTCGCATTGTGGGAATTACCAGCGAGCCGGGGGGCAACGCAGTTAACCAAACAAAAGACCGTTAAAGCCACGCTCGATATTTGCACCCCTGTTTTGCGCCTGTCTCGTTTATTTCCCGCCGGCCTTTCTTTCCAACTTTATCGGGGCTCTATCTTCGATTTTTAACTTTCGAAACAGAGAGCGGCCCGCTCGATTATCCCTCCCTTCTCCTCCCCTTCTTCCTCCTCCTCCTCCTCCTCGCGGTATTTATTGCCGCCGTGTTTACGCCGATACACGAGGAATCGCGGATAAATTAACGCTTCTACTCCCCCCTCAGTTTCTCTCCTCCCTCTCTCCCTCCCTCAGGCACGCTCGTTTCGACGGGATTCATTGCATCGCGGAAAAAGATAATTAAAGCACGAGTCCTCCGATTCCATGAATAATTTTTGTAACGCCCCTTTAGATTTACAACGAGCCCCGCCGATAATGCCCCCGAGATAATCGACGGAACGACACGGCTGGTAATACGTTTCCAAGTGCCGCTGACAATGGCGGAGATGGGAAGCGAATCAAAGGTCCGGGAGGCCCGGTGTCGGATCGAGCGGAAACTACCCTCGTTTTTCGCCTTTTAAACCTCCTAGCGACAATGGAAATTATTCTTTGCCCTCCTCAACCTCGCCGTTTTGCTCTCCGCGGTGTTATTTCCGACGAGCGGCCGACTCTGCCATCCGTTAATTATCCTCCTTCTTACCCAAGCATTTCTATACGTCCCTCGTAATTTCGCATCGGCGAAACTCGCTTGAATTACCAAAAGGTAACTCTACGCGAGTCCGTTATACCGCGCGATCTCCCCTCGGCCTTTATACAATTCTCACTCCCCTCTTCGCGAAGCCGCGTTCGAGTGTTTCCCGATAAAATCTTATCCCTCTCCCCCCCCCCCCCTGTTTTTCGCAAAATAAAATTCTACGTCCAGCGAGTCCTCTCGTCAGCCTCGGATCCGTCTAAATTCAGCGGAGGATCGGTCGCGGCGTAAGCGGTCGAGGAAGAGGCGGCTAACCGCGAGCAGGGATGGGGCATTAAAAACGAACGAACCCACCGATCCGAGGAGACAAAGGCGAGGTTTTCAGGACGGGGCTTGAAAACAGGACGGAAGTTCGGGGCGGGTATCAAGTGGACTCGAGACGCTCGAGAGTTAAATGGATCGACCCGTATGGGCCCGTCCCTCGTACCTAGGAAAGCGCACCGGCGATCAAAGCGATGGTCGCTTATCTCTTTAGTTATTCAATTATGACAATTTTCCCGGGGCTCGCGAGAGGAGAATGACGAGGAGGAGGAGGAGGAGGAGGATGAGGATGAGGAGGAGGAGAGGCAGTGGAGCCGACGAAGGAGGGTCGAGAAGAGCGGGAGAGGCGGGGGAGGCGGGGGAGGCGGAGGAGGCGCGCACTTTGTACCGGCGGCGCAGGCCGTTTCGCGATAAATTGAGCTCTCAAGAAGGTCTGCGATTGCCGTATATATGTGAATCGGCGTGGAAAAGGTGAATGGGCTCGCGGGTAGTCTGGGCCGCAACGTGGGAGAAAGGACAACGGCGGCTGCCCCCTTTTCCCTCTCTCTCTCTCTCTCTCTCTCTCTCTCTCTCTCTCTCTCTCTCTCTCTCTCTCTCTCTCTCTCGCGCCGCCACCCCTTTCCGGCCCGCTCCTTCCTTCCTCCCGCCCGCCGCCCCTCGCCTTTTCCCCCCTTTTCTGCAATGTACGCACATACACGGCCCGGCCGCTCGATATGCAAAATCGCTGAATACGGCCGTAAAACGCAGGCGGCGTGTATGCCAATATGGCGAGGATCTCTCTTTCTCCCTCTTTCTCCCGCCTCCATCGAGGGCCATCGGCGAACGGAAGGAAAATCGAGATATTAACGCTAACGTTTTCCCAAAATATTCGACGACATCCCCCAACTGCCGCTCCTCGATTATCGCCCATCGGGATCACCGAGCTTTTCTTTCCTCTGGCGCGATGCGCGATCGTGGCGGCGCGAAGCTCAAGATTCTACTTCGATCGATCCTCGCAATAACGAGAAATAAATTGCCTGGATTCATAAGGTGGATGTACATACGATTCTTTAATCTCTGAAAATTATCGTATTTACATGGTTTGTACGAAGATCGTCTTCGTTTTATAATTTTATGATCTTAATGCGTGTATCAAAAAATTGCGTCTCTTCGTGAGAAACGTGATTATCGTATACAGTTGCTAAAGGGTTTTCGATTTCGTTCGTAATATATTTCTTGGATAATTCGAACGAACGTGTTGATCTCGGTGAAGGAGTAAGGATTTTCCTATTTTAAGCAAAGCAGGCGATGGGACCTTCGATAACGAGGCTTAATTCGCGCGCTCGGCGTTAACGCGGTGATAGAAAGCACGTGTCGGTAATCGCCGCCCCCGGAACCGCTTTTACGATCGGCCCTGGCCGCCCCGCCCCACCAACCCTCGCCATCCTTTGGACCCGTGGAAGAAACTCGGCTCAGGCGCTCGCGACGCTCGGAATTTCCATACGTAAGCGCTCGGAAGCTTCTCGAGGATCGTCTCGCAGTCCGGATAGAAATGTCTCATTCCTCCGGGCGAACCCAATTTCCTTTCTCCTTCGAACAATCCGGAATACGATTCGAACGAGATCGAGATTTGCAAACGATAGAATTCAAATTATGGACATCGTGATAAACTCGAGGAAAGGCGAAGGGGGGTGGGTGGTGGAAAGGGTTGGGGAGGGCCTCGGGTCATTTCATCCTGACGTAACGAAGCGAATTCTTTTCTCGTTACTTCGGATATCTCGTTACCTGCGCAGGACCATTGCTTCGCTATCAGAAATTCCCCGCGTGCCTCTCTACAATAAAGCGTGATTAAATTCGAATTTCAAATATCGCGAGAAGCCGTTGGATGCTCGAGAAGAGTTGGCACGCTCTCTTTTTGCGACGCGCACTTCCGGTTTCTTTGGGTACTTACACCTTTGGCGAGCCTCGAGGACTCGAGGGGCTTCGCTAACCGAGGACACGAATAACGGTTGCTCCTGGCGGATGTTCTTGCTTTTCTCTGCTCCCCTGTTCGACCACTTTTGCCTTTAACGAATTTCAGTCCTTCCGACTTACGGCCTTTGGATCGTCTTTGACCGAAATTCCGATTCTGTGTATCTTTACGGCCGATGCATCATTTTCCGCGACGCATTTTAGCTCGACACAGTTCCATATGAATCTCATGTAAATGTGGATGAGATGAAATATCGGTGGCAACCGTATCGATAAACCGTCTTTCCGGTTGGAGGACGACGAGAGCTCAGGGACGCGCGAGAAATTCTATCGCGTCTTTATGTTAATTATCTTAATGAATTATAATACTTAGTATACCTTTCGTATTTATCTAGAACAGGTTGTTGGAGTTGGAGAATTTTCGATGAAACGATAACACTCCGGCGCTCCAAGATCCGCTTTGAAAAATAGGTCTCGAACTAAACGACTATAGCGGTGGATCCGGAATAGTTTCGAATACAAACAATAAGCGGCATGTTGCGTCGTATCTCTTAATCTTAGCGTGACACGATATCGTAACTGGGATAGATAAAGGGAGGCGTACGTCGTATTTGTGACGAGGTGACGTTACTCGTACACGAATGACGTTGAGATGAAAAGGCGATAAAGAGGGTATCGAGGCTGCGATTATTACCGTAAATTCGACATCAAATTCCCATCGAGCATCGAGATAACGACACCCACACCCGCGCAGTGGGTACACTAATACGATAAGAGAGCACCGCGCGAACCTCGAGATTCTTGTCTTATTATTACGCGATTTGGAACTACGAGAAATCTCGATCGATCACGCTTATTTATTACACGTAAAATATTATTATTACATTAAATACGTGACCGTAATATTAGGGTACAACTTACGAGCGACCCTCCTTAAAACCCCGCACGTTTTTTTCGCCACGGCAGGTAACGTGCCGTAAACGTCTCTCATCGCGAGCGATATCTCACCCTTTTCCCGCCACTATAAATCACCGTAACTCATTGCTCGAAGACGATTCTATAAATTGCACATCACGTACCATTACTCACGTCCAGTTTTCCCTCCTGCCCGCGTAACCACGGACAGCCAGGGAGCAAACCAACATCGCGACGTTAAGCACCGAAAAGAATTTCGGTTGCGAGAGCTGAAAGGAGTAATCGAGCCTTCTCTCCAGCTGCCAGCCGGATAAACGATCGAAAATCGGGGAATATGATCAGCAGGGAGAAGTAGGGTGAAATAAAGAGATAGAGAGAGAGAAAAAGAGAAAGAGGGAAAAATTTGGTACTCCAGGACGAAGGTATACGGAAAGTGAAACGATACTCTTAATCATCCTGCTCGGTCATTTGAATATTGCTCGATGCCGTGGTCTTAACGAGCGGTAAACTGCTCGTTAAGACCACGGCATCGACCATTATTCGGAGAATCTCATCGGTCCTGTCGGCGGTCAGAAAGCTTCTCGTCGAACTTATTTCCAAGAGTCTCTTCGGTGTCGCGGCTGGCAAAGAAAAAAAGGATCGACGTCGGCCTCCGCGGCACTCCTCCGGATCTTATTGCCCTTGCCAAAAGCCACCAGGAGCGGGTTACGCGAATCGGCGCGTTGGCTGCTCGGAAGAGAAAGAAGCGCGGGAGAAACGGCGAGGGTGAGCAAGAGAGGCGGCCCTGGGCCCGTTGTGTGGAAGCGTCGGCACACACGTTTGTACGGTGGGTTGCCCGACAATAGGCATTGTGCACCCGCCATAACCAGGAACCGAACGCGACAGCACCACGCCGGCATTGTCCGAGTGTCAGCCAGTCCTCTCCCCCTCTCTCTCTTTCTCCCTTACTCCCTTCCTCGCCCTCGCTCTCTTTCTCCTTCGCTCTCCAACGCGCCCTCCCTAGCGGCTCGGCAATTCTGTTTCGCTCCTAGCAAATGGTCTACTCTTTTGGTTGCTTTAACCCTCCTCCTACCTTCTCCCTCTTACTCTCTTTCTTTCTTTCTGTCTCTTTATTTTAACTCTTCTTTCGATGGGTCGCGAAGGTTCGAAGCGTGGAGCGCGATGGAGGTAAACGCACGTTTTATCGCTATGCGGGATCATTATTACATTCGTCCGAGCTTTTACGAGGCGTGTTTTTAGTTTGCTTTCGATTTTGTCCGAGAGACTTTGAGTTTATTCAGTGCTGAGGGTATTCGTTCTTGGCGATATTCCTTTTTCGGCTGCCTAATTCTGTTCGTTTTGGAATTGCGTTACGAGCATCGCGAGCAGGAGACACTCGAGTAACTTTGTTCCTTCCAGAACGAATATTTCTTCGGTATTTGAAGTTTTAGGAGGATCTCGGTAGATCCTGCTGATGAGAGTAAAAGCGTTACGGGGTTGAAGCGTTCCATGGGATATTTGCTGCGCGAATAGAAAAACCGGGAGCCAAAGAGGGCGAGCGAGGGTAAGCTCGAGATCGTCCAAGGCATAACGAGACGCATGAGTAGCAAGTAGATCGAAACTCACTGTTATTCGATCATCGTCTCTCTTAATTTTCAATGTCTAGATTTTCAACTCGATATAACATTAATTAAACGTATCTCTATGCGCCCGAATGATAATTAGCGTGGCTCATCGGACAAAGTATCCTCGGACGTGTCACGATTATTTATATCCTCCTTCGAATATCAAAATTTTCCAATTGCGATCAAAATTAATATCGAAATTATCAAAATTACTCGTGGCTCTCCATTGTCTCGTTCCAACGTAATTTTCAACTCTCGATTTTTCCTCGTACACCGGCGACTCGCACCGGCGCGTGGTTACGTAAAGTATTTTCCGGAATCCAGCTCCGGGCGACAGGCTTCCCGGGAAAAATGCAAATTCCTGGCCGTTAGTCTTAAGCGCGAATCGCGTATCTTCAGCCGCGATCGTTTTCGCCGATCTCTACCTGGAATATTCTACCTGTCATCGTGCGTTTATCGTGATACGATTATACCCGAGTCGATAAGGCCCACGAGGCTGAGAGCGGGGGAAGAAGACCGAGCACGGTCTCGGCCGATACCGATAAAAAGGATCTGAAGAACGGGTATATAAGGGAGAACTCGAAATAGTCCGGCACAAATTCGTGCATTAACGTGCAAGTACATCTATACCGATCGGTGGTGTTTGTTCTGTGACGGCAAGATGAAAGGTAAGCCGCAGTGAAATTCGAGCTGCCTTTCCCAGTGAACGAAAGATCTCGAATGTGTATCGACCGCGAGTGTAACTTAAACGGGGATTATCCATGACCAATTTGCCCCCCATAGAAGCCGTTTAGGACGACTTACAGGCATCGAAGTTTTCGTTTATCCCTGTAATAACAGCGTCGCGGGCTTCAATCCCCCGCCTCTCGGTCTAACCATTATCCCTCTGTTCGACCTTCCGCTCTGTAGATCGCTTTCCTTGAAATTCAGGGAGTAAACACGTTCATCTCGAAAGTCACCAAGGCGTATTGGTAAGCGTTGAAGAGTGACGCGAAGCTCCGCGATGATTCGAATGGAATCGATATTGGGTGGTTTTTTCTCGGTCAACGCTTTCTTTATGCTCGTGCTTTTCGTCGCGTAATTCATGAATCTATCGCGATTGCTCGTTAGAAGAGGTATTATTCGATTATCCGGTTAAGCTTTACGAGGCACAGGGAAGAGGCTGTATTCGACGGATGAACCGAACATTGGGTTATTCTGGTCGTTCTGAATTTTTCAGTGATACTGTCCGTGGCCTGTGTGTTCTTGATGGCGGTGGCCTACTGCCTGAGCGACGACACGAGCACCAGTCTCCCGCTGGTCAAGTGCCCCGAAGAAAATAGCGAGAATGCCACCCTGATCGCCAATCCGTACAACTGCAACACCTACTTCGTCTGCGAGACCGGCACGCCCATCCCGATGAAGTGCCCCAAGGGACTTCACTTCAACGCCGAGCTTTCCGTCTGCGATTATCCAAACCGCGCCAACTGCCACGAAATCCCCAAGCCCTGAACGGAGATCATGGAACTTATTCTCGCTTTTCCAACCAAAACCAATGATAATACTCCCTTATAAGCCCCGCGCCATCGGCTGAGACAGCCAGGATGAAGCCCCTATATGGACCCGTACCACTGCTTTGTACGATGTACATCCCTTGAATAAACGGTTTATACTTCAATCTTTGTTTTCTTATTGTATTATATTTGAGCGGAGTACGAATGGTCGCTGTGTTTTCGAATGTACCGGAAGTCGCCTATCGCTAGGAGCATCCTTTTCCACTGCGATAGAGCGAGAGGACCGTTGAATTCAGGATTGAGCTTTATATCGTTTCTTCGAGCTGCGAAGATCAATGAGATTTCATGCGGATTCCTGTGTTACGTTGTTTCGACGACAAATACGCTCTAAACTTGTTATGGTTGTTGCACCTTACATAATTGCTTCGTAGAGTGATATATCACGAGGCTTTAGATTATTTCCATACTATCTCTTCAATGGCCTATACTCGTGTTATGCGAACGCAGAGTGTTTGTAGGTTTTGATGGAGCCGCTGTTGCGTTTGTAACGATTAAAAGTCTTTCAATTCGAATGGGTGTCATAAACATTTTCGATCTTTACATCGTTGTACATATGTACGTTGTATGCTGGGAAAAATATTTTATTTGGAAGCTTTCGACTCTGCTTCTTTGTATCTGAACCATTTGTGAGGTGTCACGGTTTGTTCAGAAGCACGGGGAATTATCCATCACGAAGCGATTACTTACCGAATTGATGATAACATAAGATAGTGAATAAGCTTCAAATAGACGTAGACAAGGTTACGTTAGTGGTTGTTTCGCAAGTTGATCGTCTTCCATTTCGTTATCTCTCTTCGATACCTGCTTTAGATTTAAATGGAATATGTACGTTGCCCTTATCGCGCATCCGCACGATAGAATTGTAAACACGACGTGTACGAATTCGAAGATTTAATCGCCCTACCATTGCAGTATCCGCATAGATTGTCGTAATGGTTCGATCGAATCGATAAAACTTTCCCCATGATTTTCCAGGGAAAACTGATTCATAATCGAAACAGAAAAATGAGTCGTACGGAATTTTGCAATCGATAGCAGTTTGAGACAAGGAAGAAGTCTTTGGAAACGACGGTTATTGACGTTCGATGTAATTTCCTATTCTGCTTCGAGCGTCGATATTTTAGATGCCGAAATCAGATAACACCTTTCGTTGATATCCACGCATGGCACTTATCTAATGTCGTTGGATAACGATTGCTTTACGAAATTGTTCGACGGAGTTGAATTCCAAGTATACTAAATCAGTGGAATGACGCGAGTAACCGTTCTGCGAATACTTGAAAAACACTTTACGCTTATGGAATTCTGAAAGTCAAGCTTCACGGACATGCCGTTTTGCTGTGACTATTTAAGAAACTCAAATGATGGCTATTATTTCCCTTAATCGCGTATTTAAATGTCGGTTCATTGTTTCGGGTTGTTTGGACAAACTCGTTCATTTCTGCCTAACAACGTCGAAAGAAGAAACGTATCACTGTTCCCCGAATACACTTCTCCGATTTAATGGTGAGGACTCAACAGACCGTTTATGTTGTCGAAAAGGTATCGACATGCAACGGCGTGTTACACGCGATGTAACGTGTGCCCCCAAATTCTCGTGTAGCGGTTACGAGAGGTTAGAGAGGCGATATGCCATGTAAAGAATTTAGAGCTTAACGACCGGTTAGTTAGAACGATTGTCCCTTCTCTTTAAAACATCTTGGTTACGTGCTCAGAATGGTATGCGACATATAATTCTAATATTGTACCATTATATCCGCGATAAGGCGTAAACTCGAGAAGAGTCGTTTATTTCCAATCCCCGCAATGAGGATCCGCGTATCAAAGTACAACACGTTTCATTTCGCATTAAGAAATAATCGCAACGATAACGCGCGATCGGCACCGACTTTCCGTACATTGCGAATTTTCTTTGACTAATTGACGTTCTTTAATTCCCGATACGCCCTTATCATTCGCGATTACCATCGGATCGTTTTAATCCGAGCCTCGAGTGCCCCTGTGTCCGGTTGTCATTATCATATCGGCCTTCTTCGATTTCACCGTCAATATAATGAGCATTATTAATTCCACACCGACGCAACCCACACGCGTAGGCAAAACAAAGGCGGATCTCGATAAACGAAAGCGCTTACACGTTCCGACGATCGATGCGCGAATAGCCGCACGAGACGCACAGACATACGGAAGGGCGGCTTTAAAAATCGATCGCCGGATTCTTTCGCAATTCTTTTCTCGTTCGTTTAACGATATGGCATTCCATCTTTGGATTCACCGTACTTTCCTTACATTGGATTTAGCCCCGTATTTGTGGAAGCATGCCCGACTGTTTGTAAGCACGAGGAGCTATGTATCGCAGAGACACATGGCCCCCAACGTATACAGCAGATGCGTCAAACGTATTGTCACGGACCACGTGAACTCCCGATTCTGGCTCATATCATTTAAACGGGTACACAGCCTGCAGGTGGGACAGCAATTCGCTGCGTTATGTTTGTTGACCATCTGGTGCCCTTTCGAAGCAATTACTTGCCGTAGGAATATAACAAGATACTCGGCCCGTTCTATTTGCGCTCGTCTCCTTTCCCAATATGCCGAGGAGTAAACGCGAATTCACATCCGCGAAGTCGAACGGACGAACCGGCGACGCCTCGTTTTAATTGCCAATTAAGACGCTACAGTTCTTTCACTCTCGTCGAGGTGCGATTCAACGCCTCCTCCGCTCTTCTTTAAGGAAAAAACAATGGGCACTTATCGTCGTAACATTGTCTTTACTACTGCAACGCGGGAGAAGTAGGTGGTGTATGATCGAACCTAGAAGTAGGTTCAATTTTTCTCCGACCTCAACGATGTGTCCTGCAAAGGAAGCTCTGAATTCCACGAGGAAGAAATACAAGATCGAATCTCGCTCGTCATCGATGATCTCTTCCACGCGATGTATATATGTATACACGTTAGCTGTACTCATTTGAAATCTGCATTAACCGATGGTAAAAAGAATAAAGCAGTAAACCGTACAAAAGACAGTAGCCTCGCGCATTTCCACCCTTTCCACCAAAGTCTCTCACAACCCAGTGAATGGAGCAACGACATTGACCACGCGCTCGAATTCACGGGCTATTCCAAGGACCTATTTTATTACTCTCAAAAATCTCACGGTCCGAGAGCAGCACCGGTTTTCCCCTCAATACGCTTCAGCCACGTTCTCCCGCGTATATCCGCGATTGTCCGGGATAACAAGACCGGTGGTTCCATTCCGGCATTATCGAGTGGACGGCGGACGACTCCTGGAGGAAAGGTGAACCGGCAGGACGTGCCTCCCGGAGACGAGGAGGAGAAGATGAAAGGGAGTTCCTGGCGGGAGGGCCTTCGAATTCTCCTGGGATCCTCGCGTATCTTGTGCAAAACAGGAGAATAGCGAATTGGGGCGGGGATGTAGCGAGGAGTCGCCTGCAGCGGGGTAGGGGCGAGAGAGGGAGGAGGAGATCTCATCAGAGCGTCGACACTTAAATTCCCTATTTCGTTTGGCGCTCAATGCTGCACCGGAGTTTGTCGCCTCGTCGCCCGCGCCGACTGTGCCGCCGTCCTTCCCGTCCGTCAGTTAATGTCGTATTCTCGGTGTAAAAAGGAGAGCCGGAGAAAAAGACGCGGAAGGAGAGGCACGGAGGAGAGGTGCGACCGAACGGACGGGGACTTCTTATCGGTGCGAGTCAGCTACCGTCTGGCAGCTTCGCTCACTCGCATCCCGTATGTTCCTCCTCCCACCGCGGTCTCTTCCTTTTCCTCGATCCTCCTCCCTCTCTCCCACCTTCGCTCACCTAGACATCCAGCACTCTCGCCGACTTCTCGCCCTCCCCTCCTCCCCGTCCGCCCTTCCTTTCGTCCTCGAAATGTATCCGGATGCGGCAGGAGGGAAATGTTAATGGAATCCATTCTGGTATCAAATTGGAAACCGATTGGGAGTCCTCGTTGTCATAAGGTACGCTGCAGGATACGCGCGAGGCGCGATAAAACTTCCTAAATACGGGGAGAGATACCGGGCGTGGGCCCCGTGTCGTTGTTGCGTAAATATGAAGTCGGGCAAATAGCGAAGCCGGTGTTTATTGTACCGTTTGTCGGGGTATCGCATTTTCCGTGGGATTTAGGGAGAGAGAGATTTTAGTTGCATCGATCTTAGGATCTCGGGTCGATTGTTACGCCTGCTAGGCGAAAGAGGTACGAAGGACGAAAGGCGGGAGGATCCGGTGTAGAGTGAATGGATGTGAATTATTGGATCATTGCGTAGCTGCAGTGTCTTTTATCGATCAGCCGGGTCAGCCGCAGTGATATCGATCCTTACGGATCAGACGAGGTTCTCTCGATCTCTGGTGCGCGCGTATTTCTCCTTTCCTTTGGCAAATATCCTCGACTATGGTATTCGACTAAACCGTTTTCACGCTTGTATTCCCCCGTTGGAGGAGGGAAAGAATTTTGGTATTGCCATCGGATTTATGCAGGTTGTCTTACCGGGTGGTCCTCCGTCGCTCCAGGGGTGCGAGGACGGATTAATAGGCAGATATTTTTCCAGCCGGGAAGGGCGTGAGGCGAGAGGAAAAAAAACGTCGAGAGGGTAGGGGCGAGAGGGCCGAAGGAGGAGGAGAGATAGGCGGCTGATTATAAAACGTTCGGATGGCGTGCAAAGAACTCGAAGGCCCCCGCTGCACGAGACGTGCAGCAAGCTCAGGCTTACCTGGCCCGTGGATCGCGGCTCTCTTGCGTGTCTCCCTGGACTTGTACATTTATTACACGACCGGTAATTCTCGTATAGCGGCATTATCGCTTTTTAATCGCCCTCCATCGACCGTCTCTTCCTCTTACGTGCCCCCAAATCGCTTTCCAAATCGGGGAAATTCCCCGGCCTCGTCGCTTTCCCTCCTTCTTACCGTACATCGCTCTCGCATCTGAGTTCCACTCGTATCTCGAAGTGCGCGCAACTACCTTGCACGCTTAATTCTTCTCGTCTACATCAGTGCGCCACGCGAGGTGTTGATAAGCAATTGTTCTCCAGGATGATGTAGCGATCGATTCGAGTTGCGAATCATCGAAAATCGTATCGTAGTACTTTAAATACGGGCGTAGGGTGGTAGAGATCCGCTATCGATCCAGGAATAACCAGCCAGGAGAGGACCGCCACGTACGTTTTCTCGCACGAAAAGTCCGCCTTATTCCACCGCTAACAAACGTGGAAACCTCTTTGGCCGCTCCGCGGCAAAATGGAAAGAGCAGAAGGACGGCGATGTAGCTTTTCCGAGGCTCCCAGAGGAAATCAAATTATTGGTGTATTCGAAGCCCGGAGGCCAACGTAGGTTTATGACGTAGCGCTGGCCGAGCACAGATGGTCGGTTGATATTGGTTTTGCTTCCGAATTTTGCGGACACCCCTTGTAGCCGTAGACCCAGCCCAGACCCGCCACGGAGGGCAATTACCCCACTAAATATTCACAAGTTCATTACGAGCGGAGTTGGACCCGCGCACCCTCTTTCTCCTGGCCCTCTCCTACGTCCGCCTCTCTCCCTCCGCTCCTCCTCTCGCTCCTCGTCAGTCTAACCGAGGTCCGACGTCATCGAGCAACGACGAGATTCGAAATCGTGGAGAGCGAATCGCGTTCCACTATCCATGAACTTCCATTCGACGATTTTCCCAGGAAGGCTCGATGCTTCTCCTACCCTCGAACACGTGCCAAACGATTTTCGTTCGTTAATTCTGACGGTTGAAAAAATCTCATTTTTGCGCAATAGGAATGAAGGAGCGATTGTATTTTTTTTATTTATTTTTAATGCCAACCGCGAAGGTTGTTCCTTTAGGACTAGTATGTTTGTCAATGGTACTACTGTGTATTCATCGGGTGAACAAATAGAAGTAGAGACACGTTCTTATGACATTGACCTACGATGCAGTGCTCTTGAATTTCGATCCGAACGGATATAAAAAGGCGTATTATTGAGGGATTTAAATGTATCGATCATAGTTCGAGATACGCGTTAACAAGTTCGGCGCGTACATATAGCGAGGGAGCCAAGGTCATCTGCAGAACATTATCTAACATATCGAACGTCTGCAATTAATCTCAAATTCGATATCCCCCGGAGTCCCTCGTTGCACCGCTGCGATCGAATAGCGATGGTCTGTTTGTCCACGGAGTCTCGCAAGATAGCGCGCAATAAAATTCGCTGCTTATGATAGTCCGATCGGAAAACATATTTGCCATAGAATGTCGACGATTTTTTGCATTCGCGGGAGGCCACACGATAAATTTCGCACTTTCGATAAAGTTATCGAGGAAAAATAACCACGTCCATCCGTAAAGTGTTTTCCCCTATTCGAAGCTTTTCAAAGACCGTACGTTTGAGCATCGCGTCGACTATCGTCGCTCGAAAGCGACTTAATTGCGTTCTTCCGCGACACCCTGTACGCACAACTTTGTTCGATACGAACGTTGGCTCTCGGCGCACGGCTCGAACGAGCCGCAAGGTTTCCGACAAAAAGCTCATAAAAATTTAATAGATCGTTCGGCTCGAACGCGGCCGGCACAGGCTTTTTACGGCTTATAAATGCTTCGTTTGACTGAAAACAATTTTCTCGGATGGAGGTCCGCGGCGTAAACTCGAAATGGCACTGGTCAATCCAAAGAGCCTTCGGTAACGTCCCTTGTAATTCGATGTAACTCTCATTCGAGCCGCGCAATATATTCGAATCGTGGCATTTTAACCGGCTTCGGACAAAATATTGGGTTTTGGAACGACGAGGGAGAAGGGCTTCGACCACGCGTCCACCTCAAGATCTACGATCGTCCGTTTATCCACGAGACGAGAAATGAAGAGTTTGCACGGCAGCGCGAAGTAACAGAAGACTCGCTAAATTAATAATAGAGGAGCTCTCGCTCTGACCGATTTCATAGTCAACATCGCAGGAACTAGATAGCGAAAATAAACATAAGCAAACGACTATTTGCGTGCTATATGGCGGCATTGGACGATATTGGGGCGCTCTAATCTCGCGCGATAACGTCCATAGTATTCCATCGTGTTTTGAAGAACGGTAGGTGCCTCATCGTCATTTTTCTTTCCGATCCAACCGAGGAAATGAAGTCGCACCCGCGACTAGCAACGATAAAGACGATTCGCGCGAAGGCGAAATCGCGACTCGCGCGGCCCAGGAGCGGTCGGGGCTTTAATGGGAGCCTAGGGCAAAAGTTTTAATTCGACGTAGCGATGCAGGATCGGGTATTAGCACGTACAAGGCCAAAGTCGACGATGACACATCGTGGATTGATTTCTGGCATATCGCGTTTTGCGTGGATTTTCGAGGGGATCACACGTCAGCTATCCAATTCTACGAGGTCCCCGATTAAAATTCGATCGGTTATCATCGGAACGTCGTGTGATATTCCGGCGGAGTTTTATGTACCAGGCCGATAACAATCCGGCGGATTATTGAAACCCACGCATCGATTGATCGACAGGCACGATATCAGAAATTGGTATGCTCTCTACGCGCATCCGTTTCAATGGTGTACGTGCCGCTTCTATATCCACGAAAGAGGGACGAGCGCGTGCACTTCCGATTTTACAAATTTCCCTACTTCGACGCTTCGCGAAAACGCCGCTTGATTTTCCCTCCCTCGATCGGGGGCCGATCATCTTGGGAGCGTTGCGAATGGATATTTTTAATTGGAGCGTGCTTTGTCGTTGATACGAGGAAAACTCAGACGTGCAATTGTGATCAACGATTCGGAGAATAGATAATAAAGATCGCGGTAAAAGACGTATATTTGGGTGTCCCGAAAGGGTATGCTATGTTTTTCCGGTAAATTCGAGTTACACTCTTCTGAGCCACCTCGTTTTTGTCGGCTTTGCAGGATTATATCTTGCATTCGGTTGATTTATCGAGATGTGTACAACGCTCGCGTTATGCGCGCTTCGATATCTATTGCGATATGCAGGGTAAGGTTTTCGGTACTTTACTTGCCCGATGCGCATTGGTAAGAGCTATTTTGTACACGCGATAATGAGTAACACCTAATTAATTCGGCTTCAATTATCTCTAACGAGTACACAGCGTTGCTTATCGAGAGCGATGTCTGCATCGATAAATTCCTGCGGATAAAGAATATGAGCAGCCTATAAAAGAATGTCGGGGCATGGAAGACTGTTATTTGGCGATTCGAGGTATTTTGAAGCGTCGAATATGTCAAACAGACCGCAACGCGCGGATTACAAAATTGGACGAACTATACATCACTCGGCTGATTATTGAAACGTTTGCTTATATTCGTTCAAATTTTAATAAGCCAATTCATAATAGAAATTGATATATCGCTGGTTTACGATGATCGTAATATCCAGTGCGAGTATTAGTTTTGTGCATTGTGGCACTTTGCGATCGTTGCCGCTAATTCGACTTATCTGTGGACACATTTATCTATAAAACCGATAACGGAAACCTTGTCCCACATCGTTTTGTCTCAAGAAAATTTACCTGTGATTCAACGGTGAATCTCTGCTAACAATGTTCTCAAAGTAGGATCGCCTAGTTCGAATAAAACAGGGATCAGAGTAAAGTCAACGCAATACCCTAACGTTTAAAAAGCTCGATTCTAAAGGAATTTTACATAAATCATCTCCACAAAGATACACATATTACTTTACACGATTAATAATTACACGCTCGATATTTTCATTGAGAGGCAATCGATAAAAGTGACTCGAAGTACAAACCATCCGTGTGCCATTCGAAGATCGCAGCCACGTTCTGCGTTTCTTTCGGCATTTCGCTTTCGCAATTTGCGGAGAATACCCGCGGTCATAATCCTATTGCCGACTTTATGAAGATATTGCACAGTTGCAAAAGGAGGCGCGGCTCGAAGGCGCGGGCTGAGGAGGACTGTTCTCCCTCGAACTCGATCTAGATTTACGATATTGGTTGCAACACCACCTGAACCCAGGCCAGGCAGCCCTGCTTTAAACCATCTCGAGCTACTTTACTCCAAACGCAGGCCGCCCCGGCTTCCTTTATTTATTTCCACGTCTTATACCATCCCACCTCCTTTAAATGCATCTGCCATTCCTCGAGCGCATTATGGGATTAGCCTGCGATAATGGCATTGCCAATCGTCCGTTGCTATGAAAGAATATCGAGTAACGAGGAACAAAGTATGGTATTAAAGAACAAGAAAAAATAACACGCCGGTTAATATTGTAATCCGATTCTCCGCTGTGTCATCTCTCGTTTATACATTTAAAGCTTTGCCCCTACTTTGTAATGTCCGGGTATTTGTAAACGAGTAGCTTGCATCTCAAAGTTCTACGCTGGAATACGCTTTGCGATGCTTTAGTTTCGTCTATAATCTACGATAATACCCGGCTTTGCGATAAACATAATTCTACGAAATCCAACGTTTCAAAGCCTGCCATCGATGCGATTATATGTCTCCGGGGAATGACTGAAAGCCAGAATTAATTTCGACACGGTTATCGTGCGGTTTTAGCATGATATTTCGTTATCATTAATATATAAACCTGTTTACGTTAAATTGAATATTGACGCACGGCTCGAAATTAGTGTATATGCAATGCGCTATTACTATCATCGAGCGCAGACCGAAAACAAAGCTTAATTTCAATTTACCAAGTATATTATTATTACTCGTATCGAAATATTCCCCTAACTCGCGGAACAAATAGTAATTCTGGCGAATGCGAAAATCCTCTTTCGACAAGATCGATGAGCAAAGCGAATCAAAATCGTCGATTTTACGTAGTTTATACCTACTCAATGCTATAAAACAAAATGCGCTCCTGGATAGATTCATTATTAATCACTCGTCCCGATTATTTTACTCCGTCCAAATAATACAGCAGCGCGCGCCAACCAAAATAATACCCACGCTCCACGACAAGAAGAATCCAAATTCCCGTCGCGGAATAAAAATAATTTCACGATCATCGTTCCTGCGTCAGGCGCCAAAAAGTTCCTCCCCAAAATTCTCCGACCGATACGAGAGAAGTAGAAAAATGGGTAAAAGTTATCCCGACCGACCGAACGGTCCCGTGGAATAAGGGCTTAACAGATTTTTGCAACTTTTCCGCTTGCGCGCCTCCTCGGACAGCCTGGAGGTATTTATGTAACGTGTAGGACGCATTTCCGATATGTGAATTTATGTACCGGCAGATAGCAAGGGCAATATAAATGAGATTTTAAGTATACCTATCGCGAGGCCGTGTCGGCCGCGCGCGCCGCTTTCTCCCTTTTTAAGCATATTTTTCTATTTTCCGCGACGAAAGGGACGCGATAAATAATCGGCGCATAAATCTCGTCGGGTGGCACGGACGTATTCGATCGTTTAAAACGGCGGAGGGCGACCGCGCTATTATTTTTCCCGTGGCGCGCGCGCGCCTCTGGCAACTTTTCTCGGGAAATTCAAAATGGAAAATATGCGGATCACGCGGAAGCCGCTGGTTGCCGATGCCGGCCGCGATACACGGGCCGGCTAATCGAAATCCGGAAGAGTAATCCGCTGGCAGGTTTACGTCTAACCGAGTGCTTCCGGCGCGCTGTGAAATACGTTCGCGAGCTTCCTAAGTCGTAGCCTTTACTTCCCGCATTGCGCGTAAATCGCTCAGAAATCGAACCAAAGCACCGAGGAACGCTCCTTCTCGATTATCCGATGCCGTCCCGCGAACTCGCTCTATCACAAGCCAATTTACTTATGCAAGGGTTACAAAAGTGCGAAATGCAGCGTTTGTATATAGGATAAGTGGCGACGAGGCTTTATAGAAGAAAGACCCTGAAACAGGCTAGGATCAGCTTTCAATTAATATATTATACATTATAGTAAAATAAGAGGAAAGCAGAAAGGTCGTTACAAAGTACATCCACGCCTTACCTCTTCCTTATGCCTTCCATACAATTCCAAAACCCAACCCAATGGACCACTGTCGACATCCAGCGCCCTATGCCGTTTCCCCCAAAGCCACGGGCCAAGTGTTTTGTACGAGTCGCGCATAGTTTTGCACCGGGAACTAAGCTACCGGCCAGGTTCCTCCAGGATATTTGGACACCGGCAACTTCCTCGCGGCGCCATCGATGACTCCCGTCATTAACCGGAATGACTGGCAAACGCCTCGTGGCGAAAGCCAAGGCGCATTCCTCGAGCCTTCTTCCAGCCTCGAATAAATTTCCAAGGTGCGCCCTGGGCCGAGTCTTTGTCGCGGGGGCGGAGGGGAAAAGGTGTCTCCGGGCGAAAGAAGTAAATCGTGGCGCGAGGCAGAGGCGAACGCATCGACCAGAGAGCGTAAGAAGGAGGGCTGAGTAATTTGAGGCAATTTCTAAATTAAACGCCCCTCCCTCTCCTCCCCCGGAGGCGAGGCCCTTCGAGGCAGGGAGGAGAAGAAACGGGTGATACTGGGTGCCACCGCTGGGCTGCAAGCTGGTGTGAATTTCATTAAAAGCGGCGAGCGCCGAGACGGAGCGGCCGGCCCGTCGAGTGAAATGAATGAATTTATAGTTTTTAATATTTGTTCATTGTGCTGTTCCGAGGAGGAAGAGAGAGGCACGGCCGGCGTTGCTTACACCGGGTTATTATTCGACTCCGTTCTTAAAAGGGCCGTTCCCCAGCCGGATGCAAGATTAGCGCCTTGCTTATACCCAGCCGGCATAAGCGGCGGAGGTATAATTCCCTGCATAATGTGTGCATTACCTTGCACAATGCCCCTACCTCGCGATCGTTTAATGCAACGGAGAAAGCGCCCGTTGGTGGTTCGGACTTTCGCACCAGAGGCGATTGGCTTTTCAATGAAATTCATTCGCTATCGTTTGGCTTTCTTGACGAGCAGATAAACTTGCCGCGAAAGGAATTCTGAAAGGGAATGAATTTGAGTTTGTATATCGATGTTTGCGAAACTGTTTTATACGTGTATGGATAGTACTCCGTTAAATATTGATCCGTGTTTAAAGATACTAAAGAATACATTGCGGTTGTTTTACTTTGAATAAATCGTTGGTGATGCGCGTCGATGAAGATAGGGAAATGCTTCCAAAGCCATGGAAAATGAGTCGATCTATAAAAGCTGGAAATGATTTAAGTTTATACATCGAGGTATACGTAATCGCTGAAAAGGAAAGGGAGCGAGGCGGAGGGCCTTGTTCTGCGAGCAAAGGCGAGAGGTATAAAAGGCGGTGGGCGATTGGTGGGAGGGGATGGCGAGGGGACAAAAAAATCGAGGAAAATACTCGAACAAGATGTTGCGCGAATAAGAGAACCACGCTTCTGCGATGCTTCTCTAAGGAGAGAATCATACTGGAACGAAAATAGAGGAATAAAGTTCAGCATTCCTGAAGATGGATCGCTCGAAATGATCGTACTTATCCGCTGGCGGAAAGCGAATTGGCCATTCATATTGATGTTACCTCTTATGCTCTTCCTTAAATATTACAACGATGTAATGGAAAGATCTCCAACCGGAATATCTCTGTAAACGCTTCGCTATCTCACGTTCAAACCGTGCGAGAGGATCGCGCTTTTTTCGTTATTTGCCAAGAAGGGCATCGCGCTGATTTTAGCCACGAAGGAGCACGTAGAATAGACTCGACACACAATGCATTATTTTGTCCAGCGGTCCAACGGCCGCGTAATCCTCTTACGATTTCAGTATCACGCGCGATATTATCGGTGCAGAAGAGAATAAGATATCGGTGCTACTCGAACGATAGGAATCGCACGTAATACATTATATTTTCCCCAGACATCGATTTTACAGAAGTCATTCTCTAGATCTCGATCGCTCGAAACATTCCCGCATTACTGTGCTCCGACAAGGCCAAAGCAACGCGAGAGTGAAACGAGTATATCGTAGAGTACACGCCAAAACATTAGATTTTTCACACGATCGGTATTTTAAAGCACGAGACGTTAAGTCCTGTAAGATGTCGGGTCTATTCAAGGCTTCGTCCGTGTTTTAGCGCGAAAAAAATGTACCAACGTATTCCTACAGGTAAATCACGTTCACCGTGTACTTATGCAAACTACCCTCTGTCAAGCGTACGATTAACTTTATTTTAATGCCCATTTACATCACTGGCAATAACCAGGCTGACGTTAAACAAGTTCACGTTTAAGGCACTCCTTGGCGGGGCTATTCGTGGACGTGGGCGATTATCGAACGCTTATTTTCGCGAACGAGCCGCCGGGCGGTTTAGGCTCGCGAGTAAATCACGGTTTGCCGTGTATTTATGCAAACTACTTTTTGTCAAATGCGAGGAACGATACCGCCGCTTTTGGCGCCGAATTGCAATCGATAACATCACCGCGCACCGGGCATACAGAATTAAAATGCCGGCTGTATATCGGGACGTCGGCGATAAATTAAATTCACGCCGACATCCGCGGCCGCGATTCAGCCCGCGAGAATATAACCCTTACTAGATTCCGTACAATGGCCAATACCAAAAATCGCGTACAATGTACGTATTTTACGGCTACGATAAATTAAACGGCATTCAACGGCCACGCCTATTATCGGCAAGGGGGGGAATTAAAATGAGGCTCGAGTGTAATCCAATGCCTTTGCCCGTTGGCAACAACCGACCTTCCTATAGCGCATCCCGGTGCCGTAAAATTAAAAGGAAACCTCGTTGTTTGCGAATCCGTTTAAGCAGCATTATGGCGCTGTTGGCGATATATTCAGCGGCGAAGCTCGCGGCACATAAGTCATTACGTGTAATCGAGTTTCACGAGCTCGTACTTGCGGATGAATATTTACACCAATTTTGTGGTCTTTCGCGAGAAATCAGAGATACGATGCATCGATCGTTGATCTCTTATTTAAACAGGACGATAAGGTACTTTGCCATATATAACCGCCAATGTCTTTTATTTTATTACCGATCCCACAGTAATTTACCATTGCAAATCTTCGTACTTTTGTCGCACCACACTCTTCCGCTTACCTCCAGGAGGATGAAGTGCCAAGTCGAAGTCGACTAAAGGTTCAAGTATCCCGCAACGCCGCACCGAGTCTCACCATCTTTCGCATCGATGTAACAAAACGAGAACTCGACGTCGTTGTCGGGGCATTCTTAACGCGCCTGATGTAGCGGAATTAAAGCCCGCCGATAAGGATACTGCGAGGGTAACATCGAGGGGCGGAAGAGGGTGGGCATGCAGGGCCAAGAGTTAAAGGACGTTGAAGAGTGAGCAAGGGTTGGAGGGGGGGTGGAGGGAGGTTTTGGAGGGCCAGGCATAGCGCACCGTCGGTAATGTCGATGAATAGAGAGGTAATGAATCGCAGTGGACACCAACACGGAAGAGGCGAGGCAATTCTAGGCGTTTGGCTGGCCCTCCCGCCTGAAAAATATATATATATATATATATACATGTCCCATCCTGCTCCCCCCTCTCCTAACTCCAGCCACGTTTTCAGGCCGCCTCAAACTACCCCTCTGTCCGCATCGTGCGCGATAGGTACGCTAAGTGGAATAGGTGGGATAAAGTACATACGTAGCGTACCTATTCATATTAAAGCCGTTGAAATCCAGCCCCTTATTCAGGCCTACGCCGGCATTCACGTTGGTACCAGACGCCGGAAACTGACCAGCTATGACCCGCATACGTCCCCGGCATGCATCTCGTTTCTTCCTATTTATTCCCCTCCCCTCTGCCCTCCCCGACGGCCCGCGCCCTTTGCATGCCTCGAGGATATGCTCGATTTACCCCCGGCCAGCCCTCTGGGTTAGGCTCGCGCGCCTCTTCCAGATACCCCCTGGCACTAATACGCTGCGTGTGCTCGATGAAACCGGAAGTAATCGACCTGAAAGGAGGCGTATGAAAGTGGATGTACCCAAAGGCGCGTTTGCACTCGATCTTCCTTTCCTCTTCTCTTTCTCTCCTCTCCTTTCCTTTTTCTCTCGCCTCTCCTCGCGCCTTTAACGCGGACTTTAAGGACGATTATTCCGCGAGAGGCGCGGAATCGGGCGGAAAGCTGGTGTATAGCAGTGATTAGCGTTGTTTAGATAATAGGGAGATTAGTGGAAGTATAATTGTGGGACTGCCATTGCGACGACAAGGCGATATTCCTAGGCGACGGGTGCGGTAATAATACGTCTAGGCGGAGCATGAATCAACGGTGATTACGTACTTGGTGTATTTACATCCTAAATAACGGCGAGTAATGATTAGTAATGAGCGGCGAAGGATACGAGTCACGCGTTCGGTAAACGCGTGTGATATAATACCGGTGCGCTCGCGACAACGAATGCAGCCCCATGAATTTGAGGCAAAATAAGTTTGCCGCAATTTCTCGTTTGCCAAGAAGCCGGGAATATTGCGCGGGCCACGAGTGCGATTCGTCTTTCGGGATACGAGCTCGAACGGGATGCAAGCCGGCCTTTTTGACGCTTTGCGAATCTCATACGCGGAAAATGGACCTCGCGCAATAATCAAACGTGTATATATTACATCAGAGGCGAGATTAAAATGACCAGATAAGAATTTCTCTTTCTCGAGAGTTATGCACGAATTGTAAGTCGCCAATGTTGGGTTAAACGATCGTAATGACCGATATGAAAAATCAGAGATGCGAAGGTAAAATGTAGGATACAATTACACGCGAGCCACGAAGAGGTACGCTTGGCTTTGTGAAGCAACATTAACCGGACGACTGTTCCGCGCGGTTATAATTCGCTCTTCAAGGATAGCCAGGCCCTTCCAGCGAGCTCATCCTTTCAGCGCGATAAAAGTTTCCCGCGGAAATACGTTTTCGCAAGATACACCTCCGAGGGGCCGCGAATTAAGAGGTCGCAGCACGTTTCCCCGGTAAACGATTCACATGCGGCGCATCGTGTTTTCGAGCGCTTTATTCCCGCTCGGAGATTAGTATGTCTGCAAGTCCTGATGAGGCCACGCCGCGCCCTGTGTTTTATTGCGCGATGACGATACCCACGAAAAAGCAGCAAACTCGAGGAAAAAATTTTTATCGTTTGCCTTTGATCGGCATTAAAACTTGGGTTCATTATTCTGGTATCTGGATACTCTGTATACATATTTAATAAACGGTGATAAGGAGATAAAATAAATAGATTTGTTTAATAATTTGGATACCCTGAACAGCAATAAAGATCCTCGAAAAATGCATCGTTATGTTTGGCAAATTTCGTAAGAAATTATAGAACCCTCTTGTTTATAATTCGTGGTTGTAGTGTTAAATATACAAGACAAGGAAACAGTTTAGGTAGAGATTCAATGCGCAGAGTGAACCGACTCTCCAGCATTCCGCGTTTGGGTTTAAAAGTGAAGAACCTTTTTCTCTCAAAAATGCGCCTTCACAGATCGAGCTGTAAATTTTTCGCCCATGTTTTTCTCCCGTGTACATTTTAGCCTGAGTCTACAGTTGAATGCTTATACTACATCTCTGCATAATGCTCGGGGGGTTTTCGGTTTTTTCAGTCGAGCGCGTGCCTCCGAGTTTTTCACCAAATTCCCGGTCCCAACCGCTAAAACCATTTAACCATGCATTTAAACGAGGATCTACTATTGAAAATGGATCTCCGGCTTCATAATACGCGTATTACGTTTACATTGCAAAAACGGTTTTCTCGAATGACTATTCGAATCGCATTCCCAGACGCTTATTATTTAATATCCCATTTTCATCGCGATCTCCACGTTCTTTTCATCCTTCGAGCAGAGCATGAGTTATTTAAAAATATTTATATGCACGAGCTGGTTGGTAATTTTACTCGCGATCCACGCCATAGAATTGGCTTTCATCGACAGACCCGCCGAATGCACACTACGTAAAATAATCCAGAGACGATAGGTAGAACTCGAATCTGGGTCTTCCTCGTGAAAGTCCGAGTTCTTATCCGCCGCTTCATCGCAGTCTCGCCCCTCGTAAGTATCCGTCCGTGTAGGAAATTAGAATCTCACTGACCATGGCCATGGGTGCCGCCTCCCCCGATCCTCGATTCACCCTGGAACCTACCTTCTTATCGCGTGGTCGCACTTCGTTTCACCCCTCGCCTCCAATGGAAACCCCTTCTCCCCCGGCGCTCGATCGAATTCTGGATTAGGAGTACGAGGAAAATCACTTTCCAACGAGCCAGTCGGAAGAGAAACGCCACTTTCCAGAAATATGCGTATTATTTCGATTTGAATGCCTGCTTTACTTGACTACGAAAGGGAAATCTAAATATTAGAAATACATTATCGTTAACAGCTATCAGGCTCCATTTCAAGTTAAGTTTCATCAACGCTACGCACAATCGCGAGAGCGAGGGATCGTTGTTTCTTCAATCCGCAACCTCTTCACGGCCAACCGGGTATACGCCCGTAGGAGAGCATAATTTTCCAGCAAAGTCGAGCCCGATTTCGGCCCCATAGCGTGTCGCGCCACCTTGCCGAGCTGCGTTATCTATTAATCGTCGCCGATATAACGTCCTCGTCCGGGGGATTAATTTTCGTTGATACCGCGAGCCCGGCTCCAGCCCCGGGTGTTCTCCAGCCGCGATCCAAATGCTAATGAAGGGCGGCTGCATATGATTTGGAGATCGTGTCAAGATAAAAAGAGCGCCGGTTTTTATTCCCGCCTTTCCTTTTGCTGCAGGGGAAATGCACGTTTTATCTCCACTCCGGCGTACACGCATTTGCATACCTCAATGCGAGGTCAATGGCAGACTCGCAGGAGACCCATTTTAGATACAGTCCATAACCCAGCATTCAAACGGTACCGCTCTGCCGTTTTTCATTACTCCTTTTTTCCCCTCTCTTTCTCCCCCCCCCCCCACTCTTCCTTTTCCTCCCTTTTTTCGAGCCTCGCTCTCGAGCCGCACTCGGCGAAAGGTTATGCGCATCCTCCTGCCATCCGCGCGGTAACAGGGCGTTATAAAAACCCCATAAAAGGCCGTTTCCTCCGGAGTAATGCCTACGCGGCGCCGCGGCTTAACCATCATCGGATATTACGTATTTTCGTAATACTCCGCCAGCAAGGTCCTACGTCCGACGCGCGCATCAAACCGCATTGTCCCGCCGGGACTTATCCGATTGCCGTGGTTAGCGCGCGCGACAAATTCAGCCCCGAGCCTCGATTTTTGTACGACGCGTCGGAGTTATTTTCGCCCACTCCGTCGCGGTTGTTTAACGCGGCCAGTGTAATATTTAACGTGGCTGCTGAATACCCCGTGTATACCGTGTACACAGAGCGTGGAAAAACAAAAGCGTGTAATTCTTCGGGGCCGACGATCGGCGCTATTGATTTTGTTTCGTTGGTCCGTTTAATTTTTGACACTGTTTGCCCGCGCGGTTCGGCCTGGAGCTTGTTGTTCAAGGTGGCCCTTGTATTTGTATGGAAGTATGTCAAGGGAACGTGCGTCGCGGAATATGGCGCATCGATTCGTGGGGAGATAGAGGTGCAGGGGCTGAGTTGTAATTTCTACTTGTGTACTTCCGGCATTTTCGCTCGATTTTTTATCGTTACGGTAATACCCGCCGACTTGGCTGCCGTGTTCATCGAATGTACGGCATAAAAGCAGGGTGCTTCGGAACGATCGGTGTTTGCATTAATGACGCAGCGTGTACGCTACAATTAGATTTGACGCTGGCGTACATTTATTAACTTTATGCGCATTGAAAGTGGGACGTAAAAGCTCGCGGGATCACCTGGTCCACACACTTTTATCGTTTGCATTAAGGATCACGGGGGAGCTCTTAACGGCGGTCTGCTCCGCGCTATCGCGAGTGCATCGGGGCTTCGAGTAAATCCTTAATATCGGAATATACCCTTAGATTCGGTCCAAGTTGAATCGAGGAAGGTTGGAAAAATAAAAGAACGTGCTTTACGATCGGCCAAAAATATTTTCCGTTTGCATTGCGCAAGTTTCCTTCGCGTTAAATCGTTATTGCTGCTGATGCGAAAGATAAATATTTCTATATACGTTGGGTTCATATAAGCCGTATCTTTTCAGAAATATGCGAATATCTTTACGACGCGTGGTTTGATTTATATGCCCGTAAAAAATGTAATCCGCGGTATCGCGTAGAAAAATGTTTGCCTACTCGATTTCATGTGTGCGGAAGAAATCACCGATGATTTGTTACTCTGCCAAAAGCTTTATTTCCACGTGATTACGGAAGTTTTCAGACGAGTCTCCATCGATCAAGGGGTTACATCTCACATGAAAATTTAATGGTGATTTATCGCAACTATTGTTCGATAATAATCAGCGCGCTTTCTTTTACGAAGTACGAACATCCAAAGATAGGAAGAGATACGTTATTGAGCGGTTAATTATCCGCCTCCCGCATTATTTTAGTAACGGTCGATGTAATAATGGAGCTGACAACTTCGACAAAATTGTTTGGCTGGTTTTTGGGTGATTAATTAGACAATATATTCGGTCGGTTAATCGCGTCGGTCGGTTGACCCGTTTAGCACATTATGCTATTTGGCGAAATAGCCATTTGGCTAATTAAGCATTCTACTGTGTCTGACAGACTCGCACCGCTTAATAAAGGCTACGATCTTCTCGAGACCAAAGCCAACGAACGATACAAAATTGTCCATCGAGAATGTCCTGGATTTTTGCACTCCTTCGTTACTACCCTATTTGCGGAATCATAATAAATTATCCTGGTGTAAACAAAAGGCTCGCGTTATATAAAGTACCTTAAAATACGATGAAGCACTTTGACGCGGGCGCTCATTTGGAAAGTGGCAGGGAAAAATTTAAATATCTCTCGTGGAAATTAACATTAAATTGCCTCTCGCGGAAACGGAAGCTGCGGACGTTAATATGCAGCCCCGATATTCCGCATATTAAAAAAATTTCAAATTTCTTTCTCGCATTCCAATTTATATCGATTTAACTTTAGACGAGCCATTCGCAGTTAGATAAACGTTATACCGCGACCCCATCCCCGTTCAAAGAACACCGCTAACTAAACGGAACTGCTTTTAAATTGCAAATTAATTTCGCGCTGTGGGAGGTCTCGTTTATTCTTTAATAATAATCCAAAGTCAGGGAGGGGCTCGTTTTTAAGATAATGCACAGCAGGAGCTTACGCAACATCGAAATATTCTCACGGATCCTTCTCTTTAATATCACAACCGTATGGTACCGCAAGAAACAATTTCCTTTTCAACGCTTTCTTTTCCAAGGAAAATTCTAAATAGCCCAAACTAAAAAATTCAGCACCACGCGACAGGACACTACTTCCAGGGCACGGTCCGCGTGGACGAGTGTTTTGCCTACGGGTAAGCGCCGGCGATAAAAAAACGAGATCGACGAGATGACGAGGTCGGCGAAGCGGACCGGGCCTATCGAAGGTGCGAGATATAGTCGGAGGTGCGCGGCATCGAATCGCGGCCCGGCAGGGCTGGGGGCAGTGAGAGGGGCGCGGTGAGGGCGGAGGCGGGCAGTCATAAACGACGTGAATCGGAAGAAAAACTGCTAAACGAAAATGCCCGCCCCGGAAGATCGGGCCGAGCGATCTAATGGGGAAAATAATGGATTTTCGGCAGTAAAGATCGCCTGGCCAGATCGGGCCGTCCACCCTTGCTCGTCTTACGGCCCGGATCGCCTCCCGCTCGGCCTGCGAGTCGAGGAGCCCTATATCGCGGATCGAAAAGGGGTTCTGCCCGATCGAAGATCGAGGATCGATATTTAACCGGCCCCTCGTTCGCGCGCCTCGTCACCGAGCCCGAAACGACATCTCGATCGGTGCCGCGTCGAGATTTACGCGGGCCATAAGACGAGTAACGCGTAAAACGTAAGTGTTTTGCACCGAAGAGGTTATCAAAGGCGAGGTAGGGCCTTGGTATCGTGTGAGGGAGAAAGGGGTTGAAGAATAATTGTGATCCGGGCAGGAAGGAGGAATATTGGCGCGCCTTGACGGGAGAAAGTTTGGAAATTGAAAGGGCGATAAGGGCCACCGCGAGCCCCCGGATGGTGCCTTCCGGGCTCCTTTCGTGAGAGGAAGCTCGACTTTCGACTTCCGTTTAATCTGACCGGACGGATCATCGAAATTTACAAAGGGGGCTAATTGATTGTTCGCAAAATTTTATGCAAGCCTCGCGCTAATATCGGGGATTTACCGTCCTCCGACACGCCACCACCCGACTGGCCTATCCTGAGTGAATCTCGAGAGGTACGCACGGTGAGCGATGCCTTGGAAATATATTCGTGTATTTATAGGTTTTAAAGTGGCAAGTGTGCGGTGGGATTTTTCTGCTAAATTGATTTTTCCTAGTGTAGGACGCTTCGTTCGAAAGATCTTGGCGCATTTTCTGGGACGATTCGTGCCCGTATCCACGGTGCCACTGCGGATAACCCTTTAGAAAATTTTGCACCCACCAGAGCAAACTGCACTTATGTATATAGGTGCGCGGTTTTATTTATTTAGCCGTGGAGCACAAAAAGCGGGAAGCTTCCTCGCTGTTTCAAGTCTCCACGGAATGTTACATCGTCAGAGGTAGTCGGAGCTGCAATTCTGTTCTGAAATTTTTCTGTCCTCCGAGGTTGCGCCTCTCTTGTCATGCGAATATCACGTGTGTTTTATTTTATTTCCAGATTTAAAAGCATCCCTCACCGGCCGTCTCGAAAACTGGGTCTTACGTGCAACTTCAAAAAATTAAATGGAATAATCCGCGAACAATGCTATTTAATAAAATCAGCCTCAAAGTTCGCTGTATAAATATAATAAAATTCTTCTCTCTTATATCGAATACCCTCTACAGCGACACACTATCCGTCACAAAAATTAGCCTCTTATACGCGATACGCAAAGTATAATCTAAACTCGCCAAGCACTCGCGTGCGTTCGAGGATCGTGGACTATTCGTGACAATGGCATGTTACTCATGGTTGATCGAGTGTTGACTATTGTTAGCATTCCCAGAGCAGCTACATTAGCCCCCCAGGTCGGCTATAGTCAAAAGCCACCAAGTACATACGTACATACACACTAGGCACGACTATAGCCAAACGCTCCTAGGGTCTCGCGCGCGTCGGACCAGAATCAATGGTAACGAAGCACAAACGTGTACCTAAGCATAAAATATACCTGCTGATCGCGGATCCGGTTTATTGCTTTAAATAAAAGACAAGATTCTCCTACGCCATCATCGCACGTGCCCTTCGACCTTTTCAAGCGCCAGCAGAATTAAAGTCGAAGAGTCGAAGTTCCTTGCTAAAAACCGCTTGAGCAGCGGGTGAAGACATAATTGCGGATCGTCAAGAAACTCGCTTGGAGAAGGAGGAGGCCACGTGGTGAGCCGAGGAGAGCAGACGCAGTGGCGTGCAGTCTATCAGAGATTAGGGGGTCGATCCATTAAGGAAGTGATTTAGCTCGACGGACCCGGAGAACTCTGCGCCACCGTCCAGCTAATGTATACCGCTATACACACACGCTACCGGCTCGTCGAAACCGTCGCCATCTCGACGGCGCACGCATCAGGGAAATCAGGATCATCGTTACTCTCGACATCCTCCTCCTTCCGCACAGCGTTTACGAAAGTCCTGTCGCAAACGATACCGCGACCAATACGCAAGAATGTCGAAGAAAGTCTAGCAGGTACTCGTTGGAATCAAATTTTATTCGTACACACGCTCCATCACATTTTTTTAGGACAATAAGAATCTTGGAATCGTGAGTTTAAGGAAGAAGCTGCTGAATTTGATTTTTCCTATTCTCGTGCGAGCCTCGATTTTGTTAAAAGCTTATAAAAACCTCTCTGTTCCAATATTCTCATCGACTTTTCCCCTCGTCCATCCGATTCTTCTCTTTTTCTTCAGAATAGCCCGCGATTTTTTCCAGTGTCACAGCATCGCGGAGGGGCAGCGACAGAGTCGGATGTTTAGGAGGGCGCTGTGGATTCGAGGGTGAAAGGGTGGCGCGCAGAAGGTTGTCCGGTCTGTCCCAAGGGCGCGATGTGTCGCGCCTAATTACAATGTCCAGCGCTTCCCCGTTTCCCAATGCAAATAGCGAGACTAATGCGCCACCACCATCGTCGAAATGCCGACCGCCGGATCGCGCCTTGCGTCGCTCTGTCAATATCCGTCGATATCGGCCGCCGACCGTTTCCATTGCGCGCCCCGTGGATCCCGAATCTCCATGGGGATTCGCGGACAGGCCGACAGACCGATTTGCTCGATAGAACTTTCTGCCCCTTTCCCCTCCTTCGACATATTCCACCCTTTCCCCTTCGATCGCGATACCAAAGTTTTTACACCTTCCCTCATTCTTCCCCCTCTGCCTTTAATACGTCGATTTTTATGTTGGACAAAACTATAGGAAAGACAACTCGCGAATGTGGTCATAGCGGATTATCGCTTTACACACTTAATCATTTCTCCGTGTGGTTGAAAACGTAGGTTATAAGGTTCGCACTTGTTTTGGCGAACGAGCTAGAGCTTCTTTGGGGATTTTCACGAGAATGGTTAAGAAACGAAGTCGCCAAGGGGCGATGCAGAGGGGGCGGAGTCGGGGTTTTGCGCCGAATTTCACTGTACGCGTCGACGTGGCCAGAAGCTGCGCGTGGGCGCGGAACGCGGAGCGAGGAAGGGGCGCGTTTTCGAAATGCAAACCAATTTTCGTCCGTGAGATTAATGGCGGGTAGGAACGAACGGCGCCGAATATCACATATTTCCCGGATAATGTGGAGCGCTCGTAAATAATATCGGATGTCCGCTAGTCCTCCCGTAAAAAGCGGCACTCGACGAGAGGGGCGTTAAATAGAGCGCATTAAAAGTCTCCAATGTCCAGCGTAGGAACGCGATCGGTTGCTCGTATTTAAGCGGACCTGTTTAAAATTCCGCCGCCAGGGGCGGAGCTTTGAAGGACCGGCCGTTGTTGCCGTTGTAGTTTTTTCCTTGTTATTATTTGAAGCAGGAGTAACGAGCAGTAATAATGGAAATCGGAATTAACTACTTGGCGTGGACACAGCGAGCGCCATACGCGCGGTCATTAAAACATGTCCCCATTGCGTGCGAATCCAGTGAATTGTACCTAATGGAACATACGCCTCGCATCGTCGGACCGCCGCAAAAAGTCAAATCAAATTTTACGCCGGCAAAGCGAACGACGATAATTCGCGGCTTTATTCGCCTTTCGAATTGGGATCGAATTGATTCTGCGCGAAGAAAACGCGTGGAAAAAGGATTTGACGTAGAATATGAGTGGCGGACTAGGTTCCGCTGGAAGCAAAGGAACTCGGCTAGGCGTCCTCGAGGATTCCTATTCGCCGGGTGGATTTTTGCGAGGAAAACTTACTAGTCGGCTAGTCCGTATCGGTGTGGCATAGGTAAAGGAGGAGAGAGGAGGACCAATTAGCGAGCGCAATTAACGAGAGCAATTAACGCGAAAGTTACAATAAGTAATTAGCGCCCTAGCAAGTGCCCACCTGTAATTAACTTGCGCCCAGTTGCGTTTTTCCATTGTTACGTATTTTTTCGACTCTAAGCCGACGACCATTTCTGGCCGACCGTCGCGGCTGCGTCGTCGGGCGAAGATAATCGTCTCCTCGTAATTCTATAGCTTATTCTCTCCCGTCGATCAGCCCGGGACGATGGAAAATAAAAACAGATATCGGTATCTCAAAATCTCTTAATTCGTGGATATCGGCCCGTAGATTATTCGGCTTTGTCGAATCCCCGAAAATATCGTAGCATTTACTCGCAAAGCCTCGCTCAAAATTTCATATCGTTCGGTCAGTAATGTAACCGATTATGCAGATAATGAACGATGATAAAGAATTTGGCGTTCGTTAAACCTGAAATTGGACAAACATTTTTATCCGATCTATTTCTCTTATTCGATACCTTGCCAGAGGAAAAGGTTAACGAGCAAAAGTCTACTCGAGGAAGAATTCACGAAGAGTTTTAGCAAAGCAAGTAAGTACTTTTATATTCTTACTACAAAGATGGAGGCAAAGGACAATATTTTTCTTGGTCGTGCGACGTGTTTTAGAAAATTACGATTTCCCTGCAAAAGCAGCACGATCGCACAAAGGCTCCGTCATTTTCTCTGTTTTCCTTTTACGCTCTTTTGATTTTTTCTCGACGCGGGGCTTCTGCCGAGGCGACGGAGTCGCGCCACAATGCAACGTGATATACGTGTACGGAGGAATTATCCGAGGTACTGCAGGTGCGCGTCACGTATCTCTCTGCATGCGTATAACCGTATTTATACCGAGTACAGCCTCTGTGTTCCTTGGGAATAAACGCACGCGATAAGGTTTATGACGTTCATTCGGCGTGAGCATTTATCTTATCTGGCTATCCACAAAAGACTGTCGGTTTCGTATGACTTTAACTAGCGGAAGAAATCCCGGTTGCCTCGTTTGCCATGCAACGCCGTTAACGGCGCCGCTATCTGCCTATACACACCTATGTACCTCGAATTATGCGGATCGCGATGCACGTGCCTCGAGAACTTATCGCGGTTTTCGTTTCGAACTTTCCCTACGGTCTGCGGTTGGACATTTTTTTCCAGGCCGCAAAGCCGTATAGGGATCGCGCGTCGCATTACTCGTCTCGATTTTTTTTTTTCACGGAGATTCTTTTTTACGATTCTATATATCCGATGTTATGCGACGGACTAACGAGCTTTGGAGAAAATTTACTAAGCGTATTTGGGTAAAATTTATTCCTAAGTGTGATTTGATTTATGGTATTTTTTTTTTATAGGTAGTGATATTGCTTAACGAGGATATTATCGTTGACTTGTGTAATAATCAGTGATCCTTCGTAATATATGGATTTGAAATGATGCTTCGATCGCCTGTTATAGCCGGAAAATTACGTAACAGGGGCACGTGAACCGTAATAATTGCTGATCATCTTAGCGATACATAGACGATAACTTGGAACATCCAATGGACATTTATTAGGTAATCGAATGCCACGCTAGAGTGCATTCTAGGATTTAGTATGCGCATCCTAACGGATAAGCCGCGCGTTATCAAGCCGTCGTTACTGAAAGTTAGGGGACGATACGGTGAATATGAAACACTCCCTCGTATCCGGAGAACTCCGTGGATGTCGTGGATATAATTTCAATGTCCTTCCTACGTACGAACATCTTTTAGGGCATCCCGGTGCATGCACGATCTACAGGGCTCCACGAGTAAAATACTTACTTTCTCTTCAACTCGAAAGAATAAAACAACTCCTGGATGTGCTCTTGGCAAGCAGCTACTTCTCACGCTTCCAATAGCTTCTCCATCTGGTTTTTAGGAGATCGCGCGTGAGAGAGTCAATAATTGTTTTCCACTCGATACATGGCCTAACGATTAAAGTTCTCATAAAAATATAGGAATAAATAAGAACAGACATCTGCAATACAAGATGGTAAATTAAGTCGTATAAAAAGAAAGCGTGGAAAAAAATTCTAAATGAAGCTCGACTCAGCGTCAACCTCCAATCTCGCGGCGCCGCCATTATGCAATGCCAACCGCCTTACGAACTCTTCAAGAGAACATTCTTTATGTTTTAGCCCGGCAGCGACCCGTACGCCTTCGTCGAGTTCTCCGACCACGTAGCCGCCTCCGCGGCCTTGACGGCCCTCAATCAGAGGCTCTTCCTGGGCAAGGTAAGTACAACCATGATTATCCACTCTCACCAGCGCCGCGCCCTTTCTATTCCTCATCGCCACCGTCTTCGCTCCTTATTGAACCCTCTTGCCCCCCCCCCCCCCCCTTTTCATTTTCCCTCCTGCAACTGCTTCCGAACTTTCAGTTTTGCGGGTTGACTCGAGGGCGCGAGGGGGTCGAGGAAAGAAAGGCAATAACGCATAACGGCGAAGGGGCCGTGTACAGTTTCTTAATATCGCCGGGCACATCATAAACCGGGCGGGAGGCCCGTTGACGCGGTATGGGAGAAGTTTCGCGGAAGATTCTCGCGCCGCCGGGCCTTGGTACCTTGGCGGTGGCCCACCTACGATTAACCCATTAACGTCGAGAGTGGAAGGCGTTTTAGTAACTTTCGGAATATCCACTACATCGTCTATCATCGATTCCTGAGTATAGAGACGTAGGGAAATTTTAAGTAATGACCCATGTTCTAATAGTGTCTGTATGGTAACAGCTTGGTTCCTAGCTTGAAAAGGAAACGAAAGATAAAACATTATCGATGGGAATCATACGTCGAGCATTACTGGGCCAAGTGTATTACTACCTTAAGCCAAGTGTCGGTCATGAGTACCTGACTTCGTTGTTTAAGTCACAACGAGCACCAGTGTCTCGCATACGCCTTTACCTCGGTTACTTCAGCCGCCAGAGGTCCACGATATGAATTCTATATGGAAATGATGATCTTATATCGAAGACTTCATTATTCTAGAATTACGGAGATGCGTTTGAATGAGGTAGATGGAAAGACAAGCGCAAGAGGCTTAGCGCGTTAAAGTTGCACGGCCGAGTGGGCGAAAGAGGCCGCGGATTCGTCGTCGCGCGGCGGTCGAGGGAAAATCACGCAACGACGGAGACGGTTAAGGGGATGACGATGGAGGATTCGAGAGCCAGTGCTCCTGGGGTGCGTTGCCGGAGGTATTAGGATCCGGCTGGAATGGCTAATGCCCGAATATGTCATAGTTTGGTGGGATGCGGTCAGAATCCTACATGGCGCTGAGATATAGGGCTGGTCGACTTTCCAGCTCCTTCCAGGAAGGGACTTGCGTTACCCGTACTCATTGTTCTGCACGGAATATCTATCCGGTTTCCTGAGTTTTGTTCGCGGGAAGTTGTTCCTGGGAGTTTGGCTTTGCAATCGATTATCCGGGAGAATTCTTGTCGAATGCGTTACATCGCCTCGATTGTTCTTCCTTGTCAAAAAGCTTCGACTGTCTTGACTTTTGTTTCTTTGGGGCAGTATTCCTACTTTATTCTTAAGATCGAGAGCTGAAAGGAGCTCTGGAGATTTGGATAAATGGTGAAACAGGTTTAGATGCAAGTGTGATATATTAGGATGCTGCATAGAATAAAAGACGATGCTTCAGAAGTCGGAGGAAGTATTAGCATCTGGAGTAACCGATGCTCGGATATGTCGTAGTTTGGCGAGATGTGATCATAATAGCGCGCGTTTTTAGGTAAACGTTCGCAGTGCTTTCTACCTTTTGTACCCAGCCAGCGTTCTGTATCTTCATTGTCCTGCTCGTCGCTTTCATTCCTTTCGCGGTATCGAAGAACATCAAAGGATATCCTGCTTTATTCTTTCCGAATCTGCACGACAGACTCTCCGTTATTTATTCGAGGAATCCACTGCTCGCAAGGCCAACGATGGAACGATATCGTTCATTCTGTTACAACTTATACCTTCGATATTCCTCAGAATACCGAAGGACACTCGGAATCCCTTTTTCAAGATTTATATCCTGAAATAACCATTATTCCTCAGCTATATATTTTCGGGCGAGACACGATCAAACGCTAATACCTATAATACTAGAATAATATCGATCTCGATACACCTTATTTTCCTTCGACTCGCGTTATACCTTGATCACAAAAGCTTCTATCTAACCTTAAATCCATCAATATATTCCGATCCAAACGTCCCATCTTTTATCCACCCTTTGCCCGTTATTTAATCCACCATTCGATAGAACCAAAGAACCGATCGCATAAAATCCAATGTACTCCTCAATATACAGACAAATACGATGAACAAAGTATGGAAAAATACAAGGATCAAACTTCCATCTATACAGCATCCAGCAGTGTTCCTATGGTCGTGGGTGTATAAAGAATGTACGGTACAAGATTCGGAAACGAGAAGGTCGGATGGAGGAGTTGTACGGACTTGGACAGCCCTAAATGTAAGGGTAAGGCGTAAGGTGCAGCTCGGGGGAGAATACCGTACTCCCGGGCTTCGCAAGGGAAGGTGCTGGGATCCGGCTGGAATGGCTAATGCCCGAATATGTCATAGTTTGGTGGGATGCGGTCAGAATCGTACATGCTTCGAGATATAGGCGGGAGTTGGCCGATTCTCGTGCTTGTTTCTACTGCCCCCTACCCTCGCCCTCGCTCTGCACCTGCCCTGGCCTCCCCCTCCCCCTCTCCCTCTTGGCGCACCCCCTCGAAAGCCGTCGCGAGGCCTCCATTTCGCAGGACGGCACCACCACCAACCATCCGCGCCCACCGATTTCACCCTCGTGACGTACATCCTCGCTCAAGAGTCTCGAAGCGCCCGCTGAAATTTCGGGAGACGCTCCAGAAAACCATTGGGATCGTACAATTGTTTCGAGCGGAGCGGCGTCTCTTCGTTCTCGCAGGATTCGCAGGTCTGTACAACGAAGAACGCGCGCGATTATTTCTCCTCGACTCATCGATCATATCCAAGCTTCGTCCTTGCAGCATCGCGCCTTTACATCGAGTCGCGTGGAGTTGATTCTTACCAGAAGTTTGAATCGATTCCAAAGGCTTCTAGCGCCCTGTTGTGTCTCCGGGAATCGATGGAATCTAAATAAAAATAAAGTACACCTTAGAGAGATCTACAAAAAAATATTAAAGAACAAAACGAGCTGTTTCTCGTACATTTAGCCGAGTATCTCGTAAGGAGCCGATCCAACTCGCGCAATTTACATCGCCATAATTAAAGTTCGTCAGGACGAGCAGGTGTCCTAAGACTTTTGAGCGGGGGTGTATATCGCGGCCCGTAACCACCAGAGTTACTCGGTTAGTTTAGATTCGCTCAGGCAAGTTTTGATGTCGCTCCCGCCCCCGATCTCCCCGTGCGTGGAGCCCCCTCCGGGACCCTCCTCCCTCTCCCTCTATCTCTCTCTCTCTCTCTCCCTCCTCTCTCTCCCCTCTCGCCGCCTCTTTCTCTCTCCCAGCCGTTTCGGCCTCCTCAGCTCCATCCGCCGAGTTCGCCGTTACCGCCGACACATTACTAATGCCGAACTGGTCGTAATAGATTAGATGCCTGGAACTTGGATACGCCGACTAATGCGCCGGGCCAAACCCCCTTTTCACTCGTCATCCCCCACCTGGCGACGACTACGTCGACGTCGAGGGGGGCGGCGAGGAGGATTTCGAGATCCGTCCCGAAGGTTTCTGGAAATCGCGGAGACGACGATACGCTTCGATAAGACGTTACGGTTGCTTCCGGGGAATCGATTATCGGCTTCGTTCATCGGTGATCCTTGGGATTTTTCAAGTCGACTCGAAAGAAATTCTCGAGAGCGAAGCCACGCTCTCTTTATAGGTTTATAGGGTTCGTGAAAAGTTACCGGTTTCGCCAATATTTGATTTTTCCTACGCCTTTATATAAGAAGCGGCTCATTCGTTACCTTATATATAGTTGATATTCTAACTCCACAAAAACAGAGGGAGAATACGATTAAGGATTATTAGGAAAAGCGTGAGAATTAACTGCTCCTTGGTGACTAATATAATACACGCGCGTTCTTTTAATACTGTCACGAGTAATGAGGTTAGTAGTGCCCACGTGTACTTAAGAAAAGGATCTTTGAGCGAGAGCAGAAGGAGGGGGAGACTCGTAAAGGCACCGAAGCCTCCGCACGATGTAAGGAGAGCGATAAGAGCCTCCGATTCTCCTCTACGCAGCTGTCTCGGAAATCATTTTCCCCATTCGGAGCCCGAGATGCCCATAGCCCCGGTCATCCGACGCACGCTCCGAGGGAGCGAATAACCGAATCGACTCTCGAATCCAGCCGATACGACGCCGTCTCGATGCAAGCCGCGGCGTGGCTTCGCGATACGAGGGTCGTAAGGCGCGCGGAAAGAGTCGGAGAGGAAGAAAGAATCGCTGGTCGCGCGAGGGAGCGCGGCTGTTCCGCAATGCGGTCCTAAGCGTGCAGCTGAGCGGCACGATCGCTAAGGAAAGCGCGCCGGCATTTTGCTATGTAACGAGGGGAATTAACCCCCGCAAGTTTAAGCGCGATACAGCCGCCGACTTTACCTTACTTACCCAGCCGCGCCACTGAATTCGCCCCCTTGCCGCCTCCGCTCCTCTTCCGCCCTTTCTCTCTCGGCTAGTAGCCGCTTCCCACTCCGACCTGGGCTCCTCCGCTCTCCGCTCGTTACCTCGAATTATACTTGCTCATGATTTCCTCCAAAGCACCGTCGCGGCGCGCGCCAAGCGATTCTTCTCGTGGAAATCCAGCCTTTCCCATCGATTTTTGTCAGCTATTACTGTTTATTATTATAGATGTGGTGCGCAGGGTTTTTAAGCCGTGGTGCTTAGCTGAGATGTAGGAAAAATCCATCCATCGTGCAGAAAGGAAGGGAGTATTCTTAAACAGTGCCATGGAGTTTACAGAGGTGCGAGTTTAGGTGTATAAGACTAGTATCTCGCGATGCAAAAGTTTTAGTATTTTTCTCGATGTTTTCCTTTAACGGGCAATGATAATCGATAGCACCATTGGGAGTCGTACTATACAGAAATACTCGAATTGTAAATTACGCTTAAATTAATGCTGAAAGTCAAACAAATTCGTTGTATCTCCGTGTCGACTTATTTTCTAAAGGAATAAATAAAAATAGGAGAAGGCTAATCGTCAGTGGTGACACGTGAGCTTGATATTTTCTGGATCTTCCTATATTACACAAGTGCCTTAATGCGTTGGCCTAAAAAAGTGCCAAAGCAATTTTAAGTCCACGACCAGGAACGACTTCCCGATTGTTTTACACATTCACGGACAGAATGCCGTGGTGAATACGGGAAGAAGCATTTTCCGGGTAAGGTTCCAGGATCATTTTGTATTCTTCTAGTGTAGCGGGATACTGCATGTCCCATAAACGTTAACGGTGGACATTAGGATCGTAAGGCGATCGTATAAACGTCGATGTCGCGTCCACGTAAGGCACGAAAATCCGCAATTTTCACATAAATTGCTTTTGGCGGGCAAATATTCGCGTAAAGGCGCGAGGTGCGCCGTTGTCGGATGAAGCTGCACGGTAAATAATGCCGTAGACGTTTGCGTGAAAAATATTCGATTATCGACAACGAGTTTGTGCGCGGAAAACTTTGTGCAAATTTTATTATAAACCCATACATACCCGTTTCTCCGCTCAACGGCCAATCTCCGTGCACGTAAATGCGTTTGCACGCCAGTCTCAAATACGGAACAAACCGATATTCGATAGCACTGTAATGTCCGCGATCGGATTTTTCATACGCTCCGCTATATCTCGAAGGATCCAATTTAACTCCCTCCACCAAGTATTCTCGCGTCAGCGCTAAAACAGTGGACTCTCGTGCCACTAGAGCGCATCGTACAAACGTAACACGTTTAATAGGTGCGAATATAAGCCGCACCAGCCAATGGTACATGTTTAATCAGTCGTTTCTTAAAAAAATTAACACATAAGTATGGTTAATTTTTATACATATAAATATGTCCAGAAAGTGGCTCGTAGGTTAAGCGTTAAAGAGTACTCGGACTCTCGCCTATCCTACGATGACGTCCGCCTAGAAACGAACCTGAATTTCCATCGGAGATATTCGAATCGAAACGCTCCGTACGGAACGTCCTTTAAGGATGAGAAAAGGGAGAAAGGGGAGCGCGCGTTGGATGGGCCGTCTGTTTCGCCCTTCGAGGCATTCGCCTGGCCACCGACAGGGGGGAGAGAATGAAATCCCTGTCGCGATCGGAGGAATGGCGCGACGAGGAGCGGCGTCTATCGAGGTATCGAGGAAACCGAGAGACGCGCAGGTAAGGGACGCAGGAAACGCGAATGGCGCGGTACAACGACCCGTGGGATAACCACGTTACCCGGATGACTTAAATCGAATCTTCATCGGTGACGAGAGGTCCGTCGAAATACTCCAACGCCTCGGCCTCCTTGATTGACAATGGCCACGGATGACCGTCGTCCTCTGTCTCGCACCATTTAACGCAATTGCATAACGCTTATCGAGCATAAAAAGAGAAGTTCGTAACGTGCCTTTGGAAGGAGTATTTAACAAGCTTCTTTTGGTCAGGAAAAGACTATAGACTCTCGCGTTGGTCCTCCCAGCCACTATCTTAAGTCATTTCCCTCCTACATTTTTTTTATTCTAGGAAAAAAAGGTAAGGGAGGTCGAGTAAGGGAGCGAGGGTGTTTGAAAATGTGTCGTAGGAATACGCGTGTGGACAGTTAGGGTCTGGTTAAGAGATCGAGGGCCGAATCCTACGGTGGACAGTCGTTTGATCCTGCTTCCGCGTTAATGCGGGGCAACACCGTGAAATTACTTACATCCAGCGTTGCTCGGACTTACGTCGACGATCTTTCCCGATCTTCGGGCGCTCCGAGATCGAATTAACCGGGTATCGAGCACGAAGACGCATCTCGCCTTAGTACAGATTGATCGCACCGAGTTTGCGCCGAGTTTCGGGCGTTAATGCAACTCATCGTTCTTCTTCGCGTCCCGCCCAATGAAGAAATTTGTTCTGCCCCTCGAAACCTACCAGGATTTCTCCGCTGAAAATATTCTTCCCGATTTACGTCGACCATGAGCGTCATCGATGGTGGACAGGAATCAAAATGCTTTATTATTTAAAACTTTCAAGACACTCTGATCCAAACTCATTCGCATCGATATTCCTTAATCGTATCCTTTCTGGTGATTATTTATATTGTACTTTTTTCATTGGTTTTTCGATACCTTATTTCCGAATTCGATAAATCTTCGAGTTAGCACCTTTTGGATGTACGATCCTTCCAAGTAGGTTCCACGCCTTTGGATTGACAAAGCGTCGTTGAATTTTTGCGTATCCGCCTGGCGGTTCTTAGACGGTTTCGAGACGGGAGCGTCCCTTTCGCGAGCATAAAAAAATACGACGGAGGGGCTCGGTTGTATGGACGGAGAGGCGGATGGCTTCCGAGCGGGGGGATACGTCAACGTATGAATATCGGAAAGCGGAAGATACGAGTCGCAGAAACGGAAATCAGTTGGGAGTACCAAGTTACGATTGAGATTTAAGTTATTGACAAGCTACTTTGGCGAACCTCCATCGAGATCTGCTTGGTTTATCCCGGAGGCCCACTGCCTTCTGATTTCCCTAAGGACTCAACCCTTGAGAAACCATTCTTCTGCCCACAATGACTCCCTGCCCTCGTGGCACTTCATCTCCATTGCGAGCCTCTCACGTTCGCTATTTGCAGCTACGTGTCGCATGCGCGGACAAATTCTGCCCTCCTCCCCCTCCTCCGCCTTGTTTTTTCTTCTCTTTTTTAAATACGCCCGATTACCGCGCGAGAGGAGAAGTTCGCCTCTTACCGTACAATACATTTTCCTCGCGTAGCGCACTTCGGGCCGTCCTCCTGGAAAATTCAATTCGAGAATTTTTCAGCGAGTTTAAAATTAATTGGGGGAAAAAAGGAACGAAGCGCGATGCTTTCGCCGTAAATTAAGAATAAAGCGTACGATCCCGCGTACACTATGCGTAATTGGGTTAAAGTCGATATTCGACAGGGTCTCGAAAACTTCGAGGATAAGAGCTCGAGGCAACTTTGACGATTACCGAATTTGTTTGCGTCGTTTCAAAGGGCTCTTTTCGCATTATTCGCCGATTCGTTATTTTACCGATTTATTCTCGACGCGAAGTGGTCGCCAGTAACGTCGAGATAAAGGCTTGCGTCTGGGGCAATGAAAATTACGGTCAAAGTACAGGGTCGACGATTCGGAAAGTAACGTGGAAAGTAATTCGAGCACAGGGCGGTTTGATAGTTTCTTCAAATGCGAGATGTAGGAATAGGGGAATAAAGGCGGGTTGTGCCTTCAAGATGAAGATTACTCGATCGAAGAAACGTATGATTTTACCGTGATAGTGATAATAACAACCGTAATAAGATCACGAACCGCTATTGCCGCAATAATGATATTGGGATTGGTACGTTGTCGGACTTGCCTTCCTAATAAAACAGAAGTTGCCACGATTCAGTCGTTTATGGTCGTGCAGCACGCGAGTACTTTGCTCGGCATTGTAAATATTAGCCGCTACTTGTCCTAAAGAGAGATCGAGAAGGTCCTCGTCGAGTCGTTGATTTTATGGGATAATACGCGATTAGCCGCAAGACAAGAATCGATTATCCTTCAGCCCCTGAACTTCATCCGCGATTGGTCTACGGCTTTAAAATTACTTCCCAGCCTAATTTCCTTGGAGTCAACGATCTTCCACTTCCGCTGGAGAAAGAAGAAAGAGCCTTCAACGTAATTTCTCCAGATTTGCCTTTTAATCCAACAACTCAGAGTACAAAAACCCGAGTCGAATGAAAGATTTTTATTTATCAGGCGTTCAATTTTGCTTCCGTCATTTTCTCATACATTGTTCCAGCGCTAAGTAGCGATTACTTTTTAACGCGGAAGCAAAGTTGCGCACCGAATACTAATCACAAACAATCATGTCCCCTCCCTTTACTCATTCGTCCTCCTCCCATTTCCCTTTACCTGGCGCACGCTTCCTCGAGTATCTCAGATCCGTGCATCCTCCAACGAGCCGCAACATTCGCCACCCATCCAGGGGCCTACGGTGGCAAATCTCCATTACGAGGAATCCTCTTTCCCATCGATTAACCGATCCTGCCTCCCCAGCCCCCTCCAAACCTACGTCCCGTGATCGATAGTGATCCCCGAGCACGATCGACCTTAGCAATTACCAAGAATACAGTCTGGCCGTTTGATCCGTTTATCCTTTCCCCGTTTTCCCCCGAATCGCCATCCGAATCTACTCCGCTCGGGAGAATGGGGCTCCCGCTAGTCTCCTGCGAGCGGACGAACGAACGAAGGATGGCCAGCGGCACGGCCGGTGGACATTTCGCCCATTTCCCCTCATTCTCTTCTCCCGCTCGACACGTAGTATATTTTATCGTATTACCGGCATTGTTGCATCAGCCCCCGCTTCACCCCCGCGGTCGCCCTTCCTCCTCCACCTCCAGCGCCCCCCCCCCCACCCGCCGCCGCCACCCACCCCTCCTCCTCGTCCGCCTCGGACACCATTCCACGAGGATTAAATATTGACTGCGATTCTGATTTATAGTAATTGCCGGAGGGAGCGGGACAACGAGCGAGAGGGGCGGAGAGGGAGGTTTGAAACTGGTCAACGAGGGGGAGTAGGAGGGATGGAGAGAGATGGAGCGAGAGGAAGGAAGGGAGGGTTGGTTGGTCGAGGGAGAGAGGGAGGGGGAGAATTGGATGGAAGGGGAAGTGGGAGGTAAAAGAGGGCGAATGGATGGGTGTGAGGCAAACTGGACGGGTTTCAAGGGTGGATGAGGGTGCCGGAGGTGGAGGAGGAAAGCCATTCCCGTGGCGCTTTCCCTCGCTGACAGATGCATTTGCCAAAGCGTTGCGGACGTTTCTGGCTCGTTCCACGTCGTCACGCGGCCTGTCGTTATTACAATGCATTTTTATTTAGCGCCCGCCGGCGCGTATCGGTTACAATGCTCCTGCGTAGCGTTAGCGTATGGATAATCTGAGATTTATCGCGGCAGATATTTACGAGCCTCGAGGGGGTGCCTGGTCGAAGGTGCCCGACGGCTGACGCGGAGCCCTTTGCTCTCGCCCTGGAAAGCCGCTCCGCGACGAGTCCGCGAGGCGAGTCGCGTCGATCGCAAGCCGATCCGCGATCGACTGCTCGTTCGGACCTCTGTCACGGACTTTAATGCCTGGCCACTTGATTTATAAAGTCCCGCCGATGGAGCGCGGAATTTTACGATATTAGATAGGCGCGAAGGGTCGATATGCGAAAACTCGGGCTTCCGTGGAATTTCGATAAACTAAACGGAGTAATCGTGGATATTTGTACTTTGTAACCGACAGGCCCCTAATCCCCTATCGTTTACAGCGCCCGTGAACAATTTGTTGCTCTATGGATAATTTAGGACGGGGTATTTACGGGATGGATAAGCGGAGAAAGCGTGGATTTCGAGGAAAGGACGATCAATTTTCATAACCAGCCTCTGCCCTCGCAAAGTATTGCTTGAAGAACGACGAGTTTTACAGTATCGGTCGGCTTGACGTATGAAAGCTGCGTGTACGATGCTCGGGACTTTATGGCCGCTCGAAGGAAGCAGAGTGGCGAAATACTTTCGGGCAGTTCTATCCCGTAATCGACGAGGAGGGAAGCGCTAAGAGATTACCGCGCTCCCGTGTAATCGTATGGATAATCTAGGATTTATCGGGGGATATTTACGAGATAAGAGGCCCGAGAGAAAAGGCGAGTCTTTAACGAGCAAGCGGACCCGCGCCTTCGACGACCAACGCGCATAAATAAACGTTGATACGTTAATCGAAAGTATACTGATCGCGACCCAAGCGCACGCATGGCTTCTTTCTCAATCCCAATATACTCGCTCGCTCGAGTTTCGCTATTTCACGCGTCTCTTCTTTTGGTAGAATACCAACCCTTTTCTCCCAGCCAACGACACCTCCTTCCAAACTTCGACGTCGACGTTGTCGTCGATTCCTTCCGTCCTTCTCCTTCCTACGGTACTCGATCGAACAATAACGCGTACGCGAATGCAAATTTCCTCCATTGTTCCTCGAGCAAACTTTCGATGTACCGCGAACGTTACGCACTCCCGCGTATATGCCTCCATAGAGCTTCCCAAAAACCGATCGACGATTTTTCACATCGAATCGCTGGTCGTCGATGAAAGACGATCGAGGATGGAAATTCGTTCGTCCAGCATTCTCCCGCTAGAATCTGACATTCCGAACGAGCCTCGGTGTTGGCGGTGGGAAAAGCAAGGACCGCGACTCCCGCGGACGTCGTTCGCTCGATCGTAATTTTCGTACGATTATTCGAGCCGGCGCCGTTCAGTAATTAATTATATGTTAATCGGCTGCAATTAAGGTAAATAATGAGATGACACCGCGGCAGGAGGGAAGGCGATTGGCGTGAACGGGCGGTCGAAGGGGGCGGAGGGTGCAGGGGAGAGACGGAAACTGGTCACCGGGTACCGAGAGCGGTGATTTAGTGAGGGAACAGCAGGCGGCGCCCGATTATTTTTGGTTTTACCCGTGGCGGCCATTATTTTTGGTCTCCCGCTTGCCGCAACTTGGACTCTACCCGGCCAGAAATTTAGTGTGACCGAGTTCAAGTGCGCAAAAAGCCTCGTCGCTCTGCGAAACCAGGGACCGCACTCAATGACGGACGAATTGCAAAGATTTTTCGCGCCGGGAGGCCAGGCCGCAGGGATAAAGCTCCGTTCACACTGAACTCGGCCGAAAGGTGGCGCCCAAAATGTTCCGCAGCGCTGGCGGAAAAGATAATGCGCCGCTCTTCCGTAACTCGCTACGAGTGCCAATGTTATATAGCGACACGAATTAAAACGCTCAAGTGGATATAGACTTTGTCACGATAACGTAATATTCTCCATTTTTACACAATCCACGACACCGTAAATACCTTTCATTACTACATAAGGTACACATGATGTTAATTCATCAAGACCTTCGATAATCGTTCGAGGTTCTAGATTCTTAAGCGTCCAAAGTTAAAATTCGGTATATCCCGCGCGTGTAAAAAATTCCGGACTAATGTCTTCGGCGAGAGAATAATAGGTATGCACATCTTACAGCGGAACGAACGGATTAATTCATTGTACGTGCGCGCGTATTCCTATCCGTAGGTGTAATTCGAAAAATCCCGGCGGAGAGAGAGGCGCGGAATTACTCTCGAAGCCGGTAACTTATGAAGCTGAATGCCAGACGGATATCAGGCGGGGGATAGAAAAAGAAGCCGGGCCGGGTAGTTTGAGAAAAATGAAATAAATGATGAAGAATCACCCCTCGGCAGCACCGCCGGTTCGGCCCGTCGGACGTTTTTATTAATTCCTCTCAGATACAATTAGTTGGTCTATTCGTCAGACTCGTTTCATTAAGTCTCCCATTCCACTTCCCCTTTACCGACTCTTTACCCCTTTTTCGCGCCTGTCGTGTACGCTATCTCCCCTTTCTTGCGAGGACGAGCTCGGAGCTGGCCGGTTATCGAGGCACGAATTCCAACCCCGCGCCGCTCCCTTTGAGGACGAGGGAAAAGGCAGCTCCTCTATTTGCACAATATTTATCGATCCCCGGGAAACTCCCTTCGATCGCCAGCAACCTTTTCCAGGGCAAAGCCCATTACAACCCTCGTAATCCAATCGTACCGATGTTCATCAAACATAATTCGATCTTCCCATTAAAAATCAGGCCGATGGTAATTAACGACGATAAACGGGTCGTTCGCAATTATGCATTATAAATCAATCGAGTCGCCCCCTCCCTCGCCTCCTCCGAGGATTTATCGCGCGAGGAGAATGGAGCTCGCTCTCTGAAAATCCCTGCAAATCCTTACGGAAATATTTCTCGAGGCAAAAATCCGATATAAACATCGCAATCGTTTTTCGTGGAATAGCGTCAAAGCGCAGCAGAAGGAGACGTTCGACGAGGTTTAACGACTTCTCATCTCGAAGCGTCGGTATGCCTACGGACGCTAATAATTCGCTTCGCGCAGCTTCGGGCTCGCGTTTCGGCTTCTCCGCGTTCAAAGGGTTAATCGTATTTTCCAGGAAGCCCATTCGCCATTGTTAATCCACGCGTCCCCGACGCTTTAACCGTGCTTCCCAGCGATTCGAAAGGGAGGAAATCCTCGATCGCGGCTGGCTTTGATTCGCGGCCGCGCGAAAATGGAAATCTATTGTAGAAATAACAGGCGACTTTGTCCCTGGGGTGGCCCGGGCCGGGGGAGATACGTTTTCGCGAGGCTTGCAGATTGCCAGGCATTGCCAGGTGACCGTGTAGCTCGCGGCACCGTGAATTACATGCACTTCGATTCGTTCGATTTAAATTATCAGGTGCTTCGCGGCTCAACGAGCGAAATTCTATCGTGCTCGCCAAGGGAGGCAGGGGAGTGGAGGGGCGAGGAGTAGGTAGGGAGGGGGAGGGCGAAGGTAAATTGCAGGAATGAAGGAGGAAAGAGGTAGATATCCGGAGTTCGTCGATATCAGCTGCAGAATTTTAATGGCCAGGGAGGTTTCGTGTCTTTGACCGTCGTTCGCATTCGATAACATTTATTTCTTCCGGCGCTCAGATTCCATCGGAAGCGGCCACGGCCTCCGCGAAATAACACATTCTGCCCCGACTTCGGCGCGTAATTATTCGTCCCCTTTGCATCCCGACCTCCGTAAACGATCCCCTCCTCATCATCTTCCCTCCAGAACTTCTACACGATACTCGAGGATCCCGCGGTTGTACTTCACCACGGACCTGTTTATTGAAAATAATCGTACACCCCAGATTTATCCCAAGCTGTAAACCTTCACAGAACCGACGATCGAATCGATCCAAGCGCGTGCCGAGGAAAAAAAACCAAAAAAACCAGCGGACAACGGAAGGACGACGGATGGACATTCGAATTCGCTGAAAATTCAAACTCACATTCCACGCCCCGAGGCACCGTCCGTATATTCCAGCCCCGGAGTTTCGGAAAGCACTTTAAGCAATCTGCGCCTCGTTAAAGTTACCGCCGCGGAAAACGAAGGAAGCGGGCACGCAGGGGAGCCCTGACAGGAAAATCCATCCGATCGGACACGTATGCGACGTACCAACGGCGAGGCGCGGCTAGATTCTGCGGACCTTTCGCCGAGGGCCAGAAGGGGGAAAAATCCTACCGGCTGTGCTCGGCCGTGCTCTAATGGAAATTAAATAAAGGAGAATCGAATGAAGTGTAACCAAAATTGTGTTCGTCGAATGGAAAACAAAGAGTCGGCGGTTGGAGGGGGTGGGCGCCGGTTGGAAAGGGGTCGTCGATGGTCGAGGGAGGGAGGGCCAGGGTGGCGCCGGAGAAGAGAAATGTAGGAGCCACGGGAGAGGAAGTCGACTGCGGGTCGGGCTGGCGGCCGGAGAAATACGTATCCAGTTAGTTTTACACCGTGGCTCCAATTGATTCGAAATCGATTGTCGTTCGAGCGATTTTCAATTGATCGATTACGCGACGCCGCCTCCCCCTCCGAGGGGAGGCCTCGCGCCCCGAGCAGTTTGGCCTGCGGGAGGACTTACTCTAAGCCCACGCCAATTGCATCCCGTTTTTTACGCTCAACTGTTTCGACGCGACTCCACGCCCTCCTCCCTCCCGCGCACACCCTCCCTCGAGTGCCTTCACCTTCGTTACTCTCCCACCCATCCCGAATCTCCTTATGGGAAATTCCCTTTCGCCGCCACCTCGGTTATTTCTTCCTTCGTTCGCCATTGGATCGATCATTCGAGCAAAACACCGTGATCTCTGGATCGCGTGTCTTTGCCAAGTTATGGTAATTGGCAACAGGCTCGTTTTCGACGTATAATTTTCGAAGATCCGAGAATTCGTGATTATTCTTCTAGGATTCCTAAATTCTCGGCTCGTCGCGACCCGTCCTTCTCTCAATCCCCAAACTCTTATCAATGAGTGTGCAGTACGAACGGATAAGTAAGCAGGAACGGATGTGTACGCGCATGCGTGCGTGAACACATCCAAAACGCGTGAAAGACGACAAAGAAGGCAGTAGGGAAGAATGCGTATCTAAGAACGAATCGCCTAGAATAAAGCATAGCCTCGTTGACAATCCTGAATATTTAATCCATGCCTAATCCCCGATCTCTAAATTTTGCGTGACGCGCGTTTGGCGGTGGGCAGCGCGGAAATGAAGTTCCAAATCGATAAGCCCAACGTCCAAGTTGCCGCTTACTCTCCTGTTACGGGACGGGGCTCTGGAGGTTGAGGTTGTTTATTACGGACAGCGCAACAGGAAACGCGGGACGTGGCCGGTGGGCGCGCTCTCATCATTAAACGCGTACGACTGACCTGCCGCGATCCATGTTAATTAAATCAATCGAGGTACAACACCGAGGGCCCGACGATGTACGCGGACCAACTTCCGCATCCGGCGCCGCGTAATACCGCAAGTCGGAATACCCGAAAGCTGGCCGCGCCGGGAGATCGCCAATTAACCCGTTATTTGCGCCTGGCCACGAGCTCGTCGGTATGAAAAAAACATTTTGCACCTAACCTCGCGGATCGCTCTCGAGCCCCCCGGACGGTTGGCGCGCTCGAAAAATGCGGCCTGCCAAATATTAGGATTGCCGCAATTCCCGAAATAGGATCCCGATGGTACGCGCCATTACGCGCCGACCATTCGAACCGTCCGAACGTTAGATACACCGCGCTAAATAAATCGGGAGTTTCGAGGGGAACCGGATCGTGACCCTACTCGAGATATTATTCCGCGCATTATATCCGTTCCGCTGTGATTTAACTCGATTCATCTAGGGACACTCATCCTCGGTAATACGAATGTGGAATATTGAAAATCGTTGGCGACTAGTAACTAATACTTCGTTACAGGCTGGTAATAGGATTACGAGTGAATATCCATCGCGAACGTGGCGTAACACAATCCAGCGGTACGTCGCTCGGCGAAACCAAATACAAGCCGACGCTACTTCCGCGGCACTTCTACGCGACTCGAACCAATCTATCGAAATCCATGTCGGCGCGATAAGTACCAATTACATCGAAACGGGGGAGGCACGTTCGTGAAATTGCTCAACGCCGAGAAATCAATTAAGCGGGATGAAAAGAGAGGCCCGAGGGAGGGCTCGGCTCGCGAAAGCCGCTCACCGACGGGATTTTCGGCGATAAATGCAAGATAGCGCCGCTCCTGCGGAGTCTTGCAAGACAACGCCCGTAGAACAAAGGACAAAAGCGACGTCCGTGAGCCGGGCTTCGGGGAGGGGGTGGGGGAGAAGGGGGAGGCCGGGAGGGATGGAGGGAGCCGGCGCAGTCCGGAAATAATGAAAGGGTGTTTATCCAGAATTAGGTCCAACCCCCGTGGTACCCCCATAGTCCATCGTTCGCTCATTCAGACAAATTAGCCCGGCGGCGGCCCTTTGTAGTTTTGCGATTCAAAGCGCGTGTTACTCTTACCCGCGCGCATTCGTGTTGGCAGAGCTCTTCAACACTTCATTTGGACAGACCTCGGTGTGCCTCGCCAAAAGAATATAAAGGATCCCGCTCCTTTACCGCTCCTCCGGATACCGAGGAAGTTATAACTCCTCGCCCCCCCTGCCGCGCCTTTGCTTCTCGGCTCTGGCCTCCCTCGCGAATTAACGTCGCTGTCCTTGCGCCTGATCCTTCGAAGAGAGGACAAAAAGGAGGAGGAGAGAGGCGTAAGTGTTGGGATACTGGGGGATGCGGCGTTTGTAAATATCAACGATAAGCTCGTATTCTGGATGATCCAAACCTGGATGGTTTGAAAAACCTTTACCCTCGATCGATATCATTTTCGGAACTTCGCAGAATTTTGAAAGCGATATCCAGCAACTTGAGACACTTTGGATGTATTCCCTTCTTCTTGTACTTCTTCGAGTATTTTTTTATTATATATATATATTTATAATACTTCACCTCGTACATCGTAACAATTTTATCGGCAAATATTCACGCTGGCTCGAGCTCCGGTATTTCGAACATTTTTATAACCTTATAATTCAAACCTTTTCCCTACCACGCCGAGCTGTCGCCATGATTCCGCGTTCCACTAATCGATGATTTACATAAGCACGGAGTCATGAAAAAGCTGCGAATCGATTTTTATTCGCGCGCATCGAAGGCCGACTTCCGCCAACGGCCGGCATAATGCAACGTGCTAAACAACGAATTATGGCCCGTCGCGGCTGGACGCGATATCGATGAGAAATTCGCGGAATAAATTTCGTTTTAGCAACAATGCCGCGGCCGCCTCTCGACGTTTTTATAATTATTTCGAAAGGGTATCGTCGCGCGTGTCGTAACGAAGATGAAACTTGATAGTGAAAAACGAGGCCGGCCGTATTGTGCCTGTTGCTGGTGAGGAAAAACAGATGGGCAAACGGCGCGATAGACAGGAAAACAGCGGGGTAGAAACGTTGCGACTGGAATTGCAGGGGCTCCCTGCGAAAGACAGCCCCGGAACGAGAGGAATTGAGAGAGGAGGATGAAAAAAAGGGGGGAGGGGGACGATGAAGACATAAATTACAGTTGCGCAAATAACGAGGCGGCAAAGCTTTGCCCGAGTATTTTGCTCGTGCAGGATAAACCATCGATCCACGATCCTCCAAACGCTTTACGGTGACATTTTCATCCTGAATTTCAAGGTTTAGCGTAAAACAGATTTAACACGCTCCAAACGGTGACCTTCGATATTTCTAATCCGCTCCCAAGTGGCATTGTATCTTCTCGATCTTCGCGCAAACGAAGAATAATCGTTGCTGCAGCATCTCTGCTCGTTCCTTCGTCGATTAGGGCCGTCAACTCGGTCGCGAGGCGAACACTTTTCACGCCTTGGAGCGCATTATCAAAATGCAACACATTATCGGATGCGGATTAAGCGATTCTCGCAGTGCTCGAGTAATCTCCAAATCGGATTAGCCTCGTAAAGCGTGAACTTAACGTGAATTTCTTTCGACTCCCCGACAGATCCTCGCCATCCACGTAGGAGCGTAAAATTATCCGGGATAACTGCACGCTGATTTACTTCCGTACGCGTTGAAACGCGGGCACCGAAGTTCCACTTTGCGAAATTAAAAACATCGTTCCGCATTAAGAGTTAGACGACCGCGCAGCGCGTCTGCTGAAAAGGGCGCGCCCCCTCCCCCGGATACACTTCCTTCGAATTTATCTCGATTCTTGCGCGAAGGAGCGTGCCGTTATAATTACTCGCGCGGCTCTGCGAGCGGGCCGCGATCAGAAAAACCTGGCCAGCCGGCGGCGGTGGCGGAAGAAAGGGGGAAATGATCGTAAAAGTGCGCCATTCAACGACCGTTTTGTCTAATACTCGCACGTACCACCGGGAAAGTTCCCGGCGGCGTAATTACAAGAGAATTGGAGAAATTTACGCTTGCCTTGTAGTTACGCTTAAGATTGGGGATGTAATTACAAATTGTGCTCTCGTACGGATCCACGTTACGTTTCACAGTGATTCACGGAATCCGTACTGCCTTCGGAACGGTATATTAATTCACCTCCTCCGCTGCCTCGCTTCTGTATTCAGTCTTGATTATTAGATCCCTTGCAGTACAGCCAATGATTAATGTACGACGATCGTAGCGAGGAATAGCTGCGCCGTCAACATCTAACCCTTTGCGCTCGAGGAGATTTTCTAAGGAACAACGCGAGTGGGGTTCGAATCTCTGCTTTTTGCTTTAAGCGGAATCTCCCATCATCCGCGCTATTAAAAACACAAGGCGATTAAACAGCGCGCGCTGCGATATCCTTCGAGTGCAAATATCATTTCGAGGATCCCTCCTTGGCGAATCCTGTCTCTTGGTCGATCCTCCCCAACGTTAAATCCCAACGAATAATCGAAGTTACGTAAGCAGGGGCGGGCGTCGAATTTTCGCGCGGGGGCAAGAAACGAATCGCGAATTTTGACATTCGCGCTTCGAAGCAGATTGGACTGCAGTACATTCGGCGCGGTGAACGACCGCGGCAGCTGGGATGAAATTAGTTTAAAGCACTGTTTAGTAACAGCTGATACCGTTGACAATCTTGTCATCGGTGCGCACCGTGCGAAGAGTTTAATAAAGCCATGAATCGCAGCCGATAGCGGCCCATGCCTGGCCATTGATACGTTTAATATCCCACCTGACGTCGCGTGCAGGATTCGCTAACGCTGCGCAGCGAACAAATGCATCATTTTTCACGCGCCATGTATTTACCGGGCTTTCGACCGCGGAACAAAGCGGGGGTAAATGTTAATGGTGGAAATTGGCTGGAAGGCTTTTTCGCCGATTATATGGCGGCGCGCCGGGCGGTCAAGGAATTTCCAAGCTGAACCGTAAACACAATAAAGGGCGGATTCCGGGCGTTGTCAGCAAAGTAGACTTCGTCGATCCATTAATCTCGGGAATTAAAAGAAAATTAATTACAGTTGTTGCAACTTGAGTGGGCCCCGGTGATGGACGATGAGCAACGGCGAGATGCCGGATAGCCGAAGGGAAGAGTGGACAGGAAAAAGGGGATCGATCTGAACCGCGTCGTTGGTATGCCCTCTGAATTCGCAAAACTTTCCTGCTTCTTCACCGCCTAAATACCCGCCTCGGTTTAAAGTTTGCATTATCGGAGCACACGCGTTCGATGCCCCGATAATATCGGATTAAAATTTAATTCGCGTGTTTAATTCTATGAGCTGGCGATGTAACAGAGGAGAGCACGTTCCATATCTGATTTGTGGATCGAGCGCACGTTTGGCCTTTGTTTAAGAATTATTTTATCGAAAGGGTATGCGTAATATTTTATATTTATAAAATCATCGTGCGCAATAATCGAACGATTTCCAGTTTTAAAGAGGTATCGGTTACATTTCTACTCGAATATTCCGAGCCTCTCCTGCTCGTATAAATGTACGTATTAATGTTGAAATTCTATCCCTCCGTTCGGCTCGTATTGAATTTCTTGCCAAACCTTCCAATGCGGAAGCAGATTAATAACGCGCAACTAATACTTCTCATTAATTTTTTGCTCGAAAAACTCACTTCGAAATCATACTGGTCAACGTTCGCTAAATTAAATTAAATAAACAAATCTCACTCGAAGAAACCTCGTGCGATCTAGCTTTTAAAACAAACATATTTAACGCTCACGCACTCCAAAAAGTAAAGTTTAAAAAATAATTTACACCATTAAGACGCACAGCCAAGAAAAAAATTGGCATATCGAATAAATTCAACGACGCTGTACTGATCTAAGGTTAATAGAGTTCCTCCTCATCTCAGCTCCGAAAAACCAAAGCTCCGTATTCCTCGTATCCATCAAGATTGACCGAGAAGACTCCGTCGGAATTCTATTAGGGACGAATCGACGGCTGCAGCGAAACGGGCGCGTATCCGTCGAGGACGATGCGCCGTCTCTCCTCCTTCGATTCCTATTTTTCTTCCTCCTTCCGCGCTCCCCGGGACAGGTTAAATATTCAGTTCCGGCAGGTTAAGGATTCGGGAAGGGTGCGGCCTCCGGTGTCGCCCGCTCGCGTTACCTCCGTATAAAGGAACACGAAAATCCGTTCCCCGTGAATTACACCGACAGGCCGTCCCATCCGTTATCCGAGCCACCCCCGTTTCCTGGTAATTAACTATCAATTCGTTGGATCGAGCCTCGGGCACCGATTATACTTCCATCCTCCTCTCCTCTCCGCCCCAGAAACCAAACGCCTCCTGGAAGAAAGCTTTTTCTCCCGATCTCTCCAGGTCTAACCCCCTCCGCAGTCCTGTGGAACTTGGAGGTCAAGCATCGATGTATCGATATTTTGTGGAATTTTATTTTTTCTCGTCATTTACTGTGCGTTTCTCGATCGTTTCTATGTTGATTCACGGTTTGTTCTAATCGAGGGTGTAGAGTATATAATCGGGATGCTTTATCGAGTAGATGTAGGATAGGCTGGGGCAGTTGTTAAGATGCGTCTTTCCTTTGGTGCCTTCCGAGAAGTCGGGAAAGAGATTTTTTACAGATTATCCGGTAGACTCGGTATGACTGGGTAGGCAAAGAGACGGAAAAAAGGGCGAGGGGGTTTAAATATTCCTCTCATTCCTTATTCACGGTATATTTCATTTGTTCCGCTCTTTCGTTCGCTGGTTTCATTGTACATACATATACATATTCTTCGGCCGGAATCAGTTCGAGCTGAACGAATACGCCTTTTCCGGAAAAGTGTGTGGGGGGTGGGGGGGAAAGCGGGGTGAGCCACCCCTCCTGACGCGCCGAAAAATCTCGATGATTTGTGCGTCGCATCTGCATTTTAATTACACTGAATAATTTCCTGCATAATCTCCATCTCGCGAACTTCACGGAGTTACGCCCGGCTCCCCGCCACTTGATGCCCTTATTTTCTTCCCAACTTTTAAACGTACGATCGTCGGTCTCTCCATTCGCGATTATCGTCCAATTTGTAATAAAAGATCCTGAACTTTGCGCCGCTCGGATAATCCGACGTCGGTCGAATTTTATAATCGGCCGTCGGACGAACTTGAACGCTCGTCATTTCAGCCAGGAAATATTCAAAGGGAGGCGACAGAGTTTTTGTCCCGACACGCAAAATTAGAAGGTCCGAAAAAGAATCGAAATTAGTCCATAAACGTACGCGTAAGTGCGATCGAATATCTTGCGCGCGAAAAATAGCTCAGATCTAATCTCAAATCCACGTGGAAAATATCAAACGTACTGTCCGACAAAAATGGTTGCTGTGATAAAAATATTCTATAAAAGAAGTACAACAGGGCGGAAGTTTTGCCGGAGGAATTAAGAAATTAGTCGAATCCGGAATACAAATCGAGCTTCGCCTTTCCTTGGCGCTTTGGCATTCGCCGTGGAAATATTCTTTCCTTTTTTTTTTTATTAACCAGATGCATTTATCACAGTCCGGAGGATGGATGAGACTTGGCGGTACGACCCTACCGTCGGCGTGTTATTTTTTCCCTCCGCTGAATATTTGTCTCCATCCGAGGAAGAAAGGGTTGGTAAGCGGATCGCGGCGGAAGGGTGTCAGCCGCTTATTAAAAAAAAAAACCCTTTGGTCTTAAACACAGCCTGCCTTTGTCCCTTCCTCCTTTCTTTTTGCCACAATGCACAATCATTAAGGGCCCTTCCTCGAATGGCGCATCCCGGGAGACGATAAAATCGAAATAGCATATCGGCCTTAAAAGCCCGCTCCTCGCCAAAGGCCTCGCCTACTTTAAAGGCGAATCTTTGATTTACACTTATACAGGGGGCTATTAAGCAGTCTGCGCGAATCAAACGTTAACCGTGGATAAATATATTTTCCGCTGCTTTTACCGCGCCGCCCCTTCCTCCCACGCGTTTACGTCGGCTCTCCTCGACGAAGGCGCAACGCATGATTATCGAGTTACGACTTCCGTGATTCTCGTATTCCACTTAAACGCATTATCACTAAAAGCTTGGCACGGCGTGCGCAATAACGAGCGTCATTACCGTGAATAACAGTATGCCGTGGTTTTAAATAATTTCCACTCGGCATCGGATAATCCTTGCATAACGTGTTCGGAGAATTTTTGTCGAGCATCATAGTGGAAATGGTCTTTAATATTCGACGTGGAAGGATACGATAAAAGTCCTACGTCGCTCGTGTAACCGTATTTCTGATAGGAGCAAGTATGTAAGGCGAGGAAAGAAAGCGCAGATTGACCGGTTAAGTTTATTTTACTCTCCATCCTTCTGTATTTTTCTTCTTCCACCTTTTTTCTCTTATTACTCGTACTATGGTCGATACGTTCGCTCTTATTCTTGCGCCGTAGACACTTATATCTCGCAAAACCATTATACGGCAGAACGAATCGTCGAGTCGTGTCTCGTATCCAGCGGTTCTGCGTTGACCCCGATGGCTTCTCCTCGAGGGGCTTAATCCCCGAGGAGCCGGCGAGTTCGAGGCTAGGAGGGGCTCCCGCAGGTGGCGGGATGGCGACTGTAAGATTGAAGAATTTGATGGAACACAGAGTTCGCGTGTGTGGACGATAAGTGGCGACGAACCCTCGAAAGAAAGTAATCTATGGTCGAGCGCTGAAGGAGCAAGTGGAAAGTCAGAACCGTGAGAACTGTAGGAAACGGTAAGCGATACCGAAAGAGAGAGACTTGGAAAAAATACAAGAGTAAGAAACGCGAGGATAGAGATTCTAGATAATACTTTCTAATTAATACGGTATACATCGAGTTGGCAAGAAAGTTCTTTCGGTTCTGTATTGCGAAATAAAACTCATACTTTTATACAAAGAACAATGAATTTTCCTCGATAACCTTTTACCATCTTCCTGGCAACTTCACAATTCCAGGTTAATAAAGCTTCTGGTCCTAATCGGCGATAACCGAGCCAAGTACGATTTCTAAACCCGATATTGCAATAAAAGAAAAGAGAAGTAGAAGGTTCATCGCAACATAATTCCCGCCGTCATTCAACCCCCTCTCCCTATCCCTTACACGACTGACGGGGTAGGTGTGTCCCGCGAAGTGGGTATCTATTAAGGAACGTGGGGCTGTCGCGGGGGAGGCGAGCTGCTCGCTCGGTCGAAAACTTGTACCAACCTAGTCGGTGGAACTTTGCGTGAAATGCGCCTCGAGCACATCCTGCCGCGTCTCCTTCATCCTGTCTTCCATATTAACGGCCGTCCCCGCAGCCTCGCCCTCCCCCCTCATCCCTCGAGCAGCCACGGCGTATCCCAGCCTCCGGAGAGAGGAGAGGCCCGCGCAGGGTCTTCGCCCTTTGCACGCTGCTCGAGCCTCGCGGTTTTGGCGCCCAAGGTACACGCCAGTACCTTGCTCTGGGATTCGAGGAATCGTTTTTCCTTCGCCGCCTCCTCGATCCTCGCGACTCCGTCGAATATAGATTTTGCTTATTGCTATTGCAACATGCGGTGTCCGTGGTGCATGGGAATTAGTTTATTCAAGCAAGAAAGATGGAATATAGAGACGCTTCGACGTAAACGAGTCTCGAAGAATGTAGAAGTTTTCAACGCCGATTCTCCATGTACGACTTTCGACACACGACCCTCCATATCTCCGAGCCTCGATATCCGACTCCTTCCGCCAGCTCCTTCATCCTCGACTCTCCATTCCCGACTTCCCCCTCCCCAAAGGCTCCGCACGCTTTTGACACACGCCACACTCAAGACCACGCGCATTCCCACGCCCGTGACACGTGCCATCGGCATCCGAGCCTCAAAGATAAACTCTCCACGCTCGCATTCTTAGGAACGCTTCGGCCGAAACCTAACAAAGCGCCACGCTCTCGGAACCTTCCTTTCCCACGCCGATAAAGAATCTCGGCGGACAGGATGGAACCTATCTCCGAATCGCGTGCGAGTAAGACCCTATTTTAAATTCGATCCTATCGAATTTCCGCGGAATTATCGGCCTCGATACCGCGGCTAAGGGAGCGCCTAACCGATAATCGGCCCCCGCCGAGAGCTAATTACCGGGACCGCGGAGCCATCGGGATTATCTCTGAATTATCGCCGATTCCATAGGAATTCGTCGGGGCGGCGACGCTGGAATTTCTAAACATTTTTACCCGCCGGCCAGGGCAACTTTGGCCGCGGAGGGGCGCGACGGCGGCACGCGCTTAATTGGATTAAGAAGAGGGAGAGGCCCCGGGGAATTTGGTATGCCGGCCGCGGAGAGGACAGTCGGTTGGACGACGGCCTAATTCGCGGATACCTCGTGGCGGTACGAATAGCAGCCGAGGGACGTCGAGATCGGGGCCGAACGAGCGATGTTTGTCGAAATCAAGCAATCAGCCCCTACCGAGCCGTGGAAGAGATTATTTCTGGCAGCCGTTCGCAAAAATTAAAGCCCTCCCCGGTGCAGGGCTCGGTCCTCCTCTCCTCCCTTGTGCGCCCGAACGGGAGGGCCGAAAGGAGCGCGCGGACACTTTGCTCGAGCGAGTTGCCCGGCAGTTTGCGCCGCTGATGGAATAATGGTCCATTTGGGATGCACGTGCCGTCGCGGCGCCCCTCGCCGCCCGCCCGCCGCTTATTTACATGTTTCGAACAATTAATATTTATGCCCGTCCACGTCGTTTGCTCGGCGCGCACGTCCCCGAGTGCCGCTCGGACACCCGATACTTCGGCGCCCTCCTCGGTCCTTCGATTTGAATTGCGCCGAATTCGGGGCCGAGAGAAGCTCTCCTTGGGAATTTTACGCGCCCTTTAACCTCGATGTTGAGGTGGGATCGTTTTTTAACCGTTTTTGGAAAGAGCAAAGAGTCGACTCTCGTTTATTACCAATATTTTCGCTAGTTTTCTGTATATATATATATTTGAATATTTTAATAAGGTATACTTTTACCAACACCACTTTACTATATGTATATTTATGTCCGAGGTGAATGTTTGGTACTTTGGAATAAGTGGGTGGAAGCGTGGGAGAAAATATGACTTATCGTATATTTATATAACTCGTTTGCGAGTATGAGGGAAGAAGGGAATCGAGGATTCTCGCTCGAGGCGAGGAACTCGCGTACCTTTTGTACGAGTTAAGCAGGTTTTTGTAAGTTTCTAATCGTCTCAGAGGAGAGGACACGTCGCGGAAGAGAGGGCGAGTTGTTGCGACTTGATTCGTCGTAGTAAACGGCGAAGAGTGCCTCGTATCACGCAGCTGTGTATTACGTAGCGTAGTTTCGTCCGGACTAAATGCTTCGGGAGAACTAAGTTACGGAGTGTCACGTCATTACGTCATTACGACATATCTCGGGCACAAATACTAGGACGATGGCTGGAGGGGTATCGCGTATAGTCGATAGGAGGCAGGAAATTTAACGCCCAGTGCTAACGTTACGGACTAATGACATGCCAAATCTGATTACATTGCCAATAGACGGCATCCTGGGACTTTGGACGAAATCTTTCTTTTACCAATGCCTTGTTCCAGAGAGAATCCCTTTTACCCACTTTCTCAACGATCTTCTTCCTCTTTTCTTTTCATAAAGATAAATTGAAAGCGATATTAATCGCGGACAATATTATAGATATGCCATATTTTCCGCTCTCCACTCTTTTTATTTTCACCATAAATGAAATCTTCGAAATAATTCGCTGAGGCAAAAATCGTGGTACACATTCTTCTATAAAAAAAACGCCCGCCCGCGCTCTTTACGATTTCGAGGAGGGAAATGATGGGAATCCGAAGATCACGAATGCGTTTGACTCGCCCTTAGATTTCCTTCGGCGCGAATCCGGACAGACAAGGGCAAGTGCTGTATCTGACCTTCGTTGCGATGGATATCGATGTCACGATTCTTCGAGTGGAAACACGAGACGTTCCATGGCGGAAGTATGTACATACAGAGGGGCGAATGTCGGATGTGTGGAGTGTCGAGTCGAGGAAGCTTTTCGATCGGAGGGCCCTCGCGAAAGTGGGCTGGAGGACCACTGGTCGGTGCTTTGATGAGGCGTGCGCATGTAAATATCGTACTGCAAATAAGGAAGGTGTCGGCGCGTGGAATTGGCCCGTGTAACTACCACGATGTAGAATCAATCCATTGAAATACCGGGCAAAAGTTGTGTTGATCTAATTACCTCGTTACAAAGGACCTTTACATCTGCATCCAAATTAAATGCTCCAAACGAACATATAAACAGACCTTCCTATCTCTTCGAGTATCACAAGAATATATCATCGAGTATAAAAAATATCTCTACTACTCTTCGACCACCGACATTCAGATCCTCGTACCTTCATAACCCAGCGCTCGAATTCGTTGGCCTCGCCTCGCGAGATTATGCGGGAGGTCTTAAAAATCATATCCTTGGATCGGAAACGCAAAGGGGCTACTCGTTCGTCCGGCGGAGGCGGCCCGGGAGATCGCAGGATCGGGCTTTTACAGGCGGCAGTAAATACTTGGAGGGCGACGGGCGCAATATTAGAGGTGCAAGGGCCATAGGCAGTCGGCCATCATCCGACTTCGCATCGCACACTGCAGGGTCCGCGTCGAGCGCGCGGGGGTGGAGACTTACCGGTAGATTTATGTTGCTTACCTTCACGTACGAAAGGCGTGGACGTTTACGGCCGTACGGGAAATCATTTACTCGCGCATCGATTTCCTCCCGTCCGGCGCGCTTTCCTGCCATTCGGCTTTAACGATTCATTTCCAGCACGCGGCCTGCTGGGAAACAAATGCACGATGAGAGGGAGTGAGAGAGAGAGAGAGAGAGGGGGAGAGAGAGAGGAAAAGAGAAGGACGGCGAGGCGATGGATAGGAATTTGCACTTTGCGAGCGAAAGACCCGGATTCGAATATCGCCGATTGTCTCTGGATAAATATGCATACGATCTTAACACTGAGAATTAACGCTACTTTGCGGTATATTATAATATACGATGTATATTAAAAAGGAGAATAAAGAAGGTGAGTCTATAAATGGATATAACGATCCACGTGTCGTAACGAAATCGTGGGAAATGATGAGAATAAAATACATTCGCACACCGGAATCGTAGGTTTCGAATCATCGTTCATGTTTTCACTCTCCACCATACGATTTCCCATGGTTGCACCGCCAAACGTTTCGCATTGTTTCGCGCAAGCCCTCGATACGAAAACGGCACCAAGTGGACTCATCGTTCCGCTAATCCCATATAACTCGCGGCCGGAGGAGTGCGGAGAAAATATTCGACGTTTAAATCCCGAGTTGCAAACATTTTTCAACAAACTTCAAACCCGGAAAAGCCTCGCCGGTGGTAATTAATCCGTCGTATTTAAAGAGAGACCCGGCGCCCATTCGCTTTTTGCTCTGGCCATTGCCCGGGCGTGTAACACGAGAGATCATTAGTATTCTAACGCATAAGCGGCATTTCTTCCAGCGGCAAAAGGCGCCTCGCTATATACATTTGACGTCTGCTTCATTAATTTGCACTAATGATCCGGGTGGCTCTTTCGAGCCGCTAAGTGCGACTCCGCGTTAATTATTCCAGGAGGAACCGCGGGCGAATCCCGAGCGAGGCGGCGCTATTTCGACGAATATCACCGTCGTCGATCGTGGAAAAAGATCGGCCCGCGGGATAAGTTTCTCCATCCCCTCTCGCTCCGCCCTTCCCTCGATTATCCTCCGCAGGCAGGGCGATCAGCTGCGCTACTACCACGCTTAAAACCGGCGAAACGTGTTTACCTTCTGCACGGCAAATATCGACGCCACGGTAAATATCAATTAATCGAAACACGGTGGGCAAACGACAAACAATTGATCCTGCAGCGACTGGCGATATATTAATATCGGACCGTATTAAGGGGCGGGGAGGGAGGGAGGGAGGGAGGGAGGGGAGGGGCTGCGCCCCGCCTCTTTGAAAATCGTTCCCCACGCTGTCGAAATTTCCCGCACTCTAGGCGTGCGGCGGGAGTCACGGTGTTAAACCGCGGTAGCTTTAAATGCATCGATGGTATTGAATTTCGTCGGGAGCTACAGTACCACCGCCGTTCGATCATCCCGCTTTCGCATGCAATTTAGCACTATAACGCGCCGCCAGTCGATGCACTCGTCGTTATAATAACAACAATAACGGTCCTAATTATCGTTAGTGCCGTCATCGTCCTTATTAATGTAACGTACAAACGATACGCGTTCCCGTTACAACGGCCGTGTCGCGACACAGACAATGCGGGACGATTTGCCCCGACAAAGGGCGCTCTCCTTCGTTAATACCGCCGCTTTGGCGCTATCGAACGACCAACGATACTCTCCTCGAGCGAAAAGACGCGTCCACCTTCCTTCCTTCCTTCCTTCCTCCTTCAAGGCTCGATGGGGGGAAAGCTCGCGTAATTTCTGCGAGAAACGGATTTTATATGCGAGCCGGATGGACGGATCGTTTCACGAGTCATTTGTCCGGCGACGAGAGGCCTCGAGGAGACCGCAGGATTCGCATAAGGCGCGTAACGGGACGTCGCTCCTGCGGACGGTCCTATTTGCCCATCTGCCCCTGGCGGAAGTCGGGGCTCCATCGTCGGGCAGGGGGCGAGGGGCTGGCGAGGGTAGGTTGGACGGAAGGGAGGAGGGGGGATAAAAAAAGTTATCCACGACGGGGTAGTTAACTTGATTAATCGCATATTTATGTATCAGGCCACTTAACCGAGCCGGTAGCTTTCTTCTTAAGCTCCGGCCTGCTCCTCTCAGAGCCGGCCCTCGTGCGCTACTTCAGCGCGGAGCCCCGCCTTGTCTTAACGTTGAAATAATGCAGGCGAAATAAGGTCGGCTAAAATGTTTAGAGAACTAAGCGCGGCGCCGGGCCTTAAATCACCGCCCGACGACGTCGACTGTCTCCCCCGTTCTTCCTCTTTCTCTCCATCTCTCTGTCTCTCTCTCTCTCTCTCTCCCTCTCTCTCGCCCCTCTCCTCCTCGCGCTTTTGCAGCACCTCTCTTTCCCTCCAACGACCACTTTTCTCCTTCCTCTCTCCTTCGTCCTCTTCCAGCCTCTTTCTTTCCAACGACCATTTTCCTCGCTCCTCCCCTACTCTTCTTTCTCTCTCCCTCCCTCCCTCCCTATTAATCTCTCCTTCCTCCTCGCCATTCGGCCCGAGCCTCCGCCCCACGCCGCTCCGGCTTCATCCCCGCGACGAAAGCTCCAAAGTTTAAAAAGCCCGGAGCGGCGTGGACCTGGCGCTCGTGAGGTATTAGCGGCTGGATACAAAAATTAATTAAGGTCCTTCAGGCCAGTCTCGCGAGCCGACGGGGGCGCCCGCGCCGGGTGACTTCTTCTCGTCATCGACTGTCGAGCCCCGGCTTCCTATTAGCCCTGCTCCGCATTTTTAGGGGACCCCCCGACGTTCGATATCGACAGCTCGTTCTTTATTTTCCGCGATTTCAATCAGCCATCGGGAAATAAAGGTACCGGGGGCCCCCGGCTCCTCGGTTCGGTTAGTTTCTTCCACGACGTGGATCGGCTGGATCGTTAGCCTAGGACTGCTTATTCCAAGGAATTGGATTAGCCCCGAGGAAAAGTTACCAGGGTGCTTTCCTTTCGAGAGAGCCAACCAATTTTTTGGGACAAGGCTAATGACCAAAGCGGTCGACGCCTCTTCTTTTAATATAAAAAAAAAAAATTGTTGGGACGTTCTTCAAGGATGTAATCGAAGTGGCGAGGAGGAATCATCGATGGAGGATCGATAAAGCGTCATATTTGGAACGTCGAAGGTTCGAAGGCAATTAAGCCGCCTTGAATTCCGGCCCCCGCGCGCCTCGTGAAAGGGGAAAAGGGCGGAGAAATAAGGTGCCATTTATTCTTACGTCGTTCGTACGTGACGCAGGGGGAAGTTAAGAACGCGTATCGCAATTCCATCAGCGTCATGAAGACATCGACCCGATGTAGAACCGTAAACGGGTAACCGTGCAACGACGTATAACCCCCATAACTCGCTATGCTTAACAATATAGCATTGCGGTAAAACGGCGTTTCTTGGTTAGCTTAATGGATACGTTTATGAGCCAATAAGTTCTACGTCGAAACATTTATGCGCCTTCTTAGTGCGCCACACTAAACCTCCTTCGAGTCGAGTAGAGCGCTACGCCGGCTCTTTGAAGGCTACGTTTTGCCTTTATTGCCACCGTGTGCTTGTAATCTATGTCGATACCCACGCTCTCCGCGCTCAAGAATACCCTCTAAAACCGTCCTCGTGAAATCGTACCGCGAATGCACTAACCGACGATCCTCGAGCTTTATTAAAAGCAGATATTACCGCGAAGAAAAGGGCCCCGGAAGAAAAATATTCAAGGCCGGGTATTGCTCGCAAATATTGACCCCGATTCCCTGGCGCGTCGGGCAAAGGGCTTTGAACATCGCGATCGCCTTCGAAACGGAATCGGGGAGAATAGGAAGGATAATGCTCGAGGGTGTTATTAACGCGTTAAGCGCCAAGCCTCTTTTGCCTTGCTTCCCGCTTAGCCCGCGACCTTAAATTTCACCGATCTGCTTAGGTTGCGATAAGATCGAATGTTTACAAACTGTCTTTCTCGCTCTTTAGATTCGCCTTACGTACAAAGTGAAACTTTTACGATCTGTAGATTCATCTTACACGCAATTCCAAACAGCGATACTGCAAATAGATCTCGAAAACCTCGTGAAGTTAAATAAAAAAGTGGACTGTCGGGTGTCGATGACTGACAGGGCGCTTAACGCGTTAATGAATATCCTAAGGAGAGCGTGGATCGATGATCGTATCTTTAGGATACGATCGAAGATCCCTCCACCGCGGCGGTCCTCGCTCGGTGCATTTCGTTTTGAAATTGGCCGTCCCAACTTTAATTAGCCCTTCGGATATGAAGAGCGATGCTTGGAAGATAATACTACAAGGAATTCAGATTTTCGTGCCGGATGCGAGGGCCGCTTTCAAGACGAACGAATCGTGATTCCCGCACCTTTTCCGGAGAATGGAGATATTGCAGTATTACAAAGAGAGATTCTGGGATCAAAGAAGTCATTGTGCTCCTCATAGCCTTCGAGAATAAAGTAAGGCGAGATTCTACGGCGGTGGATACGGCCCCGCTCGCGCGAAATATTTCAAAGCACCGTACGACGTCTGATATCCTGGAGCAATTGAAAGAGTTTGGCGCACAAGGCACGCTTTTTCCCCAATCGCTGGCAAATTAATGAACCCGGAAGCGAGTAGCCGGGCTGCATTCGAAGAGGAGGAACTGCTAAACGCGCATGTTCTTTATAAATCGATATAGCGTTTCACGTATCGACCGCCATTTTCATCGACTCATCCTCGACGAATACACACGCGCTTCGAAGGCAATCTCGATTCCTCGATAAATCCCGCCAGCATACCTCCTTAATATACTCCTAACAAATCATGCACAGTCTTTAAAATCAGACACCATAACTCCTCTCTTGCTCGAAATGCTTATGAATTATTTAATTATATATTTTACACTTGAGCATACGTGCTAAGAAGGGGGACTCATAGATACGAATTATACAAATAGTCTTCGCGAGCAGTTGCAAAGCGGTTACAAATGCTCGCGAGGACCGCTCGGTTAGTTCTTTAAAATTAAGTTCCAAAGTTCCCAGAGGAGAGAACAAAAGTCCTGGGATCCTGGGGCAAACCTGGCGGGGTGTATCGCCGATGAAGCAACCAGGACGAAGACACGGCGGTTCAAAATCGTCGGCACCTTCCTCCTGACCGGCCGAAGATCTCCCTAATTAAACAGCCGGCGGATGCTTTCAACGAGATTAGATGGGCTCGCCTGGGCGCGCTGGCCGGCGCTAATGTTTTGAAAAGGGGGCGCGCCGTGAGATTCCGAAGCGAAATTCGGAATCATGGCGGCCCGGGCCGAGTTCCCGCTGGGGACGTTCGGAAAAGGAGATTCCAGAGAAGATTACGAAGACCGTTTCAAGGCGAACGGAATCATCGTGCTTCTCGGAGCTTTCGTGGATATCCGAGGGTAAGAGATTCCAGGAAGGGGCACAGGAGGGACGAAGGCACTAGATTGCAGCACGGCACGCGTCGCTTAGCGTGGATTTCAGGAAGGACGAGGAAGGAAGAGAGGAGAATCGGATGGCAAACGAATCGTTTAGGATTCCACGCGGTATCTTTCGACCTTCTCCTTCTCTCTCCCCTCCTTCCGTCCCAGCCCTACCCCTGGAAACAGTTTTGTCGCAGCAGTGGGATTTATACCCCGTTACTCGCCCAAGGACGTACCCATCGACTGCGCCGACGAATTTTTCGAGTCGGCGATTCTCTCTTGCGCGAAATACCCACCTCGCATGAGGTCTGATTACGACGAGCGGAGCTTCCAGGAGAATACTTTGCGAGATATATGGTCCAAGTTTATAGTTCCTACCTGAGGTAATAGGCGGTGGGGACTAGGGTCTTTGCGTCTTCCAGTTGGAGGCTGGACAACGCTTGGGGATACAATGTTGGGTTGTCGAAGCTTCGTTCCGCGAATTTGCTGTGGAAATACCTAGCGCGAGTGTTTTTTTCTCCCTCGTTTTACGTACATTTCGAGAAGCTTGATCGTTATATTTTAAGGTTGTTGAAGAATACGAAGTTTGATTTATTTCGGTTATCAAGACCCTTCGATTTTGACGCGTGTAATGTTATGCTCGCGCAAGCTCTTAACTTGCCATTCGCAAGTCCGCATACCGGTACCAAACCTTTCGATTTCCGATTTCAATGGATGAATAGCAGCCGTTCCCTGTATTTGACGTGGCACATCCATCGCGATATAATTTACACATATCCTTGAAATGCACTCAGCCTAAGGTACGAGCCAGTCAGGCCTGTCCCGTAACTCCTAGCTGTTCCGTAGAAATAGAGTTTTGGCACGCGTCTCCAGCATGACTGCCGTAAAATTAACGGCAATTTACTTCTCTCTTTTCGATTTCCCATGACAGATATGGGTGGACTCAATGTCACGCTGCCAAACGATGTTGCTGAAGCGCTCTAAGTGTGTCCATTGTGCAAAGCGATGGAAAAGATCTTTTCAAATCGACTTTATATTTATCTTCGAACGATTACGCTTCGATGGAGGATAAAAAGAAGGAAACGATCGTTGGTTCGCTTCTTTCCTAGAAGGTAGATCGTCGGTGTAAACGTAATTCGCGTTGGCCACGCTCTTGACCACCGCTGGCGTTAAATAAAAATAGTTCATTTAAATGCATTGATATACGCGCGAGGTGTTCCTAAAATATTGTTGAATAAACCCACAATTTGCTTGTAAATTGTTGATGAATATTAAATACTCTGCTTTGAATATTTCTTACGCGACTTGACCCGCCGACAAATTACTTTTTCCCAGCGGCAGGCTTTTGATTGTCAATTCCTAAGTCCTGGACGTTTTATTCTCTTCTTTTACCGCCCCGACGTGGATACTTTGATTAAAGCGTTTTTTGTGCGAAATATAGAAGTGCACAGAGTGTGCCGTAATATTAATGTAGAATTTGGGGGATGTAGTCCGCGGGGCGTACGCAATGCATTATTTACAGGGCAGGAATTACCATCGAGCGAATTTTACTACGAGATATTTCATACGACAGAAGAGTAACTATAAACCGCAAGAGTGCCAGTGGGCTACGGATTACCGATATCCAGCCATAGAATGGCCACAGTTTCAAATAATTAATTACGTTTCTGTCTCCGCGTACAGTTAATGGTAATGAATCCAATCTCATGAATTTTGTGTATAAATTATAAACGGCCGACCGGTATTTGCTGTAAAAGTGATCCGGCTGAGTTAACAATATCGAATTTAATTCGTACCGCGTAAGCTCCGAGCAACGCAAATGCGCTTGATGAAAAATTGATACTCGAATGCGAAATAAATCAGACGATCCTCCCATTAATTATTACATAACGTAACGCGATTCCTCGTATATACGCAAAAAATCAACGAACCACGCTGCAAATATTGCGAATACATTTCCATCGGCGGATCGTGTTATCGGGCAACTCGTCGAGCCTCTCTTCGATCGTATCCACGATCCAAAAAGCAGCATCCTTAATAGCGTATATAAGGATCCCAGGAGCGCAAATTAAAAACGTATCGAGCGGGCAATAAAGGCGGGGCGGTTAATCGGCAATTGCATTAAAACAAATTATTTAAGTTGTAGCAATTTCGTGGGTCCCCGATGGCTAATACCCGGGTAATGGAACGAGGTGCCTTCGTTTCATTTGGCTCGAGGAGGGCCAGATGAAATAAGGGTGGCTGCTGAACCCAGGAGCAAGGATGACGGGGCGAGAAGCGAAAGGTCGAGAAGTGTGAAGTCAGCCACGATCAAACGGCGATTGATGGAGAGGAACGACATAATTGATACGTAAATCTACGCCCCGTAAAGTCGGCGTATCAAAGCCATCCTCCATAACGCATCGCAGTAATTACGAGATACTTGGGGAATTTATCCAATTAGTCACTAATTACCTCTATCATAATTATCACGGTTCATCGAATTAACCGCGATAATATGTGCTTAAATTAAATCGGCTAGCTTATAATCCTCAATTATGCGTACATTACGCTCGATCGGAAGGTACAAAAGTGCCGACACAAAGCGCCCGCCCCGCGACACCTTATCGATTCATCCCAAATATCCGCGCCGCCGAAGGTTGCGCAGGGAAAAACTTACGAATAAATCCGACCGGATCCTTCCGATATCACGATTCCGCGATCAAAATCGCATCGATCCTCGCCTTCCTAAATCCTCGCTCGGTGCCTCCGGTCACGCAACCGTCCGAAGGATCGGAAAGAGGTGGAGTCGTCGACTTTCTCGCGAGAGGAGAATCGCGGAACCTCTCTCCTTAATGCCACGTTTCGCAGGGGGAGAGCGGCGGGGCGATCCTGGTGGGTATACTTGACTTAATTTTCATTCAGGGCATTCCACGGTCGGCAGGAATTTCGAGCCATTAAGCACTCGCTATCTTTCGACGGGTCCGCCGTGCGTAACGCGGAGGGCGCGCCTATAACCGCGGACTACGCGGTAGTTAGACTATACGCACCTGAGCCCGGCCCTCGAGCCACCCGCCACCCCCTCCTGCCACGGCGTCACCCATTTTAAACGAGGCTTCCTTCTCGCAGACGCAGCCCCGAAGCCCTCGTATCGCCCCCTCCCCCCGCCCCACCCACCCCCTCGTGTCAGAATTATTCCGTATAATTATATTCGTTTCGGAACGACACCCTCGGGGCTCGAAATTGAAATTGAGCTTTCTTGCCTTCGCGATGAAGGGAGCGAGAGGTGGAGATACGGAGGTAGCGAGAGAGAAGGAGCGAGGGAGGGACTGGAGGAGAGGGACGAGGATTTATCTCTCTCTCTCTCCCTCTCTCTCGCTCTCTTTCTCTTCCGCGTCTCTCTGCAAGGAGCCGGCTACGGTTTTCCGTTGCCGCGAGCTAAGGTTCCGTTCTCTGCCCTTAGCTCCTGTTTTTCCGCTTGCCCTACCCCCAAATCCGCACGTCTTAATCTTCCCTGGAATTTCGGCCGGTCCCTCCGGCTATGCAAAGGACTTTACCGAGGGGGCTCGGCCGTTCGTCATGCTCGTCCTGCGTATCCAGGAATAGGACGACTATATCGCGCGCTATGCTTCGCTCTTCTGGAGAAGCTCCCGCGGCTGGATACTCTGTATCGACGAGTAGGATAATAGGACGCTCTAGTGTGATTTATGATTGTCGTATCATTTTTATATGAATGTAATAGCCTTTTTAGAGCTCGGACTTCCACGCGGGTTCGAATCCCGTTCATCACCTATGGTTTTTCCGTGCGATATGTATACAGTAGCTCTGGTGATTTGGAATCCACCCGAAGCAGTGGGTCCTAGGCCAAATAACCGTTGCAATCGGTGTCCAAAATGAACAAAAAAAATATAGTATTTTATAATTGTCCGTATAAACGGAGAGGGACTTTACATTGGTATAATATCGAAGCCCTGGATGTTCGGGTCGGTATCGTTGCGCGGTTCGGCCCAAAGTTTCAATAAGATCCGTTACGAGCGGAGGACAACGGTTATACTGAAAACGTGTTGCGAAGTTTCACAGTTACCGCAACTCTTTCCTCCCCTTTCGTCATGGTTTCATTCCCTTTGGATATTCCTCTCCGGTCCCTGGCAAAACACGGTTAAGCTTGCAATTATTTAAGGCGTTTCACGGTTTCCTGGCGGGAAACAAGGCCGCAAAGACAGGGACCGGTATCAACGGAAACCGACGACCGCCACTACTGCTTTTTGCCGCGCTAACTAGCTGCTGGTTACTGTTCCACCTTGCAATGCCGCCGGGTTAATTGCCGCTGGAAAGTCTCTTAAAAATATAAACCTTGACACCTCTAATTCCGGGGACTCCGCCTTAAACGATGTAATATCTAATGAAAACGCAGAGGCGCTTTTACAAAGGTAACGGACACGCGCTCGCGTGTACGTTGTTCTTATGCCTCGTAAATCCTCGACCAAGGAATACGTTAAGAGCGTACGAGAAATTCTCGGAGAAATAAGGATTTCTCTCTAATTCCTTACCCTCTCCGCGTGGCTCGTAGACGTACAAAGCCGCTTTCCCGGTTTTTATTGATACACGGAACTGGAGTAACGCGATAACGTGCATCCCCTCACCAACTTCTGGCGTTTATCCGCCCCGCAGTTCTTCCGGAGTTTGACTCCTGTAAAGCTACAAGTGTTCTCATACTTTGCGCTTTATATCCCTCTTTTTTTATTTTCACGCGTGAAACAGAGCGCGATAAAGTTCCATCGTCCGACCCATATCGCGCCTCGAGATCGGCAAACTTTCGTTAGGCGCGGGGAAAACATTTTTTCGCACTCGACTCGCGCGTTTTCTACTTTATTACGGGATTAGGCATACCGGAAGCTTTCCTCGTCGTTTCTCGGTGGAAAAACAACGAGAGGCATTTTAATTTATAATTAAAATACATACCGGTTCTGTTAATTTATACTCTCCGAGGGGTTTGTCGTTGGATAAACGTCGATTTATTCGACGCCCTGGTCAATTAAATCCGTAATACCGCATCAATTTGCAGCGTGCGGCACCGCAGAACTTTGTCGCCTTCGAAGCGAGCACGATCCGGCTGCAAAACCTCCGGAGATCGACGCCGTCGATCGCGATGGCTACGAGGCGACAACCTCCACGAATTTCACCGTCGATCACCCTGCCCCAGAAAGCAGTTTTCCGCTGATCGGCAGAAATTAGCATAGCCAATTTATGTTGGCGTATAAATAACATGTTTATCGTTATAATTTATGCGCGTCGCGATGCTCCCTATCGATGTACACGCCGCCCGGAATTTCGAAGTGGCAAGAGACGGCCGTATATTTTACATTTACACGCGACCCAGAATCGCCCAATAATATTAATCATCGGGTTTTCGTTCTCTCAATAATCCGGCCGTGCTCATCGCCTCCCTGCAAAAAGAGAAAAAAATATCGAAAACACTGGCATTATCGTCGATGCACCGCGCGAACGTAATTATTCATAAATTGCGAACAGCGCGCTTAAGCCCGCTTTGCGGTCAAATTAGCCTCGGCGATTGAATCAAAACGCATGTTTACCCGCCAACACGCTGTAACAGAGGACCTTCTGAAACGTTAATGAGGCTCGCGTTGCTTTACAGGTAGGACAAGAAAAAATATTTCCAATAAATCACATCGCTTTTCGCTTATTCACGCGCACCTTCCAATTTTCCAATCTCTATCATCGTGTATTTTTCACTTCGCGAATAACCCGATACGGGTTGGCCGACTCCTTCTTCGGGTTCGCGAATCACGCGGAGCCGCACTATCGGCCGGATCGGTGTTTCGATAGCATTAGAGCGTGGCAGTGTTATTCCGAGGGACAAAAGTTCCTCGAAGTTTGTTTACCGTGTCCCCGTCCGGGCGACACGAGTCAAACAAGCCTCGGGAAAGGCTCAGCCTGGAAATCGCGCCTTTGATCTTGGCCGGCTAAGCGACAGCCCCTGATCCGATTGGGATCGTTGAAAATGCATGAACACGCGCGCGCGCGCGCCGGTCAAAATTCGCCGATCATAATCGCGAATCGGTGGCCGTGCCTTGGGCTCGGATAGGTCCGCGCCAAGATATTTTCCACGGCCTGGAAAGTCCGGACGACAAAGCCAATTAGCGAATGACGACGCCTCGTGGACGCAATACAAGTTACGGCGCTAAAGCCTTTGGGGGCCGCTAACGAAACCTTCGACGCCTTCGCGCGCACTCCGCTCCAAAGTTCCTTTAAGTTTCGAGTTATAAGCTACGTGCCGTGAAACGAGCGACAGCGTGGGAGCGATATTATACGAAATATGGCACGCTTAATTAAAAATGACTTTGGCCAAAGGCTCCGAAAGATAACGACGGAGGATAATGAAATATAACGACGTTACTCGCTCGAGGGATCGAAAAGGGCGAAAGTTACGCGCGACGAGATAACCTTTGAGAGACCTTCCGAAGAATCTGAAGAAAGCCATGGAAGAAGCCGGAAAGCACGATCGTTTCGTATCGTCGCGCATAATCGCGCGAATGGAACAAATCTTTCCAGCCATACGAGCAACGACGATCCTCCCTTTTAGCATCGACGGGCCGAAAACTCTCGCAGTGGCGAACTTCGAGCCGCGTTTCGATCGAGGAGGGCGCCAGCGAGCTGCAAATTCGTGGCCCGCTCTCCCGTGGAAGCGCGTCCAGCCGCGTTCACGCACAATCGATGCGTTTTGTCCCGAGCAGAAGGTGGTGCGAGGCGCTCCGCTCTTCCGTGGTCGTGGTGAGCTCGCGCCTGTACCACGAGAGACGAGCGCGTGGGCCGAGCCCTCTGTCACGTACGAGTGTACGAGTGGGATAGGTCCGTACGATATGCGGCCATTTGCATACATATAGGGTCATTATAAATATACCGACTCCCTACAGCTCTGTCTCTCCATCGTCCGGCCCATCAGCGGCAGAGTCGCTCGCAAACTGTCCGATGGCTCCGCTTATCCGTTATTGCGTCCGCCGCCTTCGCCGCCTCGACTCTCACCCCCCTTCTCGCCCCCCTCCGCCCCGCCCTCCTCGACCCTCCTCGACCCTCCTCAACCCCCTTTTCCCGCGTCTCAACGGGCATTTCGGTACCGAACAATCGTTTTTTCGCCGAGATTAAAACGCGCGAGCCATCGGCCACGGTTCGAGATTGCGTCAGGGCGCGCGGGGGGGGGGGGGGGGAGAATATTTATCACGGTGTCATCGTTATCGGCGACCACACCGATGGAAGGAGGGACGAGCTTGGTAAGAAACACGAGCGGTTATCCTCTCCCTCTGTCTCGCCACGACCTTGCTCCGGCCCAACCTATCCGCTCGGCGCGCCGCGTCCAGGGGCTGAAATTTCACCGGGATTATTTTCCCCTTACACAACGATCCTCGACGCGATGCTTATGTAACGGAGATTTCGCGCGATACGATCGGGTTGTATGTGCGCTCGGAAAACCGACTTTAGGAGCCCCGTACTCGTGGAATGAACGTTGACCTTTTGCGAGTATTTTCCTTATCCAGGATCAAGAATATCACTCGTTCTATATGGAAAATAATGATGAGATACGCGTATAAAATTTTATAATAGTCGCGTTGTTTGGAAGATTCGCGAATTAATACGTAGAATGGTAAGTAAAAGTTGGATTCTAAAGAATAAATATTATTCTTCCTATATATTCTACGAAAAGATTGCAAGGAAGTAGTGAGAAAAATCGATGGGAAGAGGGAAGACGATATTTATACCAAAGCTTTGGAGGCGCGCAGTTTCGTGCACGGGGCATCCACGTGCGCTTCCAAAGGAGGATAATCCGCGAGGTCGGAAGGGAGTCTGTCGTTCCTCCGCTTTAAGGGACGCGAGACACGCGGGGATCCGGGTTGTGATATCGGGAAACCGAAGGAACGTTGGAAGGCGGTTTCGCCGACAAATAAGACGGCGCGAGCCGATGAACGAAGCGACAAGCGGCGATAACGACGCGCGCCTTTCGAGTGACGCGTGAAAGGTCCTTAATGGCCCGTCTATTTTCGCGTATTGCCGTGGCTTTCGGATGGTGCGCGGAAAAATACTCGGAGCCGAGCACCGGCGGCCTCGACTGCGTTGTAATGCGACGATGCAACGGATTTCCGATCGGTGCATCCCGCTAACATATTTTCCAACTTGGAGCGGGGAACATATTTAGCTCCTTGCACCAGCGCGGAGTGCTTTTACAGAGGACACGCTTCGTTTCTCACGCCCACCCGCTTACAATAATTTTTTAACCACCCATGGTTCGAATTGTATCCGCGAATAAACTTGCAGGAGGGTTACATCGATATTTCAGCTTGATGGTGCTGTCTAGGAAGACGTGGTATGTCTAGGAAGATTTCAAACGAAATTAGAATACGATAGAGATATGATATAAAGTCCAGGTACGACGGTCGAAATCCCAAGACCCATCTTCCCCCTGAAAGTCCGAGCTCCGGATAGTGCGCCATCGTTGCCTATGAAAGGCCCTTAATGGCGCGTCTATTTTCGCGTATTACCGCGGCTTTCGGTGGCAAGCGGCAAAAAAACGGCCGACGGCAGTCTTGGTTGATCCTGAGCCGCGCGTTATAACGCGAACGATGCCACCGGGTGCACCCTATTAACATATTCCCCAGCAAAGAGTAGTAAACTCTTTTCTTCCCCGTGCACGGCCACGGGAACGCCGCTATAAATGGTACGTTGATGGGTTTGCGCGGAGCGTCAACGCTCGCGGCCAGGGTTAGAGGTAGGCGCGCATTACAAATGCTAATGGGAAGCGCATAGTAGATGTTCCGCATAGAATACATTACCGTCTCGTGCCTGAGTCATTAGCCGCGAAAATACGAAATTTACCGGGCGCAGAGCGTACGTCGTAAGCGGCGTTCATTTTGTCCGACCGGGGACGATTTTTCCATGTACAGTGCCTGGATCGTCCGTGGCAGGACACCTCGTTCTACTTATCCTCGCGTGAGCAGCTTCGCAAAGGTTTTCTCGATGGAGTTTCGGGCGTTCTCTCGGATATATACGTATACATATATATATTTTATATTTTATTTATATACCCCAGCTTTTGGTTAGCTTTAATGACCGCGCTACTGCGTATCGCGCACGAGCTGTGATCATTATTCGCGATGGAGAGAAATATCGAAATAATCGTAACGCCAGGCGATCGTCGAAGGTAGTACCGTGGTGTTGTCGGGTAGTTAAAAGCGGGGGGGGGGGGCAATGCGCAAATCAAATATTGGGAGCAGGATGAACGCGATCCCTGATTTTATTCCGGAAGCCGGATACAACGCGGTTCGATAGGATCCGGACGATGTTTAACGATATCGTATCTTGGTGCATCCGGTGGCCAACAGCTGGCACGACGCTGTGGTGCGTAGGTACGATTAACGAAATTTTATCCGCAATTACTACGCCGCCGGAGTCGATGGTAGAAAATGTTCGAACCGCGGTATACGGGCTCTAGGCGCCTATGAAACGTTGACAATTGGTTGATGGTCGGTCGCTGGGAATCCATTGGAAATTTAATTACAGGGACGTGCGTGATTCCTTTCACGACAATGACCGCGAGCAATTTTTAATTAACACGCGCGACAAAGTGAACAAAAATGAGACGGGCACCGATCGATGGCTCGTCACGGTAACCGCAGGCCTTTGGTTATTCTCGCCTCACAGTCAACTAACGAAGACGACGAGGAACAAATTAATTTGCGGGTTACGACGGAGAAGGGGAGATATTTTTTCCCCTCTTTGGATTTATCGATAAAGCCCGATCACGCTTGCCGGCAACTAATTTAATCGGAACGCTGCGAGAAATTATTATACCTCGGAAATATTATCATACCCGTATTTAATTATTTTTCTCGACTTTTCGCGATACGCCACGCTCATTTGGGTTTCGGTTTTACGACTTCCACGTATCGAGGTATTGTATAAAGCGCGAATAACTTGGGAAATTATCTCGTGATACGTATAAATATTTAGGAAGGAAAGGATCGATAAGCGTGGCGAACCAGCACGTACGGCGTTGTTAAAGCAATAATCCACGAGTCGAAGGTAGCATTTACGTCGTATTCGAGCATACTTGATCGACCACCTTTTGAAACTCCGGGCATACTTCACCCCGCGACATAAACAAACCACCACCACAGATGCTCGAAATCCCTCAACTACATCAAAGATTCCAGAAACACCACGAGGTCGACGCGGAACACCGGGATCCATAAAGAAGCGCTTAAAGCGCTAGGCATATATCAGAAAGTGTAGCTCGAAACGCAGAGAGCTTTTTTATCGTCCAACTATTTTGCAAACCTACTTTCGAGTCACGCGTCTCGCGAATTTCAAAAGGACATTATTCCCTTCTAAATCGCCGGTACACGATACCGCCGTCCTAGCCTCGCATACGTAATTCCACGGATCCGAGCGTCGTTAAGTCTCTCAAAGGCAGCTATCTCTCGGAGAATGAAAAAAATCCCAGCATCGATACAAGGGTCTCCGCGTTATCGAACACTTACGAGAAGTGGCGAGGGTCCGCGAGAAAGTGAAAAAAAAAAACGCGCAAACGCGGCCTACGCTAAACGATCCAGCCAGCGTGTACCCACCAGTCCGACACTTTTACAGACGCCACTATCCCGCGACTCGTCCGAGCGCTGTTTCCAGCGGTACATTCCTCCATGGCAGAGGTCCCTCCTCTCATCCCGGCTGCTCGAAGCCTTCGACGGTCCGCCATCGTTCCCAGGCGCGCTGGGCGCACGGTGTAATGCCTCTCACTCGCGAGCTTTTTGCGAGGGGCGCCCAAAAACGGCGCGGCTGGGAAGAACGGATGTCCTCTCGCGAATCTCCAGGCAGGGCGCTTCGCGCGCCCTCGGTATCCGAATCGTCGGACCTACCCTCTCTTCCGCCAGCTCGGGGGGAAGCAAGGAACGGGGCTCCCTCCCCCCACCGCCCGGGCCGCCCCTCCAGCCCGGCGAACCACCCCTCCAGCCACCATCGCCACTGCCGCCGCCGCCGCCGCCGCGATACATTGCGATACACGGCTCTTGTCTCCATCCGTACCTACCACGGACCTCCGCGGAATCCGGACGCACCGCTGGCCCTCTTCTCCGTCGTCCTCCACGGCAGTTCCTTCTCCTCCGTCTCCTCCTCTACCCGCTCCTCCTCCTCCTCCTCCTCCTCCACCACCTTCTCTTCCTCCCGGGCGCAGTGCCCTCCTGGAAAGTGACCAGCCTCCTCCTCCTCCTCCTCCTCCTCCGCCTCGCGCCTCGAGCAGCCTCGCCGGGCGTAAACACAACAACGCGGCTCGACGACGCACGCGTAGAAGGGCCCGGCCAAAGCGCGCCGATATCCTCTTCCATCGGCACGATCCCGCGGGAGCTCTCTTGGCCCGAGTCGCAGCCGGTTCCTCGCGGAGGTGTCCCCGCCGAGTCGTGAAGCGTGCACGCGCCGCCACGGATCGCCCTGGTCTGGCCGAGAGAGGGAGCGAGAGAGCACGTGTCTCGGCGCACCGTGACGGCATCCTCGAGGAAGACCCGAGGATCCTTGGGCAGAGGAAGAGCTCCGAGTCGCGTCTGGAGGTGCAGTGAGTTTGCGAGTTGTTCTTCGGGTGTCGCCGGGAGGAGTATGCTTAAGGTGCACGAGTGATCCTCGGTGCGCGCGGAGTGTCGAGTAAAAGTTGCGTCGTAAGGAGCGGAGGCTCCTTGCTGGAGGGTTGTATACTTGGAGGCTCCTTGCGAGCGCCGATCCTCCGTCGGGTTCTTTTTGGATAGTGTACCGCCGTATATCTCTCCTCGACATCCTCGCTGTTTCCCAGTGAAGTGAACGGGATCCTGGGTGAGGCTCTTGGGTTTCTCGAGAGAGAGAGAAAGAGAGAGAAAGAAAGAGAGAGAGAGAGAGAAAGAGAGAGAGAGAGAGAGAGATCGTCGAGACCGAATCGAGGCTTCTTCGGGTACTTGCGTCGAAGGCTATTCCGGGAGGGTAGGGGCGTGTATAAAGAGAGGGCTCGAGCGAGCGGTACTTTCGATTCGTCCCCGGGTTGGCGAGGAAGAAAGTCGTATTCGCGCGGAGGCCACTCCGACGAGTGATATCGACGCCGAAGCGCGGTGCCTCGAAGCGACGGGGACAGCGGAGGAGAAAGTAGTCGAACTCAAGGTAGTGCGAGCCACGTGAAACTGGTCGGCATTTCGCCGGGCCATACGGCTGGCGAGAGGCTCGAAACCCCCTGGTTTCCCGCGCACAGCACGAACCGAGCACACACAGGCACCCCGACCAACCAACCGACGAGTCGACCCACCGCCACCAACCCCTACACACAACAATCCAACGAAGCATCCCCCACTCTGAATCGCACAACAGCCTGAGCGGAAGTGCTAGTCAGTCGGCGAGCGACCTTCCAACATTACGGGTTAGGTTCCCTCTTTTTCCTCCCGCCGTGTCTTCCTCCTCATCTCCACGATCGTGGGAGGACGCCTCGCTCAGTCGCAATCCGACGCGAAGGAAGAGGAGAAAGGAGGCGAGGAGCGTATCGCCGATCACGGCGCGTCGCGAGTTCACGATCCTCCCTTTTTAATCTCCACGGATTTAAGCCTCCGACGCACCAGCGCGACCGACTCGTCGAGCGCCGAGCACGAGGATAGGCATCGGGATTTAAGTGGGGAAAAGGCGATCCCGACGGTCGCTCTACGAGGAATCTCGTTCGTTCGACGAGAGGTGCGCGTCGTGCCGCTGCGACATCGCCGCGAGTTATCCTCCAGAGCTATCGTGCGGTAGAAGTGTTTTCGACGATCGAGAGGTGCTTCTTCGTGGTCGATCCTCGATACCCGCGGGTACACGCGTCGAGGCCGTCGCGAGGAGTATTTCGAAGTTTCGCGCGGATGAGACTCGCCGGATGCGGGCCGCGCGGACCGTATAAACTGGTGGACTAACGAGCGTGCCTTCGAGATCCGCATCGAGTGCCGGCGCGGAATCGCCGGACATTTGCATCGGTTCGCGAGAGGACTGCCGAGAGACGTCGCCGCGGCGCCGACAGGAATGACGTGACACGCTAAACACGCCAGGAGATCGAGAGAAGAACGAAAGCGCCCGTGCACCCCTTTCGCCCGGTCCTTCGAGGCTCGGCCAGAGAGTCAACGCCGCGATCGCTTCCGCATCCTCCCCCGCGTGCGCCCTTCCCGCGAGAAAAGCCCGAGGAACCTTTGTAGACGCACCGCCAAGGAGAGATCCTCCTCCTTGCTCCTCGACAAGCGGCGAGAGAACTCCGCGACGAGCCCCCGCGACGAGGTATCCGCGCCGACCACGTGGCCAGGAGCGAGCGACGGACGCGCGTAGAGTTGCCGGGAGATACACACCGAGGTAGAGGGCTCCTGTATCTCGTCCTTCACTCCGGCACCTCACCGCGAGCAAACACCCGGGAGAAACACCGCGAGACACTCCACGAGCGCGAATCGGTTTACTCGCGAGGAGACCGAGGAAGAGCGGTCGGAAACGTTCCTCGCGCGAGTCTCCTGCGTAAACCGCAACCATCAAGGCCACGAGCGCTTCCCTCGAGCCCCTATCGCGATTTATTCGAATCGACGAGGGACGAGGTCGAGTGTAGGGATCGTCGAAGCGGAGCGAGCCCAAGGGGCGGAAGATCGAGGCGAGAGAGTCTCGAGGAGGAGCGAGCAGCCGAGCCGGTGAGCGGACGACAAAGGGCCAAGGGTCGGGAACGATTAGCCGGAAGGTCGGAGAGTCGGTCGCCCCCCGGAAGGCCGCAAAGTAGCAAGATCCCGCCCGCAGGCGATCGTGAGCTCAAAGAGGCCCAGGTCGACGCGGTGCAGGCCGGCTCGACGGTCGGCGTCGATAGGTCGTACCAGGCCCCCCAGCAAGGAGGGTGGGTGCAGTGGTGCAGTGGTTGCAGGCGGGCCAGCGGGGTTGGGGTGGCCTCGTCCACGGGCGCCTTGGCACCGAGCGCACCGGGCCCCGGGGCTGCGGTGGTGGGTTGCCTGGTTGGGGTGTACCCGTGCTCTCCCTCCTCCACGGGGCCCAGGGGCCCCCTGACTCACCACCTCCAGGCTCTCCCCAGCCAGCAACAGCCGATCGGTTCCTGTCGTGCCTGTTGCTGCGTGCATAGTAATCACCAGCCAGCTTCGGTCCAGCTAACCAGCCAGCGGGGCGGCCTATCGCTGAGGGTAGCGAGGGTGGCGTCCACCACCTCCGTCCGAGCCGCCCCCTACGCCCACCCCCAGCACCAGGGGCTGGGGCAGGAGTGCAGGTAATGATAAATCACTAAACGTATATTGTAGCTTCGCTTCGACACGTATAGTACCACCCTACTACTACTACCACCACCATCACCACTACTACTTCTACTACTACTACTACTACTACTACTACTACTACTGCTAGTACCACTACCAATACTTCTACCTCTACCACCACCACTACTACTACTACTACTACTACTACTACTACTACCGCCACATCCGCTTCCACTCTGCTCGTCGGTCGTCCTCGGCAGTGCTTGACAAAGTTGAATATCATAAGTGTAACCGTATACGTAGTAGCGCGTCGAAGTAAACAAACAAACAAAAAAAAAAACAAAACATACGGTTGAAGGAGTAAAAGAGTTACCCAAATCCAAAAAACCCACGAAAAAGGTGTAGGGAGGAGACGGGGGCATTGGGTGGAGGTGGTGCGCACATCCTCGGCAGCCCGATGCTGTTCGTCCCGTTCACGGTGCCCACCTTCCCCGCGACGCATCATCAGACGACCCACCCTGCGCATCAGACGCATCATCAGCAACTGCAGGCCACCAACCAGAATCCGGTGCAACAGCCGCAGCAGCTCACCCAGCTTAATCAGCTGAGCCACCTGAATCACCAAGGCATCGTGCCGGCCACTACCAATCAGCCGACCATACACAGCACTAGCTGTTCGCCGCAGCAACAAGCGACGACACCGAACAAGGTAAAGACGATTACACGATGGCTTCCGCGCGCTCTGATCTTCCGTCCAAAGATCGTGCGATACCTAGTTTGCTTCGCATGGGCCTTGTAGGGGAGCCTGGACGATTGTTGAAGGAAACTGCGGGACCGGTTGGGCGATGGGAAACCGGTCGAGGTTCTACGACTTTGACCTTCCTCGATGCGCTTGTACGCGTCGTACGATCTTGCCCTCCGAGAGTCTTACGATTAGCTCTGTATAACGCGAGAGATCAGCGGCGGAGTGTTTCCCCAAAGTCCGCAGGTTGACGCGGAGTTGGCTCGAGATCCTCGAAGCGTTTGCGTTAGACCACGAGTTCCCTTGCGTGTGACGCTGTGCGTTACGTTGAACGATACGTGCATGAGAATTATTTTTCTTTCCGAATAATTAGAATGGAAAGCATTACGGATCGAGTGGGTTTTTGTACTCTTTTTCTGGCTTTTATCGCGATGCGAGAGGTGAAGGGGGAGGGGAAGGATGTATGAAGCATGATTATCCGCTTTTGCGTAATTAAAGTCGGACGTTTTCACGTTTGTAGCAACGAAGTTCCGTTCGTATAAATAATCCGGTTTGGTGTTTATTCCCCCTCCGTGGTTATATCGAGAGGCTCGTGAGCATAGTTTAACGATAATATTTACTATGCCGCTAACATCGATTGTTTCATAATTAATAAGCTGCTATTGGGGTTCTTGTCAACCCGATCGACAAAATCATTAATTATTTCTTACCGTTGCTCCGGTTAATTGCGGGGCATGCACAGAGCGTTAAGTGTCGCTGTTAACGCGCACGATTGATCGTTAGCGTTCCTTTTTATCTCGGGGGAGGGGGAGTCGTAGAATTATGTAGGAAAATAATTATTTTCAACGCGATGGCGGTACGGCCAGTTTTCGACGATATCGATAAAACGTACCTCATTAATATTAGCTTTGACAATTATCGAATACTTTGATCGTCGCACGACTGAGCGCTTCGTAAAATAGATGACCGAAAAATATGCCGTGCAATTTATCTACGGCGCCTGCAACGATTATGAAAATATCATAGTGTATAAATTTCGGCGACAGTGCCGAGGCCGTTTATCACCGTGTTACCAGAATCCCAATTCGATGATTTACATATCACTGGTTCGATTCAGTTCCTTCGGTCGTACGTAAAATCGGGACTAACCAACTATAAATAAAATAACAATGCGCCCGCAATATTATTTGTCGTCTACACTCCTCGTTTTTTGCCAACGCTCGCCAGCACCAAAAATTACGCTTTACGGTCAAACTAAAAAAATACCTACGTACCAACATGGTAATTACGAGTAATAAAATTCAGGGAAATTATTACGCATACACATAGAACCCGATCTACATTGTAGAGATGTTCGCGCAACAAAGTCCCCTATAGAAATATCCTCGACACGGCAAAATCCTGCTTTTCAAAGCACACCAGGTCGATCCATTCGCATTACCTTGAAGCGAGTGTTTACCTCTGTCGCACAGACGAATCGTCTTTAGCAGAAATCGTGACGAAACTTGGCCGGAGTCTGTCTGGCACGAGCCTTCGCCTTGATCGCGTCCTCTCGAACGTGGCCAGCCAGTGTTGTGCCTATCGAAGCTCGAGCATATCGCATCCTTGTTTTCGCCTCGTGTCAGCCGCCTCCATGCGGCTTCTTGCTCTCCGTTACCGGCCACCGGCGTCGTATTGCTTCCTTCATTCTTCTCGCCCGCGTTTCCTCGCAGCGACGCGCTTTTATTATCCTGGCTGGGATTCAAGTCAATTTTCTTCGGCGTACCATAACTCGCCGTGGGAGTTTCTCTCGCGGAACTGCCGTCGAGACACGCCGGGAGCGCGGCGCTGCCAGAGACTACGCGGTTTAATTCTTAAAGTCTGGCAATCGCCGGCCAGCGTTTCCTCCGCGGGAGACTCGACCCTCTCCGCTCTCTGGCGCCGACACGCCGATCGCCAAGAAAGACCCATCGCGACCTTTGTCTTGGGCCCTTAATTGGGTTATTCGCACCACGATATATATCGTAAAGATGTAGTCGGTGATCTTTGCCCAGAATATGGGTTTGTTGGAAGGAGATACGGGTTTCTAAAATAACGCAAGGTTAAACGAAGTTTGTTGCTTTCTTCTTTGCGCCTTTCGTACATTCATCGTCATTTCCTCGAACGTATTCGAATTTGTGTAGATCGTTAAAGCAATGGGATATGGATTACGATGATTTTCGGATAACGATAAGAGTTTAGGCGGTGCGAATCAACTTTGAACAGATTCAAATTATAGATAGGTAAAAAGATACCTTTTGAGAAAGGCGTCGGCACAAACGTCGCACTAAACTCGACCGCTAAAGTACCTTAAGAAGTGTACCCCGTGTACACGTGTGTAAATATACCGAGCGTGTACTTATTTAGATATGACTGTGTACTTTACCACGGTGCAGAATATACCTATGCGCAAGGAACGCGCACTGTACGCGACATGTATCCCGAGGTGCATGCATATGTACCCCTCCATGTACACGGTGTGTACAGTACGCGCATGTATACACGAGTACAGCCCTATAGAATACTCGTGGCCGTTATTTGCTCATACGTGTACAGCGCGAGGAGCATGCGTGCGCGAATGCGATCGAATTAATATATATTACGTGCCAATTATTGCCAAGGCGCGCTATTTCGAGCGGCAACAATTATTTCGCCATCGCAAAATGGGATATTGTTGCGCGACTGGAATAAAAAAAAGGGCATTCGTTAATATCGCGAGTGGAGGCAAAAGTTAAATCCACACTGAGCTCGCGTTTTCAGAAACGTCTTTTGAGAATCTCAGGGCGAAGCAGCCCGTGAACGTCAGCCATGCACCTCGGCCGCAGAAGTGCAATATCGGGGTTACGAAAGCGGGGTTGGTATTGCTATTCGAATCACCAGACCGACTCCACGGCGCAAACGACATTGCCTCGTTGTCTCAAAGCAAATCTCGCCAATCTAAGAGAGAAAAGAAGCGGCCCTCTTTCCTCCGCCTCCCACGCTCGATCGTGTTTACGATACGTCGCGCACCGCACCCGGAGCGTTGGGAGGACGCCGATAATTACGCATTATTATTGGGCCGAAATGGAAATTCGCGCAAAGGCTATGCCCGAAGATAAGCGGGAGGCACGTTCTCGTCCAATAAAGGGTTAGAACTTTGCGAGGTGCCCCTTTGTAAAAGGCCGAAGAACGAAGAGGCCGCGACGCCGTGGGGCGGGGGAGGAATAGCAGAATTTCTAAAGCGAGGGAAATGGCTGGTACCCGGGCAGGAGCCGCGGGTAGAAGGAGTACGAAGACTTCGAGAGTTGTTCGCGTAACTTTATTAATTAAAGGCCGTTAGTCCTTGTTGCTCGATACACCTTATATACCTGCCACGGTCGTGGCTCTCTCGTACAAAGAAGAACGAGCTCCTCGTTCTTCTTCGTCCGCTCTGCCCCCTCCCTGCCCCTCGGTGCTTCCTTCGACACGGTTTCCCGCGTATCGATCATCGTCAATGTCCACCGGGGCTTCCGATAGATCCGACCTAACGATATTACTCCTCGCGTGATTGTCCTTTTTTACTCCTCCTAGGCACCGTCACTTTTGACGCTCGTCCAGCGAGACGAGCCTCGGCCCAGGACGTCCTTGCTCGGTCCATTCTTCGAGATTATCGAGGAAAAGTTTTATTTATCGCAGAGCCCCTCGACGAGGAATTGGAGGATCGACGAGCCAAGCTCGCCGTCGAAATTGCTCCACGTATATATATATATCTTGTTTAGGAATTAATTGACCGAATCGAGCGTTCGGCTAATACGCCGTGTTATTTGAAGATTAATCCGGGGGATTGTGTTTTTGGTGTATGAACAATGGGCGGTGATATACGCGGCGCGTTATTATAGGGATTACAGGCGACCGTGGCTATCGTGGGTTATAGATCAAAGGATACCTCGGTCTAAAATTGCGGCAAGTCGTGGCTAACGAGAAAACGTTTCACGAACATCTTTATGTCACTCGATACTTGACGCTTCCTTCGGCCCAACTTCCGCGTATCCATCATCATCAATGTCCACCGTCGCTTTTTGCAGCCCGGACACCGGCGACGGGACAAACACACGTTCCTGGCGCGGACACAGTTCTATCCACCCAATACATTTACATCGTAAACCCTCCTTCGGCCAGTGCTAAAATTTTCAAACCCAGACTCGACCAAAGTGCTCGAACGCGAGAGCCATTTCGGAGATGGACGCGAAACGTCCTCCAAATCTCGAAGGTTACGCTCCTATAAGATCCACCACCGAGATCCACGACCCTTCTGAATACACAGCATCGCGATACTCGCAAAACACCGGGAGAAACCTAACGAAAGTGAAGGAGGGCTCCCGTTTACGAGGAATTCGTCTAATAAACATATCACTCGGCACCGAGAGAAAGTTCCGCGGCCATTCCACGCCCAAAGAGCCCGAGAATATCCGCCCAGCTTTCAACCGAAGGACAGCCCGCGAGCATAACACCAGTGGCAGGGAGACAAAGGCGTCGAGGAACGACACCGCGCTTCCAGTCGCGAAGCTCGTCGAGTTAAACAGCCGAAGCTATACACGCAAGGCCGCACATCGGTCCGCGCAAAGGAGCAAAACGTAACGAACAATAAGAATCCGCACGTGGTGGGCCGAGGCACGTGCTCGTCGGAAGTCGGTCCTCGCCTTCTCTCGCTCGTCACGTGCACCGGGCCCTCGCTTCCTCCCTCTGTCTCTGGACGTCTATTAATGTTCTCGCGCGAAAAATATTACGCGAGAAAGTAATTATGAGGCAACGTAACCCGCAGGGGGCAAAGGAGGGGGGGGGGAGAGGTGGCAGAAGGCGAGCGGCAAAGGACAACCGGTTAGCGCTTGCCATAATTAGGAAATTGCTTTTCGCATGGTAAAAATGTATCGTGGCGAAGAAAGCGCAGAAGGAACTCATTATGGGAGTGGTGGCAGGGGGGTTGGTCGGGGCTCTGCGGACGGTGCAGACAGGAGGGAGTGTGGAGGGGAGGGGTGGAAGGAGGGAAAGCAAGGTAGGGAGACAGAGAGAGAGAGAGAGAGAGAGAGAGAAAGAGAAAGAGAGAGGGGGTGGAAAAGAAGGGAGCGCGGGGAGATCCGCCGTTTTGAAGGGAAAGCGTGGAGGTTGCTCGCAACGTGGCGAGGGCGGGAGGGGGGCGAGAGGGAGGGTCGAAGAGCGCGCGAGGGGAAGATCAAAGCACTGGAGATGATTTCATTACGACACGCCACTCGTCTACTACGTTGAAATATCAAAAGAGTGGCGGCCTCGTAGAGGCGCACCGGTCGGCGCGGCGCGTGGAAGTTTTCTGCACAATGCTTTTCTTGTCAGATTAAAGAGAAAGGAAAAGGACAGCGGCGGGTTGCGGAAGGAGTGAAGGAGGAGGGGGGGGGGGGGGAGAGGAGAAGAAGAAGGAGGAGGGAGCGGAAGAAAAAGTCGGAGCACGAAGTAACCCTCGACGTTCTGATTCCAAGCTCTGCTCCCTTTGCCCGGAGGGAAGAATATTATTAGCTCAAGCTGCTGCCTATTGTCGAAATAAGTTCGGCCGAGACGCCGGATAGAGATACGTATCCAGTACACTGGCTCTACCGTATTCGGAAGGTCGTGGAGATTTACGGGGACAGGGAGCAATACGGGGATTGCTTTCTCGCTTATTCTTTTTCTTTTAATCGATTCAACCTACCTCCAGGTGGAAGACCAAGAATCGCGATCCACGTTACTTCCGATAACTCGTTTATCCGCTCGTTTCAATTACGCGTATAAAACTGGTATGTCTGTTTAAAAAACGAGAAGATTCTCGGACCTCGTAGAGAGTTCTTCGAGGTCAAGATCGTTCTTACGATCGGATCGTTAATAATCGACATTAGTCCTACTCGCGTTTAACGCGAGTTTAACATTCTTCTCGTTCGTTTTCACCGCGTTGGCACTACCGTGGCTTTCCTCGTTGCATTGGCGGTCCTTCGTTAACCGAAAGAGGATATTTCCGGTGAGAGCAGAGCTCGACCGCGCGTGGAAATCCAGCGGACTTTTGAATCTCTTATTTCTCCCGAATAGCGGCACCCGATAAGCACGCGTATCGGATACACGCGAGATTCCAGGGGAAACGCAGAAAGTTCTCGCTCTAACTAGAAATACGATATCCGGCCAACGGCGGAGAAGTGTTACTATCGCGCAACACGAACCTCCGTGCAGTGGAGGACCTTCGAGGCAGAGCAACACTCTAGCGGGGCGTCGTTCGCAAAAAGCGATCGAGATATCCACCGCTCAAAATTATTCGCGCTGCCAAAATCCACGCAAAACTCTTCCGCCCTCTCCCAGAACGATCGCATGCCGAATCGTTACATCCAAAGTACGCGTATGACGAGAAAACTCGAAATCTCACTCAGACTCGATCTCCCCAATCCGCTTTCCCTATGTCACCGAAAAGCGTCCTCGTCGAAGTATCAAAGCTCCTTCCTTTCTCTCCGCCAATACCTACCCAAACTCGTTCCCATCGAGCCCCGCTGTTTCGAGGTTCGCTCCGAACGAGGCGAAATCGCACGCTTCCCGTGGAAGCATTTAGGGGCGCCTCGAAGCCCGTAGCGCGGTGCGGAAGTCGAAAGAAGGGGTACCACTCGACGCCACCGTGCCTCCCCTACCCGGGGCAAGTCTCTCTCTCTCTCGATGCTTTGCGTTTTTAATATCCCGCCGGTTCCGGGCCGTCTGCCGGGCGTTTACGGTCCTCGAAACTCGTATCCACTAACAACGAACACCCGGAGAATTACGCTCAAAAGCGAAGCCCGCAAGGGACACGGCGCAATTCCGGAGGAGCGGGAGGCGGTGGGTGGGGGGATTTCAATAGCGCGGATACTTTCAGATCGATGTGCAACGTCGTTTAGCTTCCGCGCTATCGTGCGCCGCGAGCCTCGGGCCGTGCGCCCGCCGGACGGCCGAGTAATTAAAACGAAATTCGTAAAAAAGAGCCGGCCGGCCGGGTGTAATGGGTACAACGCAGCGGGAACCATCATAAAATTTTACAAATGAGCGTACCGAAGCGCCGGCTTACGCGGACCACGTCGCTGCCAGCCCCCTCCCCGCTCCGGGCCTCGGCTCCGGGGGCGAGGGGAGGGCAAAAATAAAAAGCGAGACGCCAAACGCGGGGGCAGAAAAAGGGGGAGAGAGCTGTGGCCGCCACCTCCGTAACGCGCTCTCCTCGCCGTCCGTACCGCGGATACAAACAAACAGGCGGGTCATACAGGCGAAGTAACAAATGCCGGGCATTTACATTTAGCGGCGAGGGCGCGCTCCGCCCCTCCTGTGCCTTTATCTCTTCCTCTCATTATTCCACGCTCTCTTTCCCAGATCGCTCTACGCTGTCCTCCCCCCCCCCACCCCTCCCTCCCGCTCTCTCTTTCTATTTCTCCACGATACCTCCCCGCTCATCGCCCTCCCGCGATCTTGGTACGTATTTTTCACGCCTTCCTGCCCTTCCTCCGCGCGTTGATTTTCCGATCTCTTTTCCGTGTTTTTCTTGCCCCCTCGTCCTCCTTGCCGGCGCATGCATTATCCATCGCTCTCCCGCTTCCTCTATGTTCTTGCCCTATCGCGATATCTCGAACCCCCCCCCCCCCTGTCTTGCGCTCTCTCCTTTTCTCCCGGCTCGCGCCGCCTCGTTATATTTCCCTCGTGTCACTGCCTCTCCTATTTTCCTCCCGCTCGCGCTCCTCTCCTTCCTCTATCTCGCCCTTTCGGCTCTCTTCTCCCGCATACTTCCCTATCGCTCCCCTGGCAACCATCCGCTGCTCCCTGCCTCTCTCCCCGGCGGTGTTTTGTAAACGCGTAGATTGCATTATGCACGCCGAACTTCCTTCGCGATGGTCCGCGTTGCTCGAAAATTTTCCGTGCCCCCGCGTTAATCTCCGCGTAATCGACGACACTCGCCAGGGCGGCGATGCGCGGCCCTCCGCCCTTTAGGTTCATCGAGCGAGCCGCTCGCGTGGAGCGCCGACGCCTCGACTCTCCTCGAGAGGATCGACCGACGTACTAGGGATCGAGATGGTCCTTAATGCGGTCTATGTTTTGCAAGCACCCGCTCGAGGGTCGCTCGCTTCGTATATCGTTGCGATACGCTCCTGGCTGCGCTGGCAAAACTGTTTTCCCGCAAGGATCCTATGGTTCGTCGTATGGACGATAGAAGGAGCGGATGGACGAGCGGGATTTAGACGATTTTTTCCCATTCTCGTAGGTCAGTACAGAAATTCGATTTCATTCGTTGGATGGAAGCTCGCGATTTTACTATTCCGATTCGATTTCGATATTATCTCCATTCCGGGGAATCGTTTGTACCGATAGGAGGTGGTAGCTAAGTAAAACACAGCCGTGTATCGCGATAACGACGAAAGATCGCTGGCAGGTTGGCTCTCTCGCAGAACTCCGTTCGTTTTTGAAAAGTACGAGACGCGCGAGTTACGCGAGAGACGCGTACCGAGCGATGGCGCGGCTAAACGAATGAAAATCGCGAAGCCTGTGCAGTCGCATATGCCTTGATCGCGAAAGCGGCGGTACTTTGAGCCCCGCCGACGGGAATCGCTGGTAAGCGGGCGTTCATTCGTAATTGCGGTTCCCTATTACCAGCAGACTATGTTTTATCCGTTATATAATACGACGCGCGTGATTGTCAATTCGATATGCATTACGGGCGAAAACGAGACAGAAAATTGATGGGCGTGTGGGGGCGAATATGCAAAAGAGAATTTGGCTAATAGCAACGATCGGCCTTTACCCGTCCACCGAATTACGGACATCCTTCTCTGGCTGGTGCCTACGAGCGTCCAATTATTTCACGTTAACCACCCGATTGTCGTCCATCGGTGTGCAGTGATACTTCTATCGCGAAATAAGCCGTGGCGTGGCCCGCTCGCCGCCGCCGACATTCTGCTTAATATAATTACAAAGTATCGATCCCATCTGTTATAAGCGCGAGGGGGGTGAAAAGAGGGGGAGCCTGCTAAACGTTTTGGCTAATGTCATTATCCAATCTTGAAGTGCACGTTCCGTCTAATACATTTACAACTCCTCCGCGTCGCGGTGCTCGGAGTTGCTCTTATCGCGGGGGATGGGGGCGGGGGGAGGAACGCGGGAAAGATCGTCGAATCGAAAGCATTCGAGGATACGATAATATCCGAGCGGTCCTGAAGCGAGTTACTTGCTATTCATGGCGCATCGATACCGGAAACAATTTCTCATTCTCCACGCCGGGGCTGAGAGGGGGGAAGAACGTCGATAAATCTCGACGAAATTAAAGCGCACCATAATCGGTCAGCTGGCATTTTTTAACCGGCGTAATAAATCGTCCGCGTGCTACGGTACGGGCATTATATCGATCGCCTTCACCTGGCCGACGCATATTTTTATTTCGTCACAGACTCTTGCACCGTTCGCCCTAAATTCGCGAGGGAGGAACGATATTAAAGAGCGCGGCCTGACTTATTAAAGGTCTCGAGAGAGAGAAGTACGGTTACACCGACAAAGGCGAAGCTCGTACTCGGCGAATTCGAGAAAAGTGAATATTCGGGTCTCGAGGAGCCGAGGGCCGAGGGGCGGCGCGATTTTTCGTAGGTCGAAGGTGGCGGAGCCGTTATGCGCGAAGCGCTTTGCTTTCATCGAGAGCGGGGCCAAGAGCGGCGCCGAATCGCAATCAATTTTTTGTCTTTCTTCCCCGGCCTCCAGCCGGCCCTTGTTTCGCTCGCGGTCCACTCGCCTCCATCCCCATTCCTTTTGCTCTCGTTCCGAGCGGAGCCGTGCGCGGCCTGGACCGTGTTTCGTTCGCTCGCTCGTTCGTTCGTTCGTTCGTTCGTTCGTTCGTTCGTTCGTTCGTTCGTTCGTCCGCTCATTCGTTCGGGATGGCTGGCTGGCGTTACCCCGTGCAACCGGAATTTGCATCCCGGATCCCGCTATTTGCATTTCAATTCCGCGAGACTCTCAGCAACGCCGCCGTCATCGCCGCTGCCAAACGACGGTTACAAATATAAATACTCTGGTAAATTCTATAATTAATAATACGGCCCTGACGTAAGCGTTGGGTGGCATACGGATGGTTTGTAAGATCGATGTAAGCTCGAATCGGAGATAACACCGAGGAGTGCACGAGTGCCATTCTCGCGGTAACTAATAATCTATGTCGTCGCCAGAATTAGAAATGTCTAAGGAATTAGAAATGTCTAAGGGTGTGCATGGTGTATTGTTGGAAGAGAGAGATTCGATTGTAGGGCAGAGATATTACACCGCTCGTCGGATGACGAAAGCTAATGACACTATACTTCCGCAAATCCTACTTATTTTTAATCGCAAGAAACCCGATCGTACCGCTGTTACGACGACTCGTGACCTTTACGTGCTCGCGACTGGCTCTTAACGATGACCGTCCTCGCAGTGCCCTAGACAGTGGCCCAATCAAGTACTTTCCCACACTTCCACACCCACGCACACACACGCGCGCTTTTACACGTCGAGAGCCTAGGACACTCGAACTTCCTATGCGCCTTGCACACATATTCTTACGGCGAACGAGGCGGCCTTCCGTCTCCAAGACCGCGCTATTCTTACGATAGATTATTTCCACCCTACACTCGGCACCCTCTTCCTCAGAAACGTGTACATTTAGTCCCAAGGCTCTCGATACGTGCCAGCTTTAAACTCTCGGCGAGCCATTATAGACATTATCGCGCCGGGCATCCTAAAGGCCCGTATCAAAGTCCGAATCTGTATATCGTAACCCCTAACTCTTCTCCCATTAAACTGGCCTAGTTCTAAACATCGTTATCGGAGCGATGCATTATTAGTTTTGCATCCAATCTGAGAATCGAGGAGCCACGATACATCGTCAAATTCGAGAGGTCAAGTGTCGCGCGGGGCTTTCCCTCGCGACGCTTTGACTTCTGTATTCCCGTCGGTGCGAGCGATCGGGGAAAACCTATTTCGCGCTAATCAAGACAAAACGCCTTCCGTAAGAGCGGCGTATCTCCCGAGCATCGGCTTATATCGAATGTACCATCCACCACCTTACGGCGACTTCCCGGAAACTACCAAAGTTCGCCCGCAGACGGGCACGCTCGCGTTTACGCGCGCAACAAAAACGTTAATGCGACATCTCCCCTAAAGTTCGCGTCGTAGTATATTCGGTGATTTATCTACGCCGCTAAACTGCAGTATCCACGTACACCAGACCGGCATGGTAGCTACTCCCCGATTAGCTGTAAACCGATCCGGGGAGCGGGCGAAGAGCGCCGGTGTAAAACAAAGACCGCGATCTTAATACCCTTAAGGATAGGCGAGTTAACAACGCAATCTCGGCCTCGCGTCTCCTAAGAATCTCGGCGCTGCGCGTCAAAATCCTCCAGGATGGCCGGAGGACTGCCTACGAATGTCGAGTTAACTCGAAATAAGCGGGCGCTCGACGTGGAATAATTGAGGGGAGAGACGAGCAGACACGAGTCCATGCTGAATTCAGACGTCCAATCGTAGAGCAAAACGTAGGCCGATGGCTTTATAAATTACCCCCGCGATCGATGATGAGCTTAAGTCCGCCTGGAGTACGTACAGTCCTGACGTCCCGACATCGTAATTTCGTAAATCGCGAGGGACGTCGGCTCCGCGGGCGAAGAAGCAGCTCGAGGAAAAAAGGGGGGAAGGGGAGGAGGGGGGTAAAAAGTTGGAGGCGTAATTTTTAGCCGAGGTCAGAGCTCGTCGCGGCGATCACGAAAGGCGCGGGACGAAGTCACGAGGTCGGAGATAGCCGCAAAAACGATAATACGACGTTTCTCCCAACGTGTCCGGCTCGAAGTACATCCGGTGATTTATCTACTCTGATACACGATAGTGACCGCGTAGACCGAGCCGATATAACTAACCCCTTTGCTCGGCCGAGCCCCCTAAGGCGATGCTCTCTTCGCCGTAGGATCGATCACATGTGCGCTTTCTCCTGCCTCTCTCTCTCTCTCTCTCTCTCTCTCCCTCTCTCTCTATGCCCCGCTCTCTCGCTCTGGCCAGTGTACGGTCCGCCCTCTTCCTCGGTTTCTCGTGCATCGAGTCGGCCGATCGTGATCGTCAAAGGGTCGCCTCGCTCGTAATCAGTCGTGCGAGGGCTCACGCACGTTCTACCGCGACTATCGGGGTCGTTAACCCCCTCCCCTACCTCGGCATCCTTTCTCCGCCAGCCATCGGCGCAATCTTTCCCTGGCGTCGCGCGGACCCTCGCGGCCGGAGCCGTTCCACGATTACCTTTCACCGCCAGCTGGCTCGCAGGTGGGACGTGAGCGAATCGAGCCGAATCGGATAAGCCGAGGAATGCAAAGCCAGAGTCGCGAGTTTTTAGCCGCAGAGCCTCTCGTGGAACCTCTGGAAACACTTCTGATGCTGACCAAGGGGATGGAGTATGTTCCTTAAGGATCGTACCGGTTAAAGTTTCGCGTTGAAGAGTAGGTCTCCGGTGGAATAACCGTCTCGATGCTGGAGATTTTAGGGAAGAAAGGGACGAATAAAGGAATGTGGGTTAAAAGTAAAGGAATCAGAGCCTGGGAGTTTCCTATCCGTGAGTAAAGCGCCCCGCAGAATATACACCGTGGTGTCCCTATTGTCCGCGTGGAAAGTGCTTGGCGTGGCATCAATCTTATCGCCATTAACGATCATTATCTTGACGAGGGTAAAAACCAGAGCCGGCGGTCTTTCTAACGAGGTTGTTTGTCCCGTCGTTCGGCTATTTAATCGTTACACGCCCAACACTTCCGATATATCAAGCCGTGGGAGCGTGCATTAGCCGCGCATAAGCGCTGCCCGACAAGAAAGTGGGTTTCGCCCGAGGTACGCCGGGTTCGCAAGAAACGAATGCGGCTCTTCACTCGGGGGGCAACGGTTATATAAGAATTTTTGCGGCCGATCCGCCGCTTCTTCAGGCCGAATCCCGAGTATCGCCTGGCATCAACCATTTTAAGCAGATAGCCTCGGTTCTTCTCAGGCCTGCCTTACGCCCCCTTCGAGGGGAGGGGTTGCAACCCCCCGGCGGAGCAATGCGGAGGAAAGGTGGCGCGGCAGGAGGGAGTAGATTGCAAATGAGAGCTTTTGCACTGGCTATATTTCTTGCCCAGGTTTTTAATCCCGTGGCCAACGCGATGTGCAGGTCCAGCATCCAGAGATTTCCAAGCTTTCCTCGTTTCCCCGCTCCTCCCTCGCCGCTCGCTTATCCTCGCCTTTCTCCCGGCTCGACCGCCCTTCGAGGAACGAATAAAACGTTTCCTCGCCCTTAGGATCGGGCAGATCGTGTACCGCATCGTGGATACGGCTTTGACACGTAAGCCGCTTCGAGGAACGACCCGTAATACAATATCTGCCCTTAAGCCTTCTCGTACCGCGTAAGCTGTGCGATCGCGATGAAGAAACGTTCTTCTTTTTTTTAACGCGCTACTTGATCTTCCGTTCGATCATTTTGGCCGCTCATTTTGGCATCTCGTCTTGATCTTTCGTTATCTAAGGTTGCCGAGAGAATTGGCGCTTGGACATAATTTTGAGCGTAAGATGGACGTAAAGGCGACTTTTTCGCAACGCGAAAAACACCGCGGTATTATCGTTGAGTAGGAAGATCGATCGACGTCCTGTCGGTCAATATTATCCCCGATTGAAAGCATGCGGCTGAAATTGTGGAGGACGGTGGGCTCGGAAAATTCGGGAGTGCTTAACCGTACCTCGAGTATTTACGAACCGCGGCCTCCCTGTTTGGAAACGAGGTTAAACGGCATGTCCTGAGCTGTACGAGTGCGCCAGTCGATACCGACGCAACGAATAAACAATAAACAAACGAGCAGGATGGGCCGATTTGCATTTTGGCGGTGGATAGAGCGGAATTTCGGGGCCCCTTGAACCGCGCCTCGCCGCGCTGTACGTCATCCCGGCCGCGTCGATACGCGCGGCCACGACTTCGACGTTGTACATCACGATACGAGGTTAAGATAGTCCTGGCCACGCGAACGACGATAGTAATTATGATAGTAGTAATAATAACAACGTCATTGGCGATAGTGATCGAGCGAGGGGACGCTAGGGTCCGCGTATCGCGGGGATGTATTTGCGAGCGTACACGAGGATCGTCCGCATACCTTACCCAGGAGTCGATCGCGTATCGCGAGATACGTATGATCCCACATGCGCGAAATGAATATTTATGGCCTGGCCTTAGCGTCCCGAAGAAATGGTTACAGCGATAAACACGTCTCGCAAGGAACAAATGGCGACGCGTGGAAACTTCTGACTATTTATTAGGCACCGTGCTCGTGAATATTAGTAACATTAGGGGTGATGCATCGGGCCGAACCTTGTACGTGATTTTTCTCCGCGGTTAACTAATACCTCGAGGCTTGTAAATGGCACAGGTACAGTGCTCGATTGATATTTATATATATAGCTGTTTGTCTAATAACGATAAATGATTATTTAAATGAATTCCATCGATTTCGGAATAATCCCGGGTAATGTATTACTTGTGATCGAGGTAATATCATTGATCGAAGCGTAGGAAGTCTGTGCATAGAGGATGAAAAGTAGAGGGATAAAGAATCGTCATCCGTCTCGCTTGGATACTGGTTGGAATCGGGGGATTGGTAATTGCCATCGGCGATCGTGCGCGTTACCTAGGTCTCGTTACTAATCAATGTAGCCAAGTACGACGAGCGTGTAATATAACAACGACGATAGCCGGGCCACTATAATTGCTACAGCTCGTTGCTTATGTGTGCGTACACATCCAGCCGGAGTTCGAGACACGTTATCATTGTAAACGCGAATACAACCACCTCAAATACAAAATGGAGCCGGATTGTATAGGAGGTTCAGACCTTACCCAGCTTCACAAATCTATTCTACGTCAATTATGCCCGATCAACTGAATAAATAATTGTGGGATCATGCATCGTGTGTACGGCGTACCGCCACGACCTCCGCGTTACCTATTCATTCTCGCATTATCAATTCGGCAAAGCGAAGGGATAACCCGGCATTATAGGAGGACGAAGCCCTGGAGAATAATCGATGCGACGGAATCTGCTTTCCGAATAATTGGGGAAAAGAGATCGTACAATTTACTTCGGTTTAATACGCGATTAAGGAATTGAAGGACGCCGGAATTTCGAGAGGGGGAATTTGATAAAGAAACTCGGCGAGGGCACTCGAGCTGATCCACTTCAAGATTCTTCTCGGCTAATGGACGATCAAGATTATCTCCGAGCACTCTTCATTCGCGAATTTGTATACGATACTCTTACTTTCGGACCACGCACAATTTGTACGCGTTTATTCGATTCCATCGAAAGGCCCGTCCTTTAATCGACGTATTTCACGATGCCTTCGGCATTGATAATACGATTTATCATTCATTTTTTTAGAAAGTTTATCATTTCTTTTTTTATACTGTCCCTCAAAGAAATTACTCTGCTACCCGACGAATAGATTCGAGGGCGATAGAGCTTGGATCGAGGCTAGGAGCATCGTTCATTTCCGCTCCTGCATTCGGATAATCAAGACAATCGTATTTTCCCGAGTACGATTCATCCGTTTACGAGTTTTCTACGACACGGCTCACCTTTGTCTACGAGATATACATTTGCCGGTTCGCGAGGTTGCGATACCTCCCTCGGGAGAGGCGGGAGCACCTGCTGGCTCCCAAGTTGGTCCTAACGCAATACCATATGCGTTGCGCCAGGAACTGCCCTCTCTAATACCCGCGGACTACCAGCGGCAGGACATGCCAACGTGTACGAGCGTTAAACTCGCGTTAATCATTAATTCATGGAAAGACTTTTATGGGTTTACTGCCGGATTGATCTCCATACGATTACCGGAGGTTTAAAATGTATGCAAATGTCATACCACGGCGAAGCCCCCGTTCCACTCGTCGCGGCTTGCATACTTCCGCGTCCCTAATTCGCACAATGCACCTCTCGCGGAGGTGGATACGAATTTTCCGAGGGTCGCTCTTAACTCCTTCCCCGTGAAAAGTCACTCCGCCACTCTTTTCTCTATTGACGCTTTGAATACGCATTCGTTATTCCTCCGTGTTGGGCTCGAAAACAGCCTGCTTATTACTTAAACCGGTTGCTAAGGTCGGGGAGGAATTCGAGGAGAGCGAGGCTGGAGAAACGCATAGAACTGTCGCGTTATTGTTCGATCCAGGGACTGAAGAAGCATGGAGACCGTGGTTATCTCGAACGTGTCACTTTTACCCTACACAAAATTATCGCTACCCTCTTCGATACCGACCAAGTTACCTTCCGCAAGTCGAATAACGTGGAACGATATCCGGATAAATCGTAACTGGCTCATTAACAGTGGATAAAAGCCCGCGAACGTTCGGGCAAGGTTGCACTGGTTACACGCACCGAGGAGAGAGTTGAAAAACGAGAATTCCTGTAGCATACTATCCGAGGGGACGTAACACGCACTGCTAGGATCTCCAGGATTAATTATGAATTAAAACAAAGGCTCCGCGCCTATGGTTTTTTAAAAGAGCGCCCGCGGAAATTTGGCGTATCAAACAATACCGTTCGGCCGCGATATTCCACCGTGGCGGGGGTTGAAGGGGAGGGCAAGGGGAGGAGGGGCCTCTAACAGCATGTACACAACGTTGGCCGCGTAAGTGACCCGAAATCGCAGTTTTTCAGCGAGCCAGCCGGCGTTCGGCGCTGCAATAACCAGATAATCGTCGGGCAAATCCAAATTTATTTCGTCAGCGTACAGTTGGCTTTCAGCGTTCGATGATAATAGGATAATCGATGAAACTGTCACCTCGTACAAGAGGCGTGTTCCGATAGGCGGGCCGCTGCCGTATTTCAGCGAGACAAACCGAGGCCACAGTACGCAGCGTTAAATAATTGCTTGGTATCCGTTCGATTCTCCGGGGGTGGTTCGAGCGGCAGGATTGCCGGTGGCAGGACCGGATCGGAGGGGTGGCGGAGGAGGAGGAGGGGGCGGAGGAAGAGGAGGAGGGGCTGCTCGAAATGGAAAACCACGAAAAAAATTGAAGCAACAAAGAGACGGAAAGGAGGGTGGATAGGAGGGTTTGGAGGGCGGGTGAAGGAGGGTGGGAGGTCGGGGTTCGCGAGAGAAAGGGCGAGAGCGCGAGGAGGACGGAGGGAAAAAGAGAGAGATCAGCGATAAACGAATCAACGATCGTCAGCCACAGGCTGACCGCCGACCGCGCCCCGGCGCCAACGAGAAATTGAAAATGGAAATGTTTAATTGCTCGAAAACAGGATCCGCTCTCCACCGCGGTGTTTTATATTTTTCGATACCTTCGCACATCCCCGTGTCCGTGAGGAGGGATTCGTTTCCTTCGAGGGAAGGAAGTGACTTTCCAACGCCCGGCGTGAAAAATCTGTTCGACTTATATTCCAGGCTTGTACTTCTATTTTTTTTTCCCCACTCGATAAGAATTATCTGGGTGGAATTGGAAAAAGTACGCGTCTGAGAAAATCGGTCGGCTCTCTTATTTCGGCATTGAATATCCATCGTGTTTGAGTCGCGTTAAATGCGAACGCGCGAACGTTTTCGTGGTTATTTTTCAGTCGAGATTTTTCCTCGCACATTGGCCAGTGCATCGTGACGCAAGACGTTAAAGACATTTGCGGACGGTATAAAGCGCCCGCATCTCGAAGCTTTCAACGATCGAGGATTGCATTCGTGCGTTCCACGGACCATAAAGTTAATTACGGCATATGAGGGAAGTAGTACGAACGGTTTTGTGCGCGATCTGCTCGGATCTACGATATGAATGCCGGGGATGTAATTGCCGTGATTTTTGATCGATAGTCCATTTCGTCTGAAGTGCAATTTCCATTGAGTGCGGGTACTTCGCTTTTTGTACAAAAAAAACTCTGTTTTTTTCCCTCCCATCTACCATAAATGCTTCGATTGTTTTCCCCCTCCGTTTATTGTCGTTCTCGCGACCTTCTCGTCTGGCACGGAAATTCCTCCCACCGTATACGTTCGGCGTATCTCGTTGTATCCTTTGTCCACCTAACGTAAAGCAAGGTCCCTCTGCCAAAAAGTATTTCCACGCATCCCTCTTTTTCCGCGCACGTTCTATTCCAGGCTTGCGCTACTAAAGTTATTCAACCTGGGATCCATAATTGGTATAACGTAGTATTTATCCGTATAATATAAAGATAACCTACGCTCGTCAATATTTATAAGTAGAGGCGAAAAGTTCTTCTTTCTATCTACCCTCTACAATGGATGGAAAAGGTTTGGCGGCTGCATTGGGATAAGTAGCATGCAAGGCATCCGAGGAGGAGCGATGGGTCACGTCGAGTGGAATAGGGAGCTGCTTCGTGAGATTGCCACGAGCATGAGAATGTGACGAAAGCTCGAGGCACGGTAAGCCAGGGATAAGTACGAAACTCTCGTTACCCAGTCCTTAAAGTGACGGACATCGCGAAAGGGAAACGAGGGCTGGACATCGCGACGCCCTCTCGTATTTATCACCTCGCCCCAAAGGGCGTTGCTCGACATCATTCGACTTAAATGACACGCCAGCTAATTGTATACAAGCCTGTTTACGATACCCTCGAAGCCCTTCCTTTAAATTGGCACGGTATTCGATTTCGTCCTCCCGCTTAGTTTTTAAAGCTTTATATCAATGTACCTTCGCATTTCTCGGCACCGAGTCAATGACCCAATGACACCATTCCTTCCGCGCCCTGGCAAAAGTTACATGTGATTAAAAACGTAACTCAGAGAAGTGCAGGCTACATACGTCTTTTCTGTTGAAGCTTTAGTAATTAGGCCGGTAAGGCGCGGAGTGTCTTGAAAGTGAAACTCCTTTGTAGCTTCTGCTCAAGCGTGAATGTCAAGTTTGAGCCTCCACCGATGAGAGTGAAACGAGAATTTCGGAAGCGTCGCGATATCCGCCAGAATCCTCGCGCGTGTAAGAAATCCGCGCGTGCACGTGCACGCGCATCGTGCCGCGTGTTGGTGGAAATGCACGTTGAGACGCAGCGGCGGTGGGTGCCTTTTTCAGAGGTCTGCCTACGAAACCCCTCCGTAGCCTCGTTATTTTTTTATCCGGTACTCATGCCGCTCTGCCCCGGAGAAGGATGGCGCGAGAAGAGAACCGGGAAAGCTCATAAGACACCCGCATTAATTATTTTTTCCTCGTCGTTCGGTATTCCCGGAATTGCCTGCCCCGTGGAAAGCAAATCTTTCGCGCAACGCCAATCACCGCTGAACATCCAGCACGGATCACTGGTTCGTCGATGTTAAGCATTTTGACAAGGTACACGCGAGCTCAAAATAAATCGCCACCAAAGGAGACTTAGGAAATTCGCGAAAAACAATTCCACTCGTAACTTCGATCCAAAGTTCAGCGCCTCGCACGATAAATAAAAGATTCCCTTTATACACTCTGCGAAACTCCGGTTTAAAACCACGATTCGCCTTTTTCCAAAATTTCAATGAAACCCTTACTCTCGTTATAGGCACTAAACGAGTGCTTTTACGATGTTTTTACGGGAGGCTTTTACTCTTCCGGAGAGTTTATCCCTTTGATACGCAGGAAAGTAGCGAGACCGTTATGAACGACGAGTTCCAAAGTAACCATAAAACGTCTTCGCGCTTCATATTCCTCTTGCACTTTTGGTTTCGACGCGACGCCCGTCGAGCATTCACGCTCGAGCGGGCTGTTTTCGAGCGTGCCTTCAGTTTTACCTAATAAAATGGAATCTAGCGCCTTGTTAAGGCACTCTTTGGCGCTGGCTAGTAAATTAATGAGCTCACTGCAACACTACACCGTGCAAACCCTTATACCGTCCCGGCCGCCCTCTCCACTTCCCAGTCTACTAGCTCCGCTCGGTCTACTCTCGAAACCAGCATTAAATCATACATCAGTGCACGATGCGGCGGACGATGGGGCTGCAGGAGTGGGAAGGGGCTGCTGGTAGGGTGAAATCGGGCGGAGAGGAGTAAAACGGGAAAAGCTAGGGGGTGTCGCGTATCCTAGTAACCATCACTCCGATGGGAGCAGGGACTTTGACAGGGTTTAGGACAAGGTAGCCAGGGATAATTCGGGGGAATTATTATAAAGTCCGCCTCGATATTCAGAGTTCGCGTCTCAACGCTCGCCGGATTCGAGGTTCAATCCTTTCGATACGCCTCTGTCTCGACGCTCTGCCTTTTTCTCGCAATATTCGGTGATTAGTCGGAGAGGATCTTATTTCAGGCACTCCTCGTTTCGTGCGATGTAGTCTCAGAGAAGGCTCGTTCCTCGCGACGTTGACATCGAGTTTGTAAATATTTGTCGCGCGGGTTGTTGCGCGAGGCTTGAAATACTGACGGAGCATAATCGCCTCTACCCTCGAATGTTTTCTCCTTTAGGAGTTTAAGACGATTCGGCGGTCGAGATATTCTCCGTGGCAGACTTTAAAATCGGATTATCGAAATTATTAGGGGGGAAATTTTCGTGGTAACTCGTAGCATTTGGAGATAATTAATTTTTTCGAAAATGATGCTTGGCAATCGTCGGTGATGCAGCTTCGAGTACGCTGGAGGAGTAATGCGGTTTTTAAAATATTTACGATAGCTCAAGTGTCGGGGCAATTTATCGCCTTGATGCAGCACATTTTGAAACTTGCGTTGCATCTTTTGGGTAATTTTTCACTTCGCTTTTCTATTATCCTACATATTGGACGATAAATCCTACAGCATTCGGTGCTTTTTTCCATGTTTTGGAATACCGTCAAATTACGCTGCAGCCGCTAAAAGGCGATGATATTAACGGGAAAAAAAAGTCGCATAATGCTTCGACCGAACTGATTAAATACGGCGACGTTTCGATAAGAATACAATATTAACGTGCTGCTCTTTCGAGATTGTTTACATTTCGGGTATTATTTGAAGGAATGTTCTCGAAGTTTCCTTACCAAATTTATGCCATTTCTTCTTTGATTTCAATTTGATCTGCGCTTAATAATTTTCACAATTCCCACGGTATCTTCCGCGGTTGTTATTTCACGAAACTCTTAAAGAAATCCATCGAATTTCCCCTTTGCACCTACAAATAGCATTTGCTCGCAACACCGCGATTTCCTCTCGCGTTGCAGTCAGCGTGTAAACAAACACCGGCATTCCTTAAATATCTTCTCCCTATTTTCCGTCCGAAAGGCCGCTTCGAGCGGTATGGAAAGTTGCCGCCACCGTAAATTACTTTAAAACTGAAGCACGTTGAAAGTAACGAAGCTGCAATAATTTCGAGGCCAAAATGATGTTACGTTCGCCAGCTTCGCGATTTAATGGGTACGATGTGAACTTCCTCCGGCCAATATTAACCCCGACTTGTTGCCTTTAATGTAAAGCTGCTTTCGCAAGTGTACTACGGATAGTCTTTTGTCCACGAACTTATTTTACGACCAAAAAAATACCGGCCATAGCCAACCATAAATTATCCATGCAATTCAATTCCCAGTGGTCCCATTGTGCGTAGCTTAAAAGATCGTATCGGATGCACCAGAATGCGCGGTCGTTCTCGACATCAGAACGCTGCTCCAAATGTAATCACGAGAAAGACGATAAATCGCCATGCCCCGCAATCCGCGTAACAAACTTCGACGTGGAAAATAAGGAAGACCTTTCGGTATTCCATCGACCAAGATGAATACAGCGCGTACACCCAGAACGTATTCTCAACCTTGATTTCTCCTTAAGGATAATAAGATTCAGGTGGTGAATTGCACCGTATCATGGAAAAACTCGATAATCCAACACGAATTCCATGATTTTTCTCAGGTTCACTTTTAGATCACGAAGACGAAGCTGGCGCGGTCAGTGGGCGATAAAGGTCCCCTTTAAAACCGACGAGAATTAACTTTAGCGCATAGCAAATTCGCACCGCATTTCGCGGCTCTTATGAATTTAAGCGACCGACGGGAGGTGCAAAGGATTCCGGGATGGGCGCGCGTGCGGTTTGTCGAGGGTGGGAGCCGGAGAAAAGCCGGAAAACGGCGAAAATGGCGAAGGAAGACGGACAAGGCGGCGGCACCGGGAGAAGAAGCCGTCCCGGAAAAAGACAAATGGCCCAAGGATCGTGCCGTTGCATTTCGGTTATCGTGCCGCCGCCCGATATAAACGGTATCAATATTTTTCCACTGGCTGACGTACAATTAGTCACCGCGACTATTACACTTATACACGTCACTGTGACTTATTAATTTTTACAAATAATCAGGAATATATTTTAAAAGGATGATAAAAAGATGATCGGGAATAATATTTAAAAATGATTTGGGAATATCATGGGCGACCTGTTTTCATGTTTCGTTAAGATGTAATTATAAGAATACAATTTAGATTGGGGTACGTGGATCGAGATATCTAAGCAAGGTGCAGGGAGTTTCAGGCGAAGAGATTTTGTACCTGACGTTGCATCGAGAGTGGGCAGAAGGCGAGAGCCGCCAAAATAATAGAGGGTGCTGGGGGACACTGGCGAGAAGAGTAGCTGGGAAGATTTCCGAGTTCGGTGGGCCCGACGAAAAGCGGGAATGAAGTTATAATATGGTTCCCTGGATCTCAACTTCCGAGAATAGCAGCTGCTGGTTCCGCTCTCTTCCGTCTACGGCCCGGAACTGGTCTTCTAACCTCGTTAGCCCGCCCATCCTTCGTGCCGCGAACGAGCGAGCCTCGCCGATTTCATTACCAAAACCTCCGTCCGGAAGTAATCAATTATTTCGAGCCAACGATTAGGCGTGCCGTGTGACTCGGCGAGGCATAGATACTTTTGTCCCACAAATGTCTTGCGACTCTGCAAAGCAACGTTGCGATGCATCTTGTTGGAAAGCGCTTGGCAGCGCTTTGATATATATTATATAATAGATGGAATACGAAGAGATTCTGAAAAATAAATAAATTCCTCTCGCATAAGGTGCGGCATTTTTCAAACCGTATTTTTTTTTTTTTCACCCGACTCTCGTCGATAATGCGTACCAAAATAAATGCCCTTTGCTTCGTCGAGGGGCTCGGAAAATATGATTTTTCGATGTCAAACTTTATTGTCGAATTTCAAAAAAGGATATTTTATTTCCGTTTTTAAAAGCAATTTTCCCCGCGATATAAAACTGTTAAATTTAGAGTGAGCGGTGGCCGAGTATTTGGGTATTTCAAGGGTTTGCTCGCCGAGAGTATTTTGGTCAACGATGTTGATCGTTTCGCGTAATATCGTCGAACGGCCGACGCACTTCCATCGGTCGAGTTACGATAAACGATTATTATTACAACGCGAGCTCGTACCGCCAGCTCGACGAGCATTCCTCACCTCCACGGCATAATAATTGATACTCTAAATTGGACTCTCAGCGTGTCGTTGCACGACAATTCCGCGACGGTTTCGTGACTCGCATGCAAGTCACCGGTTATCGTTGAGATTATATCATTTGCCGCGCACGCGGTATTCCATATTGACCGTCGGGTGCCTATTAGCGTCGTTCCTGCTTCATCGATCAGACAGACCGCCGTGACACGGAAAAAAAAACGGATGCAGCCTTGCAGAAAAAACCGGAGTTACCGAGGCTGCTTTTCACGACGAAAATTAGCGGGGCTTTTTCTCGCCGTGCCGTTTAAGCCTATCCCATCTAAGAGCCCACCGTATTCTCCATAGTGTGGTTGGGCGGGATACGAGTGTTTGCGCGTGCCACTTGTCCTTAAAGCGTTTAAGCCTCGAGTGTGTAAATATAGCGCGAGGTTAATAGAGCTTGCAAATGCGCCGGTATACGTTCGATATTTGTGTAATATTTAAAAAGAAAAAGCAGAGTTTTGCGAGCCACTATTCTGCCGTTAGAGAGAAGATTTTCCACTCCGGCTTATCCACAACGATATCGCGTTGGATCTAAATATTTAAATCTACACGTATACGCGTTTGTATTTCGAATATCAAGGCGCATTTTTATCTCGATACTTCTCCCTTTACTCCGTGTGCGCGAAAATCGCCTTCGATCCGAGATTTTTCCGGCGACTCATCCAGGATTTAAACGCGTATCCCCGTATCTGGCACACGAACAAATCCTGCAATTTTCCTTGGTACGTTTCCGAATGCGGCGCGACACCACGAGCATTTACATCGAATTTAATTAATCCGGAGATGATCGCACGCAGTAATTCGCCGCACGCGGCATAACAAACAGCCCCGGTCGGTTGCCCTTTCCATCCTCTCGAAAGACCTCGTTTCCTCGCGAGTGCCGGCGCAATATCGAATACGATTTCGCGCGTCTATCTCGCTCGACTATCTATCTATTAATTAACGAAAATTACGCTCTTCCTGAATTAGTACCGGATCGGCTGCTACGTGTGCAAATTGTTGTTTCTCTTTAGACTCCCCCATATCCTCTCCGGAGGATACTTTTCTCGTTATTTGTCGGCAAGTGCCAACATATGATCGCTTCACACCGAGTCGTGACCAAATTATTATCGCTCTTTATATCCGCACAATCCTATAATAAACACACACACACACATCTTCATATTCATCGAAATAACTCTCTCCGTGATTCTTTCCACACCACACTGTACCACCCTAGAATCCTCGTCGTACGATAAATAATTTTCAAACCCTTAATAAATAAGTTTCACCCTTCACGAAACTCACCCTCTCTCGACCATAGTCCGAATCTAGCCAAAATCCTGCTTCAAAGCAATAAACGGCGAAAGGTGCGCGTAACATCGGAGGCTCCGTCCGGTCGTCCATCGCGGCTGAGGATTTGTCAATTAATTAGGGAAAATGACGGTCTTGCTCAATTAATAGCAGAGGGCAGAGCTCGAGCGGGTCTTCGGCAGGCGGGGGTGGCTCGTTACCATGGGCGCGCGGTGATGCGGCTGCAAACGTGCGGCACCGACGCAACGCCGGCGTTCGGCCTCGCCGCGAATTACCGGATATCTTAATGAGTGCCGTAATTAATACGGACGCAGATTGGGGGGACGTTCGCCAGGGAGCGGGGTTAGATAGCGCTTAACCGGAACGTACGGGCTTTGTCACGGACGTGTACAAGATAACCGTATATCTGCCGTGAAATGCAAACCGAGCCGACGACCGGCCAGGACACCCCGCTGCGCAACCCCGGAATAGGATTGCGGTAGATCGGTACGAATCCTCTCCCCCTCTTACCGCTCTCTCTCTCTCTCTCTCTCTCTCTCTCTCTTCACCCCTCTCACTCTCTCTCACCCTCTCGCGCTCTCTCTCTTTCTCTGCACATATACGTACACACCTGTATACAATTGTATGTACCTAATTTTTTTAACACTATTCCTACCAGCCATTTCGCAGACAGATTTAAGTATACTAAATATATCCTTAAAGAAAAAGAGGAGGAAGGAAAGATGTCGATGGATTGATTTATCGATCCGTACGCTGCGAGAAAATCATGAAAAATCGCAGAAGTGAGCGCGCCTCAAAGTTCTACGATCTTTCGAAGAAATCACTGACCGGTCGTGGTAGGAACAGTGTTTAATCTCCGACAGCGTAAGCTCGTTAGCAGCGCAAGTCGCTAGGCAAAGCGACCGTCGAAATGGACGCGCCAAGACGTTGAGTGACGAGCCGATTTCGTGGTGGAGGATAACTGGATTTTGCATCGAGATACGTATCGCAGCTGGATGATGAATTCGCGCGAAAGTTTGTTCGTTGATCGATGAAAAGAGTTTGGATGAAGTTAGTAAGGTTTGATAAGCTCGAGGGAGATGGCGAAGGCTGAAACGGCGGCACTGCATCGGCGATCCACGGGTTTTGGTTTGTTTCGGTGTCAACTTCTGCGATCGCACGATCTGGATGAATTCCAAACTGGAGAGCGTGGCATTACCTGCGGAGATTCGGAGCTCCTGCTCGAGATTGAAGGCTGTATGCTCTCCCGAAGCTCCTCGGAGTCCCTAAATTTAACTCTGGACGCCGCGCACTTTTTGAGGAATAGAATTATAATTCGCCGGGTGAAACGGCCGAATCGTCGGAATCGCGGATTCGAATTCCGCTGGATCTTAATAAACGGAGTATTCGTGCCAAAAAATTCAATTACCGAGGGCGGCTTCCTGAGCCGTTAAAACGCGGAGTTTACGGGCTTCTCTTCATTTCTATTTTTCGGATTGCCATTCACGTATATTTCATTGTCATTTAGCCGGCTGCCATTATTCTTTCCTGCATAAAATCCGCAGTACGCCGTTGGTACGGCTATTAAGCGAGGCCGCACAAAAACTGTGATATGCCGTAAAAATCATGAAAAATGTAAAAACGCGTTGCGTGCGCGCCGAAACGATTCCTCATTAAAAGCGCAGATACGTGCCGAATTTACGGGTGAGGCCGGCTCTCTGATAAACAACCGATATGGAAACGTAATGCCAAATGCAAATTCGACTAACATGAACGAGCGGTGGTGCTATGAATCAACAAGAGAAATTTATGTTTTAATGGAAATTTGCATTCAGACCGGCATTTCTATAACTCTGCTGCCGCTAGAATGATATTTTTACAGCAATGCCGCTGGTTTAAGTTCGTTAACGCTTTCCTTCTTTCGTCCCGCTCCACGGTGCCTTGGACGAAAGAAGCGGCATAAATTTCTATCGCACTCGCGATAACGACGCGGTTTCGACGGGCAAAAATTCGAGTACCAATACACTCAGCGCCAAATATTCCTACGTACAATCCTTTACGAAGTGTGTACATTGTCCTGAAGAGGAAAGTATTCGTTTAAATATAAATATTATTTTCTCCACCGAATATCCTGATATCCTGAAAAGAAGAGCGAATAATAGTCGCGTAAAAACCATCGATCGTGCGTTTAATCGAACAACGCGAAGCGCATCGACGTCATTGTCGCTTTCATTTTCTATCACCGTTGAAAATAAATTTCGAAGAACCGAATTTCCTCTTTTTTCGATTCAACGGTCGATATCAAACTTATCCTCTATTTACGCTCGCATCTCTTTGGACGGCCGAGGGTGGAAAGTATCGTTGCAGAATTATTTTCATAAACGGATCATTAGACATTCAAGCGGCGCCGCATTCATGGGCCGTCGCAATGCGAAATGCGGGCTCGGTTCGGCTTTTATTTCTCTTCGTAATCACTTTCATCGAAAACGCCCGAAGTTGAAGTACGAAAGTTTCACATTGCCCCGTACACCGTGCAATCCTGCCGATCCTCGTTGCCTTCCGACGCTAGGCATCTAATAAATATTAACAAGAACCACGACGAGATGGTAATCCACGGAAGTTCTTCTTTGTGGATAGACTGCCAAGGAGATGTAAAACGAGGGGACGAGAAAAAGGTATGCAACGCGAAGAGTGTTGCGCCAAAGGGGAGATACCCGGGGTGGTTCTAAAGGGAAAGTACAATGAAAATTTGATAATGCAAATAATCCTTCGGTTTGCCTCATTTTGGTACTCACTTCCGATTTCCGCGCGTACCGCACTCGAATCTTCGCCCGCTCCGTGCAGCGTCGCGTTCCGAATAAACACTTATCTTAGCGCGATTTAAAAACCCGCTCGAATAAAGCGATTCCCAACACAACGAAATAATCGCCGTTGGAACAATCGAAATCCTAACGCCCGAAAATTCCAAACCGAAATCTCAACGTCCGAGGGATTGGAAATCGCGCGGAAAGCGGATAACCGCGCGGATTTTCATCCAAAGTCTCCCGGTGCGGAACGCGTCCATCGCACCGCAAGAATTCCACGTTGGTAATTATACGAAAGATCGCATTATTTCAGACACATCCCGCCATCGTGTTTCCCAGGGCTCGTTCGAGCGGCCGTCTATACCGTAGTACAGACCTTCGCGCTCCAGCCAAGGCGATAAGGTTACATCACCGGCAGTTTCTTGCGTACCCGTAATTCCGCCTCGGCGCAAATATTATCGTAAAACGGCGCTTCCCAGAGTCACCTTCGAGTCCTACCCTCGCTCCCACCGACGAACACCGGCGCGATACTAATCCCGCGTAAGCTTCTTATTTTCCTGCCACCTTTCGAAAGAGCTCCGCCACCAACGGAGGAACGATCGCGGCCGCGAAATCTCTTTACCTTTTTACGACTTCGCCCTCGTCGGCCCTATCTCCTTGCGCCTCTCCTCGGCCGCTCGTCCCCCGCCGGAAATGGAATTTCCGAGTAGAGCCGCGGAAAAATTGATTCGTTTAACCCGTTCATTGTGGCCCGGCCGGATTCGACGGGCCGGCCTGTAAGAAGGGCGCCGACCGAAAATCGCGTCGGCGGCGGTTTCGATCCGGCGCTCTGCGGAGGGTCGAGGGCCAAAGGGCACGACCGAACGGAGCAGCGCGGGACAGTGCTATTCTAAGGGCTCGAGATTACAAGCCATTGTTCCCGTGGCACCCTTTGTCTCAAATCTACCCTTTCTCGGCCCGCCCCCGCCCGCCCCTCCTTCTTTGTGTTTTTAATTCGCAACTTTGTAACCAGCTCCCCGCTACCTCTCCCTCCGATTCTCCCTCCGCTTCTCCCTCCCTCTCTCCCTCTCTCTCTCTCTGTTTCCTCCATCCCTCGGTCCCGAAATCTCGACGCCACCCCGCGATCCACCTCCCGGCCCTCGACCCTCGATCCTTCGCTCCGACCTTCGTCAACGTTTATTTCCAGGCCGAAATCTGGCCGGGGTACCTTCGAAAACCGTTTTGCCTTTATTTTCGCCGGCCGGGGATTTGCATATCGGCGTCGAAATGCGCGGACCTTCCTCCCGGAAGCGCGCTTTGTCGGGGTGAGATGAAACTTCGTCCTCCCGCGGCCTGGAGGTCGGTTCGATCGCGAGAAAAGTCTTTATACCGGAATCGCGGACTAATTTCGGGGGGAATTGCGGTACATCCGCAAAGGAGACGTTTATCGTCGAGGTACGGAGCTCAAAACTTCGGGGGTAAGGAGAATACACTCCGTCCCTCCAGTCTAGATCGTTGGAGCGAGGCGTATTTGCTCGTCGAAATATATTTGAGTTCAATCTCCGCGCAACTAAAAAGTCAAACGTACGGCGCGTAACAAAGGCCCGGGGCCGTTTCCAAAGGCGCGGATCTCGGGGAAAGTTCGCGAAGGATATTTCATTGTCGATAAACCCGAAAGATCCTCGACGAGTTTCTCTCGCGAAAAATCCCCGCTAGAAATTACCCCTCAAAAAAATACGTTGTTCTTGAATTTCCGGCATCGAATACTTTGGCCATTTTGCCAGCAAAAAATATATCGGCCGCTTGATAAAATACGCGATCGAGGCGGAAAGAGAAGGGAAGATAGGAAGAGGGACAGCCGGGTCTGCGAACGCGAAATCCGGCGCATAATTAGAAGGCCGAGATGCCCCCCCGACCGGCGAGTTTACACGGTAGACAAGATTTCTGTAGTTCGCCTAAAGGACGGCGAAAACCCATTATAGATAACGAGAGGCAGAAAGAGACAAAGTCGAGTGGAAGGGGGCGCGGCAAGTGAGATCGAAGCGCCGGTGTACGAAGTGGCCCGATACGCCTCCTCCAAGGATTTGCGAAACGATTCTCCGGTACGACTTTGAAGTCGTTCGCCGTGGTGACGGCGGGGTGAAGGGGCGGCAGGGGCAAAGGGGTTGAGGGGTAGGAGGAGGGGGGGTTGAGGGAGTCGAAGGGGCGAGGCAGAGGGCCGTAGTCCTCGCTTGCATCTCTTCGACCATCGCAGGCAGTAAAATGACATCTCCGAAGGAGGAAAGTAGAGTGGATATCCGGCGTGCTCCATGCAATTGGAAACTTTTAGTAAATGTAAACCGTTTCGTGCTCGAGTAGATACAATCCGGTGCTAACCCGGTATTCGGCCGGCTTCCTTTAACCCCGCCTTTGAATCTCCTCCTTCCCGGTCACTCTCGAAAGCTTGCCAAGGAAAGGAGGGCGCTTGTGGCATTGGGCCGTAAATTATTTCGGTACGCCCTACGCGCTACTTTGCGACTGTACGTTAACGTTTCCTCGAGGCGGAAGAAGGCGCGGATCGCGACTCCGCGCTTGTGTCGTGGATCCTTGGGCGCGTAGAAAATTATAAGTCGGCTCGAGAACGCTTTCGAGAACAGCGGCGAAATCTATTTTTTGTAAAATTAATCCGAGAGATTTTATAGAGGTAGTCTTGGCGCATTTAGCGATTCCGTCGATGGAAAGAGACGATCGCCGGCGCTTTGCGAAATCCTCGTTCCCATACGTAGGAGCCGGAAAAGGGGATCGAGGCCGAGGCGTAACATAAAGCACGGGATTCGCGCGGAGCGGAGCCTGCGAAGACAAAGCTGCGAGTTGGGTGCAATTCGCCTCGCTAGCTTCTCCAGCGCCGCCCGATAGTCCGATTAAAACCGACTCTAAAATCCCTTCTTGCTCCCCTTTCCTCCCTCGTCCGACCTACTGCACCGCGGCCATTCCGTTTTATTGTTCGGGCCACCATATGCATAGCAATAACTATGCGATACTAACCCGGCCTCGCCGTCCTTCCACCTTCCACCATCCAACCTTGGTTACCCCCGGTTCTCTCGCTGAGCCATCGCCGACTGCGATCGACGCCGCCTATTTCCATCTTTCCCCAAGTGCCACCGATTTCTCGGGCTTTTCCCCGGGGACTTGTAACCATCCGCCGTGGCATCGTAAGATTACCCGCGACGACAATCCACTGGCGCGATCCTAAACATAGATTTCCCCTATAAACTTTTCTTTACGCCTCCAGCGGTAAATACGACGATTCCGCCTGGGTGTCCCGATGGTGATCGCGAAGATGAGAATCGCGAATCGGATCGGCCACCGCGTATCTCCCATTCTCGCTCCTGATACCCCCTATGTTTCGTACTCCGAAATTTACGATCGAAAAGCGTATCAAAGAGACGCGATGCGGTGTTCTTCTCAAACCTCCAAGTACCACGGGCGTTTACTCGTATATTACCCGTTGCGAATGCTCGAGGCCGAGCTCGATGATATTTTCCACGAAGCGGAAGCTCCTCGACTACAGAACGGCCCCGCGCTCACGGCAGCGACACTCACGGAGACGACTCGCTCGCTGCCGTGACCGGCGCAATTCTCGACGGGGAATTTCGCGGGGCAAAGTTGGCCATCCAGGATGGCGGTAAATACCGTGGGCATCGATAAACGGAAGAGAGTATCCCCGTCTTGGTACCGAGCAGTACCTTCTACCCGTGGCGAGCGACGAAGTGTACCGGGACCGAAAGCGATTAAGAGAGGGCGGTGGGTGGCCGGAACCGTGCGTGCGTGCAACGCAGCGTAGTAGGTCACAGTGACGTGAAAGGGTTATCGGATAGCCGTGGCATAAAGCGATTCGGCTGGCGGAGGCGGAGAGGGAGGGGGAGGGGGAGGGGGTAGGGGGTGGCGGAGGGTTCGAGGGAGAGGGAAAGGGAAAGGGAGCGGTCAAGGGGAGGCGGCGAAGCACGACGAGTTGCCGCATCGTATTGGCATACCGATGGTTACAGAAGGGAGTCCGAACACGTGTATCCGAGCTGCATGCTGTTAGCTGTCTGACAGTTTGGCATGTTGCCTTCCACCACCCCTGCGGATCGCGTCCTCGGTGTCCTCGTGTCGACACCGCCGACACGCGGCACGTTGCCACGCGTGTGCGCACACGCGCGCCCATAATGCCCCGGTAAATCGGTCAGATCGTGACACGACTGAATCCGGGATCGGTACGGCCCGGCCACTAAGTGCATCGCAACTCGTGCACCGCCGATTGCGTTTCGCGTCGACACAGCCCTGCCAGGTCGAGGGACGAAGCTCGTCCGTGTGTTCAAACCGAAATGGAAAAAGGTTTACGATCAGCGGCATAATCGTGTATCGCGGTTAATGCGAGTTGGCGAAACTCGGGTTTTGCGCGTGGCAAACTTCTGGCCGAGGCGAAAGTCCAGGAGTCCCCTTTGGAACGCAAGGTTTCGCGGTGTGAGCGCGAAAATACCTGGAAAGTAATCGAGCTCGTCGCATCCTCACGTGTGCGCGTTAAGTTAAAATTTCGTCCCGATACCGTATATTTACACGCAGTATCGAGAAAGGGTTAGTCCGGCGAAACTCGCCTTCGAGTCGTCGCACGTGACGCCGGCCTTAAACGGCCTTCGTGAAAACGACTCGACATTTTCCCAGATTCGAACATCGCGATACCAGCCGCGCTGGGTTCCTATGGGAAAATTATCCCCGGCGTCGTTCCACCTCGGTATTGCAAACCGCATGATATCTCCATAGCGGGAGGGTCGAAAGGCCGATTTCGCCTATTTGCAATAACAGTTCGGGTGTCGAAGAACGAAGGCACGAGGTGCGCGTCGGCCGAATCGGGGAGGAAAACGCGGATTCGGTTTCGAAACGTGCTTTGCGCCCGATATTATTCTTGTTTTACGGCCCTCCTAAAAATGGAAAGCAGCACGGCGTTTACATCTGAAAAGAGTTGCTTACCCTTTTGCGACCAGAAGTAGAGAAATGGACGTTTCGAGAGTCGTGGGTGAGAAATTTTAATTCCAAGCAGTTCCTTCGAGAGGGGAGTTGCTTTTCGGAGGAATATATCGTGATAATGTCCTTCGTCCTGTATACGTATTTTTAACGTAAGCTGGAGAAGCATTGCGTTAAAAAGTTTTCAAAAGTACCGCGATATCGGGGATAGAACGTGACACCTTCTAGGAAATTTCTTGCTTCTGCGAGGAATTCGTATCGTTGCACGCCGAATGGAAATAATTTCCCCTACGGTAAAGGATTCGGTCGACGATATGCTCGACTTTCCTTAACGTCTCAAGGCGCGACGCGCCCCTGTCTGGCAAGGTTCCCATTACTTGCCGATGGTATGCCTCGCGACGCGATCCACGAAATAAGAATTCTGGCCAGAGAATCTTCTCGAGAGTCACGTTGCAGCCTGGAATTGTAAAACTGGAAACACTTAAGCGACAGAAGTATCCGGCGGTTTTTTCTTCGAAAAACTCGCGACCACCTTGCCGCGGTGGAATTCTCTCTCTTCCGCGGTTCACAGCGTACGAATTCTAGTACAACCGAATAAGAATATCTCGACAAAAGTTGAGCTTACGCGGTTAAAAACTCCAGCATGATCCCTCATTTATTTCTGGATTTAGGATAAAAATTGATTTAAACGATCGAACACCATTTCAACTTACTACGTTACTATAATAGAAGAAATCCTCTTTCTCCTTAAAGGTATATTCATCATAACCAAATACGTTTCGAAAGTAAATTAAACTCTTCGCTCTTTTCTATTTTCGTAAAAAATCCCCAATTCTTAGTTCTTACCTCGAAATGTGAATCCAAAGTATCCTATCGGTCCGAGCTGAGAATCAGAAGAGCCGAGAGCGCCGCAAAGGGCCGCTTCCGGGGCGTTGGCGGAGAGAAGGAAAAATGCAAAAGCGAGCGGCGTAGGCCGGCGGACGTAAAAACGAGGGTGGAAGAAGGCCAGTGGGGGATGAGGGGCGAATCCAGTGTACCGTGGCGGCACCGATGCTCCAGGACCGACGCGGTCCATGGTGGTCAACGTACCATGACATTATATCTATCCCATGTACTCCCTGGCCACTATTTCTTTCGGGCATGGGACTCCGCGTAGGACAAACCGGCGCTGGGCATTGCGTCCGGCTTAGCTTCATCTTATTTTTCTCCCTCAAACCCGAAAGTAATTTCATATATGAAATCATATCCCGGAGTCGCCACGGGTCATAGAATTTCCCAGACCTCTGCCAAATTTTTTCTGGGTATCGACCGCGGAGAGAGACGCTGCGACGAACCACGGGGCTTGATCGATCGTCGATGGTGTCGCGCCGAGATTCCGGACATAATCGAGCCCCGTAAAGGAGGGCTGTCTATTCTGCAATCGTTAGGCAATGATAATATCCTCATCAGAAACTTGAATATCGTATAACACAGGCGATAGTCAAAAAAATTGATCAGATCGAAATAAGAATTCGTTGGTTTTCATTTGTGTCACACTGATTATATCGACAGGTGTTCCTCAAGGTTTCGTTTTCGCATACTAACGGCTTGATGGACCAGCTATAACTCCATTGTCGAAAATGGGGATGCAGTCGCGTGGAGCGCAAAGTTAACTTGCGCAGAGATGGATCCCTCAAGTGCAAGAGGTACGTGGAGTTTACGCACATAGTTGAAGACATTCCCCCAAAGAGTTCGCGAACGTAGATACGTAAAGGCAAACGAAGCGGCAGCTCCTGGGGAAAGTCGGAAACCGTGGTAACCGAAGATGGAGAAAGAGAGCCGGAGAGCTTATCAAGAGCTTTAAGTTTCGCTCGCAGAACCAGTCGAGCAGGGGAACGCGGTCGCCGACTTAATCCTGTATTGTAAACTAGGCAGCATACAACGACAAGTTTTCTGCTTCGCGCCACTCCGCCCTCCCACCCTCCTTCCTATACTCATTATTCTCTCTCTTTCTCCCGCCTTCTTTCCTCGAGAGGGTGAAAGATAGCGTAGGCTAATCTGCCCTCTGAGAATAACTCGAAAGACGAAACAAAAGCTTCCGTCCTTACGTCTCCACCCTTATTCCGCTACTTTGCTCCTTCTCCCTTTTTCCCGCTTTGCGACGCGCTCCTTCCCGCCGCTTTTCACACAGCTGAGCTTTAGACAATCAACACCGAAACCCTCTTTTATTTCGGGTTCATTGCTCTTTCTGTGCTGGCAATTCCCTTGAATTCGCGTACCTTGTACCGCTATAAAATACCAAATGTGCTTAACGACTTATATCAACGCGATATTAATCGTATTCCAAAAATTACGTTTTTGTTAAACTACTTATTTTAACAAGAAAAACTTCAAACTCGAAGCCAAGAGAAATACCGCGAAGCATCATAGAAAATTCATAGTCTTCATAGGCACACGAACTTCCACGTTTTTCCGTCGATTTCGGATAAATCGGGCTTCTGGTGAAAAAAAAAATTGAAGCGCGGCACGTTAAACGTACGCCTCGCTGGATTCCTTGCTTATCGTGCAATAAATGTATACAACTCGGGGAAGGTTCCCCGATTGTACGTAGGGCCGTGATGGAAGAAGATGAGCGCCGGGCCAGTGGTTGCCGCTAGCCGCCCGTTGGTACTTTCATACATTTATTTATGAACCGCTATGAATAAATGGATGCTGGCCTTCCTCTCGTACTCAGTGTTTCAGAAAGCTGATATCGTGTTGTTCTTACATGGACGCGCCGAATATAATGGCTGTTCCGGGAGTACCTTGTCAAATAAATTACGTCATTTCTTGATGTCTACTTCCGCCGGGGGCTTCCGTGCCTTAAAAGGCGCGGGGCGCCCTCTTTACAGCACGGTGTCGTTGCGATAATAGGAATAACAGGTGACTCGAAGCCGCTAGACGTCGACGATCTCGAGAGGACTGGTGATACGATCTTCCCAACTTCCTCGCTCTTCGAGATCCCCAGCGATTCCTCCAATTATTATGCACAGCGACTGGATGTTCGTGTTTATTTAGCACAATGCTTATGGTACCTACCATCGGTGCTCGATATTGGTTTCGCGATCGGAGTGGACCTTCCAAAAGCATATAATATCTTGATCGCGGCATCACTGATATTACGAGAATAAATATCCATTCCGGGCCGGTAGTCGAGAACCATCTCGATTATTTACAAAATAATTGTACAGCTCCGATCGGTGCTTTGGCTTCCATCCAAGCTAAAAGTAGGAAAGGCCTCGTCATACGCTTTGATTCGGGCCGAAATAAACGACCGTGGTGATTGATGTATTCCATTTGTATCGTTTAATATGTTTACATTAGCGTCATTTACGGAGGATATTTATTCGTTTACCGTTCTATTTCAACGCGAGTAAAGCGCGCATCAACGGGCCGCCTATTAGGGAACACGAGTACGCGGAGAGTTTATTTTTTCGCTAACCGTTCCTCCGATGCATATCACGCCAAATACCTCGATCCGGCCGAAACGTTTAATTGCCCACTCCTATAGTTTACATTGCCTGCATATTAGTCGTTCAATCGACATACGTAAATATAAATCGTTGTATGTTTTCACATCTGCAAAATGCGTTTGACGCTGTGGCGAGTTGGAACAAGTTTCGGGTTGCTACGAAGCATGCCCCGAAGCGCTCGTATATTATTGCCTTAAACGTCCAATCCCGGTCGTTGTAATTCTAAAACTTATTTAGGCCAGCGTGGAAGTATATTAAAATAATATCGCATAAGCGAGGTATTTTCACGCGCTAAAATACGCTTAGCGGCGTTGAGATCGGAATACGAGACCGCTGATACGAGAAAGCAGTGCTTATTTAGGTTCTATACATAGATCCGTGAACAGCTACGTTCTATCATATCTGTTACGCAAATATTATAGCTTTGCAATCTCAAGTTTCTTCGTCGGTATCGCCTGGTTGAAACGAGACACTATCGGCGCGAGGATTACTCTTCGAAAAACAGCGGTGAATCAATATAACGCGTCAAATCCTCAGGAAGCAGCGACTGTCGAGGCTCTTGACACATTTAGTGCCTTTTTGGCGCGGGACCGTGATAACCCCTCTGTGATTTATAACCCAAAACATTCGGGCCGCTTTGTCATCCGTCAAATCGGGCGCCTTATCGGCTCGATTCTTTCGAGAAACGGTGCACCATGAAGGGCGACGGGGATGCGGGAGAGACGTGAGATTCCATCAAACCGCTCTCATCGAAGAAAGCACTCTTCCAGCTACGCTCAAATCTCGAGGTAATACAACATCGTCCGCGACGTTGGGAGTCTCGACGTTTCATCACTCGGTTCCCTGCATAATTCTAAAACATCCATCTATAAGTCCACGAGGGTAGATATTTAACCCTTCGTGACTCGAATTACATCTGCTAATTATACAACTCGCACAAATACTTCGATATTTCAGGTCGATGATGCTGCCAACAATCATCGATATTTAACAGTTATCTCAGAGACATCACATAATTAAACCGTACCCGTAATCTCGTGAAAAAGTATTATTATTTGATAAAACGATATATTAGCACGTTACCTAGAAATTATACCGGCCCATAGAGGCTTAAGAAAAACAGATAACAATCCACAAGTAAAATCCGATGCTCCATGAACATCATTACAAATGTTTAATACCAATAGTCCATTTAATCATCTCCGACGAGGATCCATAACGGTTGAGAAACGTCCCTCCTAAACTTCGTCGTTTAAAAAACGGGGCCGATGTGAACTTTAACCCCACTGACCCCAGGTTACTCATCCGGTTCAGCCGAGTCTGAGGACGCGTCTTTCGCGCTTTCAGCCGCCTCGGAGGAGACGAGAGAGTCGGGGCCGGAGGGACAGTCCCTCGGGTAGACGGAGGGGCGGCTGCGCCGGGGAATGGGCATGTAATTAACGAGTATTCTCAATAAGACCGTCGAGGGGCTCGGGAGGGGCCGAAGGGCACCAGCGGAGAAAGAGCTCAAAGGTCCGTACGCTTCGTGCGCTCACCTGTTAAATGAAATACATTTAAATGCTGGCGGCACGTTGCCGTCCGTGAAAACTATTGATACCGCTCTCAACCTCGACGCCGCCTCTCCTCGCCATATCCCGTACGTAGGCAGCTTAATGAGCATCGCCAGAGCCTCGTTGGAAACCACCCTGGCTCCGAGCCTCCCTTTTATTCCGCCTCTCCTCCCCTCTCCTCGCACCCTCCCGCAGCTCCCTCGTTTTTCTCCACGGCCTCGGGTTACCTCGGTGCGCGCACACTCGGCTGGCTACGCATAACGTAAGTGCCTACCAAAAATACATGCACGTGACAGCAGCCAGAGAGTATTGCCCTGCCGAGGAGCAGCTCGGTTCAGGTCTCGATGATCGTGGAAACGAGTTCGAGCATCTCGACGATGCGACGAGCAGGCTGATGTACGGGGCGCGTTCGATCCTTGCTTCGATCCTGCGCAGGAGACTAGGAAGTTATCCCTTGGTTAAGATAACTGGTCAACTTGTGCTCTTGGCGAGCAGTTTTGTCATCATACTTTGAGGATGATAAATACTTTCTTTGGTTTATTGGAGTTGGTGGAGGTATCGGTATTTTGCGTGAGATGGTTAATCAGTTTTGGCATCATTGATATACGGCTCGAATAATTAAGGGTTGATAAATTTGCGAGATAAATTAAATTGATATCGGAAATATAAGGTAGCGAATTAAGCCATGTTATGAGAAAAAAAAAGCGTGGAAAAAATCGGGCACCGGGACAACCGGGCCGTGATTTAATACCTTCACGGCGATCCGGGTGTTTTATCGTTCAAATATTTTAAATCGATTCCTGTTCTGAACGCGACCGCGGCACGCTGGCGAAATTTCTGACGCTTCGTTTCCCGGCTTGTGTGTACAGCGTAGCGGTTCTTGAGCGAGGGAAATTCTAATCAAAGTTTCCGTAAACTTTCCTACGGTCAGATACACGGATCACGTCGGTGACAATCGTCAAAGTCCTGATCCAGACAAAACAGGTTTGTCTTAACGCGCGAGCGAGTCGTTGCCGAGGAGAGGAGGCGGTCAATCAGCATTACAATCACGTAACACCTTCGACCCGGCCGTCATATCGGCCCCACGTCCTCTCTCTGTTCCCGGGCCATTCTATTTCCTTCCCTTTCATTTTATTTATCCTCCTTTCCCCGTCGTAGGAGGCTCCATTTGCGACGGGCCACCACGTCTAGGTCAACGTCATCCCATAGTCGCCTTCCCTCCTCGTCTCCTTCCATTTCTGTTCCCTCCCGTTCGCTGGGCTTCTACTCATTCCGCGTCGTCGTCTGGAAAATAGATATTATTATACCGGGTGTACCCTCCCCTCTATGTCCTGTGGATACGTCCAATAAATATCGAGGACGAATGGCCAGCGCCTTGTGGCTATATCGAGGAAAAACGCCGTCGTCCTTTGTGCCATCGTAGATTTCGCACACGTAGACACGTGTATTGGCGGTAATGCTTTCGCAGCGCTGGAATTGGAAAGTTCTACGTGCGTGCAAAGTCTTCCTTTATGAGTAACGAGGCTCCCCTGGATGGAGGTTTTCTCGACGGGTCTATAAACCTCGAGGAATAGCCAACCTGTCTCGTTCCGGACGACGATGATTTCGCTTCTCTCGCGATCGCGGTTCGTTAAGGTCAACCGAAATATTCGCGCTAGCCTGGGCTTAACCGACGCATTCGTTTAGAGCGATTTGTTAATGGATCATTAGCCTGGTCCTTGCTGACGGCTATGAAGGCATTTACAACCGATAGTCGTTACTCGTTTACGAGCGGTATCGCTGTTTATTTAAATTTATTGCGAGAGTGCGAGCAAAGCGAACGCGCGGTCCATGTTACTTTGATGAATATTCCGCGCTTAGTACTTTACGTATGTTTCTCGATAATTTGGCATTGTATTTGAATAACGAATGTTGGACAATCCTGTAATCGAATAGAATCACCGCTCTGGGTGGATTCATTAAAATTTATATTTGCGTGAAAATCCGCGGTGATCCATCGGTCAGCCACGTTTCCGTATCGTTCATAAAATTAAACCGATGCGCCTTGTATTTGTAGCTTCCTAGACACGAAGCGTTGCATTATTCATGCGTAAATTGGCCCGCACTATTCTTCTTTCTCTCTTATTCTCCGATTTTATTCGGCCCCGGGTAAAAAATACATTAGGTAAACCCCCCTACGAACGCTCAATAATTCCACACCCTAATTTCTGGGCGGCTGATCGAATTCTTAAAGATTCAAATCGCCCTCTTCGGTTCTCCATTCTCATTTCTAATCGCTCAATTCGAGAATTCCGACTTCGCAAGGATCCTAGCGAGTAGAGGAACTTTCAAAAACGATCGATGCAAATTATTGACATTAACTTCAAAGTTGTATCCGAGCGAGGAGAGTTTATCGTGGATTAACCAGGAAAAGATCGTGGACAATAGACGCGTACGCGCCGTTTCAGAAATCGCGGAAGGCGGAGAGAACCCGGTGCTCCTTTGAAATACTTTGTACCACTACTCTCCTCTCGTCTTACGCTCGTTTTACTCGCTCCTCGCGTTATATTCGCTTTACGTTTTTCCACCCGGTGCGTTTATTGCGCCCACGCCCATAACACCCCAGAATGGTTTGGCTTTCACTCGTCTTACGCTAGTGCGGATTACTCGCTTTGAGGAACAAATGTCGGTCGGCCTTTCGCAGTCTTTATTTATATATATATATATACATTTTTGTGAAGAACCGAGGCGTCGAGCTTCGAGGCATGCGCGTGGAACGCGATATGAAAACGGTTACGCGATTTCAATCAGCGGGGAAAGAGCGATAAAGGCTCTTGACGGCCGAAGGGACAATATACGGGGAACGAGTTTTACTTCCGGGGGAAAAATGTCCATCGTTCGTTCGATAGTAAAACATAATAAGTTCGCGGCGTATCATAAATACAGAGGGGCTTTCATAAGGTGGAATGGGGATTTTCGAGATTTATATTCACGCCGTGATGAAACCGGGTAAGAGCCCGACATCGAGATTTTCCCCTGGAATTACGCGGCACGAAACGCTTAGCCGGCCGGGGCTAACTTTGTGTCAATATTTAATCGTGCCGGTATTCTTTCCTCGCTCCTTTGAAAACCACCGTGGGGCTCGAGGAAGCGCACATTCGGCATTTGTGGACGCTACTGAAGTCCCAAAATGACGCTTGCGCCAAGTGCATCAAAGCTGCCGCTTCGAGCAGCGCGACATAAAGACACCGCGCGGTGACAATGCGGCCGAGAAACTCGAGGCGGCTAATGCGTCGCGGTTTTTTCGACCGTCGAAGCATCAAACGACGCCGGCGAAAGGACGGTACTCGAATTCGGCGACCATAAAAGCGGGCCTTACCGTGCTCGGACAGCAGAAGTTCAAACGGCGACCGTGAGAGTATTTAAAAAGTTCCAAGCACCGAGCGTCGAATCATCGTCACCTTTTATTCGCTAAATCTCTACCTTGTTTTAAAATGTATCGCACAAACTTGTGTCGTTAATCCTTAAAGTATATTATTTAAGCGTTGTATTATAATCCTTGTAATATTATCTCATGTTTTTTTTTATCTTGTACGAAAATGTATACGGACATAAATTACCTATACATAACTCTATGCTAATGTAATTTCACGGTGGAAAGTACCCGGCACGGATCGCGGCGTTACATTGTTTACACGCAGTCCGCGTCGGACACTGCTTTATACAGATACAGCGCCGCAGAAAGCCTGGCCGTAGCTAAGAGGTTAAAGGCGATTCGATGTAATCTGTTTAAAGCGCTTCTTCCATATCCTTGGTGAGCGCACCCGAAAAATTTGCCAACCTTCGAAATACCTTAACACAATAAATACTTCAGTGTCGAGTTAAAACCAGTTTCAATTTCACAAAGTTTATCGATTCCACATCTTACAAAGCGTTGTACGCGTACAGGGAACCTGAAACTGGGGTAAAGAAGGTGTCAGGTGCGACGACCCTTTGCGTTTCGATCGCCTCGTCGTTCGAGAGCCTGTCTTTGGGCAGTACAAGTTTTTCGCAAGCCATTCGATCCGCGATGCCTCCTGGCGATCGGTGAAATCTCCGTGACGCGAGGGTCGACTTTATCCGGATGAAAGGCTGGGAGCCTCCGTCGAGTGCGAGATCTCAGACTTCCTTCTCCCGGGCCAGGCTTATCCGTCCATTTAGCTTCTCATGCACACACGCCAGGCGAATATCCCTTTACCAGTGATACGCCTCGGTTGGTGGCCTCCTCACCGTTTTCTTTCTCGCTCCACCGCTCGCTTGCGCATTCACACGGCGATTTCCCTGCCATCGAAGGTGCATACATCGATCGCTGTTACTCGAGAAACCCTGGAGAGCCCTGGATTCTCGAGGGTGCAAGGGAGAGGGCGGGAATACGTGTACAGGTTTACCTTGATTATCCGTCGAAAAACGCGACGTTTGTACTTTGCGGAACAGCGCACAATTGTCTTTACCATAAAACGTCGATAACGCTTTCTTCATTCATATGTATATATCTATTCTTTAATATAAATAATGTGTTTGTAATAATATAGAATTTATAACGTCAGCAACGGATTGGTTAAAATATATTTTTTTTTGTTAATAAAGGGAAGCGTGGACTTTGGGATGTTGAATTAATTAAAACTCGAGCCTCATTTTTATCCTAGCTATGCTTTTTCGATTGCACGGTATTGCGTTGCCTGGCGCGATAGGGCCGTAGACGAAACACGATATTGGTAATCAGATCCCTGAATTCGTTTGCCAACGGCGGGCATAAATCCGTTGTTATGGTACAGGGAAAGCAACCTTCGAGAATCGCTGGAGCGATCGATTTATGCATACGGAGGAAGACAGAAGCCGTTGAATCGAATCGCAAGTAAAGCCAAATATATGAATATTCTATCCGTGCTCTTCGGGGATGAGAATGCATTTTACATAACCCGCGTATTATACCATACTTATATATTGGTACACTCGCGATGTGTTGATACAAGCGGCGAAGGATATTTGCGTGGAAACGAGGTTTATCGCGTAATCGCTTAGCAAACAAACAACGATTTGTTCACGCCCTCGGTCGTTTTCAAAGGGAGCAGGGTTAGACGTACTATTTCCTTGCTCTCCCAACTTCCGACCTCGCTCGACACATCCTCGTTCATTCGTCCGTGAAACTTCTCCTAAATAAACCGAGATTACTTTATCGATCGCGTTCGAGCAAAAGTCCCTCTTAACTCTACTTCTTTCCACCTTTTCTCGCCCGCGTAATTTTCCACGTCCCTCCTCTGCCCCTTTCCGCTCCCTTCCGTCATCTCTGGCTCTTTAACCGGGCCCTTTCCACGACTCGGGATGTTTAGGTGCATTAATAAACGAGCGGCCAGAAAATGGGATAGAGTTGCTTCGAACAAAGTACAGAAGCTCCAAGGATATATTCATTGTTTTCCTTCAGAGTAGGATTTTCCCGGCAGAATGTCCTTGTCATCGTTACACTTGCCATTCCCAAGCCACGCTTTCCTTCGACTTTTTACCCTATCGCGAACCGAAATCCGGTCCAGGGGCAAACCTGCCACGTCGAATGTTACATCGACGATCGGATAAAGCCCCGAGTGTCGTCATTAATTTCGATCGGGCTGCCGTGGAAAAAATATTCGTTAGCAAAAGTTCACGATTACATCGTAGATTCCCGGTGACAAAGCGTGACAGGATCGCGGACGTCCATTCGGATTCTCTCACCTCGCTGCTTACCGAAATGTAACGCGTTACCTTTGACATTCGATGCAATGTATCAATGGCCGGCACAGCTATCGAATGATCGCGGCGGTATCGTCGCGCTGGTGTGCGTTATCGCGAATTCAGTGCCCACGTTATCGGGGAACAGTCATGGTCGGTGCCTTTTGCACCGAAGATACCGTTGCGGCTACCTGCCGCAGTTTCGAGCTTGCTTGCAAATAATTCTTTATCCACTACGTCGCCCTCGCTTCTTGCTTCGGAAAGGAATCCTCGATTTAATCGAAGATTAGCTTCTAAATGCCGCGAAGTAGGTTTCGAGGTATCCTCTCTTCTGTTCTACGACGACACTGATTTAATATTCTGCGTAGAATAATATATGATAATAATTTTTATCCCAGTATTTTATCCAGAATAGTCGCACTCTTATTTAAGGCGTTAATAAAATATTTAACATTATACCTTTATGTTCGGATGTGGTGAAATACGACTGCAGTCCGCGTAGAGTATTTTACCAGAAGTTTTTGTAGTCTTGCGTAGGCATTTATATGTATTTTCGATGGTCCGGGACTGAGAAATGGTTGCGAGCGAACGTCGATGTGCGCATCCGGCATAAGGGAAAAGCGGAAATGCACGCCCCATTTTTGGGACACATTATGCTGGTCGCGATAGCTGACAAAATTGGTTAACCGAACGTTACACACTCCCATTGTATTCGAAAACGACGTACGTTGCTGGCGAGGAGAAAATAAAATTGGGCTGTTACGGGTCTGCGTTTGATCGTGAATGCTTTTTGTCTCGATTTCTCCGGGATTGAGCATTGTCTCGCTTATCCTATATTAAATGTATGATAAAGCGAGAAATATTTTTGCACCGTTCAAATAAACCATAATCCTAAACCGATCTGTGTTGACAAAGTACGAGTTTATATATCGCGATTTTTGACGCAGGTTTTTTCTGACACTGTCTTTAATTTTACGCAATTATGATCATCGATCGATTCGATGGCCTCTTCGATGTGTCCTTCGTCCATTTCCAAAATGTAGTACGAATTATTATCCACGGCTAGGGCTCTTATCCTGTAACATATTTTTTATTTTATACCCGTTCTTAGAACAAGCCCAATGGCGCGACAGCTGCGTCGCAGAGGCTCAAAGCGGCAGCAGAGTGTCTTAATACACTGACTGCTCGCGATTATGCTACGCTCGCAGTGGTCTTGCTCTCATTGGCGCCGCACTTTTGCCATCGCTTTATTGCGAGCTTAAAGCCCCATTAACCGCTCATTACCGCGAATCCGACTGTAGTCCTTCGCATCCGCGATGTTTTCATCTCCGTGTCGTTAATCCCAGTAAACACGGCCCGCTTTCCCTTCTTAGTTTCTTTACGTTACATGACAGCCACCGGCAATTGCAGTGATGTAGTTACGCAATTTACCCATCCGCATGCAGGTTCTCTCCTTTGATGTTTACTTATGGCTTCTTGCTGCCTCCCACTATGTATCGGTGTACGGCTTGCTCGGCTTAAGTCAAGTTCCTCCGTCGTTTACTACCACGTTACCGTGTATTAACGAGGGTCAGCTCGGTTAAATGTCACACGCGTATAGAGACACGAGCGCAAACAAACGCACGACACAGGGTGCACGCACGCGAGCGCAGACCTTCGATTCGAAGCACCTCCAGAGGGAATACATTAATGCCCGATTAACCAATGCAGACGAGATATTCGATGAAAAGTTCACCACTTGTGCTATGTAATTGATATTTTGCCATGAGGAAATATTTGCCAGTACGCCAACGCTTCGACATTCTCGTTTAAACGCGCATGCGAATTCGAGGATATTATACGAGCGAAGTTTTAATGACGGATTTGCTTCGAGCCGATTAAAAATAATTTTACCGATGATATTTACATTTGAAGCGTCATCGTGGAAATATTAAATGCTGTTCGGCTGTCGGGTGTGCTCGCTTCAGACTTCATGAGGCCAATGAAAAATTGATCTAGCGGCCCTGCTCGATTGACCATCAAAATTAATTCTCTCTCGAGAGAGAGGTTCGTTCGATATCCCTGATCGAGAGATGAATGTATCAGGTTGTTCTATAAGGAAATCATAGGCGCAGAACGTATTTGTTTCCTATTATTTTATCGAATTATCTATATAACTAGAAGAGGACAGAAGGATGAAGACCGCAAGTTTGAGGAATTAGGTTCCACATTCGTAGAAACATCGCGGGATATAGCAGCAGCGTGGAGATTGCGGAAGACACTTTTGGGAGAAGCTAATGCGCGGCTTCAACACCGTGGTGATAAGGCGTGCACACTAGGCGGTGACGTAATTTCCCAGATTTTTGTGACGAAGCTCAGAATATACCGAGCGTCGGTACATTTTACGATCGGCAGTACGAGCTCTCTCATCGAACTAAGTTTCATTGTCGGTGACGTATGCTTCCTCGTTTAGGAGACAAGTTTCTGAGATGGCTTCCTCCAGAGCCAGCAGCATGAAACTCCCGCGGCGCAAAGTCTAGCTCCGAGTTAGATTAAGCCGTGACTAGTAAGCCACCTACAGAAATTGCTCGTTGCCCTTCGGATTTCATTAGCGTTTCAAGCGAATCTCATATCCCGCAAAGTGCTTTTCGGGAAATTTGCGGCTCGGGGTCCACTGCGACCCGAAGAGAATAAGAAGTTTTACAAATTTTCGATACCGTACGTAAGTGGGTCTAAAAGTTATGCTTACGCCCAGAGCGGAGTCGCAAAATTTCATTGAATTAGCGGTCCAAAGGGGGTATCGGTTCATCCGACGTACGAAACTTTTCAGGCTCTCTGAAAATCTTCCTCGATTCGATTTTTCCTCGACCAAAGGAACCGTCGTAGGTTCGGCCGATTGATTTTCAATAGAAACGTCGTTGAGTCTTCGTTATGTCGCTCCCTGTACACCTTACGTTATCATCGTAAAATCGAAACGTTATAGCCAAGTGCACGAGTCGAGAGTATTTCCGTAATGCGATTCGACGATCGTTATTCGAGAATCGAATGTGGCTCAAATACTCGGGCGCTTACCGTGGCTTTGATTTTCGATCTTATCGTGGTTTCGGCTCTGTGATCGATACGCGCTTGCATCGGCCGAGCTCGATTTCCGGCGAGGGCCGCGATTTTAATTCTGTATCATCCGAGGGAAATACGGGTTGTTAAACTCGATCGTGTAATTCAGAGATCATGGAAGCTTCCGCGTGTCAATGAAACCTACACGATGCTCGTAACATCAATTGGGCACGAAGATGAGAAACATCAAACGTTTAAAGACCTTTGATGTTCAATTGCCTGCCAGGCATGAACGCTATTGGACCAAGGTCCTCCCTTCGGGTTGAGTGTGAATTTCGTCGATCAAGGCACGATTAAAAGTACGGGCTTGCACGATTTGTGTAATAGCGGCAAATTGTTAAAGCGGAGTTCGATCAAAATTGCACCGATTCGCTAGCGCTTTGCTTACTTTTCTATTTTAGCGTGTAATCCTGTGAAACAATCGCGATACTTTATGCCGCTTCGTATAAGTTAGGTTATATATTTGGAGCTTCTTAATTTTTATTCTCTCACGCGTGACATAAAGAATAATCACTTTTTCCCATCGCGTATCTACTTCACGCGGCAAGTAAATGTTTGGCAAGTTTCACATTGTTTCGGTGCAATGTTTACGCGACGATATATTACACGACGCGTTCGCGTATCCAATCGTTTACGTAGCTGCAAAGAGATCAAACTCGTTAAATATGGCAGTCCTGCGCGAAGGACCAAGGGGAATACTTTATAGATAGCAGGGGTTGCATGGGAAATCGTTTAAATTAACAGGGATTATTAGATTTTCCGTCAGGAATGATCGGAAGACGCGAATTCATCTTGAACACCGTTAATTTCATCAATACCGACGTTTCCACCCCTCATAGTGCGCCACGACGGATTTTGACGGAGAATCCGATTATCGAGAATCAGGGTTCACAAACCGTGGAAGCGGAAATATGGCAAAATTAGCTGTTTACCGGTGCCTCTGCTCTTCTTCTTCCGTTCCAACGATTTAATTCCATCGCGGAATATCCCGGCACTGCGAATACCTCTTCCGTACAATTACAATTATTTTTATCCCCTCGGAAATTTTCTACAAATTTACCTAGCTCCCCGTTCCACTCTCGCGTATCTCTTTTCTCCGATTCTACAAGATTCTATATTAAAAGCGGCCGGAATGCAAAACGAATTTATCCCTAGCGGTTCGCCCAACAAGTTCCGTCGGCTGTATTTCCCTCGAAAAATAAACATCGAGTAAGCGCAACGTAGAATTAAGAGAAGGGAGCTCGTTCCCGCGAACATCCGCCTTTCCGGCCAAATTACAAATGCGAGAAAAAACTATTCTTGCCGTATCCACCCTCGCATCCCACAAAATTCTTATAAACACAATTAAGCTCGAGTTGCGCCCAAAAACAGTATTAAATCACCTTAATCACGGGAGCTCGGTTAGTGCTTTAAACACTGATTGACACAGCATCAATGCCCCCTTGGCCACTCTACTTAGCGATTCATTATCATCGCACCCACGCGCCAACCGTCACGACTTTAGCAAAATCGCGGATACCTGCGCAGCACTGCGGCCGATTCCGGTCACGCGCCTAACTCCTCTCGTCTTTCCGGCTTCCGGCAAAGAATCAACGGACACGATGTCGGGATTAACGCTCGCGGATTCGCATCGAGGCCCCGATTTGCCCCCCCTGCGGTCTTTCCTCCCCCATTCCGCGGCGACGAGCCTCCCGTTTCGCGGAAGGCCAGTCGCCTGGCCGCGGGATAATGGGGGCGAGGGGGCCGGTAACGGCGACAGGAGAGAATTACCATTGTCGGTAAATGGATTAGCCGGACAGATATTACGAGCGCGGGGGCTCTTTGATGAGCGCCAGTTCGTTTATCGTTAATTTACAATGGTACCCACCGCTCTCTCACCCTCCCGGCCGCGCGGCCGACGTACGAGAGTTTCCACCCCGTTCCACTTAACCCCTTCATCCCCTGGCCACCCTCCGGCGAATCCCAGTACGACCGGAAATCCCTCCCCCCCCCTCCTCCGCCCCCCACCCCCACCTCCTCCCTGCTCCCTGCCCTTCCGTTCGCTCGGCCACCAATTATTGCATTGGTAATCGATTGGATTATCAAAGTTTTGATAACGCATCGAGCTTTTCCGTCTCCTCGCCCCGCCCCTGCGCCACCCTCGGCACACACGCCCTCCGTTCCTATCCCCTCGTTACCATTCGGTTGTGTTCCGTGCCACGGCAAATTATTTGCTCCGGCGAAGCATGAATTCCAACCGTAATTACATTTCGCCTGATATTCAATTAGAACTACCGGCCCAGTCGGCGTGCCTACGTGAAAAGAGGCGCGCCGACGGGGGCGGGGGCTGGGGAGAAAAAAAGGGCGGCCGTCGCGGAACGATCGGGGCGCGGAGGGAGGGAGGGAGGGAGGGGGAGGACCATAAAGGAGCGCAGCTCGCTGTTCTCTCCGGAGAGACGACGATGCTCGTTACTCGGACGACTTTGTCCACGGGCCAATCGTCGCGAGGCCTGCTTGTGTTTTATTACGGAGGTTACGGAAATCGTGACTCCGGCGAGCTCCAACGAGGAGCAGCCGAAGAGTTCCGGGAGGTTTATAGGACGGCTGAAGTTTACTTCCTGGCTCTGTACGCTTGTCCTTGATTTTTAGAGGGGCGAGGATGTAAATCGCGTGGAAGGAAGGGTGGGATTAATCTCGATACCTTCTCGTATTTAATTTTTAACCGTGCGCGTCGCCCGCTTAAAATCCACCCGATTTTTCCTATCTCTCCAAATCCATCGTACGAATTTGTCCATCTCGAGTAACTCGGCTTAACCCATCCGCTGGCGACCATCGTAATTCTCCGTTTCGAAAAACCTCGATAACGTTCTTTATTTTTAAGGATACTTCTCGAAACGGACGCTATTAGAAGACAAAAGCACTCTTTTATATATTCCTCGAATAACGATAATTCATGGACCGGAGGTTCTCCATCCATAATTCACGGTGAGCATTTCCAGTGGGCGCACTATAGAATTTCGGTCCATGACAGCGAGAGGGTTAACAGCCTCGAAGTTCCCGCCATTTCCATCCCCTTCCAAAGGCCATCGAAGCCTCGGCCAGCGGGGAAAGAAATGCGAGACAGCGGCGTGCCGGCGTTAATAAATACCAGAAGCGCGCACTTCCATTTCTGCGCCGAGTTAATCACTTCCGCTCAAGATCGCGGCGCGTCGCGGCGCGGCGGCCATAAATTCCGTATCCAGGACGACGGGCATCTGGTTCCAGGACCGTTTTTCACCAGGCCTGGGGTAGACCCGGGCGCGCTTATATATATATACGCGCACTCCGTGGACAGATTACCGCGGCACTACTGGTAGTCACACGCTGGGGGCCCCGGAGGGAGTTTAATTTGCAGTAATGGGCGCATCCTCGCACGAGCGAAAGATTAAAAGCTCCCACCGACCGAGCCTCCCTCCCCGCCGTCTTCCCTCGCCGACCAAATGGCTCCTGCCTCCGTCAGAAAGGAACCGGTTCGGATACCATTTAGCGCTTTTCCACGGTTCATCCCTCTGCCCCCTCCGACCCTTTCTATATCCTCTCGCGGGCCAACGGCTCTCTCGCTGCTCCTCTGATTAAATGCGAAATTCCACCGGTTTCTTCCGCGCCTCGAGAACCGCCTCGACCTTTTTCCCTCCTGCGCGTTTTTCAAGCGCATCGATAGCTACGCTGCGAGCTACCGATCTTTGTTTAGGTCTTTCGCAGAGGCGATCGAGTACGTTGGAATGTAGGGCGCGAGTCGAGCGATTTTTGATCTTGGATTTTAATCGTTCCGTCGGTTCAAACGATGGATCGTAATGGTCGTTTTTGTGAGATCGTTTGTGTCAAGGGTTTTGAGTTTACGGGAGATCTTGAGGGTAATAATCCCGCGCTTTTATATGGCTGCTTTTTGTAGGAGGGGGTGGAATTGTTCGACGCGCAACCGTGGTTCGACGATTTGTATACATAGTGGAATCTATGGAAGGTCTTTTGAGGTCCGAGGGTTCGGGGAGATTTTGCGCTCCAGCATGATCGTGCGGGATTTAGGAACGAGTGAAGGTACACCGATAGCTAAAGGGATATGAAGTAACCGCGTTTTGACATCAGTGCCGCTCGAGCAAATGGCGTTGCTACCTAGCAATCTACCCCTCCTGTTTGCTCCGAGATGAGTTTCGCTGACCTTTCGCCGTCTACTGACCTGCGCTTTCTGTGTCGTATATATTCGCCGGTTTTTTTTTCACCGCGCTGCGCCAAATCTTGGCCGCGGAAAATGAAGATGGTTCATAGTTTTTCTCGGAGGGCATTTTACTCGGTGTGTTGTTTTCAAGTTTAAAATAAAACTACTCGTTTATCGACTTTGCGGAGTGTTCGTTAACTGCTAGAAACGTAGTCAGTGGTTTATTTGCTTCCTGCGCACGATTATTGCGAGGCCTCGATAGGAAGGAACACACCGACGAGGATCCTTCGTGAGTTGGAGAACATTAAACCGCTCTGCATCGATACGCACGTCCCAAGAGGTGGTCGCTTTAAGCCTCGCATCGGAAGCGATCCGTAATTCGGCCCTTCGAATGTGACGTCCCGCGACTCGTCGTCGTTGAAAAGACGACAAAACCACGGTGTTTTATGCGCCTACCGGAGTTCCACGATGCGGCTGCAAAGCGGTCGCTTCCTGTTCCTGACGCGCCTTGATTCATCGTTCCCTCGCCATTTGTCTCAATGCAGAGCCTCATTTCCCCGACGTCTTCGAAGACGCCGATTCCAATCGCGGGGTATGGAGCTGCCACGCTTCGTGCGGTGGATGAATGCTCGGACTTCCACGCGGAAGATTCCGGTTCGAACTCTCGTCGATCACCTTTGGAAAATTTTCCACGCGACGTGTATACACTGTATTCTCGATGACAAGGGATGCGCTCCAAAACGGTGTTGGATTAACACTGAATTTTCTAAAGAACTGGGCAGTGATTACTTTGAAAAATTGTAGAGACTTTGAGACGGGATATTTTCTGAGATTTTCTACCATCTTGGTGCAGCGTTTTTATATTTTTTCTTTGGCTTCTTTTTCTTTAAGGATATATTTAGTATAGTTACGTACACCTGGAGAGTGGCTGGTAGGTTTAGTGTTAAACCGAGATTACTGATCGGTGACCGAAGGTGGGATAAAGGCGGGCATTGGACGGATGTTTCGAAGAAAATGCATTGACCCTTTTGACGGTATCGCGGGAGTAACGATACGAATGGCGGAGCGCGTATATTCGATGCATAATTCATGCCTGTAATATCCCATGCAAATGCTGATGGAATTAAAAATTTAAATACGCTTCGATCGTATTCATTTCACACGTGGGAACAATTAGTATACCGATAAACGCGGCTGTGTAATAGGGATGAAATATTTATGGAATTGGAAGTAACGTACACCGAAACGTATTTATGTTGTATGAAGTGCCGGGCGAACGTAATTTCCCCTGTCGGACGCGTAAGAACGTTACGTCCAGCGAATCAGGGCCGTTGTGTGCGTCAGGGCCGGTGTATGCAGTGCGTACGTGGAATGTCGAGCTTATATTTATGCCGTGAAACGTGATGTTAATACGTGTTGCGGTCCAATATAACACAGCTGTCGTACTTTGCATCATTGCGCGGTAGAGAGCTCAGAGGTATCGTGTTAACATTACTCGTGTCAAGAGCGAATCGCGCTTCCTGCAACAGCGAGTAATGAATAGAAAAAAAAAGCGGTTCGAAATACTTCGCGCAATTGCACATTAAAATCACACCCAAAAGGTAAACTACAACTACACGATCATCGACTATCCTTAGAACCCTCTACCAATATTCAAAGAAGCACCAATTTTACGGATCCTTATCAAGGTCATAAAATCAGAAACTCCAAGCACCTATAATAAAAATACCCCAAAACCTAGAAAAAAAAGGTGAAATCAAATGTTGGAGGGGAAAAACTAAATCCGTATACACCAAAAATCTGCTTCTTGGCAAGTAGCCTCGACCAAGCGTAGGATCGGGGCTCGGCCCTCGCTCCGGTTTAATCGTCGATTAACGATGGACTCGTTGGCGGACACGTGGTGGCACGTTGACCGATCGTCGCTGGAGACAGCAGCGCGGGGTCATAAATATTACAACGAGGAAGAGGGTGGAGGAGGGAGCTCGGGGAGGAGGGAAGCTGTAAGAAGAGTCAGCGGAGGCTCCTAACGATTTGCGCGGAGGAGCGAGAAGGCGGCGGCGTGCCCAGAGTCCGCAGGCCCAATTTGTTGGCGCTTGTTATCCAGCGGGGGGTGACGCAGTCCCGGCGACGAGTGCGCACGAACAACGGGTCCATTTAATCGAATGATTTATTCAGGACATGATCATTAATGGAAGAACATTACTCTCTCGTCAGGAATCAATAGACGGCCGCCGGTAACACGCCGGTGCGGCGAAGCGGAGGTCGGGCGAAGGAGGAAAAGAGTTCGAAATCGTGGAGCCAGTCGCAGGGGGTATAGCTACGAGAGAGGGAGGGGGGGGGGGAGGGCGAACGAGATGGAGAGGCATGGAGGAGAAGGAGAGAGCGAGAGGGTGGTGCGGTTAGAGGGGGGGCGAGCACTCGACACGCATTCTTCCACGCGTAAGCTCAGCCTCTCCCTCTCTCTCTCCTCCTCTCCTCCCCTCCAGCCCCCGCCGACGCTCTCCACTAAATCATGGAAACAAAACCGAAACAAACCAAAATAAATTGCACGGCTAATGTATTCAGGCTGCAAATGATTATTCCAGATCCGTCGGGTTCAGCCTGCCTGCGGCTTTCCGCAAACCGCGGCGCTTGCCATTCCCCGGTTCCACCCTTCCGCCCTTCCCCCCTCACCCACGCCCCCTACGCCCTCCTCGCTGCGCGACTAACCGCCTCGTCGCGTCTCTCCCGTGCACAGAGCGCTACGCCGTGTCCGTTACTGCGCTCTCGCTGCCGTCCCTCCCTATTTGATCTCGTCACCCGAAACATAATTACCTCCATGACAACCCGGTTGGGAATTCGTTATCGCGGAAATACTTTTCTGCCCCGAAATTTTGTATCCGCCGCTGCCTTTCTGGTCGCCCTGTCGGACGCCGATGGGCGGATGCAGGAGGAGCGCGGGACGGAAGTTTTTTGGTTCGCTTTGGGTTTTTTCCTCTTTTTTTTTTTTTTTTCGAGGCGTTGGGAGAGAGCGTGACTACGGAACTGTACCGGGGTACGATCGAGTGGCGGTAGAAATATTGTCGGGCGCGTACCGCGCAAAGCGATGGACGATCTACGAGGTAGAAGAGATTTATTTGTAAGAGATGAATTATCTTTGGACGAATACAGCGGGCGCAGAACTACTGTGCAATGTAGTGGATAGAGGCTAGGACTTCCACGCGGGAGACGCGAGTATCGAATCCTACCCATCACCGATGGTTTTTCCACGCGTAGTTCTGCTCCTCCGGAATCCACCTTCAACCGGTAGATCCTCTATCAAATCACCTTGGTCGATTCCAAAAATTAATTTTAGAAAAGTACAGAAGCTTTGGTAACTCCATAACAATTAATCGTCTATTCTAATTCACGCCTTCGCGTAGATCTCTTTGGTACAAGCCACCTCTGAGTTTCTTCCTCGTTCTCTCCGGACGACCTCCGATCTACCAGCCTCCATCCTATCATACACCACCCGGTTCGCAGGCCCCGATACTTAGTCACGATTCCAGGAGGAACTCAAAGGGCCGCAATCAAATCCCCGCGTATATCCGCGGAGTGTCGTGCGATGACATAACTCCCGGCTCGACGTCGCGCACGGTAACCTATATCGCCAGCTCGGTGCCCCGGGCTCATAAGGCGGGCTTACACAGCCGGGCCGACACGCGCGCGACGCACACGTACACGTACGTAGGTGCGCTCCACGGCAGAGACGCCTGACAGCCGGTTCTCCGCAGTGACAAGATTAAGGAGCAGGGTATTTACCTCGACAAGGTGACAGGCTCTCGTGGAGACGGAGTCGAAGTAACGGGACGTTGCCTACCTGAAGATTTATGATTGTTACGACGGAGGCAGTGAATGGCGGAATGTAATAGTCAGACCCCCGGTGCCTGCCGCCCCCTCGAGGCGCCCAGAGGCGACGCACCGCTACAACGCCACTCCGCCGGACGAGGGTTAGTCCTGGGAGCTTCGAAGGCTGCCGTAACACGGGTCTAATAGCTCGTTTGATCCGCACCCTGCTAGGGCCCGGCCCTGCTTTACCGCGCCTCCTTCTACCCCCGAAGCTGCGTACGCCGACCAGGAGGAAACCCTCCGCGGAACACCCTCCCCGCTGTCAGGTGGCGAACTTCGAACCCCCTCCCCATGCCACTCGCTTATCCTCGGATAGGATTTTGACTACCCCTTGCAGCAGTTTGTCGAAACGTTTCGGCCTATCCCAACATGTTGCAGTTCCCGCTGACGTAGGTTACGTTGGAAGCTCGCCGACAGTTCGCTTCGACGAAGACACTTTGGATATCCGCGGAGTTTACAGCTTGCTGTACGATCAACTCGATGCGCTTGTTGTTGGGAAGTGTAATATTTGGACTGTTTCGGGATGGAAGATGCTGGGGATAGGAGGGGAGGTTCCTCGAGTTAGATGGTTATCGATGCGAGCATCCTTTTGGATAATACGACTCTGATTTGGCGTGAATGTTTTTTTGGAGAAACTTCGGAGGAATCGCGGTTAGGGCTCGATAATCGGGGGCGATCTCCCGCGATTCGTGGGATCTTTAAGCGTCTTTGAGCGAGGCTCCGGAAGGGCGCGAACCCTAGGAAAGGACATTTTTTCCCTTATCCGAGGCAATTTATTTTCCTGAAGCGGACAAATGTTGAAACGCAGTAACGTCTAATAATGTAAGCTCCGGATAAATGAATGGGTGAAGGTAAGACCCTCATCGAGGGCGAGGTTGGCGGAGGGATCGCCTTGCCGGAGGTTTTCACGATGGAGCGGGCGAGCGAGAGTCGAGAAGTACGTGATGAAGGGCTGGGGAGGGCAGGGATGAAGGTCGAGAGAGAGAGGAGGAGGAAGAAGGAAAGGGCGGGAGGAAGAGAGAGAGAGAGAGGGAGAGAGCCTCCGTGGACGCGAGGCATGGGGAATAAGAGGATGGTCCTTAAAAGTTTGAGAAGAGCCGCTCTCTACCGGCGGCTGCCAGAGGGGGTGTTGTTATCTAATTTTACTCTCAACGCTTCTTCGATTTATTCGCCAACTTCTCGACGCATTACAATATGCTGCTAACGGAGGCCGGATCGTCCTCCGCGTCCGTTTTCCTTCGCCCTCGCTCTGCCCCCCTCCCACCGCTCCCCCTACTCCTCCCCGCAACTGCTCTCCACCCTCAAAGTCTTTGCTCCGCGCTCCATAATGTCCGCTTACATCCTCCTCGACTCGACCCGTCGGGCGTTTCGCCCTTTGTTTCTTCACGTCGCGGTCACAGTTCTCTCCCGCCGCTCTTCTCGCACTCGATTTTCATTAGCCAACTATCGCCATCGCGATGGTTTTATTCTGGATGATGTAAAGATTCGAAATGGAAATTCCGTGGACTATATCGTCGTTTAGGTGCGATCCGGGAAATGTACTTATCGCCGTACGTTTGATTAAAGGTCCACAGAGATCACTGAAATTCGCTGATTATCGAAACATCCCGTCGATCAAAAATGTATCGCGCATACAGCGCGATATAAAGACGCGCGTATAGTGGAAATCTCTCCATTCAAGTTTATAGAATTTTGTATAAACCTCTAAGAAACGTACTCCATCCATATACATACAACGACAGGCTTCGGTGCAAGAGAGGATCCCTTTCTTCGTCATTTCTCGTACATACCTTTACGAAATACGGTCCGTGCTCCGGAGGTACGCACTTCTTTCGCGATTCACTGCCCCGAAGGCTAACTCCAGCAAACGTTGTAACGCTACAACGCCCCGATTGGATAACCAGTTGCTTTCAAAAGCTTCGGAGCCATTTGACTCGGCGGCTTGCGGGATAAAAAGGTGGCCTCCACTGGTTTCCGAGTTCCTCGCGCGCGCCTTGGTCTTTGGCGCTTAAAGAGACCGACGGGGGGCTGCGGTGGGGAAGGAGAGATAGAAAGAGAGAGAGAGAGGGACGGCGGAAGGGTGGAGAGATGAGGCGAACGGTGCACAATCACGCGCAAAAGAAGCAGCGGTGCAGCTGCAAGTTAGAAACGGTCGAGTTACGAGGGTTCGTCGGTGACCGCGGACAAAGTGTTCGCAACTCGTGGTTGCATACCGGCGCACCGTGGAAACATTCTTGAAAGCTCCTCCTCGAGAAGAGATCCCTCGCGACAAGAGAAACGGCAACAACGGTATAAGAACCGTCCAGGAGGAGGTGGAGGAGGAGGAGGAGGAGGAGGCGGGCCAGAGGGGCGGCCGGTGAATGATAAAGGACAGGTATTTTCCGAGCTATCGAATCGAGCCGGTCACAAAGAGCCCCCTACTCTCTCCCGTGGCTCTGCGGTGTGTTGCGTACCGTCCGTGTAATCGGTCCCCGTACCGGCGAATCTATTGTCCGATTTGATCCACTCGAACGCATCTTCCGGGGGACGCCTTTGCCGTGGGCGCAATCGCGATTGCAAACTATTTTAATTACGTCTCTGTTGGCCGCACCGACGCCCAAGAATTGCCCTTGTCGGCCGAACTATCCCGGCATTTTTGCTTTTCGCCACCGTACCGGATTGCCCGCTGGAATTCCAGGTCCGCGAGGAAGCTGGGGATGCTTCGGGGGTTAAAAGACTGGAAGACGTCGTTGGGGGGAAAGTCTCGATACTCGAGCCACCTATAGCTAAATTAGTTACGTAGAACGATCTGGGTTTTAATTCGGTTCTCGTTCGCGGATTGTCGGATCCGATGATTTAAATATGTCCTTTAAATAAATCCCGATTATCCCCACTTTCCACATTCGACGATTTCTCCCGTGTATCTTTCTATATTAAACACTATTCCTACCACGACCGATCAAATGACTGGTCAGTGTTTTCTTCGAAAAATTGTAGAATTTTCAGACGCTCTCACTTCTGAAATTCTTTGTGATTTTCTTGCAGCATAAGGATCGATAAATAAATGTGTCGACACTTTTTCTTCGTCCTTTTTTTCTTCAAGGAAAATAGCTGGTAGGAATTTAGATAGAAGTACCTGTAGATAGAATAACCAGCGCCAGCGTTAAACAAAATCAGCGACACGAGCCTTTACTTCCAAATATTCCCGTGCAGCGCGCTTTTCGCCAAACGTCCAAAGTATCTATTAGTATCGGTAGAAAAAAAAAAAGAGGTCGGAGGGTTGGCGGGATAATGCGCGAATTTATCGGTAGGCCGGCGCGTCGAAAATTTCCCGTGGGCTTCGGGGGGGCGGAGGGGGGGGGGTGGCGGGAATTACAGCCCGAATTCTTCTACACTCTATGGTTACACGCGTACCGTTCATCGAGTTCACTCTAGCGCGGAGAGCTGTTACACTTGATCAAAGCCGACGTGTACGGTTACGTACATTCGATCCCGCCCCCGCCTCCCCCTCTGGCCAGCCTCGCCCTCACCTCTGTCATCGTACGGGCGCGCTTCAGCCGCGCTATTTGCATATTACCGGCGTGCGGCGTGCCGGCAACAGGCCATCGAAATACCGCCCCCTCCCCCCGCAGCCCTCGCCGCACCGTCCGCCACGACCCACCGGAGGGCCAACCCCCCATAACCCAGGGCAAAAAGGGAGAATCGCGTTCCTTCTATTCTCTCTGACAAAAATTTCAATACGATGCACCGCCAGCGCGGTCTCGTTGCGCGCTATTTTCGAATGGCGAAATCGCGGAATTGCGCGCCCACCTCCCCTCCTTCGCTGCCACCCTCTTTGGCGTTGGGGGTTGGGCGAGAAGCACTCTGATTATGATGGGTGGAAAAAACGCGGTGGAACCGTGGTAGAGGGAAGACAAGGCTCGTGGATCGGTTTGGAGTGCGTGCTGGATCTTTATGGTAGAGGTGTTTGGTGGTTTTGTTTTTAATGGGTTTAGGGCATCGCATGTGGGTTAAGGATAAAGAGTTTTATGTATTATAGTGGATTGATGGAAGATGCGTAATGTACGTTTTGAGATTTTTCGTGATTTTTGTTGGTATTGCACGCGCTGGGTGTAAATGTTGAATTTCTAGTAAAATAATTACGGGCGATATTTAGGAAAGAACGAAGATTAAATTTCCTATTTTCCGTAGCGAGGTAGTTTCAATTAGTCTTTGAATGCGACCAATGATAAAAGCTTGTTTCGTAGAAAGGTAAAAATTCATACGGTCCGTGTGGAATGATTAAATTTATTTTTTTTCCATCCAGTGCATTTTTCCAAAATACCGGATGTCACTACCGCCCCTCCCCCCTCCCTACCGTCGGCCGTTTTTTTCCAACAGCGGCGGACTTTTTATTTCCATAAATTCCTGTCGCGCTTCGAAACGAGCCCAGCAACGCGTAGCTACGTTTCTGCAAGATAAACGTAACTTATTACTTTTCGATCCAAAAAGATATAACCCGGTTCGTCCACGCGAATTCGAAGCTTCGGACGGCGCTGCGCTACCATCGAAATTTGCTCCCCTATTATACACAAAATAACTCCGAGTACTCGTACAAATTACGTGGAAATATCGTTAATTTATAATCAACAGATCGCCGAGCTGTATTTCACATTTATCAAAACGATTTTTCCTCGCGCAAGCCCAATCGAATACCGAATTCATCTAACTTTAAACGAATCGTGCACCTATCGGGTGTCACCCGGCTCATGAAACAGAGCGAAAACAAACGTAGACATATCCCATTTATTACGGCGGGGCATTTTTCAAAATTCAATCTCGCAAATTATTTTCCGCTCCGGCCAGGAATCTCCCGATATTTCCCTCCGTGCGCCGTGTCACCTGGGGAGCTGGCTCTCCCCGGCGCTTCGAAAACTTTAACCGCCCTCATAATCGCATATCGCCAAGTTGATTTCGCCTCTTCTTCTATCGGACCATCGGCCAGGGCGTCTTCCCGCGTTTATTTCCGGCACGAAGCCCAACCTGTGCCCGGGTCGTGACGAGCCTTGTCCAACCCGCTTCCGTCCGCGCCGCGGGCTCGCCCGGGGCTTGGGCCAAAGTTCCCAAGTTAAAAATTGTTTAAATTGTCGGTTAACTGTTAGCCGGCGGGGCTAATGAAACGTGGAGGCTCCGGCTATCAAGCCTGCCTCCCCCGTCCACCCCCATTCCCGCGGCCACCCTTTGACCTCGCCCCCTCGGTTAGACCGCACGAAGAGCGCGGAAAGAACTTTGCGATCGCCTTCCGTCCGTCTACGTGCCCCGGGGACAGTTCTCTCGCGGATCGCCTTTTTACTCCTTAAACCCAAGGTGCGCCTGTTTTCCGCGATCGTGGCTTTAATGTCGGCCCCCCAGCTCTGGTATTAAGAGCGTGGAAGGCGCGGAGGAAGCGGCGAGAAGCGCAGGGGGAGGAGGTATTTGCGAATGTTGTGTATATTGGTTTTCTTGGAGGAAGGATACCGGAGGGGATACTTCGTAGGCTCAATACCTGGGCTTGTTGCGTTCGGACTTTGGGCGAAACGCAGGAGAGGAGGCGGTAAAGCTTGGGTTAAACGATGTTAGCGGTTCATGCGGAGTAGTTGATAATCGACGCGAGTAATCGATATCGAAAGTTCGGGAAGCAAACGACCGAACTTTTCCTCTTTTCTCTCGCCGCTGGTTCTGCTTTGTTTGCCCGGCGGATGTGTCGATGTGTCTGTTTCCAATGCCGATGACTAAACTTCTACCGCGTAGAACCGCGGGGGCAGGTTTTAAGTACTTATATCGTCCGAATGGGGTGGAGGTAGAATCGTCGCCCTTTCCCTTGACTAAAATCGGCCCTTCCTACCACCAATTCTGGGGACTATTAAGCCGTGACTGTTCGCGTTTGTTTTGGCATAATGCCACTCTGTTTCCGGGCATTCTTTCCTTTTTGTTTCGCGCGAGACTCGTTTTTCAACCGTCGAAAAAGAGCGGCCGGGAATCGCTACCCGGTCTTTTACCCTCCGCACCGTTTTTCCCCGTCGGTTTAAGTGTTATTCGCGGTTTGCCGGATATTTGCGCACTATCGACGATCGGACAAGGAGATTTGGCGTAACAGGGTCACTCGTTTTCACCGTCGAAATTCCCACTGCAGTCGAGTCCTCGCGTAGGACGATAAATCGCGGTGCTCGTTACGCGATACGTCGTCCCCGGATAGTTAGTTTATTTTTCTGGCACGTGCGAAGGTTAATTCGGGGGAGAGGACGAGCGATAAAGCTCACGGTTTGGAAGTTATTAGGAAACTTATAATCAACCAACTCGTAGAAAGTTTTTAATCTATCTCGTTCCGCGGATTACGACGAAACGTCCCGTCGTTATTCTCGATTATGCTCATACTTTCCAAATACATTCTCCCACCACCCGCTACTGCGTGCTTCCGGGTACGTGCCCCTTCCTGGTACCTCGAGTGTAATCGACCAACGACTATATCAATAGCGAAGCCTTTCCGTTCAAATGTAAAACCAAAGAATAACCAAAGTACCCATCTAAAACCCACGATAGTCGATAGTCAAGGTTAATCCCTCGATACTTTTCCTTAGATCACTCGCTCCAATCTTCATTACACATCCCGCGTATGCGATTCAAACACTCCTCTTAAATTTCACGTCAACCAGCCCGGAGATTCTCCTCTCCGCCATCCGACGTGGCGCACGTTTTTGGAGCAACCTTTATCAGGAGAGCAGCATGAAAATTTTCCAGCATCAAGGCCCGAGGGCTGGATAGCTGGAATTCCAGGACAAAAGCCCCAGGATTCTTTTTGCCGGGCTGCTCGGGCCATCGGCGGGGGGTTTAAATAGGGAGTTGGAAGGTACGTGATCCCGGCGTTCGATACTCGAGAGCGCAGAAACGGTTAACAGCCGCCACGTACGGGGCGGGTTTAGGGCGAATCCGAGAGGCGGCCGATCGACGGGGCCGGCTCGAATATACGATCGGAAAGAAATAGGGAAATACGCGTCTACGTAGGCGGGCCAACGAGGCGCCCTCGGAAATCGAGTCACGGATATCGCGTTGGAGCAACTGGAGCGTCTCTAGGCATCCTGGAATCCCGGATTCGGGGATAATCCCACCACGCTTCGATCCCGACGCGATGTTAAACGACGTACCGGAAAAGAAAAGGAAGAGCGGAAGCGCGGGATAGAGACAAAGCGGAGGAACGGGCGGACTTGAGCCCAACAGACGTCATTTTCCAATCTGCCGCGTGGAACGAGATAAAAAGCAGGGCCGAACGGACCTCGGGGAAAAACGGAGGCGATGCGGGATTCGCTACTGAGCAATATGTACGGAGGCCCGTTTTGTCATTGTTTTTGCTTTATCATCGGATCGCGGCGTGTACAGCGCCCGGAGGTATCTGGAAACTGCGGGGTTTGAAGCTTGCGGCATTACGGCGGAAATTAGAGACAGTGTCCATTGGGACGTAGCGACTTTATTGCATTGATTCCTCGATATTCGGCCATCAATGCTGTCGTACGTTGTATAGGGGATACGGTGAATGCACGTGTAACGTGAAGATTGATATTCTGATTGGCGGAGAAGTCTCTTTGATAGATCCTACGGTAGGTAGAATTGTGAGAAATTTGTTTGATTCGTTTCGATGGATCTTTAGTTGCTCGAAATAAATCATTAAGGTATTCGTTAATTATTAAAGCGATATAGATCGCTTGTATTTGGTAAGAATTATATCTCTCTCGATCGCGATTGAGGTTTTCTAAAAAAGCCTGTTAAGCTTATACCTGAAGGATATGGGGTAGGAATTAAGAGAAATGAGAAATAGGGCAAGGTCTGTAAAAGCGAGCTGCTGGGTAACCCAGCAGCCCCCTGTTTTACGACATTTTCATGGGCTCGATGCTTTTTAATTTTGTTTCCTTCGGCGGATATCAAAAGCACGTGGGAGTAATTATCTGTGCACTTAATACTCCGATGATAATCTTAAGCAACCGGTGGCAATAATCGAGGTTATTCGCGACAACCATTCTTGCGTAATGCCGTAATTAAGATGAAATATTTCCTCACCATGCGCGGAACGTTAACCGATATAACCGACAAAATAAAATGTCTCGTAGAAAAAGTTGTTGCACGAATCTAGAAATAAATGAGCAAACTATCATCGAATAAGTTTGCCCAATTATCGAGCGCCATTAAATTATCCCTGCAATTTAATACGCGGCACATGTTCCGCTTCAACCCCCCCTCCTTATAAATCATTGTCGAGCCCCCAGCCTTTTTAACCCTCTCCTTGCTTTCCGCGCCGTAGGGAAAGTAGCGAGCATACCATAAAACATGACCCTAAAATTAACCGATTCCTTAATTACTCATTCCGGTTCCCGAGCTCAGAAGCTTCGTTCGTTCCTCTCCCAACCCAATTTGCTCCTCATTAACCGCTTTCGTTGCCGCGCAACGCTCGGTTTATCCAACGGGGAAAGCGCGGGACCTTTGTGCCTCCCCGGCTCACGATGAAACGCGAGCAGGTGTTGATTATAAGAAACGCGTCGCCCGATCGATCCTTCGCTTTCATCGACTCTCGATCAAATATACCCTATAACATAAAGTATTCATCCCACAACTCTCCCACGTCAGCGTGGAAAACCTCCGTATAGTATTCGACGAACATGGAATATATAAATATTCAGCACAGTGCGCAAGTCCGTTCAACGTACTCTCACCAGGCACTTTCTCAACCTTTCACAGCCCCCTCGCGACCTTCGCTCCTCGCGATCAAAACCTTCCCACCCTCGCGATATCTCCCTCGAGCCGCCCAAGCGCGCCCAGGCCGCTGTGTCCTGCGGTGTCCCGTTAATTCCATTTTATTTTCGCGCATCAAGGTCCTCCGCTTTATTGGCCGATCCGCTAATACCCGCCGATCAAGGTTAGACCGGCGTATCCGCCGGAGGGGCGCGGGGGTAATATTGTCACGGATATTACCCGCGCAGTGGAAACACGTCGTCTCTCCCGGTGGTCACGATCGTTGGAGTGTTTAGTCTAGTGTCCCCGGCTGTTGTGACAATCCATCCGCGCGCAAGCACAAAGACACAGACGCGGACGTCGGCCCTACGGCCACGTAGGCAGGCTGGACACGTAGCGTACACACACGGCGGCGAGGGGCTGCGCCGGCGAGGATGGCGAGCGCGCGGCGGTGTTGGTGCGCCGCGTCGAGGTGTGCCGCCATCGGTGAGGGCCACGGGAGAGCGAGAGGGAGAGTGGCGCGAGAGACACGGGGGTAGTGCGGCTACGTACGTGTTCGGGATTACGGCGATCAATGCGGTAAGCCCTGTTTGTTTTGCGCTGGACCCACCCACGGTCGCGCAACGTCCACCGCGGCGTCCTTCTGAAATCCGCCATCTGTAGATCTCCAGTCCACCCCCCACCTCCACCTCCTCCATCGCGCGCCTTCTTTTCATCCGGCCGTATCTATTATTCCAGGCTTCCTGGGCCGGCTCTAAGGGTCGCGTTAGCCGATTACCGAGGTGAGAGCGCGCTCCGATGCCCCTCGATTCGGCTTCCGGCCGGCGTATAATGCTACCGTGATTATGTTACAAGGATGGGATCGAAGCATGCCGGAATTAAATGATATTGTGGCGCCGCACGGCTCCTCGAGGGGCCTTCGTTCACCGGTGCTCAGAGGGCCCTCTCGTGGTCGTGCCGATCTCCTGCATCCTGTAGGTGAAACGAGAGGTTGAGCAACGGTATTGGGTGTTGGATACCGATACGGGTGCTTCGGCCAGGCCAGGCTGGGCGAATTTGAGAAACGGAGGACGTGGAAGGCTGCTTCTTTGAGCTCTGCTTTGCTCGGGAAGTGTTGGGTTGTACGAAAAGTTTCTTGTGTTTTATAGGAACACGAGAGATGCGAGATAGTTTTCGTTTTGTTATTTTCTTGAATTAGGTGTGCAGGCAGACGATGACAGAGGGTAGAGGGTGTAAAATTCGACAGATTGGGTTTCGTGTTTGTATAAATGTTATCGAGTAAAGTAGATAGCGGAAGATGCTTTTGGGATGATTTAATATTTCGATGGTGAAACTCGCAAGATCTGCGTTGCTTCGGTACGTACGACGCTTCTTCGATTGTGCCACGGGTTTTGAATAGGGTGGATCGAAGTACGCTTTGCGGAGTTTAAACTGCGTCCGCGTGATTTTATAGGTTCCACGTAATACAGTGCGACATAGTCGAACGTGTGTCTTTTGCAAAATGTTGCCCACCAACCTTTTTGCGAGTGCAAAAATCTCGTGCACCGTGTACGATATGTTAAGCTCTGTCGCACCCGAAAAATCATGGCCGCGCAGCGTGGTTCAGCGGTGTATAAGGCATGAGCAGATAAAACGCGACGGGGACAAATGTAGGTGCATTTGAATATTTAAAAGCACGAAAACGTGATTAAAGTGTCTGCACGCGTTTCGACGCTATCCGCAAATATTTTATAAAATATCTCGCCGGGCCGTGAACATTGATATTGCACGCGTGCATTTGCGAGTGCCGTCGGTGTCCAACGTTCCCTCTTCGTCGAAATTCAATTCCGCGAAAATTTAGCGCGTTTCCGCTTCATTAAAAAATTTAATACGTACGACTCGTGGTCTGTTTTACGCTCTAGACTCTAATGCGCTCTAACACGCATCCCCTGCCGTTTCCTCAAAGCGTCCCCTTAAACCTCGCGTATCACTCGCAAACCAGCCACGGCGCAGAGGGCAGATTGATGGCAGCAGCATTATGTTGCATCGGGAAAGAAATCGGACCTGGAGCGCTTAATTAATCTTCGTGGTCGGCCATAAATTTGCGGAAAAGAGAAAATCGGCCTCCAGGATCGCGGGTGCGTCGGGTCTGGTAGTATCGTTGATGTATAGCGTCACGGAGATACGAGTTATCGGGTTATAGTCGCGTACGTGCGCGGTGAAAGCAGCTTAATCCCCTCTCGCCCTCAGAATCCAGGAACCTCTCAGGATCCAGCGCGACCTCTCCATTTCCACTGGGTGCTGGCACATTATTTTTCCTCTCGCCACGGCCGAGGGGCAAAAACAAGGGGCCGTTTCGGCGCGATATTGAAAGTTTAGGTAAAACGAAATCCGATACGTGGACCGCGAAAATGCACCGCGGTGACCGGGAGTCGGTCGTATCGACAGACTTCGTTGCTAAACGCGGTTTCGCGTTACGTCGTACGCCCCTTTTGTATTTTCTATTCGCAGTATCGTTGACTTTTATCGGCGAACTTTTACGGTGCGTCCTGACGGCTGGCCGGGAGTTGGAAAAGAGCGGCGTGGCCGAGCCATTGGGGGGATCGCGAGAGAACGGATGGACAACGTAACTTTGTTTAATTTTTGGCATCGATTAAAGTTGTGCGGGCCATATGCAATGCGTACGTACTTCGCGCAAAAATTCGAGGTTGACGGTTCGAGCTTCTATGAGAAAAGTTTCACGGTGAGCGCACGGCCGAGAGACATCGACAAAGTTTCTCTTCGAGGTCCATACGAGGGTGAGCATTTTACGGAAACAATGATTCCAGGCGATATATGAACTTAAGCTCGAAAGAGATCGCGTAATAATAAGGTTCGCCATTGACTCTCGACTTCGAATGTTTCGATTATACAATCATCCTTGATACACCTACGGTAGAGAGGGATTTGATCAAAACGTGCTTTTACCAAGATCGCGTATAATCATCGTCGATGATCGGTAATCGACGAACGACGGTACTTCGTTTCTCCATCCCAGGCTCCGATGGCGGATAATCGGGGCGTGGGTGAAAACTGAGGCGAGAGTTAAAGTTTCTCGCGGGCATGTCTGTGCCTCAGACAGAATGGGCATCCGGAAAAATGAAGCAGCCCCCTCGTGGAAGATCCTCCAGTCGCGCCGCTCTGCCGTTTGGAAAACTGAGAGCGAGGTTAAATCACGGGGGCGCCCAATGGGCCGGAAGGGTGCGAGCGAGAAAGAGCGAGCGACAGACCGAGAAGTGGGAAGAGGGTGGAAGGGAGAGGGGGGGAGAGAGAAAGAGCGCCTATCCCCTTTCCATCGTTCCGACCACTCGACCCTACTTATTTCAATAGCTTTCTCTTGCCTCGTTTGAATAAACTACGTCTACTGCACGTGTACTCCTTTTGCGGGCGCGCCGTACGCCGGCGCATAGAAAAAATTCGCGAGGCTCGAAAAAGGCACGAATGTCTCTTGCATGATTTCCTCCCCGTTCGGCTCGATTCTCAAACCGCCGCCTACGCTCTCCCTCCTACCAGCACGCTCCTTGCATTCGTTATGAACCAACGCCCCGCTCATTACCCTCCTCCACTACCCCCCTCCTCTCCCCTTGCATCCTCCTCCCCCCAAAACAACCGCCTCGGTTTTTCTCCCCGGTAATTGATTACCGCGCGCGTGTAAATACGCGAGCTGCGTGATATAAGTTCCCGATCGGCGTTTCCGATAGGATTTCCCGGCGGGGCTCTTATACCTTTCACACACGATGCGTTCGCTCCTCGAAATTTACGCGCATCGTGCTGGAAATAATTGCGCCGCAATGAACGGCTTGTAAGAAAAAGCTTCCATGATGTTGGACTCGATGAAAGGAGGAGGGGGTAACTCGCTAAGTGGCGGTTAGGAGAGAGAATATTTTGCGCGGCTTTTAGTTCAGCGTGAATCTTACCGTGGTTTGGGTCAGGATGTTCTCCTTGGACAACGAGGAGGATATATTTTAAGAGGGAGATGTTAGAAAAACTTGTCCGGTTCTTATTTAAACAAGCATCCACGTAACTCGTCGTAACTTTGGAGCAAACTTTCTCCTTGGGAAGTACCACTCGCGGTTTGAGACGCGATCGTTTATTTAATCCACGCTTCCTCCAGCGAGGCCCCGGGTATAAAACACTCGTCGAGGCACGCATCGAGTCTCCTTTGCATCGACGTATTAGAGGAACACAGGCCGGATATCCATAGATCTCGGCCATTTCCCCGAATTCCCGTTCATACCCTGCGTGCGTCCCCGATATCCGGCCGCCTTTCTTTTCCCTTCGCGAGCACGGCTCTTTTGCCGACGACTGCACGGGGTATTAGTCGGCCGGAATTGGGGTGCGAAATTCCCGAAGTCTGGCTCTGAAGTATTTATGAAGGTGTACCCAAACCCCGTGCCCTCTTTCTTCCTCGTCATCCCCCCTCCCCTGGCCCTTGTTTCGCCAGCTTTTTTTTCTCCCTTCCCAGCAGCTCTCCCACGTCCTTCCTTCCCCGCCCCCTTTCCTTCCTCCTCTCGCAACCACTCTCCCTTCCCCCTTCCCTTCCCTTCCCTTCCACCCAACCCTCGCGCGAAAAAGCCGAGAGAGTTAATTCGACGTCTCCTTCCGCGAGAAGGGCGAAAAAACCTGGTGTACGAATCCCTCCTTCCCCTCCCCCCTGTTCTCTCTCTCTCTCTCTCTCTTACTCTCTCTTACTCTCTCTCTCTCACTCCTCTTGCTCTCTTCCCTTCCACGCTCAGGTTACCGGCGTTGGCAGTCGCGCCTAATCTTTATCCGATATCTCGATCCGCGGTGGTCGGTCGATGAAACCCGCGGCTGAGGGCGAGGGGCGGCTGCTAGGGGGGTGGATGGAGGCGCGAGGAGATGGATGGCGCAGGGGGTAGGGGGCAGGGGCGGAGGAGGGTGAAAAAGCGCGGTGGTAATGCACGCTAGCGTGCCAGCACTCGGCGGGGGGTTGGGCGGTGGTAAGCATTTTTAATGGCCGCGCTGAACCCGCTAATAATAAGCCCGTAGGACGTGCCCCACGCAGCAACCGAGGGCGAGATTGGGACGATAGCGTTCGTCACCCTGGACTCTCGGCCACGCGAGGACCTCGAGGGGCTGGTGGCCCATCGATGCCTATCGGCGTCGCGACTCTTCCGTTTTCTACGTTGCTCGGCGCACGTCCGCTGGGAATCGGGATGATCGAGCGATCGCGTCGTGATTTGCTTCCGGACGTTTCTCGATGGCCCTTTCGATGGGTTTCGCGGCTCGAGATTGTCGATGGAGGATGGTTGGGTGGTGGGAGCTTTCGCGAGTCGACGGCGTGACTTTTAGTGGGGCTGTATAACTTGGTATTTCAATGTTTTACTTGGGGATTGGGCGGCGTGGATTTTTATTTTATCCATAGTCGATGTAGGATTTTTTTATTTCCATCCTGGCGCTCGTTTTACAGCCGGTCGATTTTTATGCCCCATTGTAAGGGGTTTGGCTAAAGACGCCCGGCGACTTTTCTTCTCGATACTCTTTTTATAATAACCTTCTGCAACGAGCGAGGAAGCTGCTCGCATAATGCCTATCTCTATATTTTACTATACTTTGAGTTCAGAGTTACAGATTTTAAGCGGCTATTCAGGTAATCTCATAAGTCTTTTAATCGACTCCTCGTGATACACGTATACGTCGTTCGTAATCGCGTAATTACATTTCGCCGATCCGCCGCCTCTCGACACTCGCGAAAAACGCGGTCGTTGCAATACTCGTTCATGCAAGAGCATCGTTACTCGTTACCGCCGTCTGGACTATCGTTCGCGCAGGCCGTTTTCGTCATTAACCCTTATCGCCCTGGTTATGATTTATGAGCCCTCTGACGCGTACGATTCCATCTGTCCCTATTATTTACGACTCCTCGTTGTCTCAATTTGCACTGGAGAGGCCCCGTGTACGCCTCCTGTAGATTATCGCGAAATTACCCCGACGTGCAAACACGGTGGACACTCGTCATCGTTATTTCCACGGCGGGGAAACGAGTCGGAAGATCCGAGGACCGAAAGGGTCGCGATGGGTAAATCGGGAGGATTCCAAGGGACGAAAAGCTCGATGGACGTGGATGAGAGGGGAGCATAAAGAGAGACAGAGAGAGAGAGAGAGAGAAAGAGAGAGAGAGAGAGAGAGAGAAAGGGATGAGCGCTAAAGGGAAAGCTGAAGCGGAAAGGGAAGAAAAGGGGTGGAGGGGGGAACCATCTCTCAAACTTACGGTGGCCGGGTATCCGGTGGATATTTTGCTGGATGTTTTCATATACACCGGCGGGCATGGTGCGGGGGATGAAGAAGCAGCACTCCGTTGCTGTAAAACAGAGCATTATTATCCTTCTAGTCCATTACCCAGGACACTACGGAGGCCGGGAAACCGGGTGGAAGAGGAGGATGCCATGGCAAAAACCAAAAACCCGGGCAACTACGGGCAAGGGCCATTGACTCCAACACTACCGCCTTTCAACCCCCGACGTGATTTATCTCCGAATTCTTGGTTTTCGACTTCCATCTCTCGTTCGAATGCCTCGATCGCCGAGTGCCTCCCTCGCCCCTTCCCCTCCGCCCCTCGACCCTTCAGCCCGAGCTTTTTCCCCACTTTTAATATCTCTCCTGGCCCAGCCCGCGGGAGGAGGGGGCTCGAATCGTGATCTTGTATCGACGTTCGCCTTCGCGCCAATTTACGCTCAACGTCACTGATAACCGATAGTCGCTACCGAGGCTAGAGGAAATTCGAGAGTTGCTGGATGAAGTTACTAATGGATTATCCGGCTACTCTTCGTCAGATGTAGATCTTTGCAAATTCGGCGACCCGCCGGCTGCGCTTACCGATAAGCATCCGGTTACGCGAGTCGCTTTGCGAGCCTGCATTCTTATCGAGGATCGAGGATCGAGAAGAGTTCTATTACCATGGCTTATTTTTGACGATTCGATCATTAGACCTGCAGACTGTATATATATATATTTTTTTTTTAAATCAGAAATACAGACTTTCTTCGAGTGGAGAAAATAATATTACGAGACGCTTCTAGATACTCGATGTGCTCGTTCGATTAGAAAAGGGATGTTTTCTATATTTCAAGATGAAAGTATCTGCGAGAAATGTGTGTATTGGCAAAAATCGTAGGAGACCCGTATTTGCCCAATTATTAGCTCGACGCAGTCTGTCTATATCGACAGTCGCGCTCTCTTGCCAGGTCTTTTTCCCCCGTAAACACTAAGGAGAGTAATGGAGAGAAGCGTATAAATGTGGGAGGAGCGCTGTACATCGCTGGATGGTTTAGCCTTCCTCCCTGGTAACAAATGTAATCGAATTAAAGCAAACTGTATCGCAAAAGCCTCGATTACCAGGGTCGGTAAGTCAAGGTGCCTCGCGGTCCTTGGAAGACTCGGCTGTTCGACTCCTTCGGGTCTCCTTCGTGCCCCCTCCATTCGTCTTTTCATCCTGGCTTCCTCCACTCTTCTTTTCCCTCTTCCCTTGATCCCGTCGCCGTCAAACGCCGATTAACTCACGCATCCATGGCCGTGGAAAGTTTTCAGGCTATGCGATACGCGGTCGTCTCTCAAGTATTCCATAAAGCCTCCTTCGTGCCGACATAATATCCTACCGATATCCCAGCATATTTATGCTAGTAGGGGATTAGTCACGCTTGGACGGCTACTCGTGTTTGATATTTTCCGCAATATTATACCCCCTCTCTCTCTCTCACTCTCTCCCTCTACTTGACACTACCGCCGTTACCTCTTATAACAGGATTATGGCTCGGGTTGCCCATATTCATTATTATCTCTTATCACCTTAGGTACGATTTATGGCCATTAAAATGAAGGGTACTCGCAGATTTATTCTTTACATACATATTCTCCAGGAAAGCCTCGTCTCTCTTCTACAGTACCCTTTTAATTCCTATTAAAAAGTAATCCTCGTACGCGGCCCGCTTCCTTCCAAAACGACACCCTCCGGTTCTTCCGTATCTCCAAGATTACGGATTACTCTTCTAATCTTTGCCGTAAGGCTCGCAATGCCGCGATACCTCATGCGATCCATCAGGAGGCAATTTTCGGCAAACCGATTTCCAGGCGGGATTCCATCCGCGAAAGTCCCACCTATCCCAGCAGCTCCCGCGGCTGCGCCTCGAAAATACATCGCGAAGCCTCTCTCCGCCCGTGGCACAATATCGGTCCGAATCTAAGCATATTTAAGCTGGTGGAGGGGAAGAAATATACGGACGGGCGGAACGGGGTTGACGGGATCGGGGATGGAAGCGCGGGGGCGGATGCATATACCCCCTTTTTTATACACTCCCGCCGCGAAAGGTTATGAACACGAGGCCGGGGGCATATGAATAAAGTGGCCAAGTTTTTGCCGCGTATATCACCGGGTAATGTTCGCGCCCCGTTTAAAGTATTATATACGCTCCCCTCCGGCGTAGCCGGTTAGAGCGGCCAGGACATTTCTCGGGGAACTTCTCGCGGTTTCGACGCTTATCGATCCTCCTCCCTCGATCGCGGTTTAATTTTGCTTTTGGCTCGTTATCCTCGCCCGGAAGAAACGCTCCTTCTCCTGTATTATTTAAGGAGCGGAACGCGAGACCCAGGGATCTGAGGATTATCGAGGCGCGAAGTATCCGTACGATCGTACGATACTCGAGGATCGCGGTTCCTTCATCAGGCTATATTTATTCTAGAAAGAATTCATACGATTCTCGCTCCGAGAACCTCGAGTTTGATACGATAAAGACGAAGAGCTATAGGAATCCCTCTAAAATTACAGACTAGGAGTACCTTTATATTACATAAGGTAGGGGCTGAGGTATTAAATCTTCTCGTATTTCAGTTTCCCCCTCCCTGTCTCTCGGTTTTGACTTAGGGTTCGAGTAGTAGGTCTGTCCATTATTTATCCGTGGCACGCCGACTTCTTACTCCCGTATTACTCGGGATTAAACGAGCATAAAGGAACGGTCACTCGGAGCACGAGGCGCCCATTATTTATTCCTCCGCCGCTGGTCCGCTTCTCCTCCTCTCGCTCGCGGAGATACGTATATTATCGCTTCCACAGAGACGATCCGATTCGACGCGCAATTAATCAGGCTGCGATTCGCGTATCTACATCCGCGTGTCCCTGGGGCGCCCTCATTTTATTACCTCGCATCGCCGAGCCAGCGCCCCCTCCCCCGCCCTTCGCCCTCTCGTGGAAACGTCGGCCGTGCCCGCGGCATTTACGTCCTTATGCGGTGCTCCGGGGGCCGGGTCGGCTTTTCCATTTTTCTACTCCGGAGGCCTAATCAAGAAGAGTAAACGCGGTGTGACGAGCGTGCCGGGAGAGCGGCAAAAGAAGCCGAAGGACAAGGGCGGGAGCCGTGTTACCGGGATGAGCCAGGAGCGAATCGGCGAATCGGCCGGGTACCTACTACCGCCTGAAAGCGAAAGAAGGCGCGAGAGGGACGGACTTACGGGGCCTCGGCGAAGACGAAAGAGAGGGCGAGCCCCGACGAGCGGGATTCCAGGTTTGCCTCTGTGAGAGTGCCTTTGCGAGCGGCGCGCGCGTGCATTAGTGAAAAGAGAGCTTGCCACGGTGCGTCCGTGTGTATAGGCAGGTAGTGTGTCACGCCTGTCCGCGTTTCTCGTGCGAGCCACGCACACAGCTCCGGCGGAGTGCGCGCGCTATGGTAATCCTGTGTGCGCGCACCGTGTTGAGCCTTTCCGCGTGCACGGCCCTGGGTGTGCGTGCACCGTGTTAAGAGAGAGCCCGTCGCGCGGGGCTGACGTATGTGCGTGCGTGCCGAACCCGCGCCGGCCAGTGTGGGTGCGTACATTAGTCAAGTCGGGGAGCGTTTGCCATGCCGAGCCCGTGTCTACGTCTTCGAGGGTGCGCTTTTGTCCACGCGCACTGTATATAAGTACACCCAGGGAACGTGCGCACGGAACATGCCCCCTTTGTACTCGTACACCGTGCGAGACCTGCGCTCGCGTCGTGTTACGTTTTAATCCCTGCATCGCTCTACCTCCCCCGCAAGACGCTACACTCGTCCTCCACGGTGTTACCTACGCGCACACCGTTTTATCCGGACATTCGCGCATCGCGCCGCATCCGTATACACCGATCTCCGCGTTAATGTACCGCGTCTTTATGCTTAAACCACGCCAAGTCTACACTCGTGCACAGTGTTACCGCATCGTGAATCGTATTGGCTCCGCCAATCACGCACCGTGCCAGGCCTGTTCCCGTGTATTGTGCGACCTCCCTATTCACGTGCCGTACCGCGCCTATATTCTCGAACTATGCGCCCCGTACCACGGTGCGTTGCCACTGCATACGTGGCGCCGTGCCTGTTCCGTGTTACTCCACCGTTCCTACGTTACTTCGTGCTCGTACACCCGCGCCACTCCCGGTCTGTGTGGTCGCGCGGAATGAGAGTAAAAGGTAGAAACGAGTGTCTGAGAGGAGGACGTGGGGGCGCAGAGGGAGGGGGGGGGCTGGGACGAGGGACGAAGAGAAATGGCAGGATACACCGTCGAGGTACACGGCGGGGTAGTTAGCCAATCGCGCTGCTGCGCTACACCGGATGAATATCAATGAGGGAAAAGCCACCCATCGCGCTTTACAATTTTCTTTCGCCCAGGAGACGAGCTGGCCCGGCACTCGCGGGGGCGGATGGATGAGAGCCGGGGGTTTGGCGGGGAGAGGGGGGAGGAAAGTCGTGCCACGATCGCTTGTTTACGCGGGGGTTGATTGAAAACGCACAGCTACCCGCCGCGCAATCCGGTTAGGGACTTGGGCGGAAGTTAAAAGCTCGAAGTGGGGAGGAAATTCTTTGTCACGACGGCGAGTCGTGCCCCGAAGAGAGCGGATATACGATTTTACGAAGGACTTACCGGCCAGCCCGGAGGGCTTCCTGCTTTATCTTATCAAGCAGCCGTTGTCTTTTCGACATTCCGGACATTACGCTGGCCTACCTCTCGATACAAACCTGGCGCACATCCTCGCGTTGGCCGAGGGTTCCTTTGCCAGGAGGATGTACATGGAGTAAAACGAATAAAAGTGGAAGCGATCAACGAGATATTCGAAGGATCGATTTGGCGTAATTTATTTACGCGCGATATGCTCGAATAACAAAGCTCTTCGAGTCTCTAAATCGTACAACGGTCCCTGCATCAAAAAGCCCTCGACTCGCATCCTTAATTACCCATTATCGAGCGATCGGACGAATAATAGCCATGTGCTTAATGAGAAAACCTTGGCCTGCGCGTTGTCCCGTTATTTCGCCGACGCACGGCGACGCCGTAACTTCGGTGTGTCGCTTTCCTTCGTTTGAATGCCCCGTTAATTCCCGCCATTCAATATGGAATAGGTCTCCGCTCAATTCCGAGATGAAACGAAAATATCCTACGATCTGCAAGAGGGAGGGCGTAGGATGTTTTTTAACGAAGTTATTGCATAAAGCCAGGGGGAAATTTGTCGTGCAGCTACTATTCATACCGGCCGCTGTATGAAGTTGAATTGAATCTGACGGGGAGTTTTTGTCATACGCGACTCTTCATTTGATTAAAATTCGTTCGATGAAACTCCCGCTGCTTTGCGAGCGTACAAATGAAATAGCCGGGGCTAATAGCAGGTACTGGATTCGTACCGAGTCGCGAAAAATAAAAAGGGAGGGAGGGCGCGGAGGTGGCGCAAAAATACGCACGGTCCGTGGCAACACATCGACGATAACCGGGGTACGTGCGCTGTTATCCAAAGCGGTCTTAGGCCGGTAGTTCCGTAATGCCTCCCGTTTCTTATGCCACTCTCATACTGCAGTTCGCGAGATATTCGGGAATCAGCGGCGGTTTAACTCGCGCCCGCACTCCTGGAAACCGTGCATTCGTTATTTCCCTTGGCCGCGAATTATTATTCCTCGCTGTAAAAGTGGCGACTTTACGTCTACTTTTGCTCCGATATCGTACGCTACTTTTTAGATATCTGATGCGATATACGTACACGGTTGAACTCTTGTAAAGCGATGCGTATGCTTAATACATACCTATGTTATTTGTACTGTACTGTAATATACGGAATAAAGATAAGTGCGGCATGATTTAGGACGTAGGGCTTGAGCTTTTGGCTACCGTCATCCGAGTTTAACCAGTGGCCCGGGGAACGCTTTAAAGTCCAGGCTTTACAATATTCGCAAGCTACATTTGCATACCAATCTCCATACTATTTTTCAAAACCCTACATTCTATTTTTAAAGGTTTCTGCACTCCGTAACCTCGTTTGCATTGGTTAGAATGTACTCTTCGAGTGTACGCCGTGTTTGATTTTACGAGTTGGCGTGTTACAAGCCTTCCGCCGCCCTCGCACGCCTCCGGTAACTTATCGCGGCTTTCTGGCAAACGGCATTGTGTAAAAATATTTATTAACGTAATCCGGGAGAAAGTATATCGCTAAGACGGCCATCTGTAACAATAACTGCCGTTCGATGGACGGGAGGGAATAACCTCTACGAGGGGAAGAAAAATTTTTATAAGAGATAAAGGTTAAGTATGTATGCGTATATACAGGTTGATCCCATTAATCTTTTCCTTACCTTACTTTAGTTTCTGCACTACACCTTCACCCTTAGACGTGCTTGTTTTCAAAGGAACTAACGGACGGGAGAGTTAAGCGGAAGCTGAAAGGTGAACGAAGAGTAATAGATGGTTGAACGAAGAATATGGTATAAAGAGATTCTGGAATGAAAAATGGAGCTAAGGAAACGAGGCAGAAAGACCCAACTTAGAATATAGGCAATATAATTTAGGCGAAATTCCAATAGAGCTGCGGCTACGTACGGAAGGTTCAAAGACGCGAATTCGGGACGCGATGTCGCGTTTGTGCGTCGTCGGGCTTCTGTGCGACCGAATTGCAGGAAAGTTCGATAACCATAACGTCTTCGAACGCTACGGTATATATATATGTACTTTTACGATGTATCAAAGAACGAATACCTCTGGTTGGCGGAACAACTCCGGCTCTATTCGTAGTATCGATATAAGCACGAATAATCGGAATATTAAAGCGAAAGTTTCTATCGGTATCGATCGACGGTGCTGCGAGCAATCGCAAGATGATTTATCCTTGACGCGAAACACGCCTGCCAATCGATCCAAAGTGACGAAAGTGGATTGCGAAAACGTCGTTGCGATATTTACGCGATTCCGCGCGCTAGAAGGCCTCGAGTTATTTGGACTATAAAATGCGCGTCGCGGTCCAACACTGCTCGTTGCCGTCATTACTCGTACTTGCGAAGCAAACCTGTAATGCTTTAAACGAATTTACACACCGGCTCGGTCCTCGCAATTACGTCCACGTGGCGGAGTTACAAGAACGATGCTTGCATACCCTCAATGAAGTGAGTCCGCGCAGGCCACGCCGGAATTCCTTTCCGCACAAAATGTATTTACCGTGTTTACGAAACCGGCGTCAAATTAATTTCAACTTTTTGAAATATCATATTTACCACAATTTGCTCCCGGTATGCATAAATGTTTGCCGCCCTCTAATTTCAGAACTCGGCAAAATATCACGTAGGCACTTGCAAAGCTTCTTTTATTAATAGTTTACGGATTAACCGCGTAGGTACGGAGGCATAAGCGGGTAACGATCGAATCAAACTTTCAAACCACTATGTTGCTTCTCATTTACATTTTACACGAACAGTAGTAGTCACGATGGGTATTTATCTCGATCATGCTCAGTCGCAAGACTGGAAAATAGAAACGTACGCGCTTTGCGCGAGAGAATCTCGTCGAAATTTCGAGTAATCCCACGATTATCACCGCAGTCATTCGCATTTCGGTTCGTTTCGGCGCCGCGAAACGTAGCCATCCGTTAGGGGAGGCCGTAAATAAGCGCGGAATCAAGTTGTGTATCGAACGAGAAAACTACTACGGACAGGGAGGACGTACAATGAAATAAGATGTGTCGTGAGTGCTTCCTTATCCAGGGTGATCCCGCTTTCCGAAGCTTACCTTTGCATTTGCGGGCCGCTCGCTAACACACGCCGCTTTTCCTCCAGGAATATCTCCCTTCGTACGTGTGTGCGCGCCTGTGTGGGTCGAGCACGGAGGGCGGTAAACTAAATCAAAGAATTTCATGGATTTACCGACATGCAATCCCGGGTTACCGCGAATGCACGGTCTCCGTAACCTCTTGTAGAATATTTCTCGGAGCCCGTCCGTTTTCTTTTCCTCGAGGAAGAGTGCCCCGGGAAGAAAAAAACCTCTCCCCCGGGTATTACCGATCTTTCGACCTCGTTTCTCCGCCGGGTCGTAACTCTTCCGCCACTTGTTATCGTTCCTTATCTCGGCCAAATTTAGACAACCATACGCAAGCGCCGCGGAGCTTTCTCCCGGGCTTTCCCGTCGACGTTTTATACGCGAGGCTTTCGGAGTTTGCTCGCATTAGAATGGGACTAAACGTACGCTTTATCTTGGGTAAACCGATGTCAAGGAAATTACAAGGAAAGGGTCGTTACTTCTATTACCATCGAATATTGTTCGATCTATACGTATCTTAAGGTACGCACCATGAGTTCCAGCTTATACGTATTGTAAAGGGTGGGCTATGTAAAAGTTTGTTTTTAAAAGCGCAGAAAGAAAAGACAGAGAGAAAAGCGAAACGAGCCACTCGAATTCCCAATCGCCCCCGAATTCTCCGCGTCGCGCGTGGACCTATAACGCGAAACTCGGGCTCGAGGAGGAATCCCAGACCGAACGAGCCTGACAGCCGACGTGGAAAGCGAGATGAAGGGGGAGGAAAGGAGAATCCGCCTCGAGGATCCTCCGCGATCCGCAACTCCATCGTTGTTCGTAAACGAGAGGCAGAGAGAGAGAGAAAGAGAGAGAGAGCAATGCTACCCAGCCGGTATATCCTTCCTAACGATTTTTATCGTTCGTTACGGCGCATTACGCGGACTCGCACCGCTGACGATTCTCCCCCCTTTGCGCTTCGGTGTCGTGCCAATTTGATCGATCAAACCCTCGCCTCGGCGACGAGACGACAGCTAAGGACGAGGTAAAACCCCGCGAATCTACCGGCGGATGAAATTTGATAAAGTCATGCCGCGAGGCTTCCCGTTCCTCGGTTGGCGTCATTGGGGGAGAAACGCGGGATTCTTGATTGAAAGGCGAGATGCGAGAGGGTGTAGAGCGATGATAATGACGATGATAAAAGAGGCGGTAATGGAGGCGATGGTATCGCTGAAAGAGATATCGATCACGACGTGGACGATGATCGCGTGGAAAACGAATGGGAAGACAAGGACGACGAGGATATCGATGATAAGGATAACGATACGAGGAGGAAGATTACCTGTAACAAGGGCGACGTTGACGATACAGTGATAGATGACGATGAAAGTATCGAGGATAACCGTACGGTTCGCTCGTTTCTCGTTTTTGTCGTTATATTAGGCGTGGAACTTGGCTTCTGTTGGTTTCTTCCGAAATTTGAGGCTTTAGCGTGAAAACTGGTTATATATTTATTATTCAAAGTCTTATTCATTGTATCAATTACTTTCTTTCATATTTTAGACAGCGTACGAATCCCCCGTGTAAAAAACCACTATAGGTTAAGGAATAGTATAGGAAAACAGCGGAAGGATAGTCGCACACCTAATATCATAGTCGATGATCTCGACGAAGGCGATATTAACGACGAGCAGCCGAGGCTCCAGGACGATAATCAGGATTCCGTTGACTACAGAGGAGCGGATAGCGATGAAAACGGCAACAACGGCCGCGAAGACGCCGAGGGAGGAGGCTCGAGGACGGTTTACGCTTTACGCTCACCGTTCTGCCGGAGCTTTATGCGTTTCTCGTTCGCTGGTTTTCCGTTTTCGCCCTTATATTGTTGTCCGTGCATGCGCCCCGGGGGCAGGGCCGTAAAGCGCGCAACACCTACCGCGATATCGCATCGCCGTGCGAGGCGCGCGGCACGGAGCCGCCTTTTCAATGGAGCCATCCCCGTCCTCGTTCCCAAAGAGCGACTACCTACCGTCCCCGTGAGTTAAAACTCGGTGATGATAATGCCAGGGGAGCGAGCGAGAGAGGCGTCCTGAGGAGGGAAGAGCGAGAGAGCGAGAGAGAGAGGGGGGGGGGAGATAGTGGCACGAGTGATATAGGAGAAGGAAGGCAGCGGGAGAGGAGAGAGGAGGAGAAGGAGGAGAGAGAGAAAGGAAGACGGCGGCGGAACGGCAAGGAGTACCACGCTATGTACGATTCGTATATACAAACCTCGCGAGACATTTAGGATGCACATCCGGTTGGCAAGATGGCCGACCGTCGACTTCCGGCGCGGCAGGGAGCTGACTTTCGCGTTGCCATTGTGTGCCAACTTGCACAAAGATTCTATCCCTTTCTTCGTCCTTGTCTCGGTTATTCCGACCGTCTTTCTCCCTCTCTCCCCATATACAGCTCGTGCCCTCTTTCTTCCCGCCTCCCTCCCTCCCTCCCCTCTCCCCCATCCTTTTTTCTCCCCTTTCTCTCCATAGGTCCTTTCCAATGCTCCTTCCGCTTCTTATTTGAATTTTCGTCCTCCCGCCCCGGCTGGCGCTTAAGTTTGTCGAAGGTTAGACGTCTGGCTCTACTCGGATTATGTACGAGTGCACTCCGCGGTACCGCTATTTGCCTCGACGACGCCTCTCGCGGTACCCTGGATTTCTCCTGGCACGATTGATATCATCGGCGACAAACCGGTGGCTATGACTTCGAGGCGAGGGGCGTCCTTTAAAAGCCTTTGTGGTTCGTTGGAATGATAAGAACGATAGTATCGATCGCGATAATAATCCTCCTCCGGTACCGAGTGTGAGCGTTAGTATTTACTCTTAGGCGTCTTACCAGCGTTTATTCTAATACGTTCCATATTTAAATACAGTAACCGCTCGTACCCTAATACTCGACAGCGTTTCGCGTACGAATCACGAAACACTCGGCAAATTGGCCGCGCTCGTTCGGATTCAACCGATATTTCCCATCAGGCAGCAAATCTCCTATCCGACCGGTAGATATTGTAAGTACCCCGGGCGGGCGTAACCGCATTCGGCGAGGCGGGGAAAATTAGCGTTTCCATATTAATAAATCTAGAAATCGATTTAACGGCGGTGCCGGGGAACATCGGTTTCGACCGCCGTTCTCACGGCCAATTTGCGCAAATTCCCAATCACTCCGTAGGAGCCGGTCGTATTTTACCGCTTTTTCCCACCTCCAGCGCCGCTGCCGGATCGGCTCCTGCTCTTTTTTGCCAATTAGAATATTAACGATTTATTGCCGGGGGTTTTTGGCAGGCAGCGCGACTCGGTCAGCCCCGGCCAATGCCTGGAGCCGGCTATATACGATCAACTTTTTCCCCAAAAAGTCTCTGTCCGTTTAAGATATTCCATAGCGCGCGGCCGTCGAGGGTTGGCTGAAGCCTCGGAAACGGGAGACGACGACGAGGAGGCCACTCTCCTGATATCCCCGGGGATGAGGTCCTCCCCATTCCCTTCCCTCCTCCTCTCTCTCTCTATCTCTCTCACGGCCCCTATCTCTCCGCGGTCGTCCCTCGCTTTAGAGAGGACCGCCACCCCCGCGATATATCCTTTGTCTACGCCGACTCGCCGAGTCTTTGACCTTCGAGCGGTATCGCTAAGTTATGCGGAGAAAAATGATGATTGACGAGGAACGGATAAGGAGCAAGGGTACGCCGGCTGGGGCGACTGGATAACGAATAATGGGCCGAATGAGACGATAAACGAAGGAGGAAAAAAGCCCCGGTCCTGAGGGTTTATATACGTTTCGTATATCAGGAAGTACCAGCCTTCCTTTGTTAGGAAAACTGACGGGGATCTATGGCCGAAGGGGTTTAAGCGCTGGTACGTTACGAGGATGAACGAAACCTGGGTATATTCGCGTGGGAACAAAAACCACGGGATTTTTGGTTTTTTCGCCTGGACGTCGGGCTTCGGTGAAGTTTCATCGATCGTGACTGGAGAAGTACACCGTTTTGGCAGGTGGATGGAAAGCCCGAGGGCACTCTCTCTCCCCCTCTATCTCTCTCTCTCTCTCTCATTTTCAGCGAGCCTAAATTTTTACCTCGCGCAGGACCCGGGCTTTCCACAAACAGCCGGCCTCTCTCGCACTATCAATATTTGGTACATACATATTCGGTCCTCCGGTAAGGAGAGAGTTACGGTCGACCTAAACGAGGGACCGGCGAACAAGGGACGGCGCATGGGTGGAGCTACGGCCAGGGTCGAGAATTGTAATCGCTAAGGTGTACTTGGAGGTACGTCCTCTCTCCTCTTTGCCCACGGTATGTAGCTTTCGTGCGGCGACACCGTATCTCGAAGTTCAATGTTTGCTCAGCTTGATTCATACCCCTTGGCCCACTCATCCCTATTATTCTCCGCTCTCCACACGACCCCTCCTTCTGTGTATCCGCCGTGCCTGCCCCGCTACTACCCTGAGCCTACCATCGTGCCTTTGGCCCCTTGATCTCTCTCTCTCTCTCCCTCCCTCTTTGCGCATACCTACGAAACGCGAGACAAAACGAGCGCGCGGATCCGTCGTGCGCGGAAGCGTAAGAATTCTCGAGTGAGCCTACGAAATCTCCTATCCATAGAACGCATGGCGAGGGTCGGTTAAAACGGTGAGATCGAGGAAGAAGAGGGTATGTAATTGCCTGGAATTTATTCCTTCAAAACGTTCTTTTCTTTTCGTACAATGTACGCTGTTATATGTCGATGGATATTAATAATAACGTCGTGCATAACCATCCCGGTTCTTAAAAGTCACGAGTCGGTGAAATAATCTAGACAGTACGGGAGAAGTTGAAGGGATGACAAATTGAGGGAAAATGGAGGCCAAAAAGTGTGAGAGAAAACTTGGGAAATATAATCCCTGGGAACGAAGACGGCCAATTATAAGTTGACTATCCACCGAGGAAGGTGGAAGACAGAAGGAGCACCGGTACTACGGGGGACATTTCCCTCTAATCATTTTTGTTTTCACTTTCCGGCTCCCTCGTCCCGGCCGTCGTTTCGATCGTTCCTCGTGTTTACAAGGCCATTAGAAATCATCCCTTTTCAAACAATAATTACGCGCTTTCCGATTTGCTCGAGCTCGAGGAGAGCCTTCCCCGACTCGAGAAGGTGTTCGAATAACCAATTATAAACTCCAAGCGGAGTGTACAGTTGCGTTCGGTACTTTAAATATTTACACTCAATCCTATGGCGGCGAATCATTCCATGGATAATTACGCCTATTTTCTGCTCGAACTAATCGCAAAGATCGGTATTAAAATCCTCCTTCAGCCACGACAATCAAAGTGATCCCGTTCTTATTTCATTCTTATCTCAATAATCGTTAAGATCCTCCAGCTTAAAATCCACCTTAAACAACGCGTAACCACGACGTCACATACATATTCCTCCACGTCTTCGAGCACCAAACTCGGTTAAACGACTCCACGAAAATCCGACACATCTTTCCGTGTAATCAACGCGCAAACTTCGCGAAGGAAGCGAGGATGAAATAAAACGCTGCGTCTCGCATCGCTCGGCAAAAGCCAGGAGCGAGCTCTGCAACATCGGCTCCCGGCCACGTATTCAATAAAGTGTCCAACCCGGCATGCCAGGCTGGCTCGTCATTCCGCAGCTTAGCAGGCGCGCGTGCGAAATACATTTGGCCAGGAGTCGCAGAGGCCGGGGATGTTCCGCGCGAGAGCGAATCGTTCGCGGAATGCGGCGAGCTCGAAATTCGGTCTCAAATCCACGGGGGCAGCTCCGGAGCAAGGGGAGGAGCGTAAATTGCGGAGCACATCCGTGCAAGAACTTACGTACTGGGTAATAAGAAAATTTGAGAACGGTGCGCGGTATCGTTTGTCATTGTCAGCCTGACCTCGAACGGCGCGGCCCCTCCTCCGCCTCCCCTCGGCCGCGCACCGCCGTCGCTCTGTTTCTATGCTTTTAACAATATTGTACATCACGCGTTGGCTTATTCTCTTTTCCCCCTACGCTTCTTTTGTTGTTCCTCCTTCCCCGACACCGACTCCGCTCAGTCACTCGGCCCGGTAGACGATATATCTTCATGCGGTAAGAAAGGTACATCCAGCCACCCGCCTCCCTCCCAGTCCCCTCGGCCCTACTCTTGTTTCAGCAGGGCACCGCAATTTAGACCGAATTTCGCGGCTCCAATTGCGAGAATGCCGACCTTTCCTCTCTCTTTGTTCGTGAATTAACTGCGAGTTTCGTCACGGGGCGAGACGCATTGGCCCTCGAGCGGATCTCGCGATATTCCGGGAATGTTGAGGATAAGTTTTGAGTGCCCGCTGAATTTTTCGTTATGTGTAGAATTCGAGGTATTTTATTAATCGGGGAAATAGGATGTTAGCGAGAGTGCGAAGGGATAGTGTACGGAGTTGTGTGAATTTATATTTGGGGTGTACAGAAATGTACAGATTTATTTTCGATGGCTATAGTAGTACGATGTATTTGAAGATCTAGTCCTTCGAGGTCGGGGATTAAGTGCCTCGGGTACCTTTTTCAGCCTGTTTGTATTCTTGCTCTTGTGGAGTCACCGGCCAATTTTAGCCTGATCTGAGCCTCGAGATCCTCGTATTGTAAATCTTATGGAATTACTAAGTACTAATAATTAAAGTTACTAAACTAAGTTATAATAAATATATTATAACGAATGGTTAAATGATTTCTGTTTCAGGTAAGGATAGGTGTTGGTACTCGGAATATGTTTCTCGCCCGACACGATATCTTCTTGACGGGCTTTTGTCCAAATGCATGTAAGTGATCACCACGATGATTATGTGGAAGTACAAAAGTGTGTATTCTTACGTGTAATTTCTCTGCGGTACATCTGTATATTATTGTACAATTAATATTGGCTACTGTATATTTAAGGGGATTTTTTTTCATTTCTTCCTCGCTGTGAAAAAACTTTAATATTACGCGGTTGAATATTCATGATCGAAGTTTTATTACTAGCGTATCCATCTCCGCTTCGGAGCAGGACTTTATGGAAATACATTAGAAATAACGTTTACTTAATTTCGGCAAAAAATTCAGTGTGCGCAGTTCAGGTTCGGATTTCGATTACTTTCCTATCGAGTATCGGGCAAATCAATTTTATTATTTACGAATAATTATGATCTATGTCCGTCGACATATATCGAGCTAGCGACGTTAAAAAGGAAAAGGACAACATTGAGCTGATAGTAATAATAAAAGCGATTTAAAAGCGCGACAAGCGGCATTAACCTTCGATTCGGCGTATGTACCTCTGCTGTTTCGTGAGCATTTTCAAGGTACGATGAAGATACCCATTCAATTCTGATCTCACACCGGTATCCCATTTGACAATGGCCAACAACCGATAATAGAGCGTAACCGCGTACAGCACCGGATCAGTACGGTAAGGGCGAAAACGAACCCTTGTGCACCTGCTCGCTCCCATGTTCGATTAGCGATGAATTATCCCCAGCAGACCTCTCTCACCCGTGATTCTACCTGTTGGCTCGAATCACAATCCGTCATCGGAATAGCTCTTGTCGGTGCGTTAAAAATCTCGTCTTTGGCAAATGTCGGGATTGATTTGCGATGCTCAACGCCAAATCCTGTCTTGCAGAATTTAGAAATTTACAACGAAGGTGTCTATCTCGGTAGAAAGTTAATTCAAACATATTTGGTGATATTTAAAAAAAAACGTCCTCGCTGTGCGAATATTGCGTCAGGAAAATTACTCAATGTCTTCTGCCAGCGGCAAGGTTCGAAGCAGCCGCAATGTTATTTTCAATCCACCCTAAATTTTCGTGCCGTGCATCGGAGACGCGATCGATAGGAGCGAATTCCTATGGGAAAATTAAGTGACCACGCGAATACGTCAGGGATGCTTTAAACTATCCTCTCAGGCAATTCGTAGCGCTTTATATTCTGTTCGTACAGGAGTTATCAACTCGTTCACTTTCATCCAATTTAAGCGTGTGTTACGTAAAATGTATCTCGCTCAACATTTTAAAAGCCACACGGTGTATTACCAGTTTCTAACTCGTGGAGAAATGTAACGCGCATACCTTAAGCTCGATCGTAAAATCCCAGCTCCGCTCGATTCGATTCGAAACGATCGGAGGACACGGAATACGCGTGTACGGGCTCGTAGGTAAAAACGAACGGAGCAATTGGCAGGCGCAGATATCGACGTATTAACAAAATATACTCTGGAGCGGCAGCTGCCGTATCCGTAAGCTGGAACGTACTCGTTAGCAGAGCTGCGATGTGGACAGCTTACGCAATGCAGCCTATCGTCCAATAAATCTCGTGAATGACAACGACGGCGATAAAACCGCCCGCGGCACGTTTACCCCGTAAATCATGCTGCTCCCATTGCAATAATCACAGCCGAACGACGGTAAGAACGCGAGCGTCGACGGGCGACGATAAACGTAAGACGATTTAATACGAGTGGTAAAGAAAGAGGCCAGAAGGAGTTAGCGATAGGGAGTTGCGAGGGGAAAAATCGATACTGCAGGGCGCGAGGAAAAGGCATTTGAGCCGTGGCGATACTTTCCTTCGATGGATTTTCAAAAAATCCACGATACGGCAAGGGGCATTCTAAAATGTAAGCATCTTGACATGCAAGAAGACTTAAGAAAACACTCTGGATAAGTGCAGCTTGTGGCTGAAGTATATACCACGGTGTCGCAAGCGAGTATATCGGAGGAGGCGACGTTACGGTGCCATTGGAGAACAAAAATAAAGCTCGCGGGAAACACCAAGAATTTACACGTTACCCAACCCTCTTGATCAACCCTGGAAATCGATGTGCTGAAATACGAGCCCCGCGACTTTCTTCTTCAATACGTACCTTTAAAAAAAAATAAAGAAGTCGGGGAACTAATGTTGATACAAGTACTATCCTCTACGTGCAGCAATAAAATGCTAGAAAAATACAAAACACAAGTGTGCTAATTCTTCTAGGAAACGACGGATCGATTATTTTAACGCGAAGTACTTCGAAGATTCCGATTCAAGCCCATCTCCGACTTAAGCTCGCTATTTCCTGGATAAACATCGAGTGGCCGAATGTGTTCGCCAGCGTTGAGGCGTCGTATCGCGAGGACGGCCGTTTATAACGCCGTGAGTTTGGCATGCCACGAGGCGGACGATATCTCTATCTTTACGAGGCACTAATATTTTTAATTTCTGGAGGGATTATCGTACACGTAGGCCTGGGAGGGGGAGGGAGGGCGGAGAGGCCCCTTCCGTCCCGTGGCACTTTGTTAACCGGTACACGTAAACCTTGGCGGCGTTGGCCTGCCCGGCGCCAGGTTAAATATTAACCGTTTCATGATAAACGGCCCAGGGCCCCAGCTTCCTCCCTCCGGCGCTTACGCCAGCCGGCTAAGGCTTGCGCATACCCCGGTGTAATTTCGTAAGCGACAAATTGGCCGGCCGAGCGCGACATCGATCGGTTAGCCGACCAGCAGACCAGCCGGACGGTCTAACAAAATCAAAGTCATGGGATTTAGATCGAATCGAAATACGTCTGGACGGGAGGAGCGTGGGAGAGAAGCTTGAGGATCGTCGTCGGGGCGGATAGAACGCGATCTCGATGGTGCGCGCTTGAATGTACGTTAACCGCCTGGCTTGCGATTTTTCTCACCTTAATAAAGTTAATAGGAATGAAAATGAGGCTTTTGGTCATGATCGTGGCATCGTCGATGGATATGATAGGTAAAGGAATGTTACGACTGTACGTTAGGGAAAGTAGATTTTGCTTCCTTATTTCGTGCAGTTGGCGTTTAAGCTGCGAGGCATAGTTTTTCGCTGCACGGATATCGCCGTTGTAATCGAAGGGATGAGCGACGAAAAAATTTGTACGCTTTAATCTTGAGTTTTGACTCTCAAATGTGGGGTGTATAAAAGATTCGTGTGGCAGCCCTCCAAAATCGGGGTCGGTTAGGAAAGCCAGGGAGGTAGAAGTTGATTCCAGTGCAGCGGTTGATTTTCCGGCCGCGGTAGAACGCAAATTATATCGTTCTTGGTATCAATCGCATCGGGGCTGGTTCAATATAGTCAGAGATTTTCCAAAGGAAAGTTGTGTTTGGACTCTGAAACACGGAGGGAGAACATCGGGGCACTTTCTCCGGCCCGGCCGAGCTACCTTACGAGCTTATGTAATTCTGCGCGTTTAATCGCGAGTTTTATCGGTGGTTTGCGTGTTTAAACACGGCGGTGTGTTGTACAGATGTAATGAGACATGGGCGGACATACGGCATGCGAAATAACGAGGGAACAAAGTTCATTAATACTGTTCTACGCTGGGAAAATAGTGAAACTCGAACTAGTCGGTCGGCGGAGTTACATAGATGGGTAAGATATAACAACGGCAAATGAATGGGTATACACTGCATTTAGTATTCGCAAAGGCAGGTGTAATATATAGTAGCTCGTGAATTCCCGTTGGACGTTATACTTTTATTTATGTTTCTTCCACTTTCGACTGTAAATAAACGTCCGGTTCGGTGCAAGTCAAATGCAACGGCGCTTTTTTTTCCCCCGCGCGATGCGTGAAAGCGCGGCTTAAACTTTCCCCCCGTTTAAACGGCAAATTTATTTGGGAATCATAGACTTCGGTGAGCGTAGTAAATTCCACTTTATCAGCGGATACCATTATAGACGATTAACGGGTTTTCCCACGATGTTTTACATTTTTTTATTCGCACGTAATGGTCGTGGCTCGTTCTTCTTTCGGAATGGAAATAACGATTGTACGTTTTTCCTGCGTTTTTTTTATTAATTCGAGTGATGGTTTTTAATTGGATATTTATATTTCTTATAGCGTGTATATTTGGGAAAATCTCTGCCAATGGTCGAGTGCGTTTAGAAATTTACAAGGCGATATGTCTTTCAATTATAGCTCTGGCGCATGTTTCGGTAAGTTAAGGTGGGCCCAATAATGTCCTTCGTCGTGGAAGGCACGGCGAGAATTCAAAGAAGCATCCATGACAACGGTTGCATATTAAATTTAGGTTACACCGACGAGATTGCGATTAATTAGATCAGCGTCAATATCGCCGGAAACCATGTCTACGACGCAGATGCGTCTAATCACGATAATTCCACAGCCAACAAGCTTCTATGCGCTGCAGCTACACATTAGGCCGACAAAACAGTTTTGGTTAATTCGCGTTAGAAGCTCGCGCGCCTAAAATATTTTCTCCAGGCACCATACGCGTTTCTAATATTCGACGTCTCTGAAAATTCGATCCCACTTATGATCCGAGTTATCTTTACAAATGCTTTCTATTCGATTTTCAAATTTCCTCGGCGGTTCGATCGAGCAGAAGCCCCCAGCTTCCGCGGACATCGCGAGGCTCATCCCGCCAACCTTTTTCCCCGTGGTCTTCCTCGTGGAAGGCGAAGAAATAAGCGCATTGAGGCCTTACCTGTAATTCATGCACCTTGCAGTTTCCATCGGGGGATACGTAAGCCTCTTTTCCGGCCTGTTACACAGGGCGGGGGTGCTGCCGGCGGCGGTACAGAGGCCGGCCGTGTATTTCAACGGGGTGAGTGTACCGTACTTTTCTTCCGCCCGCCCCTTGGCCCAACCCTTAGCTCCTCGCCCCGTGCAACTTCCCGCTTGGTCGGCGCCCAAAGGTCTTCTCGCGCGTTCAAAGGGACGGCCCCATGAAAGAATCATATCCAGGTCGATTATAAAAATAAGGGAGACATTAAATTGCAAATTACCGGCACGCCCAGCCCCCGGACATTTGGTATGCGGAGGGTTTATAGAGGGATACTTTCGGGATCCTGGAGGGTATTAGTGCGCTCCTTATCTTCCTCGAGCGTCTCGCCACTCTCGGAAACGTCGCGAGACTCGAGCGCGGGTCCTGCGTACGAAAACGAGGATCCGGGCTTCGGTATCGCGGGAATACGAAGTTCGCGATGTCGCGACAAAAGTTGGGCCGCTTTGAGAATCGTTTGGAAATACATCCGCGCGAAGCTGCGGGAGTTTGTTTTATACATCGCGCCTCGTGGATCGTCCTATCCTATTTCTTTCGCGTATTACTCATATCGCGAGCAGTAATCCGGCTCGAGGTGCATTATAAAAATGTATATCGTGAACAACTATATATACGCTTTGACTTTTCGTCATATATCTCCCCAGCAACCACGAATGATCCTTTCGAACCCAAATCATCCACTGGAAAGCGAACGAACGTACTTTGGAGCGATCCAGAGGCGCGAAAGTCTCGAGAAGCAGCCAGCGCCGCCCTCTCCTCGCGTCTGGGATTGCGTGCTCGTGGATAACCGCGCGGTACCGCGCCGTTAATCTGCCTCTGCGAAGGGGGGCCTCCGCCGGGGGAGGGAGGCGGGTGGGTAGGGCTGTGGAAAAAAAAGAGGGGGGCCACGCTTTGGGGACTTTCGGCGGTATAACTCTCGCCCAAGGGCACGGCGGTCGGAGGGGAGGGCCGGGTCGACTACCTCGTGAAATAACAATTCGGTTTCGATCGCGAGGAGTCTGGAAATTTTCATCTCCGCCCGGAGGCGCAAGACGCCGCAGGGGGGGAAGGAGGCGGGGAGGGGCGGGAGGGTGGCGTTAGATCCACGTCCGTCGCGTGGGAGGCCAGAGAGAGAGAGAGAGAGAGAGAGAGAGGGAGAGAGAGGAGTGGTAGGGGGGAGGGAGAGAGGTAGAGAGAGAGGTAGAGAGAGAAAGGAGGGTGGGTGTCGGCGGAGATGGTAAGGAAGACCTAGGGGATGAAACCGGTGAACGAGAAGAGGGGTGGGCAGCGAGGATGGTACCGACGGAGGGGATACCGGCGAAGGGTTTAAAATAATAGTAGAACACAGCGGCTGAGTCGGTCGCGAGAGCGAGGAGAGCGAGGAGAGAGGGCTCCGCCCCGCGAAATATGGCGAGCTTCGCCAGGACGTGATTGGGTGACGGGAGGACCCCGAAGCTCGCAAGCCAAGACATTGGTGCCCCCTTTTCGCCCTGCTACCCCCCTTTTAACCACCCTCAGGCACCAGGGGGGTACCCTCTCGCCGCTCAGGCTCTCCCGCACTTTCTCTCCCCCGCTTTATCTTGCTCCCTCTGCCCCGACCTTCTCCTGCGGGGCTAGACTCGCTAAAATATCCTTGCCCATTGTCTGGACTTTCTACGTGGCCGGACCGCGCTCGATATCCAGCCGGCACGCGGTTATCGCCACGTGGCCTTCCAGTTCCGCCAAAGTGTGCCCTTCCCGCACGGGGAATACGCCCGACCCGAGGCTCGCGTCCTTCCTCGTGTCCCCTGGAAGCGAATCTCCCGATTCCTGGCGATCCTTGCCGTCGCTCGCGCGATTATCCAGCCGCCTGGGAGGCCAGGAGACGCGGCAGTGGCGGTGCGGAGCGTCGAGGATATTCGGGAGGCGACGCTGGGAGCGTGAATTTCGACTGTGAATTTTCCTACGTTGCGCGTATGATGTAATGTCCGTGATTAGACTTGCAGATACCCGAGCAGTAAGTTCTGGTTAACGTTGACGGTTGATACTAAAAGCTGGTGTAACGCGAGGATGTATGGGTCCTATGTACGACGTACGAATCTTCGGCGCGTTTGTATGGTAATGCCGGCAGTTAGAGATGTACCATTACTCTTAAACCGCGTTCCAGTTTCGGTGGTTAGAAGCATGCTTGTACGTATCTCGGAGATATATCCTCGCCTTTTGCCAGCGGGGAGGCTCCTCGAATCTTGGGGATAATGAAGTTATCGGTGGTGGGAAAAAATTCGACGGAGTATCGTGAATACTTTAATAGTGCTCCCAAGTTTGGCCGGGTTCGATCAAACTTTATAGACTTTCTCTTACTGAGGGTAAACGGCGGAACTTTATACGAGATTATCGTATGTACACTATATTAATGGAGAAAGTTCTCCGACGAGTAATAACGCGTACGGTCTAATTCCTCGATGGGAATCATGAGCGGTACTGCGTAGCGAAAAGAGATCGAATCAACGAACAATATAGAAACCCAAATTATATCCAGTCACTTTGAATTCACAGCGATATCTGCCTCCTCCAAACAGCCTTTCGCGCGTCCGACTTTCGAGCATCTTCGCTACTTAGAATACCATGAAAATCAATCATCGCATATAACAGTCGTCGAACCGTTGATAAACTTTTTTACCCCAAAATTCTCTTCGCGATCATCGAAGAAAACCCTACAATTTCGCGTTCCATCCTGCCAGGTTAAACAGCTTTGCGTATATAAAAAAAATCAACGATACTCAAGACGAACCTTTCCAAAGCCTAGATCCCATCCAGCCTTCGACATCCACAAAGCATCGAAGCCAACGTCTCCCGAAATCGCAACCGATCCGCGGGAAAATGCGAACGAGGCTCGTAGATCTCGGAAATTCAAGCGGCGCCCGGTATCCTTTCCCGCCGATCGCTTTTTCCCCGTGGCGGAATCACGGCCGTGGCGTGAATCAGATCCGTGCGTGGCCAGACACGTATGCCGTGAAATATCCTTACCCATTCTCCGGCAGACTGGGTACGGGCAACGCTCGATATCCCCTTTGCATGCGGAAATCGTACATGGCGGGGGAGAGGTGAAATTCGGTCCAGGTTCGAGGTGGTCAGCAGAACGAGCTTCCGGTCTGGAGACTCGATAATCTCGGCCGCGCAGCTCCATGCATGGAGTTGTCAATCAGGGCTGATGGTGTCCCGTTGGAACGTCCGCTGTCTGTCGGACTCGTCGACGGATATATACGAGATCCGGACACCGCACGACATCCGCAGTATTCATGCGATCTATCTGATCGTCTTCCTGTTCGCGGCCGGCGGCAGGATCGCCGTAGTTATACCAGGATGCTGCATTAATGACCGTTCCGCTCTATTAAAATACAACAGCTTTAGGGTGCAAGTAATTCGCACGCTTGTTCCGCCTAGGGACGAGCAGTCGAGCGAAATTCCCCGCGATCGTTCCATTCTCCCCCGAAGCGGAGAGACGCGCTCGGCTCCGGCGCGAATTTTCACCCAGCAGCGCGCTCTTCCGACGATTCGGCCGATGTCGAGACTTTCCCACGGCTTCGATTTCCCAAAGCGGCTTCGAGTTCCTCCAGGAAAGCGGAGGAGCGTCGAACGATAAATATCTAAGAATTTCCTCGAGACTTTACGTAAACCCGGTATGCCTCTAGATTCATAATAGGCTAGGCGCTATTTTACTCGCTTTTCACAATATGCTCTTCACCGGGAGATAAGACGTTCCTCGGTGTTTTTTTTAGCACTATTCCTACCACGATCGGTCAGTGATTTCTTTGAAAAATCGTAGAACTAGGCACGGTTACTTCTGAGATCTTTCATGATTTTCTCGCAGCGTACGGATCGATAAATTAATCCATCGACATTGTTCCTTCGTCCTCTTTTTCTTTAAGGATATATCGAGTACACTTAAACCTCTTTGGAAAATGGCTGGTAGGAATAGTGTTAAGGAGAAGCACGCTCGTATTATCCTCGTAGAGCCTCTAGGTCCGATCGCTGTGCTCGATCACGAGGGGAGGAACGCGCGATAGGAGAAGAAGTCGGCGGTGGTCGAGAGAGCGGATAGGATGGATACGTACAGCGGCAAAGGCTCGATGGTTGGCGAAAAGGGAGGCGCACGCTCGGTGCATCGTCGAAAGGGCGCACCTGGTGAAAGAAAGAAAAAAAAAAGAGGGAAAAAAAAGGGAGAGAGAGAGAGAGAGAGAGAGAGAGAAACGAAGGTCGTAAATGTTCTATTAAACGCGCACGCCCCTGCCATAGAATTTCTTTCGGATTACACCGCATTCACGACATACCGGGCACGGAAATCCCGGCTACGCCCATTCGCATTTCGCACCCCCTCCTCCCTGGGCGCAGCCGAAACGAACGTGGGCGCAGGTTCGAATTAGCGCGAGATTCCAAGCGGGCTTGATGGTAATTGGAAGCAGTCGTTTTTGCCCTTTCCCCGCAATTGGTGGGTAGGCGCAGCCAGGTATGTAGAGTCGGTACTTATTTGCGGAGGGTACGGATAGATTAATCATCCGTTAAGCTTGGGCAAGACGTATACGCGTCGGTGGTACTGTGCCGGCTTAATCCGCCGCGCTTCACCCCTTTGTGCCGCCACCACCCTCGCCGCCCCTCGGCCCCCTTCCGCAGGGCGTCGCGCCGGAGATCCCCGGACCTCCGAACGACGGCTCCTTCGATCAAGCCCCGGATTGCGTATTCCGCAATCTTGCGCGACCTCGAGGAGTCCCTCCTGGACGATGGAGACCGACCCTCTCATCGCGAGCGGCTGGAAAATTTGCTTAACGTCCACCACGGGTGTCCAGGAGCCTTTTATTCCCTGCGCCTCCTTTAGGTCCGTGACTAACCCTCCGCGGTCCTATCTCGAGTTTTAACTCTACATCGTTACGGATACTTTTGAAATTGGTAGTCACGAATTAGCTGTGGTTTTTTTTTTTTCATGTTGGGACCTGATTGCTAAGGTTATTTGATCTGAGCTTTTATAAACTACACCACCGTAGTTCTTCGATCAGCTGCGGTTCTGGGTACTTTTGTATATACGACAGGCCTTTCCTTGCCAGAGCAGGGCTTCGAATTTCGACTTACTTTTACGAATGCAATCTCCCCGAGGAGGCCTCGAGGAGATGTCGCGAAGGGCGGCCGTCCTCGGGAGAAAACAAGGTGGGTGAATTACGCCCGAGGGCGGGGTTTAATCGCGACGTCGGGAGCGCGAAATCTCTTTTTCGGGAATTTATTTCATCGACGGGGCGATGCAACGAGATGAAGTGGAAAGACGTAAGGCGGCGGTCCGCGGGGCGCGAGGGGGAGGGCGAAAGATGAAAGGACGTAGGGGAGAGGGTGGGAGGGAGATAGGAAATTTCATATCGCCGCCCTCGACGCTTTCGAGTAACATCGTCGAAGCGATGCAGGACGCACCTGAGCGCCGCGCCATCTCGCTCCTTCCTACCCGTGAGTGGCTCAGAAAAAAACTGTCGCGCGAGAAATTTAGGGTGCTTTCAAAAAGGCGACGTTCTCGCATAATGAAATATTCGCCTACCCACTTATGTGCCACCGAAACGGCTCCTCCTAGGGGGGCGATATTTCACCGGTGAAATGCAGTTTTTGCCCCTGATAATCCTACGCTTCAAGAGGCCACCGTAAATAATCAGGAGAGGAGAAAAATACGGATTTGCATCGGCGGCGGCTCGTATTGTGTTTGAAGTTTAGTATACAAGCGTCAAAAAATACGAGAGGCATTTACCCGACCACCGCTCCTACGCTTCGGATTTCCATAAGCTACTTAACCCGCTCCGTAATAGCTCAGCGATGAATCATATTTGTCCAAGCAGAGGAGTAATATGATAAAGAATACCATTAGCAGTGTCGAGTGGAGGAGGTATGAGATTAGTCGTACTCGTGGACGCCTCGCTACTAATGCGACACTATTCCCATGCGATTTAAGTAGAAAAAATGATATACGACGATACATCGACCAAGGACTTTCGATGCTCAACATTAGAAGCCACACTTTCGTCTTTTTCACCAATTAAATTTTTTCACTTTTCGTTTCCCATACTAATTAGAACTTATCGGAAATAAAGATTTCTCACGAGTTATTAGAACGTTCACTACCCGCAGTTATGGGACAACGGTTCGTCGATGAGCATCGGCCGTGGCGCGGTAAATCGTCGAACGCTCATGGAAAAGACAAAGTTGCGCCATTCCGGAGCCCCGGGGTCTATTCGTGGCCTCGTGAAAGCCACGCCGCGAAAGGATCAAACTTTAACCCGGCGTGTACGCGCGTTAATCCGAAAATCGATGCGGCAAAAATCAAGCCGGGGGTGTTAATTCTGGTTACACTGATTTCACCTCATCGTTACCAGGCCGTTCCGCGCCGGTAGTTCGGCCACGTACCGGCAACCCTTCATTCAGCCTCGCTTTGAAAGCGCCCTCCACGGACAAGATGTACGAGGGGAATATCGACAGGTACTGTCCAGCGAAAATCGTGCGTGTTACTTTTACGAAGGATCGGCCGCCGGTTTATAATTGACCAATTTCGCCTCGATCCAGGGGAAAATTTATTATCGCGCCACCGGCTGGCTCGGAGAAGAAGTCGATAGGGAAAAAAATTCTATTGCTCACGCAACGTTTAAGTCGATATCCCGCAGTGAGAGCGTGGGACATTCTTCGATAGCAGGTCGCTCAACGAATTATCTACCGGAGATTCTTGGGAGAAGCCCTCGATATTTATAATCACTTACATTAACCAGTACTAGTCAATGTGCACGAGTCAACTCGTATCGGTTATTCTAATCGAAACGTTCTACTCGTCACGGTGTATCCTCTCTTCCTCGAATATACGCGGTGTATATTTAATATCATTCTCCGTTCACGCTTGTACCTTGATATTTTTCCTCGGCCTTCTCGCTTATTTTCATTCAGCCCCTAAGCGTGAAATATCTCTGAACTTGGAACACGGTGAAAAGCGCTCACCGGAGAAGATTGTCCCGGACATCGAGGATTACGCGTGCAGAAATTAATACAGCGCGATTTGCATACACACCGTCTACCCAGAAGGGTGCGACTACTTTTCGCACGGCGGAATGTTCGAGCTAACCGAAGCGTTGGACCCCATGAATAACAAATGCACAATCTCTAGCCCCTACTGGCACCTTGGCCCCTTACTTCTCGGCGCCCCGAGAACTTTTCCACCCTCCCAGGCGAACCTGGAAAACTTTTAACTGGATACATTACCTGCTTGACTACGGCCGGCTTTCCTTTTTTATCATGGGGTGGGCTTTTAAACTTCTACGGTAGCTCGCTACAGCCACCATTATTAGAGATTTCATGGAGGAACCGGGGGGAAAATAATGAATAATCGTCACGGAGGTCAACATCGGGGCTTACCACGTCTCGGCTGGAACGTTTTACGATCACCGATATTTCATTTCGCCCGATACCGCCTCACGGCCGATTCTCCTTCCCTTCGTTATTCTTATTTACTTCTTGAATCTATATTAGTTTTATCTCGGGATTCAATTTCAAGACAGCTGCTACTCGATCGTTTTCTTAAGCTTTTATTGTTGGTTCTGCTCGCACCTTCGGCATTCCTTTATTTCCTCAGGACCTAGTTTGGAAACAGTCGGGGCCAAAAGTTTTCCCGAGCTTGTATCTTTGGTCTAGTATTTACCTGCGTAATCGAAAGCAGCTCTAAGATCGGATCTAGTTGCGATGCCGAAGTTGAACCGATACGTTAAGATAATTAGTTTAGGTCAGTAATATTCATCGTTGCATTGTCCGTGGAGTAGAAACGTATCGTTGCTCTCGTGATTATTAAGAAAAAGCGGTGGCGAAGCGCAAAATAATTTTGTTTCGTGGGCTTCTTCGGCTAAGCGTATACCATGGATCTTGCGATGGACACCGTAATTACTAAGTTAAACAAGATGAATAATCCCTTTCGCTCACGAGAAGCGAAGCCAGTTTCGAAATCTTTCTATGAAAGCCCCTCGGCCGCTCGGCACCTGTCCGCCTTTCTCCTTACGAATCCGTCTTCCGGGATTCCTCAAGTTTTAAACAAATGAATAAAATTATTCCTCTATGGAAGTTAAATTACTTGAGAAAAGCTCACCTTAAAAGGTAACGTGGGATACGCGGCTACAGATGCGCACGGCGATTTGTATTTAATTCGGAGTCACGCCGTGCGAGATGATTATAATTCACGATACACGCAGCCGAAAAAGACCTTCCGAGGGACGTTCCGAATTTCCTCCAATCTCCAGTGGAATATACCCGTGATACCAGATACTCGCGGATTCTCATCCACTCTCAGCGGTGTCCAGAAATACTCCGCACTCTACTATAAATACAAAGCTCGTCTAGTATATCGATAAATCATATAAGACACCGAATTACGCGAGTCGAACCTAAGCCCCAGTCCTCCATTATCGACGACAATGGATTAAAGCGAATTCAAAAATACCAAAATCACTCGAAGTACCACTTCTTCTTTCTCTAAAACTATAAAAAAAAAACCCCGAAGATCACGCAGTGTCAACATCCTCGAAGCGCAGCCCGCAAGACCACCGTGTCGCGTAAAAAGGAGATATATGCGCAAGCGAGACTAGAATCCGGGAGGATAAACGAACGAGAATTATCTGTTTACGCGCCATGGTAAATGAATCTTCCTAATTATAATTCGCTAAATCCTACCCGGTCGCCTTTGAATGCCCCTTAGCTCCAGCGGCAGGGCCCTTCGCAGGGACCAGAACGCCCGTCTAAGAACTCGGGCAAATATTGGTTTTGTCTAGTGGCCCCTGCGATTTGCATAATTAAACTCAGGAGCCAGCGGAGGAGCGCGGCCGGCGACCGCGGCCGGAGGATGCAAAAATAGGAGTAATTAAAACTCGGCCAGCTTATTTACGGGAATCTTCGGGGAGGGCGCGAGGGGATTTATTAAGGGTCGCCCTCTGTGCACATAACCGGCGATGAGGATTCCACGGAAGGAACTCGCGGGAGCGCCGCCTGGCTTTTCCCTAAGAGACGATGCCGGCTCATAAAGCACGGTGCGCGATCAAATTAATTCGGTTAATGCAATGCCCGCGGCATGAGTTACGACGTATTTAATTGAGCGCGACGGCGATAGTCGGGGAATGTTCGAAGAGTATTACGATACCGATAAAACGCCGCCACGCGCGCGCTCTGTTGGCTGTTTGTTCTTCCCCGTAATGTTCGGCGCCGATAGCTAATCGCGCGCTTAAATCATTTAGCGCGGGACTGGCCGTTTCGTACGCGCGGCCAATTATGGTTTTGACGCTCGAAATGAGGGTATAATGGGGGTATATGTATTTCTTCCGCGCTTCGGAAGCGCATATCGAAGAATGGTAATAGTAAAAGTTTAATTGGCTTTATAAAGAAATAATAGAAAAAAATCGATTGAATTATATATACAGCTGGAGGACGACCAAGTACAAAGACTACAGCGTTTGACAGATTAAATTTGATATTCGTACGAATAGGATGAAGTAGCTGCGTGCAGATGGAGAAAGACGCTTCTGGAGATAACCTAATACGTACTTTTAGGACATCCCGAACCAAAAGGACGACGTCTTTGGACATCAACGCCATAAGCGCTATTCGCTCAAGGCCCCCATTCACACACACACACACACACACATACATACACAGATACCCCGTTACGTTCGCGCTTCGAGGGCTGGCGGGAGTAAGTTTTTACACGCTATCTCTTGTTCGTGGCGGCGTATACGCGGACACACAAAAATAAACGGGTTCCTTCGTTGTGTTCCAGCCGTACGTCTACCAACATTATTCTCCTTCGTAACTCGGCCGGGCTTGCTCGGCGTGGCCGTTGGTTGCGCAGCTTAGAATTTATTGCCAACCACCTATCTGGCTGGTAGGCACATAAGAACCGCGAAGCGCCGTGTAATTAGCAACCCAGAAATCTCGGCGCTTTACGCCATCTACGGATCTTAATTGCGCTCGCACGTGGCGCAGGTGGGCTCTATTTTTCCGCAATTATATGGGGATAGCCGGCCGCCTCTCTGAAACGACCGGGTATATCGGCCGACACGGCGCAGCGGACTCGAGTTAGTATCGAATGTGCTAAAAGCTTAAAGTATCGAATGTAATTAAAGCCCTCGCTAGTACTTTCGACACGACGTAGGGAGAGTTTGCGCCACTTCGCGCTTGTTTTGCACGGCAGAGATCCGATAACATCGGGAACGTACGCGGTGCGCTTAAACTTTAAATCCGATCCACGACGAAATTTCGATTCGAAAGTTTCCGGGGGAGGGGGGAAGAGTTATAGCGTCATATTCGCCGGCGAATTGAAAGAGTGCGAGGTAAACTCATTAGTCGTCGGTGCGCAGGTGCGCTGTCGCTTTACAACGAGAATTTCGCGCCTATGATGAACGAGACCTTTTGTGATATTAAAAAAAAAAGGGCCGTAAGGTATGATATCGCCCTTCGCATCGAATTTTCGTTTATGCTTTGTAAAATTAATACATCATTCTGATGACTTTTGCTCGGGTGTATTAAATATAAACGATATTCTATCGAACGATACGTGACCAATGCGGCGTGAACCAGTGGAAAGACCATTTTTCTGAGCGTGGCGTAATATGCGAGGCACGGAATCAGGTTCTTCGTATCGGCGTCAGTCATGCCGATAGGCACAGGCGTCATGAGCGATGATATACATTTTGGTGAAATTGCTACTCGAAGAGGAGGGACACCCGGCCATTGGGCCTGGCGCCCCTTTGGGTTTTGAGGGTGATAGATATTGTGAATGACGCCGGGAGCAAGCCGTAATTGTTACATCGCATGTCTGATCGTGAAAACGGGAGAACGGGGAAGTGGAGGAGAAGTGAATCGCCTAGGATTGATTTATCGCCGCTGAAGTGCACGTAAAACGCACTTGGCCGCCTTCTCGTTACTGTCGAACGATAAAACCAACCGTTTGTTATTGTCAGTTTTAATGCACGAATCATTGGATCATAATTACCAGTCACTGATTCCGTCCAGGACGGAACTGTACCTTTTCAAGGTACGTATCACCCTGCGATCCAGGCGTATCTCCTCGATATGGCTGATTTCGACTTTATTTATAAGCACGTTCGTGTTTCCCGTTGGAAGATTCGAGATAAGGAGGTTGATTCTTTAAGGGGGAAATTATTTTTGCGGTATCACGCGTGGTCGTGCAATTTTCATCGTGGGCTTTTTTAATTTATTCGCTCGGCCAGAAGGAAAAGACATTTCATCAACGCAGCGAGCGTCGTGCATTATGCCACTTTCCGCAAATTTACACGTTCGTGCTGGTTTCGATAAGTTCGTACGAGCCAGCTGTCGACTAATCTGTACGCATCTCTCCGGCGACCGGCAATTCTAATCTAGGAAGGATCTATCCATGCTTTTTACGTGATTGCTTCACGTCATGACAGAATGTGAGCAGCTCTTCTGTCGGCCGATGGAAAAATTTTTTCCCCGTTGTTCCCTAGAAATTCATTCCATTCCATTGATTGGTTGTGCGCAACGCGCCGGAGATGACTTTAAAGTGCATCAAAGAACGAAATAATATATAAACCGGGTGTTTCGTACAAAGTTTACGATCACTACGATAAATAATACGTATCCGTTTCCACGGATTTGTCCCGATAACAATTATATCTCATTTCTATCCGCTACGTCGATTTTTGTATCGATTCGAAAACCATCGTCCACAAGCTTGCTTGTAGAGCACGTCACTCTCGGTTCCTGATCCGATCCGAATTCGAATGGTTCACGTTAACGTTTGTCTAAATAGCGCGCGGTGATTTGCCCGAAAAAGATTACACAATTGGTCGCACGCAAAGGACGATTCTATGGGCACAGCGATATTTCGGGGAATTCACGTCGAAGCGTCTAATTTGCGCTAATTTCACTCGAGCGCCGGGAACGAAACAACTGGTTTTACCATTGGGCCGACTCTTAACTTCCGGATCAAACTTGTAATACCGCCGCTTATCCCGTTAATCCTACCTACCGCTGCAGGTAGTTGCGGGCAAAACTCTATTCCTACGATTTTTTAAAAGCTCAGCGACAGACTCTCCTCTCTCCCTCTCTATCTCCTTCTCTCTCCATTTTCCACATCTCGATCCGAGTGCATATATAAAGGAAGTTAATACGTGCCGCCAGGAGGAGGTGAACTTGAAGCGACGGAGGATGGCCACCACGGGGGAACCGTGGAGTTAGATTAAACTCGAGTAGGAACGGTGCGCCTCCCGGGATGGCCTGGGCTTAAACAGTTTTAATCTATGCCTAGCAAGCTCACGTGAAAACAAATCGCGGCCTTATCACCACCTGTGAGGTAGATAACAACTTTTCTCCCGCTCCTCTCCCTCTTTTATTCCCGATTTTCCCTCCTCGTCGGGGGCCACTCTCCATCGCCACCTCGCACCTCGTCTCTTTCCCCGAATCCCTCTCTTTTGCCCCGTGTTTTTGGCCCTTTCCCCTCCAGCTCTCTCTCTCTCTCTCTCTTACTCTCTCCCCTTTCTTCCCTCCTTTCGTCTCATTTCATCTTTGTTACCACCCCGCTGGTTCGGACTTTTCCTCTCTTTCCCCCTGTCTCTCTCTTTGTCGCTCTTCAACATTGTCCCTCTTTGTCCCGCCTCTGCCACTCCACCTTCCATCTCTGCCACACCGATGGCCCTGCAGTCCCTCCTTCTCTCTCACTCTCTCTCTCTATCCCTCTCTCGTTCGCCCTCTCTCCCGTTCGCATGAACTCCAAACGAACGACCGTACGGCCCAGCCGACGGATGCGCCGATTAAACTTTCGAAAACTGTTTGCATGAATAGCCAAGCGTTTCCCGCACGTGTGCCAGTGGTGAGTGCTGACAATTAACACGCTGAAAATAGAGAAAGCAGCCCAGCGACAGCCTCGCCTTTCGCAATACACCCCCAGTTTGCAGGAGAGGGGCGCTGCATTTGGCTCCCCCTCCCCCGCCTCCTCCTCCTCGCACCCTAGCGCGGATTTCCCAACGTGATGTTGCCGATGCACGTTAGCTTATTAGCGCGTAAATTTCACAGCCGGCCAAATTCTTTCGGGGCCGGCATTTAGCCCCCCCTCCGCACCTCGTTTTTCCCTACGAATTCCCGATTAGAGCCGGGGCGCACGTAGGTTATTGGGAGGTGGACGCGATTTTACCGGATTTGCGTAGCTTGCGGTATGCGGGACTGCGACAGGCTAATCGCCGACTACGATAAACTTCCAATTGGTATTTTTGGGGAATGGAGGTAAAATAAGTGGTACGCGTTGTCGAACGATGCGCGCCAGTTGTATCGGACTACGCGATTTTATTTGCGCATCTCAGATCCTTGCTCTGCATATAATACGTTCTATCGTAGATACTGTACGTGTGTTTACAATTGCAAACAGGCAGAGGATGGAGGTACGAGAATGAATTAGAATTCTCGCGCCATGTGCCCTCTTCTCCGTGCCTATGTCCAAATCGAGCGGGTACTAAAACAATCTCGAGGATCGACATTCACCATCTAAGGGACGACGAAGAACGATTCTCGCTCGCCAGATCCAAAAATCAGTCCCGCCGTCCCCCAAGCGCTTACATCAGCGACAGAGAGCGGAGGCACGAGTTACGGTTATTACCGTGTATTTTCCTTTACCAAAACTCTTCGAGCAAGCGTTGTAACGGACGACAGAGACATTCCGAACGATCATTGACCGTGGAAATATTTTTTTACGATATTAGACGCCGCTGCGTTACGTACTCCGCGAGATGGGCCATAAAGCGGCGTAGGAACCGTGCCTTAATAAAACGACGGATCCAGGCTCTCGGTCCTCCCTCCTCCCGAGGAGGGCGGGGATATCGTCGAAAGCGATGGAAGAGGAGAGCGTGGAATTCGCGAAGGAGCGCAGGACTCGTCGACTAGGCTGACAAGGCTAAGGGGACAGTAGTTCCTCGGCCGGTGGATTTTCCTCGAATGAGCGAGGAAAATGAATTAACCGTTAGCCGGGAATCACGACGCGGGGAATTCAACAAATGAAAACTTCCCGGCGGCGCGCTCCCGGCGAAAGAACCGGATTCGCGTGGGCGGGGAGCACGTAATTTGCGCGGCCGTAGGAGAGGCCAGGCACGGAAACATAATTCTTTGGGAATAAGAGGAGCCCAGACACGTCTCGAGGCCGACGAGCCGAGGCTCACGCTCGGATCATCCCTCGCCTTCCTTTTGTCTCGCATCTTGGGCCAATTACACGGCCGGCCCGGAGGAGCGTAGGCACGGAAGAGACACCGCGGTAAGCCCGTGATCGACTGCACGGGATTCTCTATTTAATATCCGGATCCCGGTGGTAGGGATACGTGCTGGAAGCGCGGAAGGCGCTCGGCCTCTAGGAAGGATCGAGGTACCGAGGCGTGTAATTCCTTGGAAATAAGAGAAGACGTCGGATACCTTTCGCGATCGACGGCTGGAATCCCGCTCGAATCATCCCTCGCCCCTCCTATCCCTCTCGCGACGTGCGCCCGAGTGCCATTAGAACGCTCCTCCTCCTCCTCGAGGCTTTCGCAGGGACGAAGATTGTTTTTGGTCGGGAGGATTTTTCGATACTCGCCACTTTTACGATGGAACACGTCCGTGATACGAATAGGAGGAGTGTTTGCATCTAAGTCTATTTGTGCTCCGCGATCTCTATCGCGAAGCTTCGAGATACGCCACGTATACTATTTACGATCTTTGTAATGGCGCGAGTTATGGGAAAGTATAGTGCCTCGCCGATGATGAGAAATCCGAGCACGTCTCGCCCTCCGCCGGACGTATTTCACTCGTATCGTCCTATCTCCTTTCTCTCCGCCCTTTTGCCTGTATCCCGGACCGATTGCAAAGTGCCGGCCTCGCGTTGAAAGCCGCCGCCTCATGCTCGATCCGTTGTACGAAAATGGTTATTTAATTATCGCGATTTCTGCGATTCAGCGCCAAGGATCTGGAGATAAGTCACGATGGAGGGCGGGGTGTATGCAAACGCGGTAAAATCCTTAACGGCCGGCATTAACGGCCGATCATTTCCTCATCGCGCCTCGCCTCGTACCTTTCATCGGAAAGTGATCATCGCCCTGAACAGCTCTCGACGATTCGCCTTTACGACATTGCGCGGTATAATGCGTTTTCTGTTGAACGATATAATCCTGTTGAGGGAGAGAGAGAGAGGGAGAGAGAGAGACGCTTTCTCCTCGGCTGCATCCTTTTTGCAATAAAGAGCTTATTGAAGAAGGTCCGACGATAAAGCCGCTAGCCGGGAAGTTGCGATAAGATCTTGCGACGGGAAAAAAGGGAAAGTCGCACGCGCCGTAGTTCCTCGAAGGAGATCGTTTGATTCAGTGGAAACGCTCGAGTTTGGACGGACGAGCGAGCGAGTCTCCTCGAGCTCTCGAGCCTTCCTAAGCGTTTTTACTTTACAGTGTAAAATCCATCGAACGATTCCACCTTTACGATCCACTTCCACTCTATACCTCTGTATTTATATATAATATGGATTTATTAAACGAGATCCAGCTCGAAGGTATACCAACGATCCTGCACCTTTGCGAATATTCCAAACTTCGCTTCCGAGCTGGAACTCCGTGATCGTATAAAAATCATTGTTTCAAATTTCCACCGCGCACATCTTCAGAAGGCGAGCTCGACAAAGGCGTTCGAGGAACGAGTAGTAGAGGGACCTTTAGGATTCTCGCTGAAGGGCTCGGCATTAAAGCTTGGATACGCAGGAGGGGGTTATCCGTCGGCGCGGAGAAGGAGCCTGTGGTGAGGGCTGCGGGAGCAAATTTTGAATTCACGGTTTGCGACAGTCGATCGGGCCATCGAGCGGTCCCCCGGCCTTTTTGAATAGCCAACTTATCCGGCCTGCAAAGTTGGCGGCGAGAGGCGCGGCGGATTAGCCAATAAATCGAGGCTGAAAGGGGGAATTCATTAACCCACAACGATAAATAACCGGGCACGCTCCCGCGAATGGCTCTTGCGAAACAATAGTTATAGTATATTTATGCAAAGTTTCCAGGTGCACAGGTGGGCGAGAGAGGGTGCGAGGGCAGAGGTCGGCGGAGGCGGCAGAGCGGCGGAAGGGGCGGTGGAATGGGTGCCATTGTGTTGCCATCGTGCTATTATAAAGCTCGGCCTCTCCTCCTCGGGGTATACGCCGCGCCGTGCGCCCTCCTCGTCGCTCCTTGTGTTATTACAACGACGTCGGTGCGTACACAGAGGCGGCCAACGAAATAAGTGAGGGAGGCTCGGGTAAGAAAGGGGAAAGAGCAATAGCCGAGGCTGTGCAGACCGGCCAACCCCGAATTTTTCACCCTGGAATTCGGGGAAAGCGTTGATAGGGCCGAGCCTCCTCGAACTCCTCGAAGATAAAGGGCAGTGCGATTTTGAATCACAAGACCGAGATTCGAGCGACTGCGACTTACGAGGCGAGGTCGATTATACGATGCACGTGTTCTTAAAAATACCTATTTTCATATCGAGAGACTCGTCGAGAAGAAATTATTCTAGGAAGACCTTGCAAAATCTCGCATCGATCCGCTGCATACCTCCTCGAGGCGAATGGCGCGGGCGATAAACATGCAAGTTGCGATACCGTATCTCAGGAGTCTCAGTGGTACGATACGTCGTTAAACGATTAGCAAAGTTCCGAGGTGAACGACCGCGGAGGACTTGCAGGGTGGCTGGCGGTGGGCAGAGACGCGGCAAGAAAGAGACGACCGCCGTGAATTTCGAGGCAAGAAGCCGGGCGATAGAGAAAGGTAGTCGTGCGAGGGTGGGGATCGAGAGGAGGGGGATGGTGTAGGGCTGCTCCATGGTAGGGCGATTTCACTCGCGCGCAAAGTGGTGTCCGGCGCAGAAACTCCAAAGTGTCCGTGCAAGAACCACGCCGATCTACCTTCGCAGTGTCAAGTTTCCAAATTTCCGGCCGTTAGGCGGTATAAGCCGAGGAAGTGCGGCGGAGAAGCCGAGAGAGAGTAAGAGAGAGAGAGACTGGTAGTGAGAAAGAGAGAGAGAGAGAGAGAGGGAGAGAGGAGAAGCGAGCCGGGAGCAAAAGGGCCAAGTTTCTGTTTGACTCGAGACGCCCAACCCTTTCTCACTTTTACCGTCCCTCGTCTCGAGACGATCTGGCCCTTCCTTCTTCACCGTCTCGTCGATTTCTCTCTCTCGCTCTCTCCCCATCCTCCCTCTCCCTCGGCTCCTCTCTGCCCTGCGCTCTCACCGGGGTGTTAACGGTCTATTTCGACTTGGACCTACGGGAAATTAGTCGAAACTCCCCCGAGGCGGGCGGCAACTTGGGTAAGATCCCCTTCCGCCGACTTTCCTCTCGCCGGCCAGATCGGAACGGAAAGAGGACAGGGATGTAGATAAGGCTTCCGGGCCGGCGGAGGATCTGACTTTAGGACAATAAATGAAATCTCGAGCGCTTGTCGGGCTATTCATCGGGTTCTGAATTTTCGACCGTCTCAGGAAAGCATTTTTTTTCGATCGTCGACCAACCCTTGGCGAGCCTACGTCGAAGTGGATTGACCGTGAATTTTTGTTTTCCATCGATCTTATATTAGAGCTGGTTGGAGGATGTATTCTTGTAACGGGCGATTGATGTCTACTTTATGTTCCGGAATTTCTGGATATCCGTGCGATTTCATTGTATTGGCAAAAACCTGTTTTATGGGGAATTTCAGTTTTTGTATTAGGAGTATACGTAGTTTAAAGGAAGTTATTTCGGGGATGGCTATCCAGGGACGAATATGCCAGATGGAGGAAGATCGATTGATGTGGATTAAAGGGAAGGCATCCAGTATAGCGCGGTCCGAGGAATTCCCAGGCTCTTTTATTTTCCGCAAAACGGAAAACTTTGGCCCGAGGTATTATTATTAACTTGGCGAAAACTACCTCGCAAAGTGAAAGAGTTCGTCCGGAAGTTCCCGATCGTAAGCACGGAAGCAGAAAATTCGGTCGGTGCGATAAGGCATTCATTCTTCGACGATGTAATTAAAAAACTTACACGTATGTCTGGTCGCTTCGCCCGGGGCGAAACGCGCAGGGTAACTTAGATTGAACGTGAATGTTAACTTTTTCTCGCAACGTCCCTCGACATTTTCCACCCAAAATGACATCTCCCTTGATCAAAGATTTATCCCGAATTTAGGCCTCACGATTCCTCGGAGCTCTCTTTGTCAATATACAGCCAGACAAATTCCGCGTTCTCTTGGACGATTTTGTAAAGAGGCAACGAGGCAGGAAAATACGTGACTGAAAATCGCACTCTGGCCAAAAGTTCCATCGTGGTTCGACGGAGGAAAAAAATTATGTTGGGTAACAGATTTATTGGTGGAAATGCGGCATGATTGACCTCCTTTCCGGATCACTGCGTTTACGGGGCGCTAGTCTGGAGCGTAAAGCTCCTTCGTGCGGAAGACTAATCACTACAGTAATTTAATTGGAATTAAGGAACACAGTACAATCGAGGCTTGGAACTAAGACGTGCACAGTCTGCGAAATCTAAGACGGGTAACGATTCTTTCAAAGGCGTTTCATCGCCCTTGTTGCCGATTTATTCACACGGAGCGGACCGGTCATTTTGTCGAGGATTTAGAACCAAGCCTCTTACGCCATTCGTTTGCATATTCGTAACGTTCCCTTATTACGAGCTCCTTTCGAGGCATTGATCACGCCGGGATTCCCTCGTCGACACGGCCAGGAAACAAATTGATTCGGCGTATACATTCCGGAAATATGAAATTCGCGTTCCCCTTTCTCAATGGACGTTACGTGAAAGAGTGCGCGAGTTTCCCAAACTCCCGGTATATTTCTGGCACGAGACACCGCTATTATGGCCCCGCACGGTATATATCGGGCGCCACATCTTAAACAGTGGCCCGCACAGAAGTTACTAATGCAGGATACCAATATCCGATGATCGTTGATACGCGGAATCACGGATGGCAGAAAGCAGAGACGCGCGAGGTACGATATTGCACCGAAAATTGGGCGGTCGCAGGATCGGCGATATATTAATATTCTCGAGTCAATCGCGTCGACGGAGGAAAGTAAGAAGGATTAATCGTAACCAGGAGAGTAAGGGAGATTCAATGAAAACAGCAGGAGCGAAGGAGAACCCTGGTTTCGAGGCAATATCGGGCTCCTTTTGAGAAATCAGATTCTCGTAGCTGTTCCATTCCTTTTCCACCGCTTCCTAGTTTTCTCTTAAGGATGTCAGCCATGCCGGATGGAACGGGCGTCGGATTAAGTGGCGGTGTGTCCCGTCGATGCGTTTCCTGCAGGTGGAAATACAGTCGTTCCCCGTACGTGCGAGTAAATCTTGCATACGTAAGCCCCGCTATCTAAATCGGAATCTGGAAATCAGTGTCGCGTCTTAGGCGCGACAGAAACGAGGCTGACGGCCGCTCGAGCAGGAATCGAATCGTTTCGCGCGCTCGAATGGAAACGCACCTCTCACGAGCGCCCGACATTCCTATCGAGGGATCCGGACTTTTTAACAACGAGGGACCCTTTGGAAAGTTCGAGGGATCGGGGGCGTTTATGACTCGAGCGATACCTCGATCGACGGGCAGGATTCGGGGAAGGTGTGCCTCTCGAACGCGAGTGTTTCGCAAAGCCCGATTTCGCGATACGAAGGCGACCGAGTTGGGAGACGCTCCGCACTTTGGATTAATGAAGTGTGGCTGATTAAATGTACGCCGCTGTAAGCCCATTAAAGCTTATTAAACAGCGCGCAGTTTAGCACCTATGCGGTAACGGCGATCGATCCTACGAAGTGCGGGATATCCCGGCATGATATACAAATATGAGAACGAATCTTCACCCTTCCTGCTCCCGCGTACAGTACGGCTCGACATCGTATCATTTTCCACCGATAATTCCCGATTATCGTGCACGTGGGAAAAACACGAGGAGGCGTAATAACGATATGTAGAGAATAAAACACGAGGAGAGAAAAGGGGTACGTGTAATAACATTTCCGATCGATCCGCGATCATTTGTCATCGCCCTTCCAAATTCGAGCGTCGAGCTCCAAAACTCCGTCGCCTCGTGCCTCGATCTCTTATTCTTCCACAATTTTCCCCTCGTCGTGGGTGTACGCGTTGCCATTTCGAGCGCGATACATAATCCGCGGGGCAATTTCCCGAATGGCGACGTTACTGTCCCGCTGCCTGGCGTCTGAGTTTTAATTTTAGGCAGGGCCGCCGTTCTTTGGGCGCATTAACCATCGTTTCCGGGCACGAATCGCGCCGGAATAACGGCGGGATTCGGGAAATTCGCGATAACGGTCGAAGGTGGGTGGAATAGGAAGAATGCACGGCTGTGGGGATGCGCGAGATGCTGTGCCACGACTACGACGACGACTACGACGACGACGACGACGACGACGACGCCGAGGTTTTTGGCCAACGGCCGGGGTTAAAGGGGATGTCCCGGCGGTACGTAATGAATATATTTGCATATCGGGGCCGTTACCAAACCGTAACCGGTAGAGGGCATACGAGAACGCGAGTCTAGCCTGGCTGCCAAATATGCATGCATCTCGCCCAGGGCCAGGCCTTCCCCATGCATACAACACTCGAAAGAGAGAATCGTCGATTAGCTCGCAAACTAGGGATGCGCGTCCCGTCACAGGCCGGCGCTGCTCCATTTCGGAGTGAAATTTCACGCTTAAGCAGCATGTTCCGGAGCTGATTAGCTTCGTTGCCTCGCTCGGTTTTACGCCTCGATCGCTGAGATACTTTAATCCTCGAGCTTTTTCTTACCTTGTCCTTAGGAGAGGTTTTTTTTACACGTATATTAATACGCGCTGGTTGAGGTAAATGCAACATTCTTTAATAAGGATCTTAATAAGTTTATATAAATCACGAGGCTAGAAGTAACGGGTAAGTCTTCTGACGGAGAAAGTTCGAAATTTACCGACACAAAGAAAGGGCTCCATCCTCAAGATGGAAATGCCACCTTTTCCCTTCATCCCGGCGTATCCAGTTGCAGCAGCCAAGGGCAACGGCACCGACAATTTCAGAACCGACGTGTCTGGCGTTAGCTAGCGGGGCAGCGGCGCCCTTTCGGACTTTAAAAGTTCGATAATTGCCGGGGACACGTCTGCCCGGTAAAATCGGGCCGACCGCAGCCTTTGTGGTCTGGTCCCTCCTCGTTCTTCCACGTCCGCTCTCCAACCAGCCGCTCGTCGGCGATCCTCGCGCGCCTGTAAAAGTCAGCATATTTCAGCTTTCCGCGGACCTCGCCTCGTGGCGCCTGACAGCGGAGGGGCTCGACGAAGGGGGAGGGCAATAGGGCCATTCGAGTGGAACAGGAAGAGAGTCGATGATGGGGGAAGGCCGTTAACACGGGGGACGAGAAAAAGTCGGAGGAAATGGAGATTAAGAGTGACAAAGGAGTACGCGGGGAAGTTTCGGCCGGTTCGTCCATCGAATTCGATTTGTTCCGCGGGAATCCGCCGTTCGTTGCTTCATGAATTACCGATGTCCCGCCGAGGGAGCGATTAATTATTGGGAAACTAAGTGCAGAGTGGCGAAGGGTTTGGTTTTTGGAATAGAGCGACGTGGTTCGATGCTGTATGATATGAAGGTCCTGTTGGAAGTCTTGTTTACGCGTCAATCAGAGATTGCGATTTTAGAGCAACAATGACTACTTGTCTGGCGCTGTACCATTTTCACATTAGCATACGATATTATATGCATAGACTTTGTATAGATCTTTGGATCTGGCTATAGCTGATTTTTGTCGATGATATCGATAGGTGTGATCGATGGAATTTGTCGAGACGTACATACATTTTTATCACGCCTTTTGTCTATAAATTTGAGAGAATTACAGCGTTCCATGAATCCACGAAGCAAGTATCAAATGGATCGGACCTTCTTTTATAACGTTATCGCGTCGCGAGTTTGTCACCGTGATCGCGGAGAACGCGCTCTGTCATCGTTAACGTTTCGAAAATTTTGTTTCCAACGTGTCGCAGAAACGGGCCGGTCGAGCATTTATCCGTGAAAATTTTTCCTCGCGGGCCGTACATTCATTGAATTCTTGGCGCGTTTTCTGCGAGACCGTTCTCCCTGTGTTTCCGCACTTTTTTCCTCGGCATTTCACTAACGTTACTTAGTTTTCTGGATTTACGTAGTAGTACGAAGTATTCTGACACAATTAACGTCCGAGGCATTAAGGTTTTTTGTCTCGAAATACATTCGCGCATTGCGACATAAGTCTGTTAAGCGAAGACGCGGGATTTCAATACGCCAAGAGAGGCTTTTTAACTGGATCTTTCATTGCAAAATAATGCTGCGCTTTTGAAGCTGGGATTTTTATTCTCCTTTGAAGCTTTTCAAACGACTATTTCTAATTTACTTTATTGCACACTCCGGTATAATGATATGAAACTTGCGTTCAATGCAAAAGCAGGATAATAATGTTAACGTCGGTATCTCCGCGGACGTTGACATGTCGCACTTATGCAATATTTCGCTCGAAATCTTTCAACTTTTTCGCGTCGATTATTTTTATTCGTTTTACATCCCCCGACATTTGCACAGTTCGTTTGAAACAAGGTAGCCAACATGATTGACTCTTGAACGGCTCTATTACGCTTTGACGATTCACACGGCAAACCATCGGCGTATCGACCTAATTCGCGATATGAAAAATCAAACTGGACAGCCGGGGCTTTAACGTTTCGAATATAAAAAAGAAAACAGTAAAAAAAAAACACGAAAATAATGGGCTCACGTCACGCCCGATGTCGGTATTATTGAAACTTCAGATAAACGCTTTACACATTATTTCCCAGATTTGAACCGTTTTTATTTTAATTGCCGCATGCGGATGGCGGCGGAAAATAATCAATCCTTCGTTTTTGTTCGATCGACCGGCAATTAGCGGCATGAATTCGGTTCGCGATTCCGAAATACCCGAATAAAGCTGGATTTTTTTTTACCCAGGATAAATAGACTGCATCAAAGGGATTTGCCAAAACGCGTTTTTACTTTGTCATTGGAAGCGCAGTGCTCGGCCAGTGCGCGTTTGCGCGCCCATAGCGCTTCTTATAAACGTATCGAAGGAGAGAGATACTGCACACGTGTAAGCAACTGGTCTGATCAATCGAGCGCGTTAGCGTATTCTAATTGCATTTCCACCAAAGTCTAGAGAGAGAGAGAGAGATTTAACCGTGAAAGGATCGGATTCCAAACACAATTAGAGAGTTAATAGAATTCCAAATAGCTTACCGAAAGGCAGAGATTCTGGGCACGTCCACAAACGTGCGTACGGTGTTCCTCGTTTCAAAAGGGCTCACCGGGATCATCGTAGGGCCCAGTGTCAAAAGGACGCCCTCCCTCGAGCGAGAACACGAAGGAAAAGAAGGATCTGGAGGGCAGGACAGCCCGACGAACTGTCCGGTTTTCGGTATTATCCGTATCCTTGGAATTCCTCTTAAACGAATGCCGGGCTCCGCCATCCGGAGCGCGTTAAGTCGGATATTTTCCCCCGACAAACGCGCACTTATTGGCCCCTTATTCGTGACTGTTCGTCTATGAAATGCCTTCAATCGAATCAACGTGGAATCGCCTAAATTCCCCGAGAATTTAATCAGAACGTGAGCTCTCTGTCGGCCGCCGCTCCGTGCCTCGGTCTCTCTCCGCCCGCCGGGCCTCCTCCTCTCTCCCTCTCCCTCGCTCCGACCTTTCCTCGCCCTCTTTCCTCCCATGCACCTCCGCAGGCTCGCGGACAATAATTCCCCCGCGCGTGTTTCGCTCCCAAGTCACGCGCGTGGCCTTCCTGCGGCTTCTTACAAGTTCAACGGACAAGTTTGGCTCTTTTCGTCTTTCGATAGTGAGGTTTCGGTCCTTGGCTCGTAAAAACGACGGGCCGCCTATTGGTACGTACAGCGCACCCCCTCGCAATCCCCACCTCCTCGCCGGAGCCCTGACGTGGAACGTTTCCCGAGCCACGGTCCAGGAGCGCCGGAGGATCCGCAGGGCCGATCTGCAAGGGCGTTTCAATTTGCGGAAACTTCTCACACACGCGCCGCCTCTGATTGCCGGTAATCCGGGCCCATAAATAATTCATCCTCGTCCAGGCGGGCCTGGAAGTAATCGGCGTTTGGTGTTCGGCGACGAGCACAGTCGTACTCTTCTTGTACTGAACGAATCGCACGACTCGCTCAGAGTTGGACGACGTTTGGACTTTTTCACTCCCCTCCCTCCCGCGAAGCTCCGCGTCACGATGTATGGAGTTTATTCCGGGTTGCGTTAATGCTAAAAGTCTGGAAAGTGTTACGAGAGGATGTAGGAATGACGTGCAGGGGGTATTGTGATTGCATAATTGGGCGGAGGTTCGCGTTGGCGCACGATGATTAAAATATCGCGCTGAATGCTTTAAGGCGTCGAACATCGATATTACAATGACCTAGTAACATCGAATGCGTCATTGTTATAATTTCCGTTTGTTCGGCATCAATCCGCTTTCAGGCCCGGCTCCGGCCTGTTTCGGCATTCTCCCTGGCATTATTAACGGAGTACCGCGCGCGGTTAGTTCTCGTGGGAGGAGAGGTGGCAAAATTGAATCTCCAGAATCGAGGGTGCGAACAAAGGTGAAACACTTGGCCTCCCTGCCGAAACACATCGGCGGCTCTCCGCAGGCTTCCCGATAAACGCGCTCGCGCTACTTGCCAGGAGGCGCCTGAGCGCGTGCAGAAGCTCCTGGAGAATATAAACAACGCAGTTGGCAGGTCAGCCCGATCGTTGCTGGGACAAAAGGGAGAGGGCGTTGAGTGCATTTGGTCCACCGTAACGCGATCAGCATTTGTCATGGGGTACGATGATCCTCCGAGTCATTCGAGCTGCCTGACAATTTCACTCTCCCGCAGGACGGGCGGCCGAGTGACGTATCGCGCGATCCTGCGTCCGTTGTTTCTCTAATTTTAGGTATCCACCGTCACCTCCGGTTGGTCGAATTATATAGAATTTAAGCGTTTATATGGTGGACGCTTTGAAAGAGCATCGAGAAGCCTAGTGTTCTCATACAAATCGTTCTCTCACGATGTGAGACTGGACGATATTTTACACGAGAGAAATTCCAAAGGCGATGAATGAAACTCGAACCATGTAAGCCGTCCGATTAATTTACTCGAGACATTCCAGGAGACTCGCCATCGTATTCACGATACACACAGTCCTTAGGAGAGTCCAGAAAAACTCGGACTTCTCCGTGTTCCTCTATCCAAGGCACGATCGCGGGTGTCTCCGAGGGGCTTGCGATCGGGTGTCAAAATGACCGGCATCCTATCCTGCCGATAACCGTAACTTCCCACGTTCCTCGCGCGCTCCTCGGCTTCCCTCCGCCGATCGGTTTTATAAAATAGATACGCAGGCGGCCGGAGAGCAAGATATCGAGCCGGATGGATGGATAGTGGAGAGGGACAGGCGAGGCGGCATCGAGAGGAAGAGGGAGGGCGATGGAGATAGAGAGCCTGAGAGAAAAAGAGAGGGAGAGCTCGTACTACCAGGGAGAGACGCGCTTGTTTCGGAATAAACAGATAGCACCGATCGCGGTCTGAATACCAAACAGCCCGTGGCTCGCTTTCTAGGTGCACGAAAACGTTATTCCTCCCTCCCCCAGGCCTCGAGGCGTATTCTTGGCCGTATACGCCGAAGGGGTAGCCGCCGCCCGGGGGTGTGGATATCTACCCGCTACTTTTCTCCATTGCGCGAGACAGGGGGCACTAAAAGTTAACCTCGCCGGGCCGAGCCGTGGGCGAGCTATAAGGCGCAGGGTAGCCCGCACGGTGCACGGGGGAAAACTGCGTTTCAACTTCCTTCCACCCCTCGAGGGGGGAACTCCCCTTCCCCCTCCATCCTCCCTCCCGCTTCCAACCAGCTTGCGCTTCTTGCGTCGCTTTCTTCGAGCCTCCTCCGCGCGATATCGGCCCGTCGCTGGGCCACGATCCGAAAAGTCACTTTCCGCGGACTCGGGCGTTAGCCCCAAGGGGGACCGGGCTTGTTACAACTTCTGCCTGGTAGGAAATATAAAAATGCACCTGAGACTTCGACGCGGCCACGACAGGCAAATACGCGATGGGTTTCGCGATGCGGAGGGAGCTGTCCGTGTTGATTTTTAGATCGGGGTTTTTGTCTAAGGAGAAGAGCGTTTGGATTGGTTTTTGCCGATTAGGAGGATTGGACATGCTAGTGTTCTTATTATCTTGGTTTTGTCGATGCGCGAGATAGGCTTGGGGGGGAATGGAAGATGCGTAAGTGTTACGTGTAACTTCCGCTTTGTTGAATAAAGGTACGTCGGAGTGCTTGGCGGAGGAAATCTGAGGGCGTATTTCCGGGGCTTTGTGAGGATTGCCGTAGTCGAAATACAAAGCCGCTGTTTTTCTTTTCGATCGAAATTCGAGGGCTTCGTTGACAAAGTTTGCGGAGAAGTGGAGGTTTATGGTCTTTAGATGCCGGCCCGACGGCGAGGCCGCGATGATCCACTTAAGAGCAAAGTGGTTTTGATTCGGTTTACGTTAATTTACGAGCCACGCTTCGCGACGAATTTCATTGCCCCCGGGGCGACTCAAGAATCGAAGCCGAGCTCGATCGTAAAGCTGCTCGGATCTTCTTCATCCGCATCGACGATGCCAAGGCTTTTATAGCGTTTTAACGAAACAACGATATACCGCATAATCGATAAACCGAGGCCAAAACTCAAGGCATAAACGAGCGACTCGATAGCCGCCCAAAGTCAACGGATCATCCTCTTATTTCTCGTTCGATTGTCCAAGAAAAATAACTCGCTCGAGAGGAGCCCCTGCAAATTGAATATTCTCTAACGACGTTAGAAGCAGAACTCAGTGGCGGATGTCCCGGCCGAGGTGTCCTCCTCGTCCGATCCCCGTCGTTCCGCGGGCCTGGCTTTATTATTCGCAAACAACGCGGTATTCCGGCTCCCTAATTTGCAATAATTCTAAATTATCCCATTTCGCAGCCGGAGACGGGCGGAAGACGGAAGCGGGTCTGAGAAGGAGAGGAAGAAAAATGCTCCCGGGGAACGAGTCTTTTTATTACCCTATTAATCCCAACTAGCGCCTTATTTTTAAATTAACATTTTTATCTCCCGAGAAAACAAGCTTCCCTACCCGACGCCCGGCCCCTCCGCGGGCTCCTTGCCCTTTGTCTTTTCGCGGATACTTCGTTCCTCCCTCGCCCTCCTCTCCCTCGTTTTCCCTCATTCTCCCTCCCCGTTCCTTCTTTTCCCCCCGAACGTCGACGAAGCCTCGTTTTGCCACCTCCGTCCGCCTCCCCGGCACTCGTAAAACACAGGATTATGGAGCTGAATTCTATTATCGCGGGCGGCTATGGGAATCGGTACCGGTAAGGAGCAGCTTGCAGAGCGTCGTTAAGGCTGCCTCCAGCGCAGTCACTCGTTGCATCGGTGTACGAGTCTCTACTTCTCCGCGCTTTAGGATTTCCGCGCTTAATTCCTCCGCCGTGAATGGAGGAAGTGGCGGGGACGAAGGATTTTGGTCGTCCCTCGTGGAATTGCGCGAGTTTTGGGAAGAAAGGGATGACGCGGGCTTGTGGTAAAAATGAGTTCGCGGAAGACGAGGTTTGGGCTTATATCGAGTGGTTTTTTGTCGTTGGTGGAGCGTTCGGATGAAATGATTTCCAGGTGACGTGCTGGTTTTTATTTACGAGTTGTATGAAAGGTGCGGAGCTCGTTTTGAGTCGGGTCGATTTAAATGTTGCGCTGCTTGCTGGACATCGAGAAGCGGATGGACGGAAATGGGGTCTTGCGGACGGACGCAGCGTACGCTAGCGATGATATCCAAATAAAGTTTACGTTTAGTAGCTCTGAAACGAGATTCAAAGGAGGTTCTTAAAGTGGATAAATAATAAGGAGACGAAACGCATAATGCCGGGGAGAGGCGAATGGCCGTTAGCCGTATAAAGTGTTTTATTTTAATAGAACAATAAAAGCCGCGGATTTCCTTGCGCTTTTTCCCTCTCTCGAGGAGGAAATCGTCCTGCATTCTGCGCCAACAGGAATCTTTTCTCTGCCTCTGTCATTCAGCCGGACTACCCTCGTTTCCTCTTTACACTGTGGCTCCTCCCGTGGAAGAATTATGATCGTTGCTCCGCGACGTCTTGAAAGAAAGAGTATTTTTAATAATTCCTTAAACGAACGTTTACCGTGCCACCATTTTCCGGGATATTAAACGCGCGTGAATTAACGGTTTGTCCGTATAAACAGGATGTATGCAATCCCTTTATTTTTCGAGCTGCGGAAAAGAGGATTTTTAAAGAGCAAAGAAATAAATTCTAATAACGATATTATTAAATTCCTAATTTCTTTACGCGAAAACACGTTTACTTCGGTTTATAACATATTCAGGTTATTCAAATATTATTCGGGTTTTTGGGGAACAATAACGTCTAATACCGATCGATATCGGCAGTTTGCGAATCGGTTTGATCAAACCACTTAACAAGGATTTGATCAAACGACCCTTCTACGATCGTGTATAGGATAAAAACCGCAGAACATGATTTACGTGTTGAGCTCGCCCGCATATAGGTCGAGATTTATAGTACAATCAATTGGCGGGCTAATTAACGATTCGATGGTACGCTGTTCCGTCAGAACTGCGGGTATTTGAATTCCAAAGGCCTTCTTTCTATCTTCGTGTTTCCTACCGATGGTCTTTTGGCTCAGAGCTCGATGGATCGATCAATTTTATCGCACGGTTTAGTTTCCGTGAAATCCACAACTTTTATTATTCCCCAGGAAATGAATCGATAGAAAATTATCACGCAAGTGGCTCTTCACGTGCGCGCGTTCGTACAGAAATAGAAATTCTGTTACGGGAAATATTTTAGGATCGTTCGATACGCGATTGATCGTTACAGATTTTTGGGTTTTTACCCTTCGATATAGGAGGAGGAGTGATATAGTAATTCCTGCGGTTTCAGTAGTTACGTTTATGGCGGTTAGTAAAAAAACATGTTTTGGTCAAGTCGGAGCATTCGAAACCGAACACCAGTATATCAAATTGAACTTTTTCATGGCACGGCTCGGCCCGAGGGTCGTTTGGCCGCGGAGAGAAAATATTGTCCCGTGCGGGAGGCGTCGAAGTCCGGAAACTACGGTTTTCCGCGATTGGATCAAGCCCTTCGAATATTCTGGCATCGAAAAATATTTAATATCCGGCAGAAACCCCAAACCCGAGGCTCGTAATTGTCGAGCAGCTGATTTTCCGCCTCTTTCGTACGCAAAGTAAATCTAAGGGATTCCGGAGGTTTCCACCAGAAGGGAAATATGACATCCCAACAAAACGCATAGATTAATCGATTATCGTGCGAGAGGAACCGATCGTTTTTACACTCCGCCTCTAAATCGACATCGATATCGAAACTAATATTAAAATCCTCTTCCAATTTTTAATATTTAATTGTCTCATGATTATCAGTATTTTTTAACGTGGGTGAAAAAAAATCTGTTTTCAAATTTCTATCGGGAATTTTTTTGGTGTATGGAAATCGATACTTTTTCTACACGCTACTCTGCTTATCTACGACCTCGGGGCGTAAGATCTTTCGTCGAATCCAGCTTTATAAGTCGTCGAATGCGGACTTCGCCACTCTAATATATGACACTGGCCTGAAATAGGTGGTGCTAATGCTATCAGCTATTGACACAGCCGACAGACTGGCGCGGCTAAGGGTTGAGAGTTCTCCGCAGCGGTACCTCCGAGGGGTTGACTACTATAACTGGATTGATTCTAGATAGTTCCAGACAAATCCCCGACGCCCTCGCCCATCCAGCGAGTGTTATCCTTATACAGTGGCGCCGGCAAGCCCTTCGAATTGAATTCCTTTTTGGCCTTCTCCCCGCGCGTCGCGATTTTCAAAAGTCCAAACGCGTGCCCCGACTCTTCGCTTCGCGAGTCTCGACTATTGGGGAACGGCGCACGTGTTACGTAAGCAGAATTGTTTGCCTCGAACTCGCGATGCAAGAAGCTTACGGAATACAGTTTTAACTATACTCGTATTACGATCCCGCATTTATTTATTACAGAGTCGAATAATACGAAATAAATGATTATATCGGAGAATAGTGTCTCGCGCTACTCGTAGGAAATTTCTGAAAGGTTATTCTTGCACGTTTCGAATTTCCACGAAGCTCGTTCGGCCATCGATATCCGAGGCGATGGTTCTTTCTTCGACGTGCCATAAACGACGGGTTACAGGCGGCGCAACAATATTATTGCACTTTTCACAGTGGATGCACCTCGTGTATTTGCAACGGTAGGGCGAAGTCGAGCCACGAAAATGGAGCGGAGTGTATTATTCTCGGAAATTACGCCACTGACCGGTGGCTTGACCCCGAAATACAGCACGGCCAGGGAATGTGATGGTCAGGACCGCGTCACGTAGGTGTGTACGTTCCGAAGTGTTGATGTTCTACTATCTTCTCATATTCGTCCACTTCGCCACCCTTCGCTTTTTATTACATCAGCCCGGGGCCCCTAATCTCCTCTCAAAATCCCCCACGGGCGAAAGTAGATAAAATATGGTGGTTAGAGAAATAATTTTAAACGAAAAATCGAGTACTTTTCAGCCGCGATGGAAGATATACCTCGGAGGTACAAGTCGCTCTTTTTGTCCCGCACACTTTTCAATATTATATACCCCCCGATCCTATATATCGGATAATAATCATCGTCGTTTCACAAGAGAGAAAGACTTTCTCTCAAATAAAAAAATAATTCCTCGTCCTTGGAGACGTCACTCGAATTTTTGCGCCACGATCAATTTCCCAAACCCCTCGTATTTACGTCACCCTATTACTTCGGCCCGTAACCGGGCGACCGTAATACAAATGAAAGGCATAGGCGCATCGCTCTATCGGCCGCCATTATCGTTTGATCGATCCTCCTCCCTCGAGGCCTCAAACGATTAATGAAAATTAACGTCCTCGATCCATCGCGCGATCCGCGTTTCCACTCGGCTCTCCGAGCGGTTTAAGTCCGCCGGCCGATCCGGCCTTTACTCGTTCCTCGCTCGGGCGGAGGCGGGGCCTGGAAAGAATTATCCTCCGAGGAGAATCGATTAAAGGCATCCCCGGGCAGGGAGGAATTTAAGGCGCACGAAATCGATATAAACTATCGCGCTCGACAGGAGGAAACACACGCCGTGCAGAGCTCGGATCGAAATGACTCTGCGGCCCGAGGTAAATATTGACCGTGCATAATCGAAAGCGTCGGGGCGGTAGCCGAAGAGAAAACTGCCAGGTAGAGCGCCAAGGAAAAAGGGCGGCTCGTGCTGGGGCTGGGGCTGGGAGCGACGAGAGGGGGCGGCTGGGCTCTGCGAGGGGCAGGGGGGAAGGGCGAGCCCAGGTGGATTAAATTTGCGCGAGTATGTCGTACACCATGAATATGGAGGGCCTCGTTACTATACGTACCATTCTCGCGTATAGTATACTTGCAGTATGCACATGCTAGAGACAAGAGGCCGTCGCATCCTCCCTCCCCCGAACCGCCAGCCGCCGCTTCCCTCTCGCTCCCTCCGCTCCTCCATCGTTCATCCGTCTCCTACCGCTGTTGGTTTTATCGTTTAACATGGAGTTACCGTAAATTTCGCCGGGGAATCCTGGCCTAGCTGGTAGTTAGCTCGGTCGAATGTTAATCCTTGTACTAGGACCACGCTCGAGAATGGAGGGCTCCTCTAAGTAAGAGCGAGGGAGGGAGAGAGGCGGAGAGAGTGCTCGAAGTGAGAGCGAGAGAGGGTGAGAAAGAGGGAGACTCCTCCAGGTAAGAAGGTTAGAGAGAGAGAGAGAGGGGGGAAGAGAGTCTCCTTTGGAGGTCTACGGGCCCGAATCTTCCGTCTACGACGCTCCACCTATCTCCCGAATATTCCATACTCCTTGGATATAGTACGTCCACAGCTGCGCCGCGATGTTTTTCCTACTTTCGCGGCTCCGCGCGAATGGAATAATCGTGCCCGGTTTTGCAGAGGCGCGGTGGTTTGTTGGATCAACTTTTTGCGCCTCCATACTCGGATGGAGCACCTTTGTGTTTCGGCGGCGCGTCTACGGAGTTCGTTCGTCGAGGTAGTCACGAATTTAGGGATGTTAATTATTTCAGTATTACACACCGCGAATTTTTCGTCTCCTCTATTTTACCGCACAGCACTACTTTATATTTTATATACATATACTCCGCGATAATTTGAGAGCGAGCTTTGTCACTCGGCTTTGTGCTTCGAAGGGGCATTTTTGCGCTGTCGGTGTTTCCATAAAAGTCACGTCGCTCATTTATACGAGTCCGTCTACGAGACGGGACATGCGTGAGCGAAATTGCGTTAGACACGAGAATAGAATCCAGTTCCATCAAGCGGCACGATTCTAGGCGGTCTCGTTTAACCGCCGGCCGACCGAGTCTTAAGGAAGGCGGAGGCCAACTTGGGATGGCGGAAGGAAATTCCTGGGATGGAAGTCGACGTGATTCGCGTGAGCAATCACGGTCGCTCTAACGATCCAGCGGACACATCGAGACAATGCCGAGGCTAAATATCGCTCGGTGTACGCACTAATAATACCTTCCAGGATAAATAGCTTGCCTTCCTCCGCTTAGGAGGAGCTCACATCCGCGAAGCACTCGTTATTCTCGGCCAAAGGTAGCGCATCGAAGGCCTGCCCGCGAAACGAGCCAGTCGTAACTGGTACGATAGGGATTGGGTCGGACGCGAGAATGGAGTTCGGTTCCGTCAACTGGCACGATTCGAGGCGGTCGTTTAACTGCTAACAGGCCGAGGCGTAAGGAAAGCGGGCCGACGGGGCTGGCGGAAGGAAATTCGTGGGGGCGAGGCCCTTGCGGGGGGCGGGAAGGATAGTAACAATTTGCCGGGCATGTTGAGATGATCCCAAAGTTGGCCCCAGGCGGGCCAATAATTGCAAACAATTACCGTACATCTCCGGCCGGCTTCGCGCCGCTTCGGTAGCTCCTCCGCTCACGACCGCGGTGGGAAAACAATTGTCCTCCGCGATTCCGCAAGGCAGCCGCCTCTATCTCCGCCTGGCAATAGCTCCGGTGCCACTGAGTTTAGGTAAATGATGGTAGTTGCCACGGGAATTTACTGGCGTAATTTTTCGAAAGTCCCCCGGACCCAACTCCGTCGCTCCTCCTCCTCCTTCCTCCTCCCTCTTCCCCTACCCCCTTTTCTCCCTCTTCATCGCCCCTTCCCCTCTCTTTCTCGCTTTTTCCATCGGCCTCGGTGGGTGGGTAAATGATTTCGAAGTAAATTGCCGTGTGAAGAAGGTTAGAGCCGCCTCCCCTGGCCGCGCGCTCGCGCGCCCCAGGGGCGGGGGCTGCCCTTTGATTCTTTCAACGTGAAACACGTCCGTGCAGTTAAGGTACAATGCACGGTCCATCGGAGCATCGAGCAGCGGAGGAAATACACCGACTCCTTCCAGCGGCGCCGGGAAAAATGAGAAAAGATTTTGTCTACGGTGCCGGGCGCTGCTAGGAATTTCCTTCTGGTCGATTCGCATCCCTTTCCAGCCCCATCCTGCTATCGTGTGATTATTCTCCCTATTGCACGTGAATTTATCGGATGCCCGGCACTTTTGCCTCGTCTAGCGGAATATTTTCGAAAGGTCCGTGTTTTCCTTCGGACTTCCCCTGGCCTCTTTCGCCTTTGGCCATCATCGCTATTTCCCGGGCTTTGCGGATAACTTTGCGCGCCTCGAAATAAACTTTTGACATTGGAAAACAATCGGGGGGACAATCTCGGTTCGCTTCCAACGGGCCGCTTTATATTCTCCTGGCCCTCCTCGCTTTCACCGTTGTTGTACCGCTCGCGATGCTTTGCAGCTCCTCCGCGACTTCGTATTTAATTTCCTCGTTTAAGCACGGCGCAGACTCGCTTTCAGGGAAATGTTTTCTCGCACTTAGGACGAAATACGGTCGGCCGTTGGATCTGGGTTGCGGGGGATTAAAAGGGATTAAATGCGATTAACCTTCCGCTACCGTGTGAATGGAGATCAGCCCGTCACTTTGGAGCAACGCGGGTAGCGTTTGAATTATCGACCAAATAGGTTCCGGGCTTAAAGTCGCCAAAATATCACGGGCGGCAGATGCGAGTGGTTTTCCGCGCCGTTGCCGAAATCACGTTTCCTGCAAGGACAAGGATAGGATTCTAACGTGGAATCGAATTGGAAGGTCCAACTTTATCTCCGGTTTGCGCCGCGTAGGTGGGAATCCGTTTTTAAATTTGTCACGGTACGGATTTTTTTCCGGAGCAACGTTTAATCGCTTTTCGCGACTACGGTATCCACGTGTCTTCCATGAAAATTTGCTACCTTCCGAATGGCGAATCGGATTTTTCAGGCAGCACGCTCGTCCCTCGGTACAAACCGACCTTCTCCTTTGATAAATTTTCAACGTTTTTATCCAAGATAGCGCGAGTGTTGGAGGCTGATACGAGAAGATCACTCTTTTTCCACTCTTGCCCCAGCTCTCCCTCGTTTCTCCGCCCTTTCTCTTGTTCCTCACGCTCGTCGTCGCTCTTTCTGTCTGGTCCGCTAACGCCGGGGACATGTGGTAGCAAATAACGTGTGATTGATTTCGCAAAAACCATACCCCACGGAAGGGTCGCCGCTGCCCGGTACAAATTGAAAAATAAGCTACACGTGTCCACTCCAACCTTGCAACCTCCAAATCCACGTACATTTTGATACGTCGTTAGAGGACACGAAAATTCCACCCCTCGGACATTATCGATCGCTGTGCGTAACGTATAATTCGTAATATACGCGCCGATCGATTCATAATCAACGTATATTTCTTCCTAACTCGGAATTTATCGAAATTTGTCCATTTTGGAGTTGAGCGATCGTTGAAATTCCTGCGTTAACCTTGGAAACGATATTCGCGTAATTGAGCAATTTAGAGAGCTTTGCGCGAACGTCGATCGTAGGTTTTTTTTTTTAAATTAAACATCTAAACGCGTCCATCGCTGCACTCGCTATTTTACGTTTATCGATACCTCATTTGTTAGGCTTTAACGCGGGTTTCTATCGAGGCGAATAAATATCCGCCGTGATTTATAACGCCGCGATGCATTGTGTAAGCGGTCCGGCTCGTACGTGGGACCTTAAGACAGCTTTGGTTATATTTTACAGATATTTTATGTTGGCACGTCCCTTATATATTTTCTACGAGCCGTACACGGTTAGAGCCGAGTCGCGTAACCAAAGGACGGCGAGCGGAATGGTCCACCGCATTCCCTCTATTGATTCTGTATTTATGTTGTGCCCCGTGGAAAAATATTTGATCTCCCCGGCGATATAATACCGACCTTGTTATTGCGTATCCTTGCAAAAACCTCCGGTACGTTCGCGTGGTGCTGTTTTACGATATGAACGATACGGTCAAAAAGAATATGTATTATTGGATTAAAGGACATAAATTGCTCTTTCTCGATGCGCGCGAGCAACGAACGGCCGATGGGGGCGGCTGCCGAATGCAAAATAAGAATACATTATTTGAGTTAAACTTATTTCAAAAAATACACACCGATATCGTACGTCGTGTTTATTCGATAACGTGTGCGATTCTATGCACGATTCGAAGCAGGAGAAAATAGAATTTTGCGCGAAACGTAAGAATTCGAAATGTAAGGTCGAAACGTACCTGTGCGATACTTCACAGTGATTTATCGTTCGTTTTGACGATGAATATCGACGCGGAGACCGAAAGTATTTCATATACCCTCTCATTACGATCTGAGTATCGATAAGGAGTGTTCAATGTTTGCGAAATCTTTTTATCTTCGTCCACTAAAGAATAGTACGTCCGTGTACTTATATTGGCCGTGATAAGGCCAATAGAAATTTGTTCCCTCAAAGACATATTGTGTTTCGCGCAAGGGACGAGCGAGGGATGTTAAACGTGCATTAAAACTATTTATGGTCGACGGTGCGAGCGGTGAAATTTTTCTCGAAAGGCCCGCAAAATTAATGTTACACTTGACGCGGTGGTACGCGAGCGCTCTTCCTCCTCCGCCTCTTCGCGCGCGATGCTATAAAAGCTAAGCATTACCTAATTCATGGCGGCCCCGTGACGTTTATCCTTCGCGTGTATACAAATACGCGCGTTGTTTTTCACCAGGACACAGCGCGTGTACGAAGATTAATCCGCAAACGGGCGAACATTAATTAATTATGAATAACAAGTAGCGTCGTTTAACTCGCCTACGAGACCGCCCCGTGAAGATCAAGCAATTTCGTAGGATGACGCGCACCTTTTCTTGCCAATTAATAGATGATTAATTATCAGGACGACACTTTAGATTTTCTCCCGACCTCTGCCCCTCCCTATCGATACAACGGGCTCTTCTCGTTCCTCTGCCCGGGCTGTCGTAATTAAACCAGCGTCATTAAATGGCACCCTTATTGCACCATAGATCAGAAACGCTAATCACCTGCCGCAAGGCAGGAGAAAACTTTGCGCCGCATTCCCAACAAGATTCGACTTTTCCCCCCTTTCTGCAGATTGAAATCAATTTTATATCTTCGGTAAAACTGCACGATGATTTCGTCAATGTCGGTGTAAACATTGATTACAAATAAATTCTTGTAATAGTAAATTCTTCCACGATTATAATATAATTATCCGCTTCGTTTGATACTTAATATGATTATTACTGTCCATTTTTTTTTTTACATTCCTCTACGACACCTTTACAACATTTTACACAGCGGACTCGGAAGCAGTGGTCGTTTCTTATAACAATGTTCATCGCTTAAAATGACAACTCGACGAGATAAAAGACGAGATCCAACGCAGGCTCGATCCAGGCGCGTACCCTTGAGTAATTCGAATCCCAGCGGAATAAAGCCGGAGGAATGCGATGGCTCTCGCGGTGAAAGCGGCCTGCCTCGAATTAAATAATGTACACGTCAATGTCCAGTGGCGGCCATTATGCCGGGCATCATTTTCCGCGGTGTGCCGATTGTTAAAATGCAAGGGGCATGCCGTACGTCGGGTACGCATCTGCGAAAGTGGCAGTCCGTTTTATGGGATTCGTTCGTTCTCGGTGATTGCGCAGTGATTGCCACGTCACTCACAAAATCAGCCGCTCCGCGCTTGGCAAATTAACGCAATTTCCAAAACAAACGGGCTTTACCTATACCCCCCCACCCTCTCTCCCTCCCACAGAGTGTGCTCGGTGCGCCGGCTATGTGCAGAACATATATACGGTTTAATTGCAAGCCCCACCGCAAACACTACTCGTTTATAACACCCGGGAAAACACCAAGGAAACCACGTCGAAATGCGGCCCATCTACGTGTCCGTACGCCATTGTCGCCAGGATTGTAAGGGGAAGGTTTGAGTGGCGGTATGGAAAAACGATCGAAGGTTCAAAAACTGCTGGTTTTTGCCGCTGGCGTGCGTGAATTTTCATGGAGACGTATTAAGCGAGCCTCGGTTTGCTCGTAAATATGCTGGCAAGCCATGCCTCGTTCTACCTGTGCAAATGGGAGGAAAAATTTAGCCGCCGATTTTAGAGGTGTATATATATTTCAGGTACGCAATGGATACGTGTTTTTTTTTCTTCGTGAAGTATAAGATCAGCAGAGCACTTGGAATATTGTAAGTTTCTCGATGTAAGGACGAGAAAACTTCTGCCACTCGATGAAGGACGTCGATTCGCGTTCTTGCCCGGCTGCGTGTATCGACATACCGATTTAGTAGCTGTGTATCCCAAGTATAATCGTCGCCACTATATTCTTTGGTCCTTATTCTTTCTTTGTTCGACGACAAGCTCACCTATTTTCCTTTTTTCGAATATTGCAGCAAAAGGCAGTACAACCAACAGAGCTCTCGCTTTTATTCCTTCCCTCTGTGCCCGTCTCGCTCTCCCTCGACCTCCAGCGTGCGTCCGTATATGTACACAAAGAATCCAGCCGGGGCCCTCGGGGAATTCGGAATTGGTCGCTACTAATAGACATCCTGAGTTTCTTCTATTGTTTCGAGGCCTCTTGAAATCCAGACCTCGCCCTGTTCCCGCCAAATGGAGTCTGCGAGGGTGTTAGGTACACCGGCGCTGATACACATTTCATTTACGCGGATCACCTTTGTTGCGGCTCGAAGTGCGCTAACCCCCAGGGGAGAATATTGTTCCACTCACCGAGGAAATTTGTTATAATCCTTTCGATAGTTCTCGCATCGATATTTCGATATTTCACGTATTTGTCAATAATCGTGATATGCTTTGCAATCGAGGAAAACGATTTCGTTATTCAGGATACCGCTGGTTGGTGTAAAATATGGTACAAAAAATGGTGGAGATCGATTTCTCTGGAATTGGAGGCGTGGAAACTTTAAGATCGCAGCATAATTTCAGTCGTGGAAGATTTCGAAAATAAGGGTGCGGTTTGAAAATAATCACGGCGTGAAATTCTTTCTCCGTCCGTTCAGGGACCACGATCTCCGCAACTATCGGTCCAAGGAATTATTTTCAGCCTTCGTGACACGACTTTGAAACACTCTCGGAGAGAGTACGCTTTCGCCATTGGTACGTTGTTAGCCACTTTAAATTGCGCGTCTCGCACTTCACCCTCCCGCCGATATTCCACCCTCGAGTCTGCGGTAGGAGCCTTTCCTACCCTACATTTCAATCAGTGTTCTTGACAGGCCCCCTTCAACTTGATGTAAGAACCACTTTTCTCCCTGGCAAATTAATCGGCGAATTAACCATGAAAAATTAATTTCACCCTCCTGGAAACTAAATATTTTCTAAATTCTTTAAAGGGCACTTTAGGCGAGTTTTTCGCGTCTACCGCGTCTCGTGAGCTGCAAAAATACCAAGAATACCGACTTTACTTATCTCCTCGCGACTCACTGTCTCGCGAAGGTTCGACAAAATTTTGGTATAATCTATACGCACCGAATTCCTTTATTTCCATTAAAAATGTTAGTTTAACAAGCAACGGTAGTCGGGTATTTTTTGCCACGTACCCTTTGTCCTCTTAATCACCGAACGCAGCCGACTCATCCAGCACGCACTGCGGTAAAAAAAGGGCAGGTTCCCCGCTCCTACCCCCCCAACCTCCCTCCTCCCGGAACTGCCTCTTTTTCCATTGCGCTTAATTCAACTCAATTTAATCCTAATCGCAATTTAATCGTCCTCCCTTCGTAAAGTCTACTTTCGGCCCCGACGGTTCTCTAACCGTGCTGCAGTGTGGACACTTCCATAAACAGCTCGTCGGCTTAAGTGACTCGAACCCTCGACAAATTAAGAAGGAAAGAGAGAGAAGCTTGCGAAGACGATGAATTAAAGAATCGCAAAGTTACGTCGGAGGTCTCCGGCGCGAGACAACGACGAAGATTAAGGGAGGGCAGGTAGAAGAGGAGAGAGGGCCGGGGGAGGACGGTTAGAGGGAGGGACGGTTAAGCGTGGAAAGTTGTTGCGAAAAAGGGAAGAGAGAAGAAGCGCTCGTGGTATTCCCAAGGAGACCATTGGCGAACTACGTATTCGGCGGACCGATTGAAAGGCACTGTAGCGAGCGGCGAAAGGTATACAAAAGGAACGGCGTTGCCCGCAATAAAAGCTCCCCGTAAAGCGAGTTTTTATTTCGCAAAGTCGTACGAGTGACCCGCAGGCTTTCCTTCCTTCCACCTCTCTGTCGCCTCCTCCGGCCTTTTTTCCTTCATTTTATTTCCCTCCCCGTACGTAGAGCCGTGCGCGGGAGGAAGGTGCGGATCGTTTGAAGGCAAACGCTCGATTCCGGAAGGCGGATTTTCTACGCACTCGAGATCCTCCGATCGGTGACGAGGCTTGCGCGCAACTCGGAGGAGGAGGAGGAGCGTCGATACGAGTTGGGATCTTCAGATTTTTCCCCGCCATAATCACGATTCCGTGAGAATCCTTGCTGGAGCAGAAAGTCTGACCGTTGGCGGAGCTCTCTACTTCGAAGGTTGCCATCTCGAGTGCGAGGACCTTCTTCGGAAGTACCTTTAGACGCGAAGATTCTGCGGGATGTTGTATCTTAGGATCTCAACCTTTTAAAGATTTATTATACAAGTTGCGTTACGAAGACATAAGCTTCAGAGCGATAAACCACGATAGTTCCCTTTCTCTCGACTCTTTAGCGCGCGTCTTTTCATCGGTCTCTTCATTCCTCCGCTCTTCCTTCTATGGTTCACCTCTTCCTCTCTTCCCCGCTTCCTCCCGCGACCAACGCGTTTGTTCCTCGAAGCGCTTCTCGGTCTGCCAACCGCCGGAGCCTTTCATCGTCTTCCTCCTCACTTATATTTAGCACGCGCCGGTCTATCGCCCCGCATTCCGTCGGCCGATCTGCGCGAAATGAGGGAAACGATACGGGGCGTTTGGCGGATGAATTTATGCCCCGGCACCGTCGCGAGCTTCCGGGGAATACCCGCATGAAGTCACCGAGATTACATTGTTGCGAGCTTTCTAACAAGTTTGCGGCAAGAACGATTACCGGGCCCTGCCGGGACGCCGTCGGGCCGAGCTTTGTCTCGAGTTTCTACGGGAACGAATGGCGGATGTTGACGTAATGCCATATCGCGCTGCGACTTCCTTGGGATCCTGCGCCAGGACCGGGCCAGAGTATTTTTCCTGGGCCGATCGTTCGTGAGGAATGAGGATCGAGTAGATCGGTTGTTCCCTCGGTGCTGAAATTAATTAAAAAAACAAAAAGATTTAGGTATGCTATAATTGACGATGATCGAGATATCTAGAGTGAATTCGCAGTTACGTATTTTCATTCTTCGTTAAATCGAGGAAGACGATTACTCGTTTCGGGGTTTAGATAGAGACGATATGTCGTATCTGTTGGAGCTGTAGGTGTAAAAAATGCACGATACTATGAATCGTGGAAACGAAGGAGGAAAGGGTAATTCGTCTTTCGACGCAACGACGGAAACTGATCGCGGCCCGTTTTATCACCGCGCGAGAATTCTCGAACGTTTTGTAAAATGCGTAATATCCAATTCCTCTTCCTCTCCCCTTCTGGTCATCCACTTTCTTTTCTTCCTTCGAAATCTCTCAAATCCTTTGACAATGATACGCGTTTACGGCACTTGGAGGTACGGGGGAGCGAGCATAGGCGGGATCTATCCCGGTTTCTGAATAATTTTTGTAAATTGGTCCCATATGTATGAGCGGCCCCCTCGGATCCACGAGCAGAGGGGTGAAAGAACGACGTGCATGTATACACAGGGTGATTCTAAAACGAATCGTCCAACTCGAGAATGTCGTATCGTTCGCTTTCCAGAGGAAAAGCTTCTCGCATTGCCTCATAAAAATACACATCTTCCCCAGACCACAATTATATCCCTGATACATCGTAATAAGGTTTAACAAACCTTGACAAATCATACAGTTCTTGACAGTAGAAATTCGTTAGTTTTGTATCTGCCATGGCAGAATAATGCTCCCTGTATGAATCGAACTTGGTGAGAAGCGGATAACTATTATATTTTTCTTTTATAGTAAAAATCCACCGACCGTTTATACAAAACGCCAGATAAAAACGAATGGCTCAAATTGAGGAAACGCGCATCTCAATCCTCCCTTTCCAAGGAATATCCTTCCTTAGACTGCGAATCTTCGCGATGGGCGGTCCTGGAAAACGGGCGTTCGGCACTCTATTTTGGAATCACCCTGTATACGTATACATTTTTACTCCTGGCCCGTGCTCTTACGCTTTTCCCTACTTTTCCCGGTTTACGTCTCTCTCCTTCCCCCGTGTGTCTGCGATCCTGGCCCCCGCCCCCTCCCGCGGCCCTCTCCGACCATACCTAAGCGCCATTTCAGGAGTGGAATTTTAAAACCGCCCCGTAGAAATAAAACAGCTTTATGGCCGGCGCGAGCTCCGATGCGGCTGCTTGCTTTCCAAAAATATAATGTCCTGCCCGACCGCACGCCATCGCGTACGTTTGCCTATCGCGTTTATGATGCGCCCTGGGCATTAACAAAATATTTCCTTTACGAGCGCGGAAATCGGCCGTGCGGAAGGAGCGCCAGGTGGCTGCGTCGCCGAGGCCGTGGATCCTCCTTTTTGCACGTCGTGCGAGGCTCCTTTTCGCAAACGCAGCGGGGATACTGACGGGAATTGCCAGGCAGCGGCATCGTTGCTGGCGCCAAAAGTTTCGCATTGGAGAACGAAGAGGAAGTTGGCCGCGCCTCGAATTTTTGCGAGGCGAAGTTTTGCGCGGAGAACATCGTTTCCTCCTTCGTTTTCATCCCAGGATTTTGATTCTATGCCGGCTAAGAATCGCGTGTATCGTTAAAGGGCAGTTCTGGCCGTGGTGAAATTAATTCCTGCCGGTCAATGTTCGCGAGCTCGATTGAATTAGGAACGCCCATCCCATTCGTGGACGCGGACAGGTTAAAAGGTTGAATGTCAATCCTCGGGAGTGGAGCGGAACCGGTTTCCGCTCGTGCATTCAAGGAAGAGGCGTAGCCTCGGTCGATTAGCATAAACATAAAGTTGTTCAGGATTTTATTTACCGCGCGATATACGGTATACCAAAATTTATTCGTGAGAGTTGGATGCTACGCTGAACAAAGCTGTTTGAGTTTCTATATAAAAAATCGTGATAACCTGTGTTTTCCTATGGCGTTTAACATACGAGTCTGTTCTTTGTCACTCGATATTATGATTTATAAAAAACCACAAGAAATACCGAGCTTCAGATTCTTGAACATAGAAATAAATTTGACAAAATGACGGTTGTGTCGACGCACGAATTCGGATAAATATTAGATCGGAAAAATCCAGTCTAACCGATATCGCCTTTGGGCTGAGTTTGCGGTGAATAAATTATCAGGCGTTCCGGCTCTTACGCGGGGGTGCAAAAAATGGCGACTTTAAGTGGCGCCGAGTATGAGAATTCATGTGGATAAACATAAGTTATTCACCCCAGGCAGGCACCGCTCTATCGGCTCGTTGATATCCTTAAGCAAACAGGAGGACACGCGATACCACATGACCGGGATGGCGCTCCGGAAATGGGAATATCTTGTGACGCTTCCTTCTGAATTTCGATGATGCTGTCTATCATCGCACGGTATCTGCAGAAATCGTTTCGCGAGACAAATAGCCGTGAATTCATGCAGGGTGAAAATGGGTACGACTTTGAATACTCGCTCCATCGAAATGTGGTCTGTGTAAATAAATCGAGGAGGGAGGAGGTGGAAAATGTTGCTTATGAAGACTCTGCATTATCCTACATCAACACGTCGCTCCTCACTCCTATCGAATTTCTAGTACCGAAGCTATATACACGATTGTCAGCCTAAAGTATTTTTTATTACGCTCTTAAACGCTTTCACGAAAATTTATTACACATCAAAATACGTGATCGGTACTGTAATTGTTGGAGGCTCTTGTTAAATTAGTCCCTCAGAGGTTCTACACCTGGAGTGTATTTTCTGCGATGTATTCGAAGATTCAACAGTGAAACGGTTTGCGTGTGTTATAACGCTCGCGCTGGTTGCGATGTACGGTGCTGCAGTGCGGGCTGTTGTTTTATGGTTAGAAATAAAAAGATTTGAAAGAAAATACGGGTGAAATTGTGGTTATTAAGCACGGTCAGTGTTCGTCTTTCGAGTTCCTCGGCCGATCCTTCTGGTCGTCCTACGGCGTACGGACGGTCCGATACCGGCTCGACCCTTAAAAGCCCACTCCATCAAAAGGGTAGCTTTTATACCTTCTATATTTACGAGGGATGTTTCTTCTTCCGCCGCCGGCTTTCTCGCGATAAGAGTTACAGTCTCTAGTGTATCGACCCTTCCGTATCCTTAGGTACCCCTTAGCCCTCGTGAAATCGAGAATCAGGACTCGTAAACGCGCACCACCTGTACAAACTTACCGATAAACCGATTCAACGATGTACACTGTTAAATTGCAAATAGACTTGATACGTATCCAAGGAAATACGACTGTCCTGCGAAGGAGAATTCCAGTTTATATTCCAGTCGCTTTCTACGAAGTTGATAACACCGCGTGAAACGGATAAAATATGTACTTTCATATGCGGTACATTTATCCCAAGCGTATTAAATACGTTTGCGCTTTATAAAGAGTATCGAATGCGATTCGATACGTAAGGTTCGCGTACGTATCAAGCGCACAGTGCTAGGGCGTAGAGAAATCCATTGCAAATCTCGTCATTCTCGCGATGCATCCCGACTTAATACCCGATTTGAAGCCGATCGGATGCTCCGGCGAGGTGAATATTCCACAGCATCATCGTTCATGGATACTAACGACAGTTATTGATCTAATGGAGGGGAGGAGTAGAAAAAGTGATAAAGTAACAACAACTGACAGCTTTCTTTCGCCACTTTGCCCCCAATTCCTCGCGTTCTAAGTTTTTCCCCAGGGGTTATCCGCATCCCTTAAGACGGAAGTTAACAGTGTTGGATGTGGTGTTTTGGCAGGAAGAAGAAGTTAATCGATCGTCAAACTCAGCCAACTATCTCGTACATCTTTCATCCTGACGGCCGACGTTTTATTTTCTTTCAACTCGCCTTTCCCGCTCCGGGAGAAATACTCCCCGCGATACATCTGGGTAATTACAAATTATCTCCGCTAAAGGCGACATCGACGATGCCTCACTCGTGTCCCTCCCAAAATTCCTTCCTCCCATCCTCGTAGGAGGCAATGTTTTAATGTGAAAAGAAATTATGCCTTGCACGCGCATCCTCGTGGCGTAGAAAATAGACGAAGAAGGCGCGCGAGCATTCACCGGTATATGGAAGGGATTTAATTTGAATTATTCACCGGCCGGCGACTAGCAGGGGTAAGCCCCATAGACAGAAGTAGAATGATATCAGCCCCGATACGTACCGCTATAAATTTTTTCTCCTCGCTCTCCTTTTTCGCATGGTTAGCTCCTTCGCGCTCATTGACTGCATGATTATGCAGCGAACTCCTGCCGCCCCGGGGGCCCCGCATATTTTTATGCGCACAAAGAGGGAAAGGGGAAAAGGAAAAACCGGAAAGTGTATCCGGCACACGCTCCCAGCGCCACGCAGTCGCGTTATCTTCGTTACTCGCATTAACATAACCGTCCGAGCATAAAGCCCGCGTGCCGAACCGAGAATCGATTTCGGCACGAACTATGCAAACCAAATTACGGTTTAGGCACCGTAAGCCTCGATCGCTCCGAGATCTTCGGCATTGATGACGAAATGGTACACAAGCGCGCCGCTGATCGCGACTCAGCAGCATTGGGACGATCGTTTTGGAGGTACATCGAGATTTCGGAGATCACCGTCTTTGGTCGTTGATCGAATTGGTAAAATAATACTTATATTATCTATACTTATAATAGTATACGAGTAGCTAGGGAAAAATCGTCGAGGCTAGTTATAGAAAAAAGAAGTAACGTTTCGCGTTTCTCGTAAGGTATATTCGTTAAACCTCAAATATCCAAGCTAACCCCCCACGGGTCTTATCTTTTCTGCACTTTTATTTTCCAAACGATGAGCTATCTTACACTTTACGCAAAAACAAGTACAAGTCTATAAGAAGGAAAGGCTAAGAATAATTTCGGTGGAAAGGGTGAGATTTCGAAGGAACCGGTAGCCAGCGCAACTCGAGAGGGCGGACGTGGATCCGTAAACGACAGGGCGATCTCCGTTGGCGCGTTATTTCGTGCTCCTCTTAGCTGTAACGAAGGAAATATATTAGGTTCAGCCGGCCGGCGTAAAGTCCCGGCCGTATAACACAGGCCGGGATCGTTTCTGGCGTGAATCGTTGCTCGCGGGAGAGTATAAATAAGCGGCTAGGGGGAGACACGCGAAATACGTTGCCTCGGCCCAGATTTGCCCCCGCTCTCTCTCTCTCTTTCTCTCCACCTCTCGCGCTCTCTTATCCTCTCCTCCATCCTCTCTCTCTCTCTCCCTCTCCCTGGGCCGCCTTGGCGGACGCGTTACCGCGGATAATGCGAGAGGGAAATGGAAAGGCCGAAAATACGGTAAATAACGGGGAAGCCTAATGTTGCATGAAAGCGATAAGCCGTCACCGGCGGCGTGTATATACGCCCTGCGAGCTCGACACCGCTGGGCCACCATTCATCCCTGCTCCTTCCAAGCCTCTGCGGTTCCGTATGTCTCGCGCAACCGAGGTCATCGACCATCATCCGCACGCTTATCCTAATTCTGGTTAACCGATCTCCCCGAAAACACCGTCGGTCGATGGCTAGAATAAACGAGAGCACCTTCGAAATATTCATCGTCTGTATTTCGTATCCTCTAACATCGGTAATCAAAGGATGACAGTGTTTCTCGAGGAAATTTCTAGGACTTTTGGAAGATCAGGCTTAGAGCTTGAGAAGAAAACGCTAAAGCGTTCGAAACGTTGTTATTTGAATATCATATTTATTTATTATTACATACAGTAGAATTATATTATGCAGAAACATATTTATTTAAACGGAGCTCTTCACCCGAATAGAACGTACTTTTATTTCTACTACCACAAAGAACGAGAAACTTCCGCAACTTCGAAATATTCCTTCAAGATAAACGCAAAGATCGATATCGCGCGCAGTTTAATCGCGCCGCATATCGCGCCGACGATTAAATCCCACATAAGTCAGGGTAAGAAGGATGTGGCCCGAATTTCGTTGGTACACCGTTGACGTTGCTCTGCATTCCGGCGCATACCGGAGGCATTTGCGGGTCGGACCGCAATGCGAGGAGTCGCCTGTACCTGTTAGGCACGGTTGGACCGCAAAAGGCTAAATAAATAACGACTGATAGATAGGGGCAGGGAGGAGGCGGGGGGTGGCACCGAGGGCGGAAGCTGGGCTTGTGTTTCGTACACGGATACCGCGCGTACGGCTACGGGGGCAAGGGCAATTCCTCGGGACATAGGAAATGGCCATTTCGTCTACGGATAGGGGGAACAGCTCGCATTTCTCTCCGGAAGCCCGACGACAAATCGCTTAGACGTGGCTGTTGGTCGGTAAAATTTCGCTCCTTCTGAGGTTACCGCCGGGAGCACGCGATCACTCATTGCACGTCGCGCCAGATTCCTGTCGAGCCGATTTATTCGGTTACTGGAGCTCGTTCATTGATCAATGCCGAGTGATTTGTCGAAGGACTCTGTATTCGGCTGTCTTTGGGTTATTCGCTACTGTGTCGTTAAAGGAGGTCGATTTTTGAATGTGATTTTTTTTGAAGAGAAAAAACATCGTCGAGCAGGCCGATGAATACCAATGGCAATGTCATTTTTTATCACATCTTTATTTTTCCAAGTGTACGTGGCTAAAGTATACACTAGTTTAATGGGATTGATGGTGAGATTTACAGGAGACTTACTTAATCGATCGGGAGGATATATATAAAAGTGGATAAAGTCTGCTTTAAAAGTAATACTATTTGGTTGTTTTTTAACGGAAGTATATCAAACACTTTGGTGCGCGGGCTCGTATTAATGAGCTACGTTTCTCTCGTGACGGATGACGGTCCCTTAGGGCAAACAAACCTTCGGCGGTCCGCCCACGACTGCGTCCCAAAGTCATTCGATTTGGGGCTCTTTTTTTAGCCGGATTATTCCTGAGATTTGCATGAAAATGAAACTTTCATAGATGGGCGAAATTAATGAATTTTAATAAGGGGCTCTGTCCTCGATCTACCTCTCTCGTTTCTCCCGTTCGCCATACCCTCGTCGCCCCATTATCGTCGGATAAATTAAATGCGCTAACGCTGCCGAAAAAAGTCCGACTTTGCTCCGGCTCCTCGGTTGGCGCCCTTTGTGTTTGACTTTGTTGCGCCTTCGAGCCCAGGGGCCTTTTCGCCCCAACCCCGGGCTTCGAGATTTAATCGAGATTCATCGCAACTTACGCAACGGTGGGAGGACTCGCAGCTGCCGGAAACGAATATCGATCTTCCCTTAACGTCTTCGGGAACGAAGACGGGCACACGTACGCCGCTTTGATTATGGTAGGAAGAAGCGTGTACTTTTAGAGGTTGTAATGAAAATCAGGCTTTAATTATGGAAACAGGAGCTGCTCGCGGCTTGAGTTTCCGCGTTAATATCGATTCGACGTGCACTTAGCGAACGGTGTATTCTCCTCGAAAATTAAATAACGCGATACGAATACGAAGTGTCCTCGAAGAAGAATTTTATGCACAAGAGCACATCTTATATATATATATACCTCGCGCGCTTGAATACACGTCTGACTTTCGAACGGAGTGCCGATTCGTACCGTAACATTACCATTCGTTCCTCCAACGCTCTTCCCAGCCTCACACACGAATCACCTTGCTTTCAGGTAAGGCAATCCGCGGTGGTAGCAGAGGCGGACTTGGCGCTAACTACTGGCTATCCGGAGCAAAAAGGTAGGGCGCATTATTCTATAAATATCCGGGATTATGCCGAGGCAGGATCTCTCGGTCCCGGCCGATTCGACGACGGGAGGCGACGAAGGTGCGCATTACTTTCCTACTTTCCCGGCCGATGAATAGGGTGATGTATGGGGTGGTTCGGCTAAGAAAGCGCGAGGGGAAGGGGCGCAAGAGCGGGCAGGCCCGTGAAGGACGGTGCGAGAGGGCGTCGGGGAAGCTGGAGAGAGCGCGTATGTGCGAGAGAGCGGGCGAGAGAGAGAGGGATTGAGTAGGAGAGGGGGTGAGAGGGGCTGAGATCGTCGAGGGAGAAAATAGCGGCGGTCGGAGGGAGAGAAGCGGAGAGTTTATAAGTTGGTAATTTGAGGCAAGGAGCACGTACGCGGATCCAGATCTTTGCGGCGCCGAAATAAATCAGGCACCTACGTTCCCTCCCTCCCTCTTCCGCGGCCCCTCCGTCGCGACTTCCTCCCCAGTCCTCCTCCTTCTCCTCCTGCTCCTCCCCCCTCGATCTTCGCGCAGGCCCGCTCGGTTATTTATTCGAGAATTACCGTCGCATATAATAAGCCCCACTTTATTCTCCGGCGCGAGTGGCGCGGCGGAACAGATTTTCCAGTGATTTAACGTGGAGGGCCGTCCCGTGAAAATATCGCGTGGCCATACATACACATCCCCCCCCCTCCATCCTCCCCTCCCCCACTCCCTCTATCCGCAACGACGATCGGATAAATCGATCTCCGGCCGAGATCTCGATAGCCGTCCCCGTTTTATCAGCCCCGCTGGGCGCATTACCGCGTTCGTTGACTCATTGACCTACCTGGGGATTCGGGGTGTGTTTCTATCGATGGCGCAGCACCGCGATGATTTCGGTGAACGCCTCTTGTGTCGCGATCGTGGGGATTCTGGGGAACTTCTTGGTTGGGGGAAAGAAACTTCGTCTCTCTCTCGCGCGTTGTATATGATAGACAGGATCTGGATGTAGTGTTTAGAGGGGGAGGTTGGTTTTACAAGAAGTTTGCGAGGCACCGAGGTTCATGGCTGCTTTTATTTTTATGAATATATACAGTGGATGGGATAGGGTGGTGTCGGTTTGTGCGCGCGAGAAGGTTCTCGAGAACGAGGACGAGAAGAAGCACGAGTGTATCGCGTTGGTGCGCGGGGAATAGAAATATCCTACACGTCGTGGAGTATCCGGAAGTCTCCTTTAACCCATTGCTCCTAATTCGCTACAGATTTAACTCGCCCCCCTTTCGAGCGGGAAGAAACTGTACATTAGGGTATTTAATCGAATCGAGGGAAACTCGAGTGAGTTTTTAAATCCCGCGGCCCGTATTCTGGTTTAGGAGGCATCAAAGAAAGTCCATCAATCGTCCCGCATTTCCCGAAACGTATCTTTTTCCGACGCGCCTCTTTCGTCGCGCATAAATCTAACGGGTTATCGCCGTCCATTAAGGGAATCCATCCGGCCAGTCGGCCGACGCAATCGAGAGGAAAGAAATTGCATTTCGGGCCGGTAAAAATGGTGAAACTTTTAATTCCCTGACGGGAGGGAAAAAAGAAAGAGGAAAAACGCCAACCGGCGCGTTTGGCTCCCTTCGTGCACGTTTCATACGTCCTCCGGCCTGACGTCTCGCCGAATGTGAGCCCCGGGGTGCAGAGAACATCTCCGATAGGAACTAAGGGAATCCTGCGCGCGCACTAGAGCCCACCCTCTCGGGGGGTGTGGTCACCTCATTTCCTCCCTCCGGGCCACGCACTTTGAATTTCGATAAAGCGGAAGAAGAACGATCGATGCGCAAAAACGATCGTCCCTACGCACGATCGCGTCCTGTAGAGTCGCGGATGTGGAAGCTTGCTCGAGGATTAACGATCTCCTCGGCGAGCGACACTCGAAAGAGATTTGAATGGCAAACAAGAGTTGCGGGGAAGGAAGCGAATGGGAGGCGGTGCTGAAACGCGAGGGAAGAAGCCTGCAACGAAGAGGTTTGAGGTGAGCCAAGGAGCCACGATTGATCTCCGTCTCGTTGTAATCGCGATAGCCCACCAAAGTGGCACTCTTGTCGGAGGAGAGACTCGAGAGCCGTGGATCGAGGAAGCGACGGAGGAGCCCGTCGTTGTTGAGGGTGCCAGAGGGTAAATCTGGACGGTCGAGGAATCCAGAAGTCTGCTGACCCGCGAACAAGACTCCTCCAGACTCGCTCGTCCTTTTCTTTAATCCCTTGCTCTCGAATATCGAGGCTATTTCTCCCGGAACGTACTGCACAACATGGAGTGCCTAGAACTAACCTAAGCTTTCCTCGAACCAACGCTTCCGTCGAACCCACGCAAGGTAGAACTACAAAGTCTTCCGAAAGAGAGTCCGAGCTTCCAGCCAGCATAGCATATTTATCCCGGAACAAACCGCCTTACGTGGCTTCCAGGCTCCTACGTTCCGCCATAGAGCGCGGAAAAAATCCCAGAGAGAGGGTGATGGATGCGTTTCCAGGCGTCGCGTTCTTCCGCGTGGAAGTCCCCGCCGCCGTCCACCGCTCCCACACTTTTCCAGGTATCCCATCGGACGTGATCGCGCATTGAATCTCATTGGTGATAGCCACGAGTGGCGGGTAATATATCCAGTGCAGTCAGGCCCCCTTCCTTCTCCGTGCATCCACCTCCCGGCATCGAGCCCCCGTCCTACGCAATCCACCCGTCCGGTGTCCCCGGTGTGCGGCCATTGTGCGAAGCTTTGTTCGAACGGTGACGGGGTCACATTAATCTGTCTCTCACCCCTTCTGCATACCCCGTACGTTATACGACGTGCAGCGGCGCACTCTCCTCTTCCACCACCTCCTCCTCCTCCTCCTCCTCCTCCTCCCACGTAGGTAACGGCATCGTTCCCCTTGGCGCCACGCGCGAAAGTCGATCGACCTGCCGTGCGAAACGATCGATCGATTCGTCGAGCGATACAACCGCACCGCGGCCGACCCTCTACGTGGCTTTATTCCTGGAACAGCCCCTTCCTCCACCCCGCCCCCTTCTCCTCCCTAAATTTCGACGGCTCGCGAGGATCGTGCATCCAGAACTTGCGGAGGCGGCCTCGGTTTAAGCAACTATCGCGAACAAGCTCCGGGCTTGGTTTTACGGTTATCGGCCCCCGGGGAACCGCTGCCCGTTTTCGCGTCGCCCGCGCCCCCGGGAGTTTGCGATTTTACCTCTCCAGGAAGAGCCCCCCGCGGGTCAGCTCGTAGGGCCATATTCTTTCGAATGCGCTTGTCGTGGGTTTTTTTGTTTCGAGGAAAATGTTGTTTTTACGGAGTAAGAATGGCTAGAGGTGGGTTTGGGATTCTTTTGGAGGATGTAGGGGTCGGTGTTTGGAGGAAACTGATGTTTTCTTTGGTCCTTGAATATGGACTTTGGTTGTTGCTTTGGTATTTTAAATGTGGACTTTGTGAAGGGGAAATATCAGTGGTGCATCGGTTATTTGGGATTGGAGTTTTTGACCGTCTAGTTATGTACAGCCGGATTGTCGGTAGGTTGGACGATGGAAGGTTTAGATAGAGCACGTAACTGTGTATTACGGATATCGGGGATATCGCGTGAAAAATTGAATTCGAAGTTGCAAAACTACGTGGTCTTTGCTTTATGGATAACGTAGTTTTTAAAATAAATCGTGATACAGAGTGTTTTACTGTTAAATATATCACGATTAAATATTACGGGAGCGCGCTCGCGCATTGAAGAAAATAATTGTTTATTTACGGTTATTATTTAATTCAAACGCGATGAAAGCATCCCTTTGCTAAATATAACATCGGGACTCTTTAATATTTAAAACGGCTGAGTAGCTTTAAACGCGCGATGAAAGCCGCTTATTATTATACATCTCGCTCCGACATTCCACTAAAATTTCCATCCCCCCTTTATCCGTTAATGCTAAGCTATTATTTGCGATGAAACAAAAAAAAACCGACGGATATCATTTATCTTTCACAGTTCTCCGTGCTTCACGAATAACAACTGCCATTCTATTATTCGATTATCAAGCACCAAAATCCACGTTCCCTGAAAATAATAGCGCGTTAATGAAAAACAGCGCCTTAATATATAACATCTAATCGCATAGTAAACCATACCTAATACATACTTCACAGCGACGATCTGAAATCACCAGTAAACCGTTAAATATTTGACAGAACACCAAAGGACTGGTCGCGATTAATCGACATTGCCAAAACAAAGCTCATCTCCCGTCTACGCTTAACCGCATCTTTTTACTCACGGAAGATTTCTCGCGTGCACTCCTTTCGCGCTGTAAACACCGAACATACCTCCGTCTCGTTTACAAGGAGGAAACGTGAGATTCGTGCGCCTCCCTGCCGTAAAATGGTCGTGGCGACGAAAAGCGAGGGGGCGTCCAGAGGGGTGTGCGTTTCTCGACGCGCTCACGCGGTTAAGAGAACGGTGGCGGAACACTTACGTTTTCCAGTCGCCAGGGACGTACCTCGGGGGCTTAAAATATAATACCATCCGGCGTGCGTGTGTCTTGGATAGAGGCTGGAAGAGTCACCTGTTCGCGACGAATGATTCCCTCGCGTTACATTGTTTCGGGGCGCGATACACCGCCGCTGGAAGGGGGTGCGTGCGCATTCCTATTTCGAGTTTCGAGACTTCGGTTGTTGTATCGCGGCTGTATCGATTCACCCCCACCGGCCTACTCACCCTCCGTGGTGGGGGCGCCAACCGGTAGCCCATTCTGCACGAGGCGAATTTTTTAAACATTCGGAAAGATCCACTTACCGAAGTCCGTTCGAGGGAACGGCACGAAAATCCGATATCGAAGTTACTTTTTTGACTCTAACGGGACTCGAGGGAAGTCGCTTGAAACTTTGACGTAATAATAGGAACAACGAAGAATATACGGGGCTAACTTTTCTACGGAGCGCTTGTTTTTTTTTTTTTTTTTCTTTCTTTTCCTTATGCTCGATGCAATTTTTTCTCGAACGATTTAGTGATTTTATACCTCGACGCTTTTGGCTTAACGAGGCGGAATGGGGATACGTGTTTTTATTGGATAATGGGATTATCCGGGTAAGACACCTTCGCGCGCGATCGAAAGATATATTCGAGCTGATAAAAAAGAAAAACGGTATTCATCCTTTTAAAGAGCGATCAAATCTCCATCTCAAAGCCTGCATAGTCCGATGAACAGGCATCGACGTTTGTTTAAACCATCAGCGCACAGGAGGAAACGGACGTACAAAATTTCTACCGCCAAAAACTCGCTTCGCAATTTCGGGAGACAATCCGATTGGGGGGGAAAAAAAAAAATCGAAAGGGGATGATCCGTGATCCTCTTAAAATTGGCCTCGAGGGGAGCACGGTTCCGCCGAGTGTAACATGGGCTTGTACCGCGCATTCCCACCATGCGTTTCGCTCTCCCCACCGAAACCGCTCCTGAACCACCCCTACAACCCCTTCGACGGTGCGCTCCGGTTCGTAGTTCAGCCTCCGCTCGTGGGATGCCGCCACCATTGGCTTTCGCGCGACGACGAGGGGCTGGAAAAGCTCCGACGTCGGTAAAGTCGATAGCGACACTAACGACCACCCCTTGCTTCCTATCCGCTGGGAATCTCGCGGAAGCACGTGAGATCGAACACAAGTGGTACAAAGAGAGGCATGGTGACCCGTAGGGTGGCGGCTGGCAGGGGGTCGAGGGGCGGAGGGGAGGCTCGGAGAAACGGGGAAAAAAATAATACTCACGCCACGTACGGGACTACAGTAATTTTCAGAGCAGTCGTGCTTGGCTTGCTTGCAGCAGGGTAAGCGTGACTGAAGGCGATAGCATCGAGATCCCGCCAGGCGGATAAGCAGCCGGCGGCCAGGCCGTTTTATTTTCTAGTTTAAAATGTAAAATAACGGGAATTTCGCAAATTACAGCGGCGTGCGTTATTTGTACAAAGTAATGCGGCGAGCGTGCCTGTCCCTTTCTTCATCCTCGAGCGGTCGCTCCGGTCACCCCCGCCCCTCTTTTGGGCATTTTTGCCCGACTCACGCTATCGGTGCTTTCAGGACCGGAATTAATGCATACGTTTAAGCAGTGACTCGACGCCGAAGCCCTCTCCGTGTCTGGAAATCCTTCGTTATTCCCGGATATAAATCGGCAGGAATCCGTCGCGCCTGGCAAATTACGTGGCTGGGGAGCCGCTATGCCAGAATGTTGGCTGGTGCGCCATTGGAAGGGTCGAACCTTTGCGGTTCGCCCGTGCCAAGCAAGGAACAACTAAGTAGCTCAACTTGTTTCGCGGAAACGGCACGAATTCAAATTTCGCAGCTCGTAGGATTATCCAAGCGGGTATTGGATACTAAAAATATCGTATCTTCGAGACGAATATAAAACGCACTGTGTACGTTTTATCGATTCGTTTGCGGCTGAGCGGAAAGCGATCAAAATCATTGGGAAGATTTTGCACAGAGGTAAGACGTACATCGGCTAAAGCGTCGATTCTTTTCATCCCCCGAATTTGAGATTAACACCACGGTTGGATACGCTACCGACCAGGAGTTGGGTTTTAAAGGAAGATTTAATATCAGAGTAACCAGAGCCGTGTTCTCCAGGATCGGCTTACGGTCCTTTGATAATCGGACACCGCGAAACTATTGCACCCCTAACTGCTCCGCGCCGACGTCATACCACGGTGCTCCCTTCGCTCGTGACTCGATAAAGCAAAATCGGCGTCGCTGACTGCAATCGAGCGAACGTACGGCGAATGCGGTTTGCCGATACGCCCACGTTTCGACCCGCAAGTCCCGCGCTCTTCCATCGAATCGGCAGGGCGCCTCGAATCGATGCTCCTCCATGTACGCGAATGCCGGGGAATTCGGTCCACCAAACGATTCACCGTCCGACTACTTTAATACCGGGAATTCTATCTGGGCCGATTATACACATACCGGAAGCGACGAAGTTTGAGAGAAACAAGAGCGAACGAACGAGGAAGGGGGGATCTCGCGGAGGAAATAGCAGGAAACTTTGGGCGTGGTCAATAGAGTGGCATAGGTGAAACAAACCGGGACAACGAATTTTCCGAAGTTAACGTCCCGTACGATCGAGGCAGACGTTTTTTCGCTCTTCGAGCTCCCACTTTTTCACCCGCAGACGCGTATTAACAAAGTTCCCGGCCAGGCCGGCCTCCGGGTTCGCGCGAGCGTTGACAGTTTGCGACGAAATTTAAAAATATCGACGGCCGTGTTATTTTTCACAAAGGGCCCTTCAAACCATTTCCGCCTGGCCGAGGGCCGCCGGCCCCGGGCTGTTTACGCTGTGCCACTGGCCTCACAATGAACCCGTCGCGCAGCTCTATGGCAATCAAAGTCAGCGCACAGGGTCGGTCTGCTGGCGGCTTGCAAAGTCCAGGCCTGCGGAATATTTTACACGGTTTTTCCTCGAGCGTTAGGCGGGGCCTACATGCGATAAAAGTTACGTGTCGGGCGAAAACCTAAAGCCGTACGTGCGAGCGTGTACGTAGCTGTGCGACGAAACTATACGTTCGCGCATGGCCGTACGCTCGCTCGCCTACGTTATACCCCCGTGCCGAAGCACACACCGATAAATATCCCACGACGAACGTTTGCTCGTAAGTGTTGTTACGCGTTCAGGGGTGTACTCGAGCGTGTATCGGACATTGGCGATATCATAGCCCGAGAGGGACGCGGGATTGCGCGTTCCGCGTATGCATCGTAACCTCCTGGATACGCATCGGCCGTACATCGCGCAGGAATGTTATCCTAATTTCTGAGATACGTTTTCTGTACATCAGGCGGTACGGCCGTATCGAATTAAGCTCGACCCGTGCTCCTCGTAAGCGCGCCGTACTTCGCGAGGCGCGTGTAAAAGTACGCTGCACGGTAGGCTTAAACGCGCGCTTCCTGCGCGCGTTATCAAATCTTGATACCTGTACGTTATCGTACGTCCGCGAGTACTGCAAATCATGGTACAAGCGTGACGGGACGAGCAACCCGTGAGCCTGCAGGGAGTTCCGCAGGAGAATAGTGCGTGTTTCACGCGACACACTCTCCACCACCCTCGCAAAATCCCCCCGCCGAGTCATTACTATTAATAACCAGACGGAGAGCGAGAGAGAGCGAGGAGAGATCGTGGAGGGGGGCGAAGGAGGGAGAGGGAGAGAGACACGGACGGAGCATATTATTATTCATAATGATGTGATTCATTTCCCTCGACCCTCTTGACGGCGCTCTATTCCTCGTCGACTCTCACGCACATCCGCGTAAACCGTACGCACCTTCCTTCTCCCTTATCCGTCGACGAGTCTTCTCCTCGGCCCTCCTCTCCCTTTCGCCCCCCTCGTCTTCGTCACTCATCTCGCCAAGGCATCTCCCGGCCTCCCCTCGAAACGACGCCCGTAATCGCATTAACATACAAATATTCACTTTGCCAGGACGACGAGGACCGTCGATCGTCCCCCCGCGCGTTATAAGTACCGCCAAAGTGTAATTCCGAGGGTCTTGCCCGGTTTCATGCCTCGAATTGTCCTGGAAATCGTTCCAGTAAGAATCCCGTAGGTTCTTCGAGCCGAGCTTCTGCGGGTGGCTGCGTCTGTGCACTTGAGGGAACTGCAGTTTCGCGCTATGTACATCCCACCGATTATCATCGTATTCTCAAAGATACCCGTGGTTCGCTGCTGGCGGTTGCTCTCCCCTCGTATCTGGGCTTTTCAGATCCTAAACTTTAGGACGCGCTCGGTATATCGCGCTCTGTATATCGTTGTTGAACCAAAGGCCCCTTTACCTCCGGGTGAATTATCGCTCGCGCAATGCTGAACGAGCCGCGTATCCGGTTAAATAACGCAATCGACATAAGTATAGCGTGTACGTAAAACGAAGTTTTAGAGATGGAGTTCTGAAGAGGGCGAGGGAAACGATTCGGAAGGGAAGCGTTAATCGATAAAATATATCGTACGTGCTCCCGTGGCCTTTGGAAGTTTCCAACGCACCTTCACTTCACTCCTCGTATACGTATATTATACTTAGCCTAGTCCAAGGATGATCGACGATAATGGAGGCACGAATATCGCTTAATAATCGGAATACAAAGCCGCGAACATCGTCTCGCACGGAGATCGATCCTCGTTGCGCCGAAGATCTCACGACCATTTAACGTTTCGACCTCCTCCATCTGCATTCGGTCCCTTTCACATGTTACTCGTGTGGTGGCAATATTTCTGCAAAACTTATTGCGACCGCGTGGCCCCTCGAAAGGTCTCGTTTCGCGGGGCAATATCATTTTTTCTCCCGCTCGCCACATCCGAATCGGGCATCTGACCCACGTAGGGAGCCGGAATTTTCGGAAATTGTCGCCGTGGAAGAAGGAGCACGTAGAGCGGTTTAATGCCCGCGGCCAGAGGGGAGGAACCGTTCTCGTACCGTGGCAGATATGAGCCAGATAAATCTGGGATGCGAGTGTTTAGCACCCTTGGCGGGCAAAGCCCAAGCACAGCTTGCGTACCGTGCGTGGAAGATATTGTAAAACCCGCCGGCCATAAAGGACAGCCGCCGGTATTGGGAACCGCTCTTTGTCTCGGCCCGTTAATGATAATCTGCGCAAACACGCTATTAAACCGGCCGAAAACATTTCGACGTACCGTAAAGCGGTTTAATGTCGTCCAGAAGCGCAATAATTACGTCCAGCGGCGATAACGCCCGCGTTTGCGCTTACAAAGAGACGCGCTAATTTCGATTAGAATTTACCGATAAACCGTCCCCCGTGCGGTATTAAATTATTTTACCGGCCACCCTGCCGCGATGGTTATCGACGAGACGCGCTCGTTATATTCCCGAGGCTGAAAAATACCGCGAGATTCCATTAGTCCCGCCGAGGAGGGTATTTGTCTCGGTGTCGAAGCTCCTCCCGTAAATCGCGCTTCGACTTTTGCGGAAGGTCGAGCGGTTCGCTGGAGGTGCGCCGAGTAGTCCGTAAGAAGCCGCGCTCTCTTATTTCAATCGCGATCCTCGTCGATGTCCACTCGACGAACGTCCAGTTCGCCTTCGGACTCTTCGACAGCCTTTTAGACCCGGCCGATACGTATATCGATCCGCGTGTATACTCTGGCCCGTTTTGTAACATGCCGCAGCGTTATTAGCGACGATGCGTCGCGGGCTCGCGTATTAGCGGCAATTTGAGGCACGCGAAGGAAAGGTAAAACCACGTATGGTCATTCAGGCGACGTGTATATACGTATATATGCATATATAGATATATACGCGCATAGGTACAGGTATGTATCGTGGCAGCTCTTCAATCAGGGGAGTATCTGTCTGCTCCGAAGGAGGATGAACGAAGTGATACGGGCTCCTACGGTATTTCCCGTACGAAGGGAAATGGATAAACGATGGCGGTCGACGCACCCGAAGGGTTGGCTTCGTCACGTTAGGTGATACGGATGTAATGTCGGGGCTATAGGGATAGAATATGGCAGGGTTACATAGCTATTTGCCAAGGGCAAGGCACCGGGAGATGGAGCGCAGGGGATGGGAGCTTAACTTTGCCTCCTTATTTCCCAACAGACTCGCTCGTTCTACCCTCTGCCCTCGCCTACCTCGCGCGAACATTCCTCTTCTCGCCTTCCACCCTCTCTAGCCTCCCCCTCGACTCTGCCTCGCCTTAACCCGCGGTCGCGCTCTATGATTTACAACCAGCGATGCTCATCTTGTAAACAGAGATGCCCGCCTTTCCGAGTGTGGAATTGCCTCAAACCAACCCGGTCGTTGACCCCTTTTCGCCCACGAGGTTGCCCACTTCGTGGAATTAGGGCCAGACGATGGACCGTTTATTTTACTTTTTTTTCGAGACGTTTTCACGAAGGACGTATCCTCGAACTCTGGATATATATATATTTCGCGAAAGCAAGAGTGGGTGAATCGCGGTACACTTCTATTGAAACGGACGAACAAAAAGGTCCCATATAATACGCGAGCGCAGTTAATTCCGTCTTGGCATACTCCAGGATCGAGACGTCGGTACTTTGGACGTTAAAACTACGTAAATTCAAAGTTCGGGGCGTTTGTATTCTTGAAGCGGCGACTTTGCCCGGAAAGTTTTGAGATACCGTAGTCGACGAAGGCGGAGTTACTCGATTCGACATTCGCGCGGATGATACGTTGGACACCGACCTACGTGAACCCCGGTCCGATCGATTCGAGCTGATCGCGGATGCGTTATCGCGGCCCATTAAGGGGGTTGGATTCGCGGAGAAAGGGTTAAGCCATTAAACGTATGCATTGCTCCAGCGTGCAAAAGGCGGTCGACGGGAGGCGGTATTTTAGTTGAGAGCACCTAGGTGCCACGCCACTAGTTGCTAAGTGCAAATAGTCAGCTACCGGGCGGGCTCCGAGGCCCCAGACTTATTTCACGCTAGAACGAAAGCGGGATACTTCGGGACGCTGGGAATTCCAAATTCAGATCTGGCAATCTTACCGCGAGGCCATTGTTGGCCGACCCTCCGCCTCTTATTCTCCATTGTCAGCCCTGCGCCGATGTGCCACACTCGCCTAATGAATATGAATAACGTGTAAAGGCGCAATGACGCTGACAATTCGAGCAACGCCAGCTATATCGAGACCTCTCGGGCGGTCGGGGCAAATGGGCGATCGAGTCGTGGCAGGAGAAAGCGAGATTCCCGGAGAGGCATCGAAGTTTCTTAACCCACGTTTTTCACGATCTAATTATCGAGCAATAGTCGAAAAAATAACGATATTAAAGATGTAGGTTCAGTGTAGGGCGATCGATTAAAAAATCCAGGCCGTACTCTTCGGGACGTTAAACAAAAACAACGGGTATTCCTTCCGCTGCGATCCAAAACCAGAGGTGGAGCAATCGTCGAAACACACGGGGATTGGAGACGTTTCCAAAACCTTTTTCGGGCATCATATTTTACGGGCGAGCCTACCGCAAAAATAGTGGCCCCGGGAACGGTAGAACGTATCCGAGCGAAACGTGACGCCGGGGATCGCGTTTCACGGCCGGATTTTACGTACGAATCGTTTTTAACTTGACGATGGCCGAGGCGCGTTGGGGAGGCGCCCGACCGCCGATTTTGCGGTGTAACCTAATCACGGCCGCTACATCGAAGTATCGACGGGGTGGATTGTGCTGGGAGGGGGCGGGGGAGGGGGGTGGGGGTTAGTTGGGGAATAGGAGAAGGGCGGAAACGTCAGCGGGACAGAATGCAGTTGAAAGGTTACACGATCGCACGATCCACCAGAGAGGGGAAGGCCTTGACTGGCCGACAAAGCGTAACTGCACTCTCAAAAGGATGCCTTCGACCTACACACACAGGTGCACGCACACATACGTAGGCGCGCAAGTAGCCAGGAGCTCTTCTTGCGAGGCTCGTGCACGTACAGGGTTAGCAGCCCCCCTTTCCGCGCCCCCCTTTCCTACGCCTGGGTGGATCGATTTCCCGCGCGCACTTCTGTGCCCCCCCCCTCTCCTCCTCCTCCTCTTCCTTCTTCTCGCCACCTTCCCCGACTCCTCTTTTTGTCCAATTATTTTTCTCCACGCTCGATTCCTCCCGATGTACCGGCAATAATTATCGTCGGCGAGCCGAGTCGACGGTGCGCCTCGGGAGAAGCGGGTTCTCTCGGTTATCGGTATGATAACGAGGGCATAATGCGTCTCGTCTGCGGAAAACGATCGTCCTGTTGCAGAAATACGGGCCGCTCGGAAGGAGCTGCCCAGGTGATTCCGGGAAATTAACCTTCCCTTGCCCGGGGGCTGTTTATGAATCTGGGGGTATAACGCAAAGGAAGGGGCGGTATTGTAGAGCTAACATTTTATTAAGAAACCGCGAGACGTCTCGCAATTAGTCGTGTAATTTGAAAGGGAGGAAAAGCTTTCGCGAGGCCGACGCTTTAGTTCAAGGGGACAGGGCAAGGAGTGTGGTATGATCGAAAGAAAATTCCGGAGGCGGAGTGTCGCGAGCATAATGGCTGGCCGACACCGACGATTTTATTTGTCCAATATTATGTTGGAGGAAGGTAATATTATAGCATTGAGAATAGCAGTTTTTATACGAAGGCTTTTCAAGGAAGTCGCTGTGAGAGTTTCTTCGCTGCGCGCGATACGATGATTGGATAATGAATATGGCTAATGATCGTACTCATTGTACGATTTCGACTTATTTTTTCTACCTGGAAAATCACGTTCTCGTTTGTGCCAACCGTTGGGCGGTGGCCTCGAATACATCCCCGGCTCTACCCCTTTCGCTTCCCCGCCTCCGGCTATCGCCGGTCGTACGCTTTTTTTGCGCCCTGATTTTCATTCTCACACGGATTTATGCGCGTCGGCACGTGCATTTTGTTCTAATTAAGCTGACCGATGTTACGTTTTCGGATTCCGTGTCCGCCTGTGCGCGCTGGCCATATATCCACAGGTTTTTTTTTCTCCCCCCGTTACGACAGGAAACATTATTCCTGATTCGCATAATGTTACGGCGCCCGCGGTTCGGTTGGTCGGTGCGTCATTCTGGGTATACCTTGATTAGCGCGCGCCGGGAAAAATCATTGGGGGATGGATATATACGGGCGAAAATTCTTCGCACCGTTCATCCTCGTTCTTCAGGGATTTTCCGCTTTTGTCACACTTTTATCGCGATCTCTCGAGAGCAGCATCTATCCTTCAAAACAGATTATTCGGTCCTCTCGTTAATCCTGTCTAATATTTCATGGCGAACGAAGAGCATGGAGGATAATCCAGCGATCGAATCGATTCTGTAAACACGCGGAGGGAGTGGGGTCTTTCGTCTAAATCTCGAAGAGAAGCTCGACCTTAATTCAGAGCCCGTGTCCGAGCCCTTCGAGCGTCCTCATTGTTTTTAGCTTTCTAATTAACCCGCGAGGCAAGGACGAGGGGTCGAAAGGAGGACTAATCGATCACGTTGGTCCGGCGTTTAATCGGCAATTTCAGCTTAGCGCGACAGCTACGCCAGTTTCCCCATTGCCGCTTCGTAGACAGCGGCAAAAAGTTTATGGCGCGCCGGTAAAACGGGGAGCGTATATTCGCAGTCGGAGCGACAGCCGCCGGAATGGACGCTTACTTGCGGTAATAATGTAAAGCATACGGCAATATCGCTTTTTCTTCTCCCGGCTTAATACCTAAATATTTTCGGCCAACGGAACGTTAAGCCTTCCTCCGCCATTTCTATAAATCCTGCATCCCAACGTATCGCGCCGTTAGCCGAAATTCGAAGTGCGCTCCGTATTGTGCAGTTCGAAACGTCCGGGCCGAATTGTCATCCTTAATTCGTGAATTTCCACCCTTTCCTCATCGTCCATCGCAGCCTTTCAGAAGCACGCGTACCTCACGCAGGATTCTCCTATAACAGCGAGCTCCGGTGCTCTAAATAGAAACCGTAGTGTACATCAAAAATCTAAAAACCAAGAGAATAAAGAAACACACTATTTAAACGGAAACTATATCCATCGACATCCGTGGTGCAGGATAGCAGGCATGTACGTAAATCCGGTATCGCGCGAGCCGATTACCATCGATGTTACGCTCCGATAAAAGCGTAGCATCGCGACACGATGCTGTGGCATATGTGGGGCAGAAGAAACGTGCAGTGACCACGGTGCGCGATCGATGGTGACGATGACCAGTCGTCGCCGAGACGTTTCGCGGACTGGCGTAGGGCCGTGCAGGACAAAAGCGTTATGAAACGTTAAGCTCGTGCGACATAATGGGTGGATAACAGGATACATCGGTTTTTCAGCCCCTCGCGAGAGGGCGGGAGGAGCGTTTTGATCGTTCGTCGAAAGGTGCGACGTGATGCCGCGCAATTAGTTCCCGATTCGCGATATGCATCGCGCCCGGATAGTCCGCGGCGAAAGAAAGGAGAAACGAATCGATTTGAATGGCCGACAGCGGGACGTTTAATCTACCATTTTAGCCCGGCACGACAGGCTCGCTCGTTTCTCACTGCCATTTTGCAGACAGTGACAAAAACTTTATAGCCTGGCGTTAAACTGGAGCACGTAGATGCAGGGCCAGCGGCAGCGAAAGGGGTGCGAGTAGGTAGGAGATTACATTCGCGCTGGGAACTCCTAACGTTGGAGACGTTTTCATATTTGTTTAGAAGGCTGGATATTAATAGACGGGTTTCCGCATAATTTCGCTTTATAAATGAGGCGTTAGGGAAATCTTTTGCTTCCTCCACCCAAACTGTGCGGCCAACGTTTCGGGAAAATATGTCGAGATATTTCTCTCCGCTCTACCAACGCGCTCTTAAAATATCCGCGTATCACTTTTCCTCGTCAACTCGCTCGCATCTTCCCTCCCTCGAGTTACCTCGAGGTTTTCATTAAATCGTATTTTACCCATTGGAAACCTTATGCGCTCGTTACCTCGTACATCGAAAACAAGATGTATCCATGGATCGAATTTAAACGCGAGACCTAACGACTCCTATCCTCTCTCTTGCTCGTACATAGTCGATCAATGAAACGGTTAGCGAGTTAATTATGAAATCATTGCTCGCAAAAACAGCTAACCATCCCTTTAATCGAATTTAAAATTTACCAACCACTCTCTAGACGTATCCCTATATACCACATATATCGTTAAAGAGAAAGAGGATTGAGAAAAGATGTCGATAGATCCATAGAATAATTTACGCTTCGCGGTGGAATCATGGAAAATTTGAAAAGGTGTCCGATCACGAATTTTTCTAAGCATCGTTTTTAAACGATTCCGGATCGAATCCAGCGCACCGCCAGTCGCCTTTCCTCGCCTATGCCGCGCGTTCGGTGCGATTTTCAGGAAGAACGCCTCCTTTCCCGTTCGACTTTCAAAATCTCATCGGGCGTAAACCCGGCAAAGAAATCCAGGAATCGTCGAAGCCTCTGAGGAACCCAACGATTCGAAAGTTAGTGCCGGCTTTACGAGAGAAAAGAAATATCCGGCTTCGGGGGAAACTTTTAATTCGCGGCGCGTCCCTATACACAGCGCCGCGGTGTAACCGTGGGACCGATACACCGAGCGATACACCGAGCAATACACCCAGGGCGTAGCCGTTAGTTCCCGAGCGCCGATACCCGCCGACGAACGAGCGGAGGGCGTTAAACGGAACCATTACCCCGACCAGCCGCCATTATTGCTCATTTATCGGTGAAAGCCTGGCGAAACTATTGGCCGTAGGCCCGTCCTGGCTCGATCCTTTCGTTTCTTCCACGGCCGTTAAGAGCGTCTTCTTCCTTCCTTCCGCCGATAATTCCCACCTCGGATCTATTTTCTCCCGGCGAGCCGTCGAAACGAGCCCTGAAGTCGAATCAAACGAGGATTCCACAAAGAACGCTCTCGCTATTTCTAGAGCTTTCTTTTTTAAATCAGATGTACGTGTATAGGATTTTCATGCGAGCTCGAGTTTCGCGGAGATGTGAATTATTCGATTAATTCCTGCTATTTCTGAAGGTGATTATGCTTTTTTTTTTTAATGTAATGTGGTATACTGATACGTTTGTGACTGTTTTAGAGGGAGGGATAAGAAGGAATCGAAAACATATTTCGAGGGAAAGAATCCCGAATTTCTAGGAGTATAGAAATGTTGATATTGAATTAGAACGTATATATCCATGACCGTCTACGAAATTAATATCGATCGAGTCGATCTAACCGTCAATGGGCTGACGAGCGTGGGTTCTGTAAAATTAGTTTGGTAAAAGAAATTTGATTACCGTCGGGCCGAGTTATACGATCAGGAATATACCAGGTTTATCTCCGTCTGGTTTTATCGATGTTGTTTAAGTTCCACCGGATGGGAAGCAGGTTAGAATAATCAAAAGTAGGGGCATTTTTCTTCCCTCGGATCTATCGCCCGGTCGTGTACTTTGGAGGAACTTTCGTAATACTTGTTATCGCTGTTTTATAAATGATTCGCGAGCTGCGCCGGGAAAGGGGTAGCCTAGTTTCGGAATTTTGTTTGCCAACTAGGTTGTATAAAGTGCGGATATGGCGATGACAGATCTCGTACGACTGACCGAGACACGGTCAAAGGTGTTATTACGTATGCCGGAAAAATCGCCCCTTCCCTCGACTCGTTAAAAATAATTCCCAAAAGCGAATTTCAATCACTGCTCTATTTTTAAAACAAAGATCAGCGAGTAGCGTGACCGCCGATCGGCTTTTACCGCTGCTTAAATATCCAGCATTCGTTTCGTCCTGCGGTTAAGTTTCAACTGGAAATATTGCATAATACTTTGCGTTCGCTCCAAGGAGACCAGCTCCTCTGCGTCGATAATTAACCCTAATTCTAATGGTTATGAAGAAACGGGAAATGGATCGTTGGGTCATGGAGGTAGGAAAAAAGTTCTCGTTTCGTGGCCGAGCTCTATATTCCGGTTTCGTGCGATGCCGCTGCTACATTTAAGTTGGGTAGCCGCCGTTAATCCCGAGGAAACGATACTTGGACGAAGGAATGGTGGGCGTTAAACGGAACCATTACCTCAACTTGCCATCGTTATTACTCATTTATCGGTGAACGACTGGCGAAATTGCTGTCCTCGGGGCCCGGCATCGCACAAATGCTACCGTTTACTTACGATTTCGTGAGAATTGCGAGTATTACTTCGGGACGCATTCGTGCTCCACGTTAAAGGCTCGAAAAATTTCGGATCGTTATCGGGAAACCGAGCGGCCACGGGCTTCGAGCGGACGAGGCACGACGCGGAGCGTCGTTTTCATTTAAACCCGCTCTCCTTTCTATCCCCACTCGAGAGACGGAGGTAACGAACTCCTATTCCGACTTTTCATCTCTCTTCAATTATACAGCGTGTTTTCGATGAAGTCGGCGTGAATCGGGGTTACGCCGGTTCGGCGCTGCATAAGAAGAGCCGCTTTTGGAAAAAGAGGACGCACGGGCGTTATATCCGCTTAGCCAATTAGCCGGCGCCTTGCGCAATTAGCAGCAACAGAGGAGGCCCTAATTGCGCCCTCGGAGACACCGCGTCGAGGCCTGGCGCAACCTGTAGCACCGAAGCCGATTTACACGATCGGAACTTTCGAAAGTTCCCACTCGTAGCCACGATCAAAGGGGATTACACGTGGGCTCAGTAGTATTTCCGCCGCGCGTATACGGCCGGGGCGTAACGCCAGGATTGCGTGTTCCACTCGACATAGCGCGATAAACGTTGGAATACGCGTAAACCCTACGCTTCTCCCGCACCGCCCGCAGGGTTTACGTCTTCATACGAACCGCACTGTCAACGTCGCACTTCGAATCAATCGCTGCCTACGAGGCGCACACTGCAGAGCCGCTGGCAACGATAGGCGAGTGGTCTTCAAAGTGGGGTACGAGAGACCTGGGGCTACGTGGAAAACAATTTTTACCGCGCTCAGTGTAATCCTCGGGATGCATTTCTTAGGAACTATCGTTTTCCTCACGTTGTTTAGAATGTGTATTTGGGAGATTTGTAGAAGTAAATAGTTCAGGAGAAAGATTAAAAATATTAGTACGTTATAAACGATGAGCTTCAAGAGCTCGATGCGATTGTTCGAAGGATTATTATTGTATCGAGAATGGTAACGGTATGTATGAGATGTTATCGAATGCTGATACGAGCTCGCCAAGCCTTACGAGGCCAACCACGATGTTTCAAGCGCGATATGAAAAAATTGGGCAAAGATGGGGCAAAGAGGCGGCACTACTGCCGCCCGAGAATATTCACAGGGTAATACCGGTAAGACCAAGGGGCCAACTCCGTTCCGATTTTAAAGGCCGCATCTTTGTTCGTTCCCTATCGCTAGAAGTTGCTTTTAAATCCGCACAAACAAGGCGGCTTATCCGCGCGCTTTTTCGGCATTCACCGCGAAACCGTAAATGCAACGGTGGTAATGTTTGCATCGGGCCCCTCAAAAATTCGTAAACGAAAGCCATTCAATTTTTACTTCGCCGCTCGCCCTATATACCCGGATACCTTTTAACTTCTGAACGGCAAAGAGAAATTCGTCGACTGCTGAAAACCCCCTTTCCCAGCGGGAACGTAAGACTTTTCATTCGGAAACCTATCCAAGGAATTGCGGGCATTGGTTAAATGCGCCCGTCCGTTTGGGTCGGGCCGGCGAGTACGTGAGGGTTTTCAAAGCGGGAGGAACACAATGCTTTGAGGCCTACGGAATTTGCCGAATTTCATTCCGAGGCCAGATTGTCACGAAATAGTGTCACGGAGGGCGTAATACGGGGTGTGTCCGGATAAAAGGTACGCTTCCTAAAAACACGCACTACGAGCTTTCTTCATCGCGAAACTTTTAAACCTGCAAACCCTGATTTTCGAGAAAAACGATTCTGAAAGCTCGGCGATCTTAATTGAGGTTCTATTCGCAACGTGACAAATTCAGCATGAGTTTACCATTGGCGATACTGATCAGTACCCTGTTAAAAGTGCTCGTATAAAAATCAGAGGCCTCTTCCCTTTTTTTCCCCTTTTCTCGAAAATCGTTCTCTTACACGGCAGGACTAATTTCCATCGTCGAGTTATTCCCGCAGGAGGGTACACGAGGACTTTTCCAGGCTGTAGCCGGTATTACGGTACGTACAACCTGCGTACATCCGGCGGCAGGTGGTACGCGGAACGCTCCCTTCGGCTCTTGCTTAATAAGGCTGTAACGTCCGGAGAACGGCTTTAGGATTTCGCACGAATGTCACACGATACCGCTGCCTATAAAGCGGCTGACTTATGCCCCCGCGTTTCACCATCTTGGACGAGGTTATAGCCTCCCGTACCTGGAGATATATACATACTTGTGACACGCAGGTTCGCGCGAATATTAGCGCACGCAAGCACAGGTACGGTTGGATACTGCGTGCGTGTGTACGCGCCTACCGGTACGTACCGGTCCGATAATTAACGAATATGCTAATCAGGCGAATAGAAAAGAAGGGGCCTATAATTAGCTCCGGGCGCGATACAACGGTTACGTTAATTATTCAGGCCTTGTTCTTTACGACCCCGCGACCAACTGTAATTAATTTTCGAATGACGTGACTGCAAGGAGGTTGCATCTATTAGCGTTGTCGAGCCGGCCGGTGACTTATGCGTCTGACAGGTGGTATGTTTCCCAAGATGTCGATATCCAATCACGATGACCTACGATTCATTGGTGACGAACTCGGGCTAATTTAGTGGGGCCCGGGTCTACCTTCTTGCGCGCGAACATGCAACCGCCACGTACACCGTTTCTTCGTGTACATTTTGAGAACGATGCTTTGCGTTGGAAACGATTTACTGGATTATCGACGTCCTTTTCTGATCAAACGGAGAGGTCCGAATGGCTTGATTTCTACGAGAAATCGCTTTAACGCAGGACTTAAATATAGCTATGAGTATTCAACGATGTAAAATAAGTGTTGTTTTTCTAGCACGGATTTTTTATCGAGCACGTCACTGATTTAATCGTATCGTCCAAGACGTTTTAAAGACAGCAGCGAATTACAAAAGTGGAAGCTAAACGCGTCTATTCCCTCCCCTTCTGTACACCATTTCACCTTCCAGCTTGCGTCTCCCGCTAAATCGCTTTAGAACCAATCTCTAGGATCAAATCTATACGACATCGGTAACCCCAGGAATTTATCAAGCCGGAAATATCGATAAAACGTAAGTCGGGCATCCGTAGGCGCACAATGTTTAGACGTTTATGAGGGAGAAAAATGTAAGTAATACAGGACGAGACGTTCGCTCGTTTCTCAGACGTCTGTCCCCGGATCAGGGCGTAGACGCATCAATTCGGCCTGATCTCTCGATCAGTCAACGCGCCCCCTCCACACTCGCAGTTTTCCAGCCGAGGTAATGGCACGAAATTACTGCAGCGCCATGTAGAAAAACGGGATTTTGACGACGAGCCATCGGCGGGCGGATTTCAGAAAAATTATTACAAACGCGGAGGACGAAAATCTGCCGCGACACGTTGCAAATTTACGAGCCGCGTTATATAAAGCCGTGATTTATTTTACGGTCATTATAGTTTATCCGTCACTTCCGTCCTACGTGGCGACGTTTACTTTATGATAATATACGATGGCAATAGCTCCGGGTATATTTACTTTTATTCAACGGTACGGATGATTGTTTAATATTTTCCATTTATCCGGCAACGCCTGTGTTTTTACACCGGCCGTAACGAGTATATAATACCCGTATACCGTCGATCGGTGTGTCAACGTCTCTCGGAGTGGAGCTCGGCGCTTAATCTCAATAATTCCAAATCGAGAATCCGTACCGTCGAGTCCATTAATTCGCTTTTTCTTCCGTGCGGAAATTTCAGCCGAACATTCTGTTTCTTTTTTTCCCTTTTTTTTTTCGCGGGGGAGGAGAGGAAAACGTTGCGCCGCGCCAGTGTGTTTTCCATGGTCGATATTTTTCGATTAACCTCACGTGAAATGAAACCCGTAGGACGGGAGAAGGGGGACTAATGGTTTTATCCTCCGGCCTGGCATAAACTCACAAAAAACATACGCGATGGCTGACTTATATGGAGAGACCGGCGGGTATACGCGATCGTCGATGTGTCGAGGGAGAAAAAATTAGGGTCCGGCACAGCCCCCGTGATGGACTATTAGTCGGGACGTAATTGCGCGTAAGTAAAACGTGCCGTTCTTCTGCTTAACCGACGATCGAGCCGTATCCACTGGTTCGACTTTCGAACGACGCGTGGCTGCTCATCGACGACCAGTTTTTATCGCTTTTGCCGTAACTCGATCTTCGGTGTAATAAACACTTCTCGGAGCAAAGAGGAAACCTGATCTTTTGGATAGACTCCTTCCTGTCTTCTTGCTTGGTGTTATATATGTATCTGAGTTAAACAGTTCTAGCGAGTAGCTGCTGGAGGTTTTTTTTATCTTTGTCAAAGACTCAACGTCATTCGCAATGAATCGCTCAAGATCGACGTAGCATCGATGGATTTTTAGTACACATATTGCACGAGTAAATTGAGACTGGGAGAAGCGTCTGTCGAAAAAATGTGTATATTTAAGTGTAAATATGGATACCCTGGGACGTATCGGTTATTGGAAGAACGCGGAGGATATGTTTGTCCTCCGTAATTTGATTGTAAGGAAACTGCAGGTACATCGCATTCCGTTCGAACGAATCTCAACGATGAGGCTCCACGATATTTTTCCGTATCCTCTTCGAGCGGTGTTTTCAGCGAAGCGACCAGCTACGTATCTTCGAGCGACGGAACTATGAATATTCTTCCAAGGATCCGCCACTGCTGCTTTCCTCGATTCTCGCCGCGGAGAGCATCATAACGGTCGACTTTAAACGCTTACCTGTTTTCCAGGGACCAAAGCAATTCCCAGTATATTTATCCTTCCCGTTCGAAAAACAGAATGGCACCGCAAGCGGCCGCCGGAGCCCCGTCCGCTAATGATAACAAATTCGATTGTCGTACTAATCGAAATGCATGCGAGTTTTAACAATATACTCATTAATGTTAATGCCATGTTAACAATGCAGGGGGATAATTTAGTGGTGACAAACAAAAGCTCGATTCCGCGAGTCGCTCTCGCAGCCGGCCGGTAATGATTATCGGAGATATTTAATTAATTAACACGTCCAAAGCCGGGACTAATATATGATACCTGCACCGCGTGACACGGACGATATTACAATGCATTCATCTCGTATTTATGGTGAATGGAGGTCCGAGCAGCGGCGGAGAGGCGGAAATCGCGCGTCCGTGTGCGTGAGAGAATGGAGCCTGCGTTGGAGGGGGGCGAGGATCAGAGACCCTGGGCGAGAAAGGGCGCAAGGGCGGGGGAGAAAAGTGAGCGAGCGATAGGGTGGAGAAGGAGCAACGGAGCGGGAGGGAGCGAGGGATGGGGGAGGAAAGGGAGAGGGGCGGGAAGAGAAAGCGAGAGGAGGGCAGAGGCGAACAATCGCGCGGAAGAGCGATGTAATTCCAATTTCACGCACTAATCAGGCGCGACGAGTAATTGCTTTAATCCTGTCGATAATTTGTTCGAATAATTAGCCAACGCTTCGAGTATCGGCGTGGCATCGCGCGAAATCGATCGACTTTTCATGACCTCTTCCCACGGACGTTTCATCCAATCGACGCCCGTCAAAGACAGTTCTTTGTCAATGTCACGTCAATACCGACCGGGGTCTGACCAGCATTGACATTTACCACTGCGAATCGACGCCATGGAACTGGTTTATTAGGCCGCATTTGGGCGGGGGAGATGAAAGGTTTTGGTCCCATGAAAGTCTGGTGATTAATTTTATTGCCCCCCGCAGGGATTTGTGAAATGTTTTAAAAGAGGAAATACGATGTAAAAATATTAAAAATTTGTATCGTTGATTAAAACGTAAAAATACGCGATCGTAACGTCCGTTGTATTTTGCGCTAAAAAATGTTCGGTGCACGCATTAAACGAAGCGTCGGTAAATTTGGGAATTAAATTTTTCGACAAAAATTCAAAATCTCTCTTGTATTTTTAAGGGAATGGCTATAAAAATTCTCGATGTACGATAACATCTTCATTTCGATAACGGGGCGACGGGTAGAATTTAATAAAACTCGAATTGATGCATGGGTATTTGAAGTTTTACGGTTCTCCGGTTAAAGCTTCGGCTATAAATAATAAACCGTCACTCGCAGAATTCTCATCTACAGCTTCCAGATATGTCGTAACTGCGATCTTCCGATTTCCATGCTAAATAGCAAACTCGTGCACCATACTCGCATACCTTCTTTCTTACGGCTATTCCCCGTTCCTTCTTGATCCTTGAAAGAGCTTCAACCCGATAATCCCTCCCCTGACATCCATTAATAGACTTCTGCCGAAATTCCTTTCCGCTCCAAGAAACATAAAGCGCGATGAAATCTGCATAATACCGCGCCGCATTCTTCCTACGTTTCTATTTTACTTCGGGCGCCTTGATTCATTTGCATTTATTACACTTTTGGGAAAATCTAATGCAAAGCACTACTTACACTTTTGAGCAAAGTTTACTCCAGGGAGGCGGCCGAATTTTCCATAGAAATTTTTTAATTACTCTCCTCGATGGAGCTCGACCAAATTTCGTGTCCCTCTACAACATCGATACCAAAGCATACGAAATCGAGCGTATCGATACGAAAGGACGATCAGCTAACGCGACGAGACGCTTCGCTTTAAATACATCGAACCTATCGAGAGTCACTCGTGCTATAAACTCGATAGGAATTTAATACATTAAACCTTCCTTACTTTCGATGGAAAAGTCCAATGTGAAATTGTTCCACGTTCGTTAAAGGAGAGCGTATTCCACATTGTAAACGGAGCCTAACAGCGGTTGGAGTTTCCACGAGTCGAGGGAACGACGCATCGAAAATCGTCGACGTTTGAACAAAAGATCCACATCGGGCGCAGTTTCGTCATTTAGTCGGAATCTCGTTAGTCGTAAGGCGGCGAGACCTGTACCGGCGTAGAGGCGATTCCACGGCCGTTGCGGAGCCTTAGTTAGATTTAGATTAAACGCAGTAAAAAGAAGTCGGCGGTCAGGAAGCCACCAAGGTAAGTAGTTGGCAACTGCAGTCCGTAACAGGGAGAGCGGACAAAAGTTTCTCGTTAACGGAGGACGGTGCCGGGTCATTTGTTTCTACTTATGTTCTGTCCGCAACGAGTGGCCCTGCCGTAACACGATCATTACGGGAAATGCGTTGATACCGGAATTGCTTCATTAACATTATATCCTTGCACAGGGGGGTTAACGGCCGCCTTCGCCATCGGCCTACGCACGACACTTATCCGGTACCTCGAATTTAATCATCCCGAACCAAAATTCAACTCTATTTCCGTGCCAAATTTCTAGCAAAGCCTCGGACGAGGACAGGATGTGGAATAATTTTCGTTGCACCGCAGCATCGAGATCCTCGTTTGGTCGATGATTAAAATTGATTTAATCGTTGGCTTATGTAGATATGATGTTGGATACGTCGAATTTTATCATAAATAATTCGACTTTGACTGCGAAGCTAAATTGTTTGCCTTCGCTTTAATCGATGATCGAACTATTCGTACTTGGTGAAGTGTAAGGAATTTGTGCCTAGAACTTTTCACCGTAGCATCGGGAAAGACCCCTTTGCGATGTAATTTTCCTCGTAATGCTGGAATGAGAGTAGTAAAATGCGCGATACGCAGGGACGAGCCACGCGCGCAAATGCCTCGTGTATTGTGTACACTGAAAATTGAAAGCCATTTAATTTATTTAAAAGCGATATTAATTTGACTCTGTTTTGACATCCGGATGGTGTACAGTGTAATTTCAATTATCGTATGAGGATTTAATCACGCCATTACCATAGCCCGGTTAAAACAAATTACGAATCAGATACTATAGGAATATTGCCATACGTACTATCGGGTATTGTCACGTTTAGTTCCGCGTCGAATTTCCAGATAGACTTCGATGACAAAATTAATTATAACCTCGAATATTTAAACAACTCTAGCCATTTAATAAATAAAAAAAAGTTTCAAACTCAATAAACCAGCATTTTCTACCGTCAATAATCTTCGACAATCCTGGATTTCATTGTTCTTCACACAAAATATATCCTGCAGAACTTTTAAAGCTCTTTAAACATAAACTCCCAACAATCCGTAGAAATTTAGGCGCGGTAAAAAAATCGAGTTATTCTTCCGCCCAACGACGATCGAAACCTTTAGCCGTCCCAAAATCGCGGTATAACCCGTGACCATCGTTTGTAGCGCCGGATATGCCGCATTTCTGTGCTCGCCCATCTTTTTAGAGGCCGCGCCGCATGGCTCACGATTTATTAATTAAATCAAGCAATAAGCTCGCGAGTATAAATAACGGGACCGACGAAGGCCCCCGTGGCCGGGCTGGCGCGTGATTTCCCTTCTCTCTCTCTCTCTCTTTCTCACTCTCCTCTCTCTCGCTCTCTCTCTCTCTCTCTCTCTCCCTCCCTTCCTCTCTCCTCTCTCGCTTTTCGTACCTCCACGCTGCTCCGTGGCCGGTTCTCTGCCGTAGCGGTATCACGGTAGGCGCTTGGCCGAGGGTGATTTGTCGCGGCGGATATGAGAGCCGGCGAATGCCCCTCTGGACGCAATATTATTTTAAACGATGATATAGGAGGGGCGCGTGGTGCCGCAGAAACCGCCCTTCCACGTGCCGGGGCGTAACGCGCGAAATGAAAATCACGAAACGCGTGGGGGGAAAACGTTCGTAGGTACGGCGATCTCCCTAAGACGCGGATAAGACGCAGGATGTGCCAACCAGCGCGGCTCGTTAATATCATAGAGGAACGAAAGATTAACACGCCCGCTACGAGCGTCGCGCGTGTGAGGCATTCGAAACCCGACTCTCGTATCCTAATTTCCCAAATCTTAATATAATACCGTACAGGGCTCTGGGAGCGTTACGAGTTATCCCCGAATATCGGCTCAAACGCTCGTTCGTGCTCGTTTACGAGGGAATTCCTGGAATCTTAAGAGCCCTATCATGACCAGGTCAGATTCAATCCTCGTTCCCCACGATCGCCTTATTTTCCCAGCTACGCTCCGATCATCGCCCAAGCCATCGGCTCGATCCATTAGCGCCAACCGTCCTCGATCGATAGCCGTGTTTTCCGCTATTTTCAACCAACTCCCCAGAATACGAGTTTTTATAAATTAAGAACATATCTTCCTCGTTTTTGGTATAACATTAAAGCCTGCCTCGACCACTATGATCGTTAGCCTTAAGAGTATATTTGAATAAAAAATAAATCGAGCCTCGATGCTTTGACAAGTGTCCAGTCCTCGACGATTCTCAGTCCTTTTAAGCCATCTATTTTTGCGGACGAACCGGAGAATTTAGGGACTCGCCGCGATAAAGGATAATGACTATTACGCTCCGTGGCGCGGCCCTTCCTGGCCCTAGCCTTGGCCCGGAATCCCAATGATTCCATCGGCAAACTCGGTGGGAGTTTGAAAACGCCATTACGCTGTACGGCTGGCCATGCGGTCGGTAAGAAGGTCCTTCTAACATGGCAGCAGCATCTTTTCTGAACTATCGCCGGGTCCGAAATTATCGGCTTGGCAGCGGTTCAAGAGAAATGTATTATTAAGAGGCTGCGCTTGGCCGAGGACCAGGAGTGCAACTTCGAAAAAGACGAGTCCATCGGTGCTTCCGGCGTTAGAGTTTCCTTCAAGGACGCTGCTGGCTCGTAATAGCTCGCTAAAGGACGATGACGATGATCGTGAATCGAATTTGGATAAGGCACTTTCGATGCTCGATTAGCCGTAACCCGGACCCCGCTAACTTCCGATTACTCGAACCATGCCGGTAATCGTTTTATCGGAACCTCAAAAGAGGAACGAGGAGTTTAACGGGAGAACAAACGAAAGGGGCGAAATGAGCCTTCGATATTGCGATCGTAAATCTGGTTTACTCGCTTTATTCTTACAGTCTAGGATGTCGAATACCGAGGTTTTATATTCGATAGCCCTAGATCTACAAACTGGATCGTTTAGAGTAGATTTTGGTGTACGGAGAACCTATTTTTTTTCCATCCCGACAGCGTATTTTTTACCCCGAAGACACACGAGCACTGACCATAGGATGCATAGTGACGAATGTCGTAAACCGATATTTTATCGCTCATATCGTATTTCCTCGACCTTAAATGATCCCTGCGGCACACGTACGTACGAGGTACGCGCACACCAGCTTGGATATCTATATCTATATCTATATATATATATATATTAAATTCCATCCTGTTCGGCAACAATCTGCCCAAAGCTGGCTACCCGCCGACCGGAAGTTTTAACCGGAAGCAGCCAGATGAACGCCACGCGCGTGACTTACTTCGAATCACGGCAAATTGACTTTCTATCTTACTCCACCGAGACCCGATGTATCATGTGCTGCAACATCGTAAGTTCTCCAAACCCCGCGAGTTGATGGAATCCTCGGGAAAACCGTTAGAGTCATCGACGCGAAAAATCAAGTATCGACGGTTCGACCAGGCCTCATCGGCCAGTTTTTGCCCGATCATTTATTTAAAAAGGTTTGGATACGGTTGTACGTTTGATCCTACGAGCACGCTGAGCGGCGGAATTATTGAACGATCTGCTTCCACGATAACGATCGTCAATTATTCATAAAGGACGGTAAAAGGCAAGGCGGTGCTCCACGTTCGTTCGAGAGACGGGCGGCATTAATCCCGATTTAAGTGGGAATTGTCGAGCCTGGAATTCCTGTGTTTTTCTTTTGCCGAAATGCTTTGGAAAAATATCACTTTGCTACTTTGCGCGTAATGCATGCTCTGCAAGCCTCCGTCTCTCTCCCTCCGTCTCTCGCGCTTTCTCGCTTTCTTTAATAATTACGCCTCTAATATCGCTGGTCCGGCTTACTTAGCGAAACAAGGAGATATGCTCCGCTATCAACGCAGTCTGACCCTTTTCAGTTGTTTTTTAAGTCCCGCTTCTCCGCGACAATGAGGATGCTTTTATCTCGTCTTTTTAACCCCCGGTGTTTTTAGCGCTTCTGGTGTGCTCGCCGGAATTATACGGAATTACGAAATTAAGCCGTGCGTACACGTGTACCGCGGGTTCAGATTATCCGAAATTCTTTTACAAGTAGAAGATAGCGCGACTTTTAAGAATTTTTTGAACGACGTTCCTAGAACTGTAATCTAACCAAACCCCTCGTACTCGATGTTCTCGATTAAAGCGCGTATCGTAGTAATCATATCCACTGCTATGTATATATGTGGACACATCTTATCGAAGATAACGATTAGGACTATGATCACGTTTTCACCGATTTAACAGTAGCCGCAGCATCGATATCGGATTGGGAAGTAACGAGTTTCCACTACTCATCGCATTACTCTTGATGTTAACGATCAAAGGGTTATAAGTGACCAAGGTAAAAGCCATGTGCGAGGCCAAAAAAAAAAGGACGATCATAGGAGGGGGTAAGTAGGTAATTTCTCTCGCAAATACGCCCGCCGCCCGGCTAATTATTATCCGTAGAGCAAGCATACGCGATTTTATTCGCCGGCAATAAACATCGAGCGACGGCGATGCGTGTTTGTACTCATGAGAACCGAGCTGCTAGGGGTACGCGCCGCCGGACAGATAGGTATCCGCATTTTGCACATCACAGGCGCGTATTGGCGTATGCAAAGCCTCCAATATTTGACTACCCGAAGCTTTTGATTTATACGGCCGTCCAATAAAATACAGGCTTAACTTTAATGCCCCGGAACTGGCTGTACGTGTTAGCTTTCGCGCTGGGCCGCGCGTGGATGTGCCGCGCTCCCGTGTGCGATTCGAGGAGGAAAACGAGTGCGCCAACCGAGAGAACTTTTGTCCACCCATCGACTTATCGATGGCCAAACGATATCCGGTAGCTCGTTCGGTTCTACGATGCCCGAGGTTTCGAAGCTTACCTCGATCCCTTTGTGCGGCGTTATTTAACTATGACGCGTGCACAGCGCTAAAAGGCATACCGGCTCGCTTCGAAATGGCTCGTATCGACTTCTTCCCGTCGCCGGACCTTTGCGGAGATTCGAACCGCCGAAAGCGCGATGCGCAACGTTACATAAAGGACCTCGAACGTGATTGGAGGTCTAAAAAGGACGAGTACTTTTTCCACGCCCGTATCGTCGATAACCAAATGCGGTTACGTGGCTTCGCGCGAGCTCTGGTAATTCGATACGAAGAAGGTGATCGGCCTTGCGCCTGTATGGTTTATGAAAAGGCTCGAAAAATAATAACGATCGTTGGGATGCGCGCTCGAAGAACGAAGAGCCAATAGGTATGCGTAGGCGTGCGTTCTAAAAAAAGAAAGGAAAATGCTGTTTCCATTTTGCGGCTAACGATACGGCAGGGTTTTTGATTTCCGTCGAGCGGCATTCGCCGGACGAATGGCCGAAATCGTCCGGGAGAACCGATTGATTTCCGGGCTTAGGTAGGCACGTGAGTTAAATACGTATGGAGGTTTGGCCTCTCCTATCCTGACTTTACCTAACCTTCCTCACCTTCCTGCCCCACCAATTCGGACTAACGATCTTCCGGTTGTATACGGGGAATCGTCACCTCCAGAGGATTCGTAATTAAACGTGCCGGTGTAATTTACCGATCGTTTTGCTTTTTACGTCGTCGATGGCGCACTGGGCGTTGGTGAATTTCTATTAGAAACTCGTACTGTCCGTAAAGGGCCTCGAGTGGATAAAGTTTTGATTAGAAAACGAGTGTCTGGCAACGCGCACTTTCGGTAGTGCAATTAAAATAAAGTGGACTCTTGTAAAAATAACGTCCTTCCGCGTAAGAAAATCGGTATATCGATTTTTCTTACATAATGGTCTTACATACGATACGGATAGCGCTCTGTCTGGAATTTGTTGCGTTAAACATTGCTTACACTTTAGGCGACGCGATGTCTCGTAAATTAAGGATCATCGTTTTACGATGGGAGCGTATTAATTAACGCCAGGGAGGGTTTATAAAGCAGCGTTTCGTCTCGTGGAACAAGATGGCTGTTTATAATGCAAGGGAATATATCTCCTCCTTTGACTTCGTCTGAAGGATGGACCAAGCAGACAACGAGGGGGGCGGAGTAGATCGTCGAATATCGTCGAGGCAGAATGGAAAAGCGATGAAATATAAATATGGCACCCAGGGGACTGTCCTTCTCTCCTTCTACCGGTTCCTCCTACGCCCTGGCTGCCTTCACATCTTGGGCTACGCGCCTCAGCCAATACCTTCTTCGCTAAAAGCTCGCGTCATGTGTATTATTAATAGATCCACCGATCCGCCTTTGTTTTTATCGTTTATTTACTTTCAGTTTTTTAACCCTGTAATAACTGCACTCTGCCGTGGAGTATCCTGGAAACACTTCTTAAGCCGAATCCTCGATTCAAAGCGCGATCGAACCGCGATTCGAGTCGCAGAGCTGTTCTAGCTCAAAATACATTTCGACGTCAGCTCGATAAACGGATAAAAATGACTCGATTCCCGAACTCGATGAAACCCATGTTTTATCAAGTATATTAACGCGAGTCAACAGTTGCCCATATAGAATTCAATTAGCAACGGCGCGATAGGTTAACAATTTTGCGCGAATCGGAATTTAGATGACTTTATAATCACCGGTACGGACGTCGATGTTCGTGCGCCAAAATCGCGCGCCACCTCGATGCCCGATAACCGCGATATTTCTTCGAAGTGTCGCCCGATGATTATTTATTTCCATCCGGTTTATCATTTACGATTATCCGCCCACTGCTTCTCGGCTAGGAGCGGAAAAGTACGCGCAATTATTCATCGTCCATTTGCTCCCCGTGGCAATCCCCTCAAAGGCCGTTCGAGCAGGAGATAAGAGAGGCTTCTTTCCTGGCAGTAATGAAGGAATAATATTCCGCTCGCAGAGGAATTAATTAATTCGGGCGAATTTCGACGTTCGCGTCCATAGCTGATGGGACACGGTTGCGGCGCTCACGGGGGCGCATCCGTTTGAAATTCCGTGCCAGGAGCTTCGGGGACAAAGCGAGCAAAAATACGTTTAATAGAATGCGTGGTGAGGGAAATAGAGAGGTAGGAAGGGAGGGAGGGAGAGAGAGAGAGAGAGAGAGAGGGAGAGAGGGAGCCGGTGGGCACGCGGCGTATCCTATTACTTTATACCGACGTTTTCCTTTTCTTCCGCTATGTCTCCTCGTTATTTTCGTTATTATTTCTATGCCCGATGGAAAGCAAGGCCGAACGCCACCGACGCCCCGGGGCTACCATCACGGTACACACGGCTCTTGTTATCTCATATATGCTGCGGCCGTTTCCAAAGCTATAACCGGGGCTTTCGAGTGGCCGAGGTAGCTCATATTTACCGGAGCCTACGGCCTCGTGTTTTCGTTCCCGGATGCAGAATTTTAACATACGTTAACGCGCCCCCGAAAACGCGCGGGAAGTGTAATAAGCGGCGATGAGGAATGCCGCTTATTTTACATCAAGGAGGACGAGCGAGATCCCGGGAGGTAGGAGGATAACGGGATATTTCGTGCGCGAATCGCGATCACGGTTTTCCCTCCCGGGCGCGAGATATATCCTAATAACGCAATGCGCTAATGTTTTCCATACAATGCCGAAGAACTATAATTCCTCCGGCGGCATCGCAACTTCGCCGCGTGCGCATCTTTTACGCCGCTCGTATCTCCGCGTTCGTTCGAGACCGCGTTGCGCATACATTCCGCCTAATCTGGATAATAAAAGAGATTTACCGGCTATCGGGTCGCGGTGAATGCGCGCCCGGAACGGAACTATAACGGAGGGTATGGAGCACGCATAGGGCTAGAAAGTGGGTGGGAGGCAGGGCGGAGATAACGGGTTCGGCGATATTAAGAGGCGAGGGAGAAGTCGAAAATCAAGAGACGGGACTAACTTACAAGGTCGGCGTCCGTGTATCTCCTTAACGAGGAGAGAAGCGAGGCCGCGGGGGCGGCGCCGAAGAACAACTCTGTGAGAAACTCAGATTAAAATGAAACATCTCGAAAACTCTGGCCCCGCGTGTTTGCTTCCCCCGGATGTTTAATCGTTCCTCGAGTTCGTATTGTCTTGTTAGAGTCCCGGCGCTCCGGGACGTTACTTCGTCTCGGGAGTTAAAAGTGATTCATTGGGCCGCGGCTATTTCGCAGGTAGCGCCGCGTCGAATTCCGATATCCGCTGATACTTCCTTTTTTTCCTTCTACTTTTCTCCCTTTTTTTTTTTACTCTTTTTATCGCGGGATTTAACCAATTCCGGAAGCGCGCTATGATTAAGCGTATTCGTCGCAAGAATCCCGTGTGATCTTCGTGAAATAGAAATGCGAATTTTAAAGTTGTACGAGCGTGCGAGTTGGGTGCGTTGCACGAAAATTATGTTTGAAAAATTCAACCGTCGCGGAGCTCGCACCTGTGAATTAAGGAATATCCGTGGATTATTTAAGGCGCTCTATAATCGCGACGAAATGTGGTCACGCGAGAGGACGGTGATAATCCTAAAATAAATCAGAGACCGTGAATAAAATTTGACCGATCGATGGAGCGTCGCTATTTCGGATCGTGCATGGATTTATTTGGAAGAAAGGTTGTAAAGGCGAATTATCGTTTAAATTTATTAGACGGGGAAAGAGATGTTCGCCCACGTTCGTTATTCGCACTGGTCTGTTTGCGCGAGATGGCGTGTAATATGTAGGGCAAACGTATAAGAAACAATTATGCATCTTGCTGTGAATATTACACCTCGGTGTCTCGAACGATCAATATGTGTACGACGTATGAATATCCTCGCGATACGTAAGCAAACACTGGGTACATATGTAATGTTTATGTACCTGTCACGTTGGATATACACGCGGGAGTATGCATACATCGAAACCGCAAATGACTCTGTACACGTGTGTGCGGATATACATTGTTATCGTAGGAACGACAAATGGAGGAGGGCCATTGTTTTTTAACGGCAACGGTATGTGAGCTGTACTTAAAATATTGAGTACGATATGCGTGTAATATCTCTGAGCAGCTCTTGGGGAAATCTTTGGAAAGATCTTGTTTTCTTTAGAATTTCCATATCCAGACTCGAGTCTTAAGATCTTACATACATCAGGGGCGCGATTATTCGAAGTCGTTAATTATCCGACAATCCGTTTTGAATCTGAAAAATGAGTTATAGAATAACTTTTATCAGCGACCGTTTGATTATGCGTCCCTTGTTCCCATTATATGGCAGTATAATTTAACAGGTGTGAATATTCACCGATGAGAGGACAGTAGAATGAGAAAATGTGACTTATGCGAGTAGGTAATTGCCCCGCTATCTTCCTGTTCGTTCAAAGAAGGAAATTGTATTGTACTCAAAATAAATAAATTTTTCCTTTTCTTCTCGTAGATAAATTCGAGACAAACTTTTATCTCAAAATATGGCGATCGTAATAATATGGCGCAGTTGAGTAAGACGAATGTTTCTTTCGTAACATTATTTTGGATGACTGTTTCATAACGATTTTCAAACTCAAAGGGGCATACACTTCGAATAGCTTCTACGCAACAGGTTCTAGACAGATTTTTATGAACGTTCTACACGCACGGTTTTCGTATCGGCGTTTTTTTCCGTACAGAAACTCTTTAGCTCCTCAGGCTTCTGTCTTAATGAACTGCAAAACAATATTAAAGATTTAATATCCCGCAAACCCGACAAAAGCTGCTTGACGTAGGGAGCTCTCGCTGAATATTCATGGGAAAAAATGGAAAAGACTTTGGAGAGCTCTTGGGAATTTCAGGGATGTAATCCCAAGGATGTTCGGCCGTGGCCATGATCGAACGAAAGTTAAAAGCCTGCAGATCTGTCTCTGACTCATTATACGCTTGATTATAAACGATGACCGATTCAGGGTTGACAGGACCCTCCGGTTAAGAAGAATTATTACTTGACTTAATGTAAATCGGTAACCGCTAAAGGGTTTTCCAGGCGCGATGAACTTCTCTTCGATGCGTTTAAACTTTTCTCGCTCGCCAAAGTCTTACCGGAGTAAACTTAAATTAAAATTGGGTAATCAGCCGTATCACTATTTATGCTCCGCGCGCCCCCTAATTACTTTTTCGACAACAGTCCTCACGCGAATAACCTTGTGATAAATGCCACTTATTCTTAAAGGCGAGCGCGTCAAAGGTAATAACCTAAATTACCGAGCGAGACGAGGATGAGCCGGAATATCGTCTATAAATAAACATTTTTTCTTCGTATCGCTCTTATCTAATTCATATATTTTCGTCCGCCTCCATGAATTATTTATCTACGTATCCCTCTCTCGCCTTAACCGTCGCAAGTTTTTTTCTGCTCACGCTCGGATTTGATATCTTTATCGTTCGCGATGGTTGAGCTATAAAACTTTCTAAGACAACGATCCGGAGTTTTATTCGGGCGCGAAAGTAATCGGCGAATCGGAGGCTTAGCGTGATCCGTCCTTATTAAAGCGTTGCTCGCTTGCTTATTCCGAAATTTCGGTCGTCGCTCTGCTCCGTCCGCCGAGACACGTTCGGTCTGAAAACTTGGACGGTTTTTAATTTGCCAGCCGTCACCGGCGACTCGCAGATGGGTGGTAAAAGCCGTGATGTAAAGTACAGTCTTTGATGCATTACGAGCAAACTGCTGGAACAGCATGACGCGGCAAGCTCGCGTTTCTATGGGTACGATGCAACGTAAATTTCGTACTGTCGGAATTATTCCAACTTCGAACGTGCCCCGCCGAAAATGGCATTAATGTAAAGCGTTATAAACAACCCTGAAAGCATTGATTTCCCAATGAAAACAGGATACCCCTGGAAGCGAGAAAAATCGAGCCTTCGATCACTTTCGCCACGAGGCAACGCCGATTATTGTTTATACGGTGGCTCGTTGCGTTTATTTTACATGCGCGTTTATGAAACGTATTTATATCCGGTTTTTGCGTCTCTCCTTCGTGATGGACGCTCCGCTCCAGGGAGGAAAGTACGCGATGCACTTAAGATAATATTAGAATCATAACCCTGTCGTCGGCGTCTTTTCGCTTAAAGCCGGGAGAAAAAACTGGCGGATAAAGTTCGTGTCTTGGACACACTCTACTGCAACCCACCGTCGCTCCTGTTCCGCTAAACCTCTCCTTTTATTTGTCTTCTTTCAGCTCGCTATCTGATATCCCATCCAGAGGTTTTCTTCTAATTACGGAAACCATTTTAAGTCGGGACCCGACTTGAATTACTTTACTTATCCTCGGAAAAATTTAATCGAGCGAGTTTACCTTCATAACGGTGCGATTTTTTATTTCTTCAAATTGGAAATGAACTTTCGCCTTGTTTAATATCCCGGGGTATTTCATCCTAAGCACGACAAATCGTCGCGAGTACCTTTCCGCTTTATCCCGGTCCTTGTTCGTCCGCATCGAGATTATACGTTAAAGAAGATTACCTCCTCGCAACACGACCTCCGATATTTAAATTACATCTTACAGAGCTACGATTAAGCTTTTAAAGCGATAACTTCCCTTTGCGAGATATTACACGAAAGCGATCCATTATTAAAACTGGGTAACGTACATTAATTCGATATCCCCGGAATTTTAGGAAATTCGGTGTTTGATTTTTACCCGACGATCCTGCATAATACATTTCCGCATTTCTGCCATTTCCCCGCTCGTATATAATGCCTTATATAATACATGGGAGGTACATGGGCATCGCTGCCGGGCTTGCGGAGAGAACATCAAACAGATCTTTCACCAAATGCTCCGTCAGTCATACGCTGAGAATCCGATATTTTATTTTATTCCGCCGGTATTTCTTATCCTCGGTTTCTCTTTTCTGTACGTTTCCCCAAGGCTTAAGTTCTTCCATTCATCGTTTTGGTCTCTCTCTCTCTCTCTCTCTCTCTCTCTCTCTCTCTCTCTCTCCGTTTCTCCCATCGACGGAGACCGAGGTGTATCGTCTCTTTTCATTTCTATCTCCCTGCGTCAGCCTCGACACTCAGTCGTCGAACTTTATTGTCTTCCGTGTTGGTTTGTCGATCGGCCAGAAATTTAATTTCGAGAAAGGTACTGAGATGAAGGTCTCACAGGTGACTCACCATCTCGCCACTAGGATTTTCCTCGGATTTGCGGCACACGGTAAATATATGAATGGGAAAATACCGGCAGACAAGTGAAAGGAAAGGCGAAAAAAAAGCGAGAATAAACGGAGGACCAGAGGGAACAACGAGTTAACGCTCGAACATACAACCTTCCTTCTGGCTCGTTGTAATCAAGTTCCGATTGTTAATTATTTTTGCGATTAAACGCTCGGAAAAACGTTGCTCGGCGAAATGGCCGAATTTGCAAAAATCGTATTTCAGAGACACGTTTGAAAGTAATTACTGCTTTAATTGGGCGAACTTTAAATACAAGTTTAATGTATGCAGTAAAGTTCCGGGGACGGGGTGATGTAATTTTAGCTCCACAATGCCTTCATTGCCGGATCGGAGTCGCTCACGGATTAATGCATGGCTGAAATTATTGCCGATAAATCTTGGCGGTATCGTGGCCGCCTCTTATTGTTTTAGCTCCGCGAGTTACGGCGATGGGGATATGAATTGTTATTCAATGGCGCAAAACGCGAAGAAAAAAGGAGCCGCCGGGAAGCGAATCGGCGGTGATTCATGCCCCCGCGATTCTCCTTCGAAAAAATTTTTTCCCCCCACCCCGCCCAGCCGGAGATCAATCTTCCCAACAGCGGAACACGAATAACCTTCCCGCATTCTCGCGCTCAATTACTTCTCGCGGCGGCGCGCTTTAAAGTGGAAAAAGAAATTAGCCTTCTCGTAAAATCATCTCTTCGCGCAAAGTTCCAACGGCGAGTTTTCCCTTTATTTTCACGCTAACTTTAGGCAGGGCCGCGAATATAACTCTTAAGCCCTCGAGCCGGTATCTTCTTTTAATTCTCAAATCAGCGTCATTTCACGCAAATAAATATCTAAACAACCGAGAGCCGTTGATTCTTCGTTCTTCAAGGGAAAATCTTCGAGCGTTAACAAAGTTTCCATTCCTACACTTTCCAATAATTCGATCGAGACACCATCGACTCGAGCGCATCGATTCAAAGGGCGCTTCCAGGAATGCGCGACATAAATCCATGGGCACTTTGCACGATGTGTCTCGCCTTTGATAAAGTCCAAAGCCGAGGAGACAGTCGGCACAAGACGCGAAAGAAACCCAGAACAAGTTTCCACGGTCTTCGTCTTCGAAGTATCGGCCGCGGAGTAACCGCGCTTTAGCATGCGAGCGAGCTTTGATCATCCGCGAGTCGTTCGGATGCGAATTGCTCGGAACTACGTAATTTCAGCTACGTAGCCTTCCAAGTATATTTTCAGACCGCCCCTCCCCCTTTTCCACCCGTCGCCCTCTTCGAAACGGCGACCCAGGAACACCGCGAACCCTCCTCCCGGCAGCGCCACCCCTTGGCTCCCATCTGACTCCCCCGTGGGCCGCGTATTTGCGCAACTTTTTAAATTTCCGGTCGCGGATTGCCTCCGCGGCTCCGCGCCGTCCTCCCCTCGTTTTCTTTTTCCCTGGAACAATAAAGCGGACGCGCGCTCGGCCGATCCACGCGATGCTTCCACCGCGATACGATGGGATACGATGTGTACGAGTTTTGGCTTTCTCTCTCTCTCTCTTTCTCTCTCTCTCTCTCTCTCTCTCTCTCTCTCTCTCTCTCTCTCTATCCATCTATCTATCTATCTATCTTTCTCTCTGTACCCACCAGCCGGATGTCCATTTCCCATCGGGCCGAATTAGAGGAAATTTCTCGCTGGAATATCTGATCTGCGATACAGGGCTACCGCGGTTCCTCTCCGGCGAAGAACGGAATTGCTTCTTCGATTTAATGCCCGGCTAACGTCGTGGGAATTGGAAGATTCACCCTTGATCCGAGGGTATCCTGGAATTTGAAAACACGGTGATGTTTTGTCGAGAATCTTTGAACGGCCTGAGGGCGAGGAAGCCTGGATGAGTGTCTCGTTAGGATTTTCGTATATACCCTATACTTTAATTGGCATCGCAATCCGTTGAAAGATGTTCACTCGCGCTTTTAATACCAAAAGCATCCGGTGGATAGAAAAAGCGGTATCGATTGTATCGAAACTCGGGGAGGAGAGCGGGAGCGTTGGCAAGGGTGTTATTTTATGTTCGACAAATGGGCGCGAGCGTATTTTTCCTTCGCGCACTGTGGATATTAAATACACTTCAGTTTCGATGTTTCGCCGGCCCGCGACGCTGGTACGGCCTGGGAAAATAAACATTAAGCTTTTACCTAGCGCGGTAAGCCACTGCGTGCATTTCCGGCGGCGCACCGCGAACGTCCGCTTCTCTGTCAGAATCATCTCGTATCCCCTGACTTCTTGGCGAACGCTCCGCGCGACGCCATGGCCAGCTGGGATATCGCGACACTCGTAAGAATCCAATATCTTACTGTACACGCACGGCTGATTACGAGACAGTGCGCGAACATCGATGGCCAGGCCTCGAAGCCGGATTATTCCGCGCGAAGGAGCCTAGGACCCTCCATTCGCCAAAGTCGGCGTATCTCCGCATCGCAGAAATGCTCCTGAAGCGTCCCTCCCCATCCCCCCTCGTACAAGAGTCTCGAATCTCGCTCGTTTCTTCGCGACACTCGCGACAGCCGGGACGGAATGATCTGGCGAAGTGACGGGGAACCCGAGAAACTGCAAAAATAATTTCGTCCCCCGGAACAACATGACGAACTTGGGCGGTAAAGCGAGACTCTGTATCCAGTGGAAATGGAGATGACGCTTCTGCGGCTTTTGAAGCTTGCCAGCGAGGGAGAAGGAGGATGAGGAGGAGGAGGAGGAGGTGGAGGAGGTTGGAGAAGGTGCCGGAGGAAGAGGCGGAGGAGGAGGGGGGAGTTTACAATCGTGTACTATGCTAATCCCGGAACATTACGCCCCGCATAAAACATAAAACTCGCTCACTCATTTGCCCCCCTCTCCCCGTTCTTTTACCTACGTCGGCCCTCTATCGCATCCCCTTTCTCTTTCGCGCCGGCAATATGAAACGCATAAGAATGCCCATTTGGAATGCAAATCCTCAGAAGTGCCCGGGTGCCGCGCCACGCTTGTGTTTCCCAGGTGGCGAAGAAAACACGTTGATGCACCGGATTTTTAATTGCCCTCCCTCCCCCCCTACCCTCTACCATCCCTTATTGACCGTCGGAATAGGGACTGAGCCGCGGTCAGGGCGCACTGCCGGGGCTCTTCCGGCCCGTAAGCGATTTCGGAACGGAATATTACGCTCGAAGATATCCTTTGAGCCAGCGTTAAATACCCGTGAAAGGCAAATGTTGCCATTTAATATTTATAGAATAATTTAAGGACCTTAGGATGTGCACGCAGGTATAACCAGGGTGACGAGCTAGTCGGAGCTTTTACGGGGTGGGGAGGGAGGGGTTACCGTACTCCTGCATCCCTTCTGGATATTTTTATAATTCATTCGCTCCTTGCTCCCGAATCGGCTTAGCTCGACGACACGCAATCACGAGATACGAGCGAGTGCGTATAATCAGCTTTCCGTATTGCGATTCAACGTATTAGGTGTTCGCGATGGAGAGGGCTCTCTCCGTACTTCAGAGCTGAACGACTTTTTCGATCTTCATAAGGGAGAAGGTTGGCGTGTAATGGCACTGACATGACGGTACACCCGCTGAAATCGTGCTCGCATGTCTCATTTTCGGCGGTCGTAGGCGCGGCGTAGCCTTCGGGAAAAAAGACCGACGGCGATGCTCCCACGAGAGACTGGTTATTATAATTTCATTTCGGTAATTGTATGCCGCCCGTATGTCGGCTGAAATTAATTAAATTAATGCAAGAACGAACGGGCACACCGGTACTATATACGAGTGCGTTAACGCGAATATAACACGGAACGTACGTGAGCTGATACTCGCGTCATACGAGCCGGTACGTAAGAGTAAGTCTACGGCGTGTGCTAATTGGGTTAAGTACCCTACGGCGAGTCGGGCAACAAATAAGAACGTTGTAACGCCCGGATGGACTGGGCTTGAATATTCCTTGCATTACGAGCAGCACTCGCTTTTATCCGTTTCCAAATGCGAAATGTCCGTTCGCGAATTTTTCGCGACTCCTCTCGCCAAGGTAGGTTTAAATTAAGCCTGTGATAATATTTGAAATATGTCATTGAATAATCAAGACGTATATCCGGATCGTTAAACTGGGAGGAAATCATTTTGATTTTGTTTAATTGCATTTGAGATATTTTGGACAACCTCGTCGCGTTTACATTGTCCCTTCCACGACGTTTGAATAGGTAACGATGGCCAAAGATAGAGAAGGACCTTCCATTTATTCCAGGCCCCGGAGTAGAGGCTAGAATGCACCGGCATTGGGTCGCATATATTTTGTAATACATGCAAGTGTAATCGCATAAATTTGCATGCACCGATGTTTGCATAGCTTACGTCCCTAAAAAATGCGCGGCGATAATCTGAAACGGGTAGATTGCGACCATGAATGCCAAATAAAGACCGCGTGTCGATATTGGTGAATGGGATCGTGGGGTTGACGGAGCAAACAAGTATTGATGATGCTTGGCTCGATAATGTTTCATAATAATACCTAATCGCATAATCCGAAATCGTAACCGCGGCCACGTTGACGAGGTTTACTGAATGGAAATTCTATTATGCTTTCTACTTAAACCTCTGATTTATGCTTCTCGTTTTACCAGCGCTGTGTATCGGCATCCTCATTATTACCCTCGTTCCTCGAGTGCAGAGTTGCGGTAACTCCCAATCGAAGTTAATACCTCGACCAATGATCAACAGTCGTGCCTGCGTAAAATTAATTTAGGCGCCTTTGGAACATCGAGATCGACGATTAAAAAATTAACTCTCTCCTCTGTCTCGTTCCTTTGTCCTTCCTCCAGAATTTCCTTTAGGATACTCTCCTTACTATATAATCGTCCAGACGGCTTCTCTCGTTTATTCGCGATATTACTCTTGGTAAAAACGTAATGTAACGTAATGTAAGGTAATGTAAGGGATAAAGTAACATTCTGCGTACGTACATGGGGGTCGGTTAAAAGCAGGCTAAGCCGCGCGATATCGCGCAGGCCAACGATTAAAACATTACCGATAAAGCTGCGTTTAAACGAGAAAATTATACCCACCGTCTCGTACACCGGCGATGCATATAATAATAGGCGCGCGATTTACGGGTACGGCACTGCCTGAAAGGGAGTTACAAGTGACCGGTGCTCTTTACGCGCGACATTTCGAAGGGGGCCAATGCTGGCCACGTGTTCGAAAGAGGGACGAGAATCTGGCAAAGATGACGTGTGACGTTAAACCTCTCGGTGGCCAGGGCTGAGAGCTCGGCCGACGAAGCTTTTCGCACGTACTTGGGGACAGGAATTTCTGGAGCTGAGTCCAGATCACGGATCTTCTCGACGACTCGTTCGAAGTTCCGCGAATCGCGCTTCGCATTGAACGAAACCGCTTTCTCGCGTTTTTACGCGATCCCCCCCCCCCTCCTCAGGAGCGCGGTAAAATTTCAGAGCCTCGACGCGAATGCCGGGCTGTAATATGGGGGTAAAAAATAAACGCTGGCGTAGATAGTCCGGGCCGTCCGTTTATTTTGTACGTGACACGTAGAATCCGCATGTTACATTTAGACGTAGACGTAATATTTGGCCGTAACGTGTAAAATTTAGCCTCGTTCCCGCATAGCTTTTTCGGGGCGCTAAAAGGGGCGTATTTCCAGGCTTATCTGATACTTTTAATATTTGCACGAGTACGTTTAAACCGCAACAGATACCGGAGTGTATTTTTACCGTGAAGGTTTACTCCAAAGTTGGCATAAAAGGCGTGCTTTTTAATGCCGCTGCAAAGTTCCCGCATCATTTCGCTCTTAATGCACGCTCTTACGCATTATAACAACTCCATTAGCGAGAGTCTAATATTCATTAATCCGATACGCGGTATTTAATGAAATCCGTGAAGCATTAAAGGCGAATTATTTCTATTATTTATTCGAATCTCCGCAGGGTTGTTTGAAAAATCATTTTCGTCATTAGCTGACTAACGGGTATATGCGTACTTGGAGATCCTGAAATTATTTTTAATCCTAAATAAATCCCGGAAAACAGCTTCACCCGTGCGACGTATACTCATTGCAGCTTCAAATCTAGCTAGATAGCTGAATCATTTGCATACCCGCGGTTGAGTTAAATTATCCGGTGACAGAATAGGTAACGTCCCTCCTCGTTTCTGGGTGTATTACTTAAATTAAAACTTTTGCGTGCCAGAAACGAATTAAAATTGAATTCAAAGAGGAATGTACGCGTAGAATGTTGGCTACAAGTTAACGTGGCTTATGGAGAACGGCGTGTCTTCAATTTCTCTCTCGAATACCCCACAACTGTCCCCGACACGTGTCGTCCCAAGGGACAATCTTTACCTCTTCCACCCCAAATGTTTCAGAGTGCCTCTGTTTCTTCATTGCCTACACGCTTTTTTTATTCCATGAATTCAGGAACCTTTGTGTAAGGCCACCCGTGGGGTATGATACGCATCCTGTATTATACAGGATATTTTCCACGTCCCAAGTACCCGACATTAGAATACGCAACGAACGTATCCGACTCGGGACGCGGCCTGTCGTGAAAAGTTGGCTTGTTCTATAAAATAATATATCGCGGAAAGTTAATCCAGACGTCGAGTAGCAAGCTCGAAAACGGGTAGAACATTAGGCGAGTTTCCTTCTCGGGAGTGTAACAACTCTCTACTTAAGGACGTATGAAAACGTACACATCCGTGGAACATCTTAATGCGACTCGTCTCAAGTAATACCGTTTCCAGCGAGTGCCAGCTCCTGTTAAAAGTTCGACTTTAAGCGGGATTAAGATTCTTCGAACCATCGTCGGAGTGCGCATCGCTATACGTCTCGATGTTCCCGAAAAGCCTCGAAAATTCGCCAGACACTCGTCTCGAAGGTCTTCCGGAAAGAAGAGCGGCCTGGAATATTCGCGATATATTCGCCATTCGCTCAAGGTCTCTCGACTTTTGGCGGCCAATCGTGGCGTTACGTCGCGCTACACAGGGTTTCTCCTTTTTTTTTTTTCCTTCTCCTCGCGACGATCGGGATAAATTTATTTGATTCCGCACAACACGCCGTAGAAATACGTTTCCCAAGGTGTGCGCGCAACAAGAAATATCGTCGGGGCTGGTATAAATCGGAAAATCCAGCGAAGCAGAAAGGGGAACTTAAATTTTGAGGGAGGAAGTGTTCCTTTTACGAGGCAACTCCACGATGGTCGTTACTATAGGAACTTCGAACGCTTTACGGTTAGCCCCAGGAACGAGGAGAGATATTACTATAATTTGTAAAACGCCCTTTATGATTTGTGTCGTAAACCGGGCTAATTGCACATTTTATTTCCGTCCCGATCGTTCGTCCTTCCGCCTTCCGCGATTATATTTTCCGTCCAGACGTATTTCTTCATCTAGGAGAATTAATCGAGCGCACCTCTCGTATACATCCTCGGGTATTCGTGCTGGGCGCGAAATTAAGATACACCGTGTCACGATATATAAAGGCCGGGGTACAATTTCGCCGGTCTACGGGTCAAAGGGAAATCCGCTCCCAATAAAAACCGATTTATTCTCGTCGCTATTAAATTAAATTGAAAACACTCGGAAGTCGGGCGCGCGGGTTTTAATTAACCGATCAATTAAGCGTACCTCATAACCGATTTAAATCGTTTTTCTGGGGCCGAGGTAATTCAATCGAGTATCTCGGCCGGCCCGATGGTAACGAATTCCCAATGTCTCTTCTTTAACTAACTCCCCAAACTACTTGAAACTTCGTGCCCAAAGGTCAACCGGCAGAATGGAGTTCCGCGTTTCTTTCATGGAATATTTAACTAGAGGAAGAAATCATCCGCTCGATGATCACCCTCCAAATTTGATTAACTCCATTTAGAAAGCTGCAACGCCGTGGCTTTATTAACGTCGTCCTCCGCGCGAAAACCGGCCCCGGCTCTTTCATCCTAAATTAATGAGGGAGCTGACCTCCGCGCTGTACATCTTTTTCACTCCGTCCCTGGGCACGGAATTTAGGGGATACGACGAAAGTTTCCCATGACGCTGAATAAAATATACGGCCGGCCGTGCGGCCTGGGCACGAATTGTCGGTGAATCAAAATTAACCGGCCAAGTATCTGGGATCAAAAACGAGGGTCCTTGGCGAAAGGGGCCGTTGGAGTAAACTCGATGGTCCCACGAGAGCGAGGAGATCCGAGGTAAACCGGGCGAAACCAAACACGGTACGATCCTAATCAAAAATCAACACGCGTGGAGATCGATTTATCGCGCAACGCTGAAAGCACCGCTCGCTTTTGGAATTCATGTTCACGATTTCACGAGCATAAGCGAGTAACGTTGAAAGCCAACATCGACGCGATCGAAGAAGTACGATGTATCGTATTCTCATCAAAAGCACCAATATATCCTCATTCTCCTCGATTCTCAGAATACGTATAATTCTCAGTTACGGCGCTTCGTCAAACCGCTTATCTTCGAAGATACTTCTAGACTATTTATTAGGACTCGAAGTAACTCCTACAAAACCACAGTATATCTTATAAAACCGCGTTTCATACAAAATAGCTTGGATAAAGTCAAACCTCGGTACTTTAGCTCGTGAATTTCCATTCTCGCGTGAACCGGTCGTCGGGGATCAGAGTGGCTGAAAGCCACGACCGATCCAGGCGCTGAGATCAAGGAAGATCATTTCGGGCGCTTACGAGGTGCACGACGATCCCACGAGTTTGAGGGGGCAAAGGAGGGAGGAAAGGGAGAGAGAGAGAGAGTGAGAGAGAGGAGGGGAGAAAGAGAGTGAGAGCGAGGGAGGGAAAAAAGTCACCGAGAGAGGTGGAAGAAGTGCCGAAAGCGGAGCCGAGATTATACGAGGCGCACGCTCGCTTGCCTGCCTGCGCGTACCTTACATTATTGACAAGCTTGATTATCTTAAGCATACTTTGCGGCGTCGGGGGCTCAAATCTCACCCCCGGGAGAGGGTTGGGAGAGCTTGCGCCGGAGTTACCGGGAGTGCTAATATATTTATTAAAAACCTGGAACGAGAGACCCGCCGCCGAGTTCCTCGCTGGCGCGGAATTCTCGGCTCTTCGCTTTGCGACATGCCCGCCACTGTCCGCCTGCACCCTTTACGCATTTTCATCCGGATTTCATCCCCCGCCCAGGCCCCCCCTGATTTTTGCACGCTCGTGTCGCGACCTATGGGATTCGCCTGGCGAATCCGGTAGAGCGAGGGGAAATATGTATGCGTATTATATAATATTTCAGCGTTTATCACGAATTCTCTGATTATATTATATTTCATCATTGGTGTTGGGCGTTGTATACGCCCTTATTTTTAAACATCGAAAGAACCACGCGTCTCCCCCGATTTAACACATTCGAGACCGCTTGCACAGCGTGTGTGGAACGTTATTGAATTTATTATTGATAGAAAAAAACGCAGTGGCTGGGATAGGGCTGGTTTAAATTTGGAATTAAAAATAAAAAAGCGAAAAATCGTCACATCCTGGTTTCTAATCCCACGTCCAGTGGGAATTAGAAACTCTAGGAACGAGGTGGGTGCAATATCCCCCGGGTGTGCATCGCGATTCGAAGATGGATCTCCACGGTTCCATCCATCGTACGCGCCCCCATCGCCGATTTCGTCCTTCCCATCTGCGCGCAACGTCCAGCCCGTTATTACCTCCGCGGAAATCCGGCGCGGCTCGTAAATACGCGAGATTCGCGCGGTTAGCGAGGGGCTGGAGGGGGGAAAAAAGTTCGCGAGAAACAATCCACTCCTCTCTGGCCGTGACAAACCCGCCTCCTTCGGCCCCGCTGCGCTTTCGCCGATACGTGCGGCCGCCCTGGGGGTGGAAAGGGAGCGATTGGTCGCCAGTGGTGGCCCGCTTCGGCCGGGTGGGTAGCTATGAGAATCCGGGGGTGGCTGCCAGGGAAATCTTTGTCGTCCGGAGGGAGAGGGGGGGAGGAAAAAAGGAGGAAAGCCGTACGGATGAACCCTCCACCATTGCACCGCTCGTTACAGGGCTCCCTGTTCACTACGTTCGCGTTTCGCTCTGCATCCTTCCTTCCCCTTATGTCGGCTATCCAATCGCTGTTAGTTATAACGCTCGTTATAATACTTCCGCGTACTTGTACTTATCCCCCGGATGCGAGTTCCTTCCATTCGCGAGCCTCGTCCCGAAACACGCCCGCTCCGCTTTCTTACCCTTGTTTGCAATTATCGCGTAAATTGTTGGCTCAGGAATTCTGTCCCGGCTCCTAGTTACTTCTGCGATGGGTATTTATTTGATCGTAAGGACGAGTTCGCGGATGGTTAGTTCTCCTGGTCAGGGAGTTTCTTCTCAGCAGCGTATCCCTTTTAATTTAGGCATACCTAAAGAGAAATAGGAACTTGTCCAGATTCTACGGTACTCTCTTGTATAATTACAGCAACTAAGGACGTACCATAAATTTCGTTATCGTTAGAAAAATATTCTTCGCGATTGTAGGCGACTGATGACCATCTAAAATACCTTTCATCTACACCTACTAGTGACGTATATACATATAGATATTCAGCCTCATCGAGCTCCTCTCCGTCGATCATAGACTCTTCCAGCAGCCAGCGTCCTCCTAAGGCGCTCTCAATGTTCGACGCAAAATTCCGTTCGTCGATCTCCTTTGCCATATCGACGGCGCTCCAAAGTCGATTTCTATTACCGGCGTCGTTATTATCGTGACCCAAATAGCGCGGGGGCCCTCGTGCTCGTCGGTCAGCCTTGACTGCGGAAGAATTCGCGATCGGGGCCGAGGGGGTGCGCGAGAAGGTGAGGTCGAGCGCGAAAGCTCGAGCCGGAGCTTTCGTGAAAGCTTCGGCTGGCTCCGCCCCTCGCCAATGGCAAAGCGCAGAGCTTTGCTTGTCTTCTGCCGCGCCGGCCAATATCAAACTGGCCCGGCCGCGCAGCCTCCAAGGTGGACCAATCGGTAAACGCTCGGAAAAACGCGCTTACGCGCTACCATGCTGATCGCCAAAAGCACCAGGGAGCACGCCGTGCACGGCCCGCCAAATCGCCACCACGCTTCATGCTTTTACGCATTTTTCCACGAAGCGCTCGCTTTGCACCAGGACAGGAGGCCTTGTTGCTGTTGTAAGCGTTTTAGGGGACAAGGGGGTTAGAGTCGATGAGTAGCACTGGTTAGACGAGCTCCTAAGTGGGCACATGGATTGAAGAATTGTATTGTAAGTGGGTGTAAGGCGTACTCTTGTTTATATCTGTATAAGTGTGCACGCAGCGTGGAGAAACTGAGTTCTTCGTGCCTATGCTTGGTTAAGCATTGAAATACCGATGGTAGAGAATAGACGCATGGGTGTAATGGAGAGCTAGATTTAATAATCGATGATATATTCGATGTGGATCGGCAGTAACTTAATTACCAACTTTAATACTTTAAAAAGTTGGAACCAGAGTTGGATGATTTTGGTGGTTGATATCGGTAATTATGATCCTGGATTATTCTCAGTAGTTTGTTTCGACTGCATCTTAATTGGCAGATCGTAGGTTAAATTCGAGTTTTTTCTTGCCAGTCGTGTAATAATTTAGAAATCATTTTAGAACGTGTAGAGAGTCATGAGGATATATTTGGCGGTATATGTGGCGATCCAGAAGTTTGGCTGTCGGTGGTACGCGGGCAATCGCAATGTGAAGGGAACTAATTTCTAGTAAATAGTCCTATGTTACTCACGTTACGGCGTTTGGCCACATTAATCGAGGGTGCCTATCCGTTTTTAGTGTTATTGATTTCACGTTGCCTCTGAAGAGAGCACGGGCATAATAACCGATGTACAACGGTGTGCACATTGTATTAAACGCACGACGGCATATGCGATATGAAAGCTCATGGGTCTAATGAAAATTACAACCGCACCGTGCACGCCTATAACTTTATCGGCCCCTGAAAATTCGCATAAACGTGAGATGCGCGAAACCACGTTTATGTTTCCCATTACTTAATCCACGTTAAAAGATTTAAAGCCGCGAAACCGTTATGTACCGATTGATACTGAGTTATGAGCGTTTTTACAGGAGTGTATATTCATGCCCGGACTGTTCCATTGAATCTGCTCACGTTGTATATTGAAGTATTTTTTTGCGCCACAAAACAATACCTACTCTACAATTTATACGAATGTTCTTAAAATGTAAAAAATGCTTTAATATCTAATACGTAACATCCGATACTCTTTTGCGATTCACCACCATCTTTATTTCGATGCTCGATTTTATCGAGCGTGAAAAAGTCGATCTTCCTAACTACCATCAGACTCTCGGTTGATTTCTTCCACAGCGTTCGTTATAAAATGCGAGGGGAAAATATTGGGATATTAAAAACATATTCTATCGGTGACGTTATTAGAGTTCTATTTAAGACGATTAACGTAGAAACTTATGGTGGACGTTGCCGTGATTGCTTCGATAGGCGCGCTGAAGGCATTTGTAACGATTAAATCCGGATAACGTATCGGGGACTGCACGATGTTCGATTACCCATCGAGAACCCGTCGAAGCTTTTAAACGGAGGAAAACTGAGTGCCGTAATAACTTCCGCGATGCTTTTTTTTTTGTTCGAGCGAACCTTCCGCGTAGATAGGCATGTAGCCACCTACACTGACTCGATGTAATAATGCATGTGACGCTCATAATTCTATCCTCATGCGCCGCGGATGAACGTGCGAAATTTATATGCCGGATCTCCCATAAAATAGCATAAAATTATCGGAATAGGCGCTCACTCCGATGCCTGTATATAAGCGCAGTCTATGCAGCTGCGTGCATGAGCGAGCGGTATATTGTGGTTTTTGATACAGGGAGATTATTGGATGTGAATTTAAAAATTTCCCTGGAAACTAGCAACGCCTCTCCACATTACGTATAACCATTCTTTGTCTTCTCTTCAGGGGAGCGCGCGGAAAATGTTAAAAGTATCAAGGAGCAACTCAAATTTATCGCGCGTATTTTTCCTTCCGAAATGATGACTCATAAATTATTAATAATAACATTACGAGATACATAATAATCGAGAATGTATATAAATAGGCATTTGAATTTCATGCGTTTTGTAATAAAGGAAACGAGGGGTAATATTCGGTCGTTGGATACTGTAACTTCGCGAAACTTCTATACATATTTCATATCGTTACAGAATGGTCCGCGTTGCTCCTTACCACAAGCTTAATTAGTTTTCTCGAAATAAATTTGAATCTACTGGCGAGATACTTTCGGGGAATAAGCGGTTCTCGGCGATTCCACTTTCCTTTTTACGGCCCTCATTCTCGCAACTCTGATTGCAACACGAAATACCCAACTTTACAGTTGTTACCCCTGATTTCCTATATTAATTTACCTTCGCAATAAAATTAATTTTATGCCAGATATTCTTAGCACTCAGTGCCGTAAGCCACGGAAGAAACACGTTTGATCGATGCGCACCGCAATTTTTTCACAAGGTCCGTCAACGCGTTTACCTCGATGTCAGTCAATTCCACATGTCGATGTGGAAGAAAAGAAGCATCCAGATCTCGCGTGGGGTCTCCGGCAAAGCTTTGAAGGTCCTCCAGAGCCGCAGGCTGATTCCGCGTATCCGTATGATGGCAATGCACGCCGGTAAAAATTGGACGGAAGAGTTGTCTCGGCCAGAAGCGAGTCCGCTCTAGTGGAAGAGGTCCGCGCGATGTCAGACGTCTTAGGAAAACCCGCTCGTCCGCCTGTCCACCAACGTTCTTTCCTTCCTTCATTTCAATCGCACGCCTCTTCCTCGAATTCCTGCCCTTTGTGCAGCGCATTACGCCGCGGTGCGTCCAGAACGATATCCTCGATCGCGGATGCGAGGAAACCTGCAGGTAGATCCGGTTCAAACATCGAAAAGGACCAGCGAGAACCCTGTGAAAATCCAGCGTGCGCAGAGAAGAACGGGTCAAAAGGCAAATATGTAACCGATCGGCTGTCTGCTGCAAGAATAAGCCGTATAAATTGATGCTCGGCACTGCTTCATGGGATTCGGCGAGTCGACGGCTTTTAATCCGTGCTCCCTTCGCACATAGCTCGAAACGTAATAATGATTGAAGCATCATCAAACGGGATTTGGCGCAGCTACAGGAATCGATCGAGCAGCCCCGACTGGAATCCGTATTAACGAGGCACGCTGCGTGTGCTCGCGTAGATCAGGATTTTCAAATTTCTCTAATACCCGAGCTGGAATTTTGCCCCAGTTTTTTTCCTCCACGTGTGCGCGCTTTTTCCCTACCCACGAACGAGCGCCCCTCGCAGGTTCGCAGTACTTACCAGCGATTCGAGCCCTTTATACCTGTGCACCACGTGCTTAACACCGTGCTCCGGATTAATCATTGGCTCCGCAACATCGGATTCGTGGAATATTCCTAAGAATAGGGTACGGTTGTAAAGATACAACCCGCTGGATGATTTACCTCTCGTTTTTTTTTTTCTTTTTCTTTCAGAATGCAGACAACGCGGCACGATTCGACGATAGGCTATGCGTCGGCCCATCGAGCCAAGCCGCGCTTTCCTTTTATTTTCCAGGCTGCTCCGCGGTGCAAAATGTGGGGCGAGTCGCGTCGATAAGAGTAAGGTAATAAAGGCGCTTTAGTTTTCCCGGCGTGAAAGAGAGGGACACGCCGTGATATCAGGGCGCACGGAAAAGGGGGGCTGACTAGTTTGTAGAGAATGAAGGCACGAACAAGGCGGTCTTGATGCCCCGGCGAAATCTCTTATTAAAGCAGGACAAGGGGATAAGAAGCTGAGGCATGCGAGGGCACGGCAGCGCGAATAAGGTGAATAGGACCGGCGCTGGCGTAGTCGAGGTGATGTGGAAGTACGACATGTTTTTATCATTTAATTTTGCAGACAAAGACCTCCGGGGCTTTCTTTCTCGGAGGTCAAATCCAGAGGAAGCTGCCGGCCGTTCTAGGGGCATTATCTTCTTCATTTGCCTCTTCTAGTTAAGAAACATCCCGTGGGATTAGAGATAGACCTCTTTTGTTTCGAGGACAAAGGATCGTCTCCGGCTTCAAAAGCCAGCCAGTTCTTTTATCCCCCTCGGTCGCGCGGCACGATAGACCGAGAAAGGGATTTGGTTACAGTAACTAAATAAGGGATCCGGGAATCGAGGATAAATGTCCGGTCTTCTGTATCCTTCCCACGCCGAATCCTATAAATTCCGGGGGCACTAAATTCGCAAACTGCCCGGATAACCGAATCGATTAATGCGGAATACTCGTCGAGCCGCACGTTTCTACGAGAGACGCGCGTAGAGCTCATTGAAAATGAGTATTATCTGAGAGAAGAGATATCGAAATTACACGGCCGCGTTTCTTCTCTGTTCAATCACCATCTTCTTTCCTTCGACACGCTATCCAGATTCCAGTCGTCTCCAATATTAATATTATAAATCGGATTCGTTTCACCTTCCAGGAATACCGCAGTTCTCCAAAACGATCATATTTTAATCGATCGCGAATAATTCAAGACCCGGACGCTTTGCGAGATGCCATAACGAAATGGAATATACCCTGAAATACTCGTCGACATTTATACGCCCCGTCGGCGCAAGTCCGCGCCTAATGCTTTTGTTTCGTGCGATGTTTCCGGACGCAAAGTGGCGGAGCTCTCCGGCAGGCTCGCGCGGTTCTTTTCGCGAGGAAAAATTTCCATGGCAAAGTCTACGGGGCCGGAGAAGATGGGAATGCGGCGGGGGTTATTGGTAGGGTCGGGGGATCCGGGGGTAGAGAGCGAGGGAAGCATCTGGGCAGACTCGCATGAAAGTTTAAACCGATGTTTTACGATGGCTTTTTGTTTCGCGTGTTTTATTGAGCAGAGAGCGGATATTCACGTCAATCTCGCTCTCTTGCAATCCGCGAGAAGCCGTGGAGACTACGCCTCTCTCGCTTTATATATACGCCTCTCTCTCTCGCTCCTTCCCCCCGTTTCACTGCCGCTTTCTCTTCCTTTTTGCCCATTTCTCCGCTCTTCCCTCCACCATCGCCGCCCTCTTCCAATCTCTGGCCGTCTACCATTTTTCATCAAACTTTCAGTATAGCTTGTCGGTACAGAGGAGATATACGAGAGTGACAGCGGCCTGCGAAGTCTGAACCGAGGACCTCAAGGGCTGTCCGTTTAAGGCCCTCCTCTGTCGCTGCTAACGAAGAACAATAAGCGGCAGAGTAAAGCTACGCTAAACTCACAATTTGGATCAGCCTATGATATCAATCGCACCCGCGTCATTATAGAGATATAGTGGTAACTCATCTCGATTTGAATAGAATTGGACTTAAGTAACTCTTGGAAATGGAGGCCGATCTTATATACACCAACCTTTACGATCATAGTTTCCTTTATCCAGTATAGCCTTGTATCATCGATATTTCAATTTTCCTAACGCACCGTCGGCCAAATTTGCCCGGTCGAGCTTTGATCCAATTTCGGGGCGATATAATCGAAGATCTACGTTTGCATTCTTTTCGCATCCGGCGTTTTCTTGGTTCGCGTAGGTATAAGTAGGGCAGGCATTCTTACGGTGGTCGATGTAAATGTCTTCGGCATGCAGGCACATACCCACGGCACGTTGGAAGTTTCCGTGTATAAGTGGACAGCGGACGTGGATAGAAACAGGTAAACGTGCGGAAAGTACTTACTACTAGAATGTCAAAGCAGCCCCTTAGGGACGTATCAGGCCTCTTGCCTACCCGGACTCTTTTCCGAGAGCTCTCCGTTGCCCTCCAACCTTCGGCATGACTCACGGTATATTTAATTCTTTACCTCCCGACCCTCTGTCTCATCCGTTCCGGCCTTTTTTTTTCTCCCTTCCTCCATCCTGCCGTCTTCGGCCCTTCCTGAATACCGACCTGGTATCTCCGAGTGGTATCTTTGGAACAGCACGGTGTACACCACTCTGTCATAGTATTAGATGGCGATTATGAGAAAAGCTGTAGAAATTTCTGCAAGAGCGACGAGATTTACGTGGACATCGTATTTATTGGACTGAGGATAATTAAAGATATTTTCGAGCTACGCTTCTACTTCGTGCGCTTCTCGGCGAAAACCACTGGCGTCTCGACCATTCGAAGCGGCTCGATCGAAGAGGAGGAGGATAGGAAGGAGGACGAGATTTTTGGGTCATAGATTTGGCGTGATCTCACGTTCCTACTGAATAGAACATGCATCGGTTATGCATGCCAGGTACTCCCTTCGCTTGGCTTGGTTATCCTTGGACGATGACTCGCCAAACATCATTCGAATCTTCATAAATAGGTTAAAAGCCCGAAATTACCTCCGGTGTCCTACCAAAAGGCCCCGTACAATGCACCCTACTTCCCCCTCCCCTCCCGTGGCCGCCTCTTCCGGACATAAATTTCCCAAAACCGTTTGGAAAACTTTAAACTCTCCGGATGCTTTACCAAGGGACCGAGAGATGGAAAGAGAGAGAGAGTGAGAGAGAGAGAGAGAGACAGAGGAGGGGCTCAGCACTCTATCCCTAATTTCCTTGGCGTAGGAATCTGCAAGGAATGCAGTCGGCATCGGCAAAGGGCAAAGGCGATGCGTGTCGTCGAGCACAAAGGATATCCGGCACGCGTGGGCGCGATCCGGGAGGAGAAAGAGGGAGGAGGGCGGCGAGAGAGGATGGGAAAGAGAACGTGATTTTCGGCGCCGCGGCCCTCCCCTCCCGGCCGACGTCCGCCTTCAAACCGAAAGAATGTAATTACCAGAGGGATCAAAGTCAGGGAAGGGACGTCCGTGACCCGTCTATACGTCGACTACGGACCCGCTCGTCGCCGCCTTTCTCCCGGTTTTCTCGCCGTCCCGACGCGGAATTTAAATATCGACGGAAGTATTCGCCGTTTGACTCTTGGGTAGCTGCCGCCTGCATTCGCCACCTTTTCGCCCTCGACGCTGCCAGTCAGCCCCTTCTTCCGGTCCTCGAGAGTCGAGGAAGGAGAGCGCGAGGGGGCGGGGGGGGGAGAAGAAAGGAGGAAGACGGGAGGAAGGGTGGAGAGAGGAGCGAGGAAGGAAGAGAGAGAGAGAGAGAGAGTGGGTGGGAGTAAGCGGAGGGAGGATAGACGAGAAGAGAAACAAAGGAAGTTATCCGCAGCCGGCCAACCGCTGCACTTTTACTCGCGCTGCGGAAGAATGTTAAAGTACGCGCGGATATTTTAAACTCTCCCTCGTTATTTCCCTGGCTCGCCAAAGACGCGACGGCATTCGAATGTTTGCTCGGATGTTTGATTCAGCCGGTGTTTCGCGCGTATTTGCATCCCGGGGGAGCGTTGCCAGGTGGATTGGACGAAGAAATGAAGCCCGAGGATGGTTCTTGAATCCACGAAGACCCTTAATGACGTGACAAAGTGGAATTATCGAGGTGAAGTCGGAGGCTGAAAGGAAGTAGCGAAGGATAACTTTCGGGACTCTCGTGTTCTTTGAACGAGGGCGAGATAGCGTCGTTTTGGTTTGGCGAGCCTTCAGTCGCGCTATCGTCGAACGGATGTTCGATGCGGAGAGAGAGAATTTATATAAGAGGTTGAATCGTACGACTTAGAAGGGAGGGTGAAAATAATCGAAGAGATTAAGAGAAGAGATACCTTGGAATATAATATCTCCCCGTTTTCCCGGTTTATTCTTTTCGTGCCTATATCTAATTATAAAATAACGGGGAAACCAGAAATCGCTTCCCGGAGGAATCGATGCCCGCGGCGGTAGATTTGTATCGATTACGAAGTTTCCATCGATGCGAAACTTTGCTCCGAGCGTTTAAAAGCTTTAAGGAGGAGCCACAGGGACAGGGACTAAAGTCCAGTCGAGTTCAGTCGCACGCAATATTGAACAAACTACAAAAGGCACTTTACCCAACAAACTGCTATGCTTGTTTCCAACGTACTAAGTTTCCCTGAATCGTCGTTCCCGGCAATTCTCCCTCGCGCTTTTCGAGATATCGCCTTGTAAATATACCCGCAAACGATGTGTGTATACATATATATACGCGTACCTGCCGACAGTATCGCGGTCACGTAGATTTCTCGCAGGAAAATATCCTTGTAACCGCCTCTTTTTATCGGTTAACCCTCTATTTACGATCGCACCACTAATAGGATCCGCGAATGGAACAAAAGGAATCTACGTGCACGCTCTTTAGATCCCTTAATATTTTTCATTACCGACTCTATTCATTTCTCCTTCATCGAGTCTCAAAGCCACTTGGCTCGGAGCCTACTTTAATTTCGCGTCGAACGAGAGAAATCAAAGTAAAGTACGATACAAGCAAAATCGAATGTAGAGAGCCACGTGGTTATCAAATAAAATCCTACACCCTCTTTTCATCGTGAAGAAAAGCCACGATAGGGAGGCCTTGGATAATCTCCACGATCGTCACCGAAAATTAAAGAAACAAGGCGGAAAGAATGCCTGGCGCCCTTCGGATTGTTATTAAATATGTCCGCCACGCAGTCCTCCTGCTGCAACGGAAAGGAGAACCGGGGCACGCGTTTAGAATGCTTTGGCAGACGAGGAGCCACTTGAAGGGAATCGCATTCCACGAGGGTGGGCGCCAGGGGGAAAAGAGGCTCGTAGCGAAAGCGCGCGCTAGTCTTCTCGCTTGGCCTTAGCGCGTAGCTACGTGCCTTCTGTCAGGAATGCGACTCGAGCATCGTTCGTCGTCGGGCCGTTGTCTCAACTATGGCCAAACCGCCTTTCACCGGAGTCATTGGGGTTGCGGGGCGCAGCATTCACGGGGGAGGCAAGGGGAACTTTTTCACTCCGTCCCCACTGTGCCCGACTTAACACCAGACATACTTTTTCGACTCTTTCGCTGTCATGGACGGAGATTCTACGTTCGAGGAAAATGCTCGCGGGTTACAGAGAATCTTTGTAACCATAAATAAAGAGAGAAACAATAAATTATTGTTACTGCAGCAATATGTAAAGAATGTTTTAGTCGTAACAGTGGTAGTAGTTTACTTCATTAGAGCATCTTGGAAAATGAAGAAAGTTACGGAGGATTTAAATGGCAGGCTTCCTCGATGAGAATTCCTCATCGAACACATTAAGATGTGCGACAGCGCGTTTCCCGAGAGTTTCCATCATTTAGGCGTTGCGCGTGAATGATGGCGCGGGGTGGGATATGCACCGCTTCTTTTTCTGCCCTTTCTTCCGGAGATTTATACAACGTGCAGTATAGTACATCCGTGTCATACTTTAATGCAGCGCATTCAGGCGCGAAGTAAATTGCCTTGATGAATTTATGGAAACGGAAAAGGAGGATCTATCGCGCGGGAAAAGAATATCGACGTGAATTTCGAAGGCGGGAGATCCTCGTGCGTGAGAATAAACGCGTAAACGCTCCTGAAACATTAAAATCCTTTCCGTACCGCTGCCGAACTGCGGGCGGTTTATCACTTTATTAACGCCATCAACGTTGTTTTTCCTCGGGCCCGATGCGCACGTCGGGGGCTGAATTTTGAGTGGTCTATTAGCCATTATATCAACGCAATCGCCGGCGGGCATTTAAAGGACCATTTAAAGCCCGCGCCAGCAATTACTCGGGGAAGAGAATATAAAAACAAGCGTCACCGTATTTGGCCAGGCGACATCGGTTTCATCGGGACGGCAATATCCGCGCCGCGGGGCAAACGCGTTGCGGCCATTTACAAGACGCTTGATTTATTATCCACCAAAGGAATAAATCAACGGGGTATCCTATCGCCTTCCACGCTCGTCCCTTCGAGCGGTGGAAAAATGATAACCGCTCGTCTCTACGCACTTTTATCCGCTTCGTCCCGGTACTCGTTCTAAGACAAAGGCGCGTAAACTCGCTGTCTACCTCTTTTCAGATATCTCTAACGAACCAAAACCCTTATTACAGGGATTGTATATAACGAACGAGGACCAAAGTCTACTTGGTTCAAGAGAAAAAAGTATTTTGCTTCGAGACAAGAAGAGCTTTGAAGCTCTTTAGTCGCGAACGTATTCATCCCTTCCTTCCAGCACATCGCACGGTTATTGTCGAGTATATTATCGACGAGCATTTGCTCCAGCACAGTAGGTATAGCGACGTAAAGCATCCCGCGTCTCGCTCGACCTCATAGCTTTTGGTTGGCGTAATCGAGCCTCAATATCCCGCGGGATTCAGCGCCGATCGGATGCGGTTACCAGACGATACGTAAGAAGGTACCAGGGGGGAGGGTACGCGGCATAATCGTGCATCACAGGTCGGTTTTCCGCCTTCCAGGGCGGAGAGGTGTGCGCTATCGCGGCATCGCCGTCGGTATCGCCTTTGCCGCTAATACGTTTCACCCTCGTTACCTCTGTCCGCCTCTCTGCGCCCCTCCCGAACTTTGGTACGCGTCTAACGGCCGCGCGGGTGCGCGTACCCGGGATTTCCGCGCTGTTTTCCGGGAGTTTCCCTCCGCAAACTTCCAGGAAACTCGCTAAACGGTTTGGCCAATGAATAAGTGGGCGATCGGTGGAAAAAAGTTGAGCCTGGAAAATGCCGCCTCGGTGTTTAAGACCTTGAGCGATGTAACCGTAGCTAAGAACTGCCCCAAAAAGGTTTCTTTGCCCGTTTCACGAAGGTCTGCAGGGTTAAAGAAAATAATGGTAGATCGTCCGATTCTGAAACTGCCTTCCTGGATTCTTTTTTAGAATTAAGAGGCGTAGGAGGGATGATTCCAAAAATGGAACCCAACCCTTTTAAAGTCGCGCGTTCTGAAAAATGTCGATCCGTTCTCTTGTACGCTTCGCGATATACCGACTGATTTACAAATGTAAATTACGCAGCTTGGATAACTGGAGCATTGAATCAAGAGCCCCGAGCAATGTTAAGAAGCTGACGGTGTTCTTTTCTTCCTTTTTACAAATTAGACAGTGAGTGGGAGCGGGAAATTTCTGCGCTCGGGCAGTATAAATTTTGTTGCACCCTAGTCGATAACTCGGTGACTAAAAGTATCGCGAGATACTGCGCAGGGAAGCGAGAGAAGGGCGCAATATTTAAAGCGGATGAGCCTCGGGGAACCGGGAGGAAATTGTGAAATTTATGCATTCTTGCCCGGTGCTTTCGTACTGCCGGCACTCGGGCAAAAAAGAAATCGCCTGGCCGTTCTCACGCGATATATAAATAGTTGCCGGTGCAATAACTCGGTCTTTATTAGCATGGCAAATGTAATTAGGAACGGTCAAAATGCCGAGGTAAGGCCGGCGCCGCCGTTTCAACGTACGTCGGGTCTCGTCGGCTGCTTCGCGGATTCAAAAGAACGGCCCGCGGAATTAACATTTGGACTACTTGAAATTGTTGCACAACCGCGAGACTTACGGTTACTCCTAATGCAGGTCCCTCCTGCGGTACAGCGGAGGTGCTTTCAATTACTCGTTCAAACTTACCCGGTAATATGGAAGTGTACTTACGCACAATACTTTTTTACGAACGGAGGCTCGTATTTATCCTGGTTCTTGTCGACTGAGATACCATTGTCAAGAGGGCAACGGTGGACAGAGCCAGGAACTTTTGCAGCGGAAGGTCGAAGTTTAAAGCGCAGCTACTCTGGACCTCTGGACTTCTCAACGCGATATTCGACTCTGTAGCGTATTCAGAGAAATCAATTGCGAACGATAATTGCACGGTCGAGGATTATTTGGCTCGCGAATTTATAAATGGAAGGCATATGCGCGGATCGTATTCGATAACCCCGCGTCAAAATTGCAAACGCCTCTAAAGTTTTTCGTATACGATACACTAAGCTTTATAAATCATTTTTTAATTAAATATTGTATATACAGTTGTACAATGGGGTTTAACGCTAACCTACTTTCTGTACGTATTTACGTATACCACATACATCCTTAAAGAAAACTGGTATTAAGAGAAAGCCTCGATAAATCGATAGAACGATTCACACTCCGCGATAGAAATATACAAAATCTCAAAAAATACCCTCTTACGAACCACATCAATTTCCCTAAGAACAACCGACCTTCTTCGCCTCTTCGATAGGTTTGGCGTTAACGCAAAAATCTAGCAGACATGGTGAAACTCGCTGGGTGTAGGTACAGATGCTCTAGACGTGCGCGCCTAATTATCGAGAGGCTAGGAGAAAAGCGTCGGACAATCGGTAACCAGCGTCGAATTATTGGCGAAACCGAGGAAGCGGCTGGGCGCAGAATGTCCTCGTGTGCGCTGCGGGAGGAGGAAAGTAAACGGGAGGCGTCCCGTAAATTCCCAACGATAGTATTCCGGTGACTTATTGGTCCGGCAGGCGAGAAACGTCGTCGGTGCCGTGGCGGCTAATGGCGCCATGTGGTTCGAAAATAAGAAGACGCGGGTAACCCGGGCCATAACGTCGGACGACAACGAAAAAGCTCGCGGTACCCTTCGTCATGCGAAAGTCCGAAACGATCTTGCGCCATTAAATGTACTTATAAGATACCGGCCGGCGGCAGGCAGGTCGAGCATCAATCACGGTAATAGGACAATAAATATCTGACCGGCAGGCTACTGGCGGACTAAGGTCAGAAGTGCATCGCCTTGCAATTTCTGCCCGATTTTTCCGCCGATGCTGGCCGAGCAATAACTCAGCCATCGAATCTACAATGTGTAATCGGCCCTCCTATCGCTTAATGTCCGATTCTCGCATTAAGCTACTAATGTCGCTCCGGTATCGAACGTTGAAGTATGTTATTTCGATTCTCCGGGATTCTTATGGATGAAAAACATTTCGGTTGAAACGTATTGCGCGTATTTACGGTGAATTGTGCACCGGGTTAGTGTCGTTCAAAATCGTGAAACGCGCTCCGTCCTGGGAAGCGGACAAGACGGGTTGCTCGATGTTGTGCGCGCGCCCGTAAGCCCAAGTGCGTACGCGCTTGATATTATATGGGAATATAATATAAGCGCGGCCGAATTATTCAAGGCAATTATCTCTAATCATTGTACATATTAAATTTAAATTCAAATTTGGGCTTCTGCTGAAATTAAATTGGGGCTAGAGGCTTTGGAATATTAATGAATGAATCTTTGATCGTTGTACCGATTCGAAGCCAATCCGTAAGAAGTGCATAAGCGTTGCGATCTGGTCTTTCGTTTAATAAAATAGGGACGCATGAAGGTATGATTTGTTTCTAAATTTTTTGGAAATGGTACGTCAAGAGGTGCTGGCCATCGAACGTATTTGTCGGTATTAGCCAAGGGATAAGAATCGTGAAAGTCTATTTAACACACTCCCTCGTCTAATTTTGACTGAAATTAACCTTCGCAGTGGCCAGACTTTATTTAACTACCGCATGGAAGCAATTATGTCGCGGTCAAGAGGGGCGCACACGAGCTGGTATCGCGAAATCAAAATTGATATGCCCATACTGTTGGCACAACGGTACTTCATCGACTGCGAATGAATTAATTTATTTAATTTATTAATTCAACGGTGTAATTAAAATCGATCAAACATAATTAACAAATTCAAACCGCAAGCAAAACTCACGTTTAATAACCGAATACGGGTAATGCCTCGAGGCTTAATAAAATCTTTGCTTTATCGAAGGAAACTTCCTGAGCCAATTTGTCGAGCCAACGAGCACTCGAGTGGTGATACATCAATAATAGCCCCATCGAGATCCGATCTCAAAATGAAATTTCCAACAAAGCGGCTTATCAGATTACGCCTATCATTATCAGCTTTTCTTACAAATTCCTTCCAGGGCATTACCAAATCGCTCGCCGTTTTAAAACCTACAAACGCAGCCTCCAAGAGACCCTCGACGAATTCCCCGCGATTTCTACGTAGAATACGAGAGAAATTACCGACAGAAGCGAAACGTATCGTCGCATAAAGCGAATACTTTGCTGCCGGCCAAAGTTTCGGCCCGGCGACGTCGCAGGCATTCCGATCGCACTTTCGTTCGAGGAAGAACGGATACGGCTCGACGGTTATTCAAGGCGCAAGTTTGAATATACGGGGTGAATAATATCGAGCCGGTGAAGTTCACCCTTTAATACGTAAATACGGCGGCGGAGGCGGCGGGCATAAGGCGCGTGTGCATTAACCGCTGAAAACTACGACACACAAACTCGCTTTTCTCCCGGTATAAACTATAAAACAACGGGCTCTGGGCCGGCAGACGACCTCGCAGCCCGGCTAACTATTAAAAGTTGCAAATTGCTGCAGACACACTGCGGGCCCAGCCGCGTTAGCGCGCCGGCCGTCTTGGGCACTCCTTCGTCCTCCTGTCCTAACTTACTTACTTACCGGACTTACTTCCTTACTTACATAGTCGGCCGCTTACTTACTTATTCCCAGACCCCGTATTCCTTATCCCTGCCTCCTCCTCCTCCTCCTCCTCCTCTCGCCTCTCCCCCTCTCTCTCTCTCTCCTTTCTGCGCCGCGGTTTCCACGCTTAGCATTACTTGTTCATGTTCTTTCCTACCGTACACCGCAGCCAGCCAGAACTCCCAAAAGGCGCGGCCGTGTACTAAACTTGAAACAACAAAACCCCGCGTACGCGCTTTCCAACCTGGCCTTTTTTCCGCGCTTATTACCCCCGAACTTGGAGGATGCCGCGGAGATATGAACGGTTCGAAACTGTGTCAATGAGTTACGGGCCGGACGCGTGTTCCAGTTGTGCCGCTGATTAATCCTTTGGGTCGATAAAGTTGCGGAATGGCCGGAGGAATGTCAGGGGCCGAGTTATGTCGGAGAGATGATCTCTCCGCGGGACGAGGTATTCTTCGATGGGAGTCGCTGCTGTGGATAATGCAAGGTGCTTGGAATAAATCTGGACGCTTGTCGTTGCGTTTCTGGAATTCCTTGGGACAGAAGGATGGTTTTTATTTGACGAATTACGTACTTAAGATTAGGTACTACGATCGAATGATCGTACGTCGTCGAATTGGCAGGTGGGCCGAGCAGCGTCAGCGTCGGCCATGCCGACGACCGAGGAAATGAAAAGTAACGATTCAATATCACCGGCGCACCGGTTGCGTGTACGGAATTAACACCACTGATGCGCACTGTACGTCGTCCGCCTGGATGACACCATTTTCCCATTAACCCCGTCTACGGTTCGCATCGTGCACGAGGGTTTTTATGATCCCAACGATGCGCCTCTGATGTTTCCCTCTTTCTTGCGTGTAGCGCGCCGTTAGCATTGCTCAGGCTTGATGAGCGCATAGGCCCTGAGAAGTTTCAGATACGCGACCTGCCAGCGGTATTAAAATATCCATCCTGCGGGCCGATGAGTCGGCTCTCTCGTCACGAGAGAAATGAAACGCGGCGTCTAATGCGATGAGAACACATTTTTTTCTCGCGTAAGCTTCTACCTCTTATCGGATTTTCTCGGGTAGAATTACGCGCTGGTCTCGTTACGATGTTAATACGCATAGAGACCGAGAAGAACCCGCGAAAATCTGATGCGAAACCATCGATATTTTAGCCGATATATATATCGAATTTTACATCGCGGGTCATCGATGATCTCTCGATGTCCCTCAAATATATCGAGTACGACGTATCGATTTTCTCGCAGCACCGCGCGAAATTAGATCAAACGAAGCCCATTCTGAGGAATAAGTTTGGATTTTGTCGCCCTCCAACCGCCGATACCATCGTCCCTTCATCTTTGCCTGGCTCGTGAGCAGTACCTCCGAAATGACTTTTACTATCTATCGAATATCTGCGCCGTCGTGGGTAGGTATACCGTGATGCATAAAGAATCTACTTTATAGCATCTGGTAGGGCCGTACGATACCCAAGACGTCCCATTTCCGTCTCCGACATCTTCTTGCCGGTAAACCCACTTCCGCGTTGTCACGGACTCACAACCGGATTTAAAAGTAGGATCCGTCCCGAGTCTTTTAGGCACGGATCCTTCGGGGTACGAAATTTAAGCCTGCGCAATAAGCGGAAGTACAAAGTACTGCGTAAGCTCTTCAACGGCCTCTTAAAAACGTCTATGGAGCTGAGTTTGGGAAGGCGGCCATTGAAAAGTCTTTGCTCGGGATAGAATTGTTATGCCAAATAGAAAATCCTGATCTTTCCGCGCTATTCTTTTATATCGAGGATATTTCTTGCGGCAGAAACTCGTCGAAGGATTTTATCGTTTTTTCTTAATCTGTCTAATTGGAAGGATTAATCGTTTTGTGTAATCATATCGAATATTTGAATACGGTGAAAGTCGAGCTGTGAAGTCTTTATGTATACCATATACTTTAGCTTGCATTCAATCCGATCGGTATTTTTATTCCATGTTTATTGTTCTTCGATGCGATTAAGAGGATTGGCGTGCGCTGTTATTAATTATCCCTTTTTGCCTGTTTCAGGAGATGAAAGTTAACTGGGCGACGTCGCCGGGAAACCAACCAAAACAGGACACGAGTAGTGAGTACATTTAATTCGTTTACTTTTGATATCGCTTAAACGTCATTTTTTTTTTTTTTCTACGAAAGGACCTGGTCCATTGGCAATATTTAAGGTTCAAACATTGCAATATACCATCGATGCTATAAAAGGCAAAATACGAGGAGACAACTGCAAATATTAGATCCGTTATTCCGAAAGAATATTTAATGTTTTTTTTTCCCGCCGTTTACGCCAGTTTTCACGTTGAAATGTCATTCGAAAAAATTGCAGGTAGAATTTCAGCCGCAGTTTCCATAAACCCGATATTTTATAATAAAAGATCCTATTACGCGGAATAAACTAACGATCGTTTTATTAGCAATGTTTTCATTAATCCGCTGGTCGGAAGCCAAAAATGCTAAAACGGGATGATTTATTATCCCCATGCTATTAAATTCATCCGTACGCTTGTTTAATTGAACATTCAACGTTGGCGGTTCGATTCCGATCGCGCATAACCGCACCGACTTCGATATTTGTTTTACGGGCCCGTTGCTTTTGTTCTCCTTCCAGTTCATCGCGCAAAATAATAATGCGTCATAAAATGTGAGACTTACGTGGAAAGACGATTGAAATGCGAACACGTATTTCGGCGATGGATACACGTGCCGAAAGTGCGAACGGAGATATTTCACGTATCGTTACGGCCCAGGGAAATATCACGGTTGTATATCCGGCGCATCGTGCCGGGAATAAATTAGCCGGCATCCCGCTTTGGCCACCGGTGAAATAAAATTTTCCCGCTCCCGCAGGTTGTTCTAAGGAAAATTTGTCTGGCGAATGCGCGCATTTTTCGCGGCCAATAACTAATGCAGACGAGGGATGCGCGCAAAGTGTTTCGGGAGCATCTTCGAGATCGCGAAATTGCTGGAAGGCTATTTTCACGAATATCGCGCATCACGCCAATAACTTTATATTTACGTTGTTAATAATTTTTTTTTTTTTATATCAACGGGGGATATTTCGTAAGCACCGCGGCGCGTAAAACGTTCGCGGACTCGAATGCCATGGCATTCATTTTCACGATGACGCAATGTGGCATAAAAATTGATGCCTTTCGACGCGGACATAACTGGATCTATATATAACTAGTGAAATGTAATGTTCCCGGGGAAAAACGTGCTTAATCAAGATTTGGATATGACGCTTAGTTTGAAAGATAAATCATATTTTTTTTTCGCACTTCGATGAAAATTTGTACCGGCCACGAACGTGATAATATCCTATTAGGTTTTCCACCTTTATTTCCAACTTTATTTCCACCGGGACCAGCGATGGACAATACTTCGAATCATAAATGCATAGCCTGGTTTTTTTTTACTATAAAGCCTTAATGTCGTAAAAAAAACCGCGAAAGCAAAGTTATACACCGATGCAAACTCCGATGAAATATCCTCGTTGCTTCAAGGATCGACGAAGGAATTCCAGGCCGCCTCTCGCATTAGATCCCCCAATTAATCCTCGACCTCGGCTCCACCTTCTTCGGGCACGTCCGTGACCGCTTAATGGACGTAAGTTTTAACTGCTACACACGTTACGCGATGCGTGTATTCCAGAATCGTAGGAATTATTACACGGGGAAGTTGAAGTAATAGTTTCGTATATTCCTGCCATAATTTCCGCGCGTAAGGGCTGTCCGGTGCAGCGGTGGTTAGGCATTAAACGTACGTCACTTTGTAAGCTCTGCCGCTCTCTGTTTCTCTGCCCTCCGAGAAACATGGCCCCGTACCAGTAAAGCCTCCGTAACTGCTTTCCTTCCGGGATTTCCCTGGCCCCGGCTTCCGGAGAAAGAATAAGCGAGCCACCCTCCCCTCCCGCCGTCTTAATACGAATATCGTTCGATACGCGACCGTTGGATCGCTTCCACCAAAGAATCCCTCTCCCGGTTTTTTGGGCTCGATTAATCCACGACTGGGATTAAACGCCGACCGAGTGGCCGCGACTTTGGCCGCGACATCGCGTCTCTAAACGCGCAAGAAAGTCCCCCTCGAATTCCCCGAATTTGAGGTGAGACGTTCATGGACTCTGGCAAGATTCCCTTTTATCCCTCATAAAAGGCCATCCTTTTTGTCCGTGCACAAAATCGGAGGAATTGGACGTTGGAATGTCGAGCCAAGACGGGATGGTCGCCGCGATCGGTCGAGGGTACACAGCCAAAAGTCCCGCACGTCGGAGGAAAAATCGGAGACGCCCGTGTCGGAGAAGTCTCGAAGAAGCTAAATCAGCGAGAAGAATTTCGCACGGCGACGTGAGGCTTAGCCGTAGTTGCCGCTAACGACGCGAAGGAAAACGCGAGGGCAGAGAGACACCGAAGGTTAAACCGACAAAATCCGTGGCCGAGTACCGTAGCGCAAATCTGTTCGTTGGCAAAAGACTTAGCTTCTTGTTTGCCGGCGACCCGAGGGAATACGTGGACGAAGCAGGGAGACAAGAACGTTCAACGTTAGAATGGCAAAATCAACGGTCGACTTCGTTGTTTATTGATCGAAAACGTCCCCCGGAGCTGCGGCTCCGGATTTGAACGGCGTTAGCCGAGAAATATTTGAAAGCTGCGTTATTACACGCTCACGGGCCCTCCGTAGCTGGACGCGGCACAATGGCCCTTCCCCAATTATTAAGTAGCCAAAATTATTTAACGCGCATACGCGACGGCCATATAAATAACGCAGGCCCGCTGCTCCCCTTTTCTCCCTACCAGTTGCTCGCGTGAAAAAGCACACGGCTGGACGCATGTACCGCCGTCCATTATATATGTACAGAGCGGAGCGAGAGAGAGAGAGGAGAGCGGGGCAAGGGAGGAGGGGGAGGGGGCAGAGGTGGAAGAGCGACGCGGGCGACGAACGCGTGTGCGTGCTTGAAATTCAGCGAGGGGCGGCAGCAATATTTAACTCAGTCTGAAATTCCTCTTTTTATGGACTTGTAAAACCGTGACAGGCACATGGGACCCGATCCTGCCACCCCTTCCGTCCTTCGGCCGCGTCGTTTCGTCCCCTCCCTCGGCCGCTCAGCCGCCGCGTCTAACCCTCCCTCGAGCCGCGGTTCGCACCATCCACCCCGGTTAGATGGCACTCCCGTATCTCTGGCCGTCCTTCCGACCGGTTTCCCGCTCGTCCTTCCGCTCCTGCGGACTTCTCCTCTCCCCTCTCGCAGCTTCTCTCGCTCCCCTCCCCCGCCGACAAATGCAAAACTAAAGCGCACCTCCCCTCCCGCTCCCCTTGGCAAATATGACCGGGAACTACAGGCGCACTTTTTCCAAACCTTCCTCCACCCTCCTCCCCTCTCTCGCCCCCTTCCCCTGGTTTGTGCGCCGGAAGGCTTCTCCGGCTGGCAGCAACCGGAACACGGGGGTGGTTGTTTTACTTTTCACCGAGAGAGTCTACTGGTAAACTCCTGCGCCGGTACACCTGCTCGCCTCTGCGGCCAGGCTCGGTGTACGCTCGCGGAAGGGACGAAGGGCCGCGGGGAGAATCTGGTGGAGTTTACCGCTATATGGATTCTATACGTGTTATTGTTTTTATCGTAAGAGGGGGGAAATTGATACCGACGCGAGGTAGTGACCTAGAGGAGCGATGAGGGGGAAATTAGAGTTTTCTATGCGCTAAATCGTGATGATCGAAGTTTCTATGCGGCTTGTATACGTTTTCTCTAGACGGACGATGAGGCCGTCTGCCAATAAGGTTGCGTTGTTTCTTTAATAATTCATTTTTGGCACATGGAGAAACGAGAGATGATGAGAAGTAGCAATATAGAAGTATGAGCTTATATATTGCACCACCGCAGCTCAAGGTTGCGTTATTGTTGCGATAGATTATTTTTATCCTACGCCCGGCGCCTTTAATCCTTACTCAGGCTTTGTGCACTATTGCGAATAGAAAAATCGCGGGGTTTCTTGCCATCGATCGGTGGATCGTCGGTGTAGGATAGTTTGGCTCGTTTTACTTTGCAAGAAGGATCAGGCGCTGGTCGATATACGAGCCACGGAGGAACCAGATATAAAGCTTGGGGGAGTAAAGTTTCGACGACGGGTTTGTTGACCGTAGGCGACGATTCCCTAGGAGGTGGAGCGCCGTGGATCCTATCGTCCGGCCGGAGAATCCCGGGAGCAAAGCCCGCCAGGGAATCAAACGCGATATACCGGGCGCGATAGGAAAGCCATCCACCGTCTTCTGCGCGCCCACCTTTGCTCCGTGCTTCAAAACCCTATTAACGTGGCCAAAATATGAAGGCGTCCACTGATTTGCATGGAAAGGAGTATTTCGAGGGTATCGATGTCTGATAATAAATCTTTTTACGATGTTCGATTAGAAAATACGTCATTAAAGCATCCATTCCAAAGGGGCTCGAGAAAACGTAGCGAACGATATAACCACTTGATACATCGTTTTCTTTATCGTCGTTCCTTCTTACTTCGATGCAGTTTAAGGGGGAATTTCTATAAACGCGTTTTGTATCCACGATATTGTCCATGATTTTTGCATTCTGCACAAGCCTGCACCGCGATACGAACCGTCGTACCATCTCGAGGTCAGCCTCAGCCGCTGGTCGCCGAGTTTAGAACCCACGTTCGTTTATGCAAGCTCGTAATGCACGCTCCGGGGATCCGGCGAAGGGAATATTATTCAAAGAAGACGGCTCACCGTATGCGGGTGGGCAGGAATTCGAACGTAACCGGGGGTGAGACGAATTAGGGAGGATTCCTTCGGACTTTTATGCCACGTGCTCCCTCGGAGGACGTACCATAAACCTCCAAGAATTTTACCGCGCTACCCGCGTCACGAGGAGGAAGACGGAAGTACGGTTACTGTGCCACAATGAATACAACATCGCGCTACCTCATTGTTATTTTATTCGCGCATTTTATTTCTGAATATCAAGCGTGTTAAGATTAATACGATATTTGGACCGATGATAAGGCGTCTATGTTTGTTTCCTATAAAGGAGACTTTATACCATGACTAGCTGGACCTGTGCGTCCCTTGCAGATGGTCGTACCTTCTAGATCCTTCGTAAAAAGAGATTTGACTCTCCGAGGGAGCGCAAGTTTCTCAGGATTTTGCAAAACAGTGTCGTCCACGCGGTTCCTTTCGATCGAATCTCGGAATCTCGAAGGATCCTCGATCGATGGTGTGTCGGTCGCTGTGGGGGCGCAGGCGAAGACGATAAAATCACGTAAACGTAGCGGCATTCTGGATTTAAAGGCCGGAACCCTCTTGCTCAGGGCGACGCAGGATGTTATTGACAATATAAAATTGCTCCTGTCAGGTAGCCAGAATTGCCGGCCGCGCTGCGCGGCACGTGTACTTTGACGTTAAAGGTAAACGCAATTGAAAATGAAATAATCGTAGTTCGTTTGAAGTTACTTGCACGCGGCAAACTTTGCCACGGGCGTATCATGATTTTATAATCGGTACGGTTAAACCGACAAACTCGTTGTAGCTTTTTGCATACCAAAGGATTTTACGAAACGCCGTTTACAGGCCGAAGAGGGGGAGGGGGGGGGGAAGAGCGAAGAGAGCGAGCGACCAATTTTGCGCGGCAACGCTCACGGTTAAACCGCCACCGTGCTCCCGTCCCCTCGGCTTCTGGCCCGAATTAAACACGCCCTTTCCACGATCCTCGAAGGGCCACACCCTGGAGCCCCTCGGATAAACCAAGTCCAGGAACTTTCTAAGCCGGGACGTTCGTCCTTCGCATAATTCCAGAAGTATCACGGAAATCGCGGCTTCCAGAAGAGGAATAATTTAAACTCGCAGCCTGCACGGTATGCCGCTTTAATTCCAGGCTCGTGTATAAAATATAGTTTGCGAAATAAGAACGGCAGGGATACGGAATATGCAGGACATCGCGCGTGTCCACGGAGTGACGCGAAACCCTGAGCAGCAGCGAGCCGAGGACAGGGGGGAGGGAGGGAGGGATCTCCATTTATCGTTAATGGACCGCGTCGCGAGGAGCGTTGCACGAAACACAATCGCTAATACCTCGGGAGCAAATAGAAATAAGGAAGACTTAAAAATCTAGCGCGCCATAATCCGTAATCCGTAACGCGAGTGGATGCATTGCGCGCTATCGCAGGATATTAAGCGCGAAAATTGCAGCAGCGAAGGTGAGCCGAACAAAGAAGAAATCTCCGTCCTGATGATTGTTAATGGGATGTGTCGCGGCGCTAGTGTGGAAAAAAGGAAGAGGGAGGAGGGGTGGGAAAGGGCGGCGGAGAAAGCGGATTGGGAAGACCGTGGCGCAGAGCCGGATTGGGCTTGGTTGGTAGACTACGTAATCGGGCATCGTTTTTCCTACATTATGAATCGCGCTGGGGGATAATCGCGCTAGTATTTACGGCGCTCTTCGGCACAAAGGGCTTGCGCCGCGAGTTCCACTCCCGTATTCCGTTTATCTCTGGCAAAGCGTTTACCGTTAGACCATAAGCCGCACGCCTTTGCTGTTTATATGCATTAGCGAAGCTGTTATCGTTATTAACAAAATACGAGCTGTCTTTCTCGCATTCGGCCCTCGCCTCCCCCTCGGCCAGGCTCTATCGATCGCAGTCGCCGTACACGCGTCTCTCGTCACCGGCTACTCTTGACCACCGAACTACGATATTTTCACGCTTCGATTCTATTACTCGCCAAAGCTCCATCGAAAACGAATCACCGTGGCTTTCAAATAGTTTAGGCGTTCTATTGTGTTTCTGAAATATCCGCGCTATCGATACGGATTTGTGCAGCGAGCGATAATTCTTTGATACTTTTAAAGGAATTTTTCGCTACTCGTTCATCTCGAGAAAATCGTATAATGGGTTTAACGCGTGGGAAATAATGATGGATTTAAGGGTATGGATGAGCGAGGATTAAATCATCGAATCAAATAAACTAGCGAAATCAAAACCGCGGTCACGTATGTGGTTAAATGGAAATACTATCGTTATTATTTGCTCTTCAGATACCGGACCGTGACCGTTGTACCGTAAATCCCTTCCACAAATATTAATAAACCAATGTTCATATGTGCCGCACAAATATTATCAGATTTCAATAATTTTGATCCTCGGTCACTTTCCAGTCTTATCGCCAGCCGATTGAAACCCCATTTCGTTACTAAAACGCGATCAAACGCGGCTTTGCAAAGTCATTTCACGTTAAAGCAGAGCAATGTAACGTAAAATAAAAAATTAAACGTGTCTCTTACCAATCCCCATACCCTGCACAATCTATCATAATATAACCTGTTGAGCATATTCGAATGCGAATATACTTCTAATACATCCAGGACGAACCAATGCAAAGCGATCTTCATACAATACCAGAACAAATAAACTAAACGTATCTTCCACACCAAGCTACATCGAACTCCCGCTCAATCCTCCTACTTCGTATCGTCACTCGGCCTGGCAGACTGGCCCAAACCTCCTCACGCCCTCCTCACACCGCATCTTCCGTCCTCTCGACATTATTCATCGCCTCGAGATTTCCTCGAGCACCACTCCTCGTCTTCTCGTCATCTTTAACGCTTCGAAATTCCTCGAACCCCGAGCGCCTTACTCGGCATATGCATCGACACACACGGACAGGCGGCGCTCCCTCATCAATCCTACACGGATATACCGCATTCCAGAATAATCTCTCCATCAGCTGCAAGAGCACTGCGGTCGGTGCCGAAAATCCATCGACCGACAGGAACAGTCGTACCAGCAAGCGGGGACGGCCGACCAGCGAGCAGGCGGATCCAGTTTAGGATAATCAGCTTCAGGCGGAGTTACGGAGGCCTCGTACCCGTTCGAAATCGTGGACTCTTCGTCCTTCCGTTCGCGGGGCCACGCCGCTCGCTGCACACGCATCTCCGACCGCTTCCGGCCGCGAGGAATTCGTGTTCGGCCTGCGACACGATGGGGAAATCGACGGACCGGGAGAATAGGATCGGCGGTGGCCGGACAAGTGCATCGTGCATTCTCTTTGTCCCCGGCGACGCACCGAAACACGGCCACGTAGCCGTTGTTCCAGCGGCGCCCAGGTCCACCCCCCGCCCCCCCCTGGCCACCCTCTCGAGCCTGCCTCGTGGTGTAACGCCGGCTCGTGCGGGGAAGGCCTCTCCTGCGGATGGCATTTGCGGCCGACGCATGGTCGGCCGGGCCAACCGGTAAACCACCGCACGGCCGTTGCACCGAGATCGGCTGCCATCCCATGTCGCACGGTGGTTCAAACTCCTGATAACCGTGCCCGAAATATAAGGACGTGGATTGATTTTGGTGGAAATTAGTGGACCTTTTAATGTTGCGGCTAGTGGATCTTAGGTTGAAATGGTTTTTACCGGGTGGACGAGGTTTGGGGTTTGGGCTAATGCTGTATGGAGAAGGTTTTTATGGTCAGGTGTTCATGGTGAAAGAGTGTTTTTTGATGGGAGATAAGATTCGTACTTGTATGTAAAAAGTAAAGCTTGATTAATAATGTTCTCTTTCATTTGATTCGGTGGTTCATCGCTATTATTCCGATAACTTCGTAATTCCGCGCTCGCGAAGCTTTCGAAGTTCTTTAAAAAGATTGATAAAGCTATCCGTGTTTGAAAACCGAAAATACTTTCTTGCCAACGCGATGAATTAAAAGTCCTCGCGCACCTTGTCGATGGTCTCATTTCCTCGGGGCAAAGAAGGTATCAAACGTGTCGCGCTCGTATCGAGCGATGTATGGAAAACAGAGGGGCGTGTAAAATTAAACTTAATACATTTGCGAACGTGCTGTAGCGTTGTCTCCGAATGATCAAAGTGGCAACCTCCCACTGGAAGGGCGGAATGGGCCGCGTTCGTTATCCTCGGTGGCGCAAAGAATCGGGAAGCCGGTGCATCGCCATATGGGATATATGCGCGCGTGATCACGCGCTCAGGAGAAATGATATTTCTGCTCGTTCGCGCGTAATTAGCGCGCGTTGGGATTATTACATCGCGCAAAATACGGCCAGCCGTTCGTTCGCGATCGTTACAAAGGAAATCTGGACGCGGAGGAGAGGCGACGGTCGGATGATGAGCGGAGAGAGGCGGAGGGGAAAAAATTGTTCGTCCTTCCTTCCGCCGGGGGTTTTAAGGATTATTTTCACGTGCGCCCATCGGCGTTTCGCTGATGGAAGGATACGCGCTTTAATCAAGTTAATGCAACCACGCTGGCCTCGGGTGCCGCTCACACAGGGCCCCACGTACGCCGGCACACACGCGAGAGATGACTTTTATGTGCGGTACACGCTTCGAGAACGGTGCCACCGCGTGCCAACCGGAAGCTCAAAATGCCGGCCACTTCCTACCGGCACGTTTCTCCTGGATTGCTTCGAAGAAAAATGCCGGATCGATTTTTGAGCCCGCTCTTTCCGCCCGCGCCAAACAGAGGAGCCTCGGCGTCAATTGGATTTTGCTCGTACGCGATAACGCATAGGCAATTTTCGGATGCACGTTCCTACGGAAAGTCGACTCAAGGTGCATCGATGCTTTCTCCGCGGCACCAACGAGACCTCTGGGTTTATACGTTTCACGTTGTTACGGTCAAATGTTATTATAAACAGGAACCGTGCAATTTTCCCGGATGGTACATCGAGCGTATATCGAAGAGCGCGTTTAACACTAAACCTACAAAAGTGGTCAAAAGTAAGCGGTTTCCTAGAAAGATAGCTGTATTTCCTAGAAGAGTATTTTTAAAAAATTTTCCTTGTCTTCACCCCAAAGTACCAATCATTCTATAGATCCGTCGACATCTCTCAGTCCTCTTTTTATTTACGGATAGACGTACTATAGATAAATATGTCCAGAAAGTGACCGATAAGTTGAGTGTCAAGCACGTTTCGAAGAACGTCCGAATTCAATCAAATATGCGATCACGCATAGCCACGAGGCGTATGGGCCATGGCTCGAGCCACGATGTTTATCCACGGTTCGCTCTCTTTCCGTCACGCGACTCGACATTATTTCCGGAGAGGAGTGCGAGAACAGGCCGAGAAAATGAGCGCTTCCGGGCTCGCCCAGTCCCCAAACATCGCTCCCCCTCGAAAGTTCCTCGAGCGAGGAGGTACGAAAGGAGTCATCGTTAAACACGACGGAGGCATCCCCGGAATAAAGTAAAGAACCGAACCTTTCCTCAAGCTCGGATGGCCGAGGATTGTTCCAAGGGTCGTCCGCTCCGGCCATTTCCGCGTGTCTTAAACGGCGAATCACTGCCGTGGGAATTCAAGTATCCACGATCGTTCCTGGAATATTTAGAGCGTGCTCGAGGAAGCGGAGGAGAACTTTTCCCCCACGCCGGATATTAGACGTTGCATCGGGTGGGCGGACCGTTATGCCCACCGTAGGCGTCCCTTGCCCTTTTTACTATGCATGCACCGACGATATACTCGAGCAGAAGCACGAAAATCGACTTCACACAACAACACGTTGCGAGCATAAAATAAACGATATATCGATGGAATAACTCCAACCGGCAGGCTTCTGAATTCACACGCGGACAATTATGCTGGCGCTAGAAAGCTAGGGAAATTCAGTTGACACTCCATGAACCGAATTTGTTCACTAGATAATCGTCGTAACCTCCATTCGTAAATGAATTATAATAAAATATAGTCCGATATTTAAGGTTGGAGTTGATAATCCCAATGAAGAATTTAAGCCAACAAAGGTATCGATATATCAGTACGCGACTTTCAGGTTGCTCTCGTCTATAAAGAGTTGAAGAGGTATAGAAAAATATTTTACTCTTATTTGAGCCATTATCGCGTGCAATCAGCGTGCAGATTTTTTTCACTGTTAGTGTTATTAATTCAAGCCCGAATGGGTTAAGGGTCCCTCGGGAGGCCAGCCAGAGGTTCCTCGTCCTCGTCGAGGGTCGTATTTGATTTCGACTCTCGCGCGAGCAGAAGCGCGATGCATCGGATGCTGAGAATCACTGCGCTCCCTCGTGCGTAATAACTCAGCCAGTGCGAATAAGCTGGCCTCTCTTTCCTCGAACGTATACGCCATTTATGCAACAACACGGACATCGATGCATCGGCCTGGCCGATCCTCGGCCCAAACGTCCGCAGATTTCCCCGGGTTGTTCGTCCTACAGCGCCGGGACGATTTAACGTTCTATCGTTTTACGGCGCTCGTTAAACGCACACGCCGGATGCGAATACAGGAATGAGACTCTCCCCGTTCGGCGGGTAAAAACTTCCGCTTTTTGAAAAAAAAAAAAATAGTCCCCTCCCTCTCCCCCAGGGGTTTTGACTCGGACCGCTTTTTTCTCCCGAGCAGCGATTCCTTTCTGCTCTCGGCGGCTCGTAATAAAGTGGAATTTCCTCTTTGTTTCCGTATTTTCCTCCCGCTTTTTATCCCTTCAGAGAGCAGAAGAGGGAGAGAGAGAGAGAGTGAGAGGGAGAGGAGGGCCTCGAGCTTAATAAAATATATGAACCTCAAGCGAACGCGCACGATTTCAAAGGAGACGAATGAAATGGGAAGGCACGGCGCGGTTACTGTGCGTAAGGCGGAAGACGCGTGTGCTGGTTTCCTTTGCGTCGTGAAACGATCCGATCGATCAACGGCCGTTCGACCACTCTGCCTTTCCCTCGAGCCATACCACCCCCCCTTCTCATTCCCCAGGAAGACTCGGTTAGCGAAAGTTACGACTAGAACAACCGTACAAACCACGAACGCCTTGGCTTATCCTATAGATCAGCGATACGTCAAATGGAATATTTTACATCTCTATACTATATTTATTTTGCGAAATAAGGGGTTCCACGCGTTAACGATAAGGGATGTATTAAATCGCAAGATCGAGAGAAAACGTGGCAAAGGAGATTCCGAAGGAAGATAATAATTAAGCGAAAGCTATGTAAGCCCGTGTTTCGTCCCTCGGTGGAGGAACTTCGCGTACAAGCGACGAAACACGCTGTGTATCCTCCGTCAAACGGTTCTATCCGAGGAAGAGAGGCGTGTTCGAGGGAAAGGCAGCCGGTAAGCTCGTTCGTCGATCGCATCGTCCGGGGCTTTCTCGCGATCGAAACTCGATCGATGGCCGCGAGAAAAAGGGGAAGAGCGCAAAGCTCGCTTGGACCCGCACAGGTACTCGGGTCGGTGCTCCGGGGCTTTGGAGTTATCTAATTAGGCGACCGATTTGCGCCGAGCACGGATGATTGGTATAAATCTTCGTGGAAGGCGGTAAGTTTATCGGGAAAAACCGGCGGCGCTAAAGTGTGGCGCTGAGGAAGGAATGAATCGTGTATCCATCCTCCCGAAATAAACACTGAAACGCTAAGAATAAATTTAACGCCAATACCACCAACCATTCTCCGGGCATATTTGGATATACGACACGCGTCTCTAACACGTTTGCTCGCTCGCGCAATCCGCTACGTATTTTTCGAATTTCTATGCATTTGGATGGCGCATTTAAGACACGAACGACTATCCAGTAGTGTTCCGTGGTATTAGATAGGCGGACTTACACGCGTGTATCGAGCATTAGAGTACGATCGGTCTTTCGACCAGAATCGCGAATAGTGTCCGCGATGCGCCATATGAAGAAGTGGATTTAGGCGATAGCGCGTACGGTTGAGTCTTACCCGGCCTGCGAGGAAAATTATTTTGTCGTCGCGACGGTGTGGAGTGGGCGGAGTACGAAAAGGGAGATGCGCCCGCGGGTAAAGAACTTGGGAGCAATATGAAAAAGGGAGTTTATGGGGCCGCAAAGATTATGTCGGGAGGAACGCCCGGCGAGACGTGCCTGTTCCTTCCAGCTGGTCTTCCAGGAACCTGACGTTTCTTCGCAGCCGACGATAAGTTGCATTCGCCTTGCACCTTTTTTTTTTTAATACGAGAGTCGACCTCTTAGATCATTGGTCTAAACAGTCTCGCACCCTATCGCACTGCTCCGCGCTGCTTCATGACGAGCCGATACGTTGTTTCTGATAAATCGTCCCTCGAAGAACAACGTCGACGAGTTCCGCTCGGTGCCTCTGGGAATCTGTCAAGACTAAAGCAGTGACGATCGAAATATTTCGATGTCATTGGAAGGACCCAGTTGGGATGGGAGCAATTTGGGATATTTCCGTGGCTCTCGTTTATCCGTAAATTTCAACGTTTGTAAATCCTTCGCAATACACGAATCGTGTCGTATTTCTCGTATCCGTTATTGGAGAGCTGATTAAACGCTCGACCGTGGGACGCTGGATAATCCTTAATAATGCAACGTGTTTCAATCCGTACGTGTGTATTTTTGATAATACCAATGTAGCGATCGCATCGGAATTGTTTCGTGGCGCGGCCATTTCCAAGCGGCTGCAAATGCTTTATCCGCTAAGAAGAGTGAAGGAAAGGAAAAGGAAGAAAGTAAGGGCGAAATTACGCGTGCCCATCAAGCTCGAGCATGTAGTTTTATTGGCCTTTACCCCGATGCCAGGAAGCTGCCACTGACATCGGGTAAAATGCCAGCCGCTCGTTCGGAAGGGGAGAGTTTATGATGCGAATTCGCGTGTGCAGAATGCACGCCCGGCGAAAAACCGCGTGGATGTATTAAATAAACTGCCAGCGGCTACGCCATAAGCTGGCCCACGTGGTGGCCGCGACTATTTTCTGAAGCGAACGCGCGGATTAGCGGAACATGACCGCTTTAGGGGAGAGGTGATGGGAAAAAATTTGCCCAAAATTTGCATCGAACTCGACTCGACCCGGTAAAAATGCAAATTCCATCGGGCATCGAGCGTTGTTCGTTATCCAAAAAAGTTGGCGAAAAAAAAAATATAAAGCGCGGGTGAATAATGTCGCGATGAAGCGGACATGTATCCGTGGATCGAGGAGCTCCAACTTCGATTAAGTCGGCCACAAGAATCGCGGCGACTTTCCTAGGCGTTAATCGCGATACGTTTCCATTAACGTTTCCTCCTGAGCTTCTCTTACCTCGATAATTAATTCAATGTCGGTAATAACGCATCAATGTGGGAGGATCTTTACAGGAATAAAGACGTGGTAAAGCGACGCAGCGTCGCGGCCCGCCTCGCTGGCGCTGCTCGGTTAGCAGTAATTATACACTAACAAGGCTTTTCAGGCCCGACCTATTTCACTCCCAAAAATGAACCGTTGTATGAGAAGCGACGAGTAAGAAGGTTAAAGCAATTCAGCCGTACTTAGGTCATACTCCGAAACTTAACGGTGGCTGGCTTAATGTAATTTCGCTTTTATCATACTCACGCCAGCGGAAAAGATGGGACGATATCACGGTTACTTGCGCTTAACTTTTGGCAAAGATCGTGCCCTCCCCGGTGCAGGGCGCATTCTGAACACCTTGAACACCGTAATGCCCGATAATTACGGCGCGTGATTTGACCATGCTCACACGAGTGCCGGCCTGATTGCGTGGCCGCAACGGAACGCGTTCGATGTTTGCGTTTCATGCACAGCAATCACTTACCGTTCGCATAAAAATTCGAGCGATTTCATCGGAAAACTAAGCGCGACTGCGTCATTCGCGATGGAAAACCCCTAGGTCCTCTTGTTCCACGGGTGGTTTCGAGAGAACAGGGCTTGAAGGGTCGTAAGGGCATCGTACGATTTCTTTCCTAGTATTATTTTCGTTAACAACTGGAAACAGACGGTTTGGAATGTTTCATTTATTCAATGTTTTTAATAAAGATACTGGTGTAAGTATTTTTTATTGTAGGACGTGTTGGTAGGCGACGGATAAGATCGAGGTGCTTACGAGCGATAGTGTTAAATTCTGGTTCGTACGGAGCTTTTTAACGTGCGCCGCTTTGCTTTCCAGTAATATTTTATACGGTATAATCAAGTGATTACAACGACAAAAGCTCATGCGGTAATCGATATTTGCATACTGCCAAGCACCACTCGGCATTGGCCATGCGAGAATAACTTAACGAGACTGCATGCACGATACGTAGTCAATTGTAAACTGGTTTTAATTAGTAATTCCTATTCCACGGGCAAATACATTCTATCTCCCGGACCAAAGATATTACTCACTTGCATTTAGTCAAGTGATTGCGCATTACCGACGATCGGGATCGGGATTTATATGGAAACGCAAATTGGTTGAAAATGTAGGTCAACCACGGCCTTTATTTGGCCGACCTATTGAGAAATAACCGTCCAGCAGGTTCAAGGGTAATAAAAAGTATCAAAATGGCCCGCGAAAATATGATAGAGGTTTATGCTAGCGTATGGAATCTCGATCGATGCTCAGTGCTTGCGTTCGAGTAATTTGCGAGAGGATCTGAAAGAAAAGATAAATAGTCGGAATAGTGACTTGAAAAATAATACGTTTGTTCGTAATTACGCTCGAAACCGCGCAAGTGACTTTTATTTACTTTCATTAGCCGGACTGCAGGTTTAACGCATCGATTTTACGCCCTAGCTATTTCTGATTTGGCCGGATACGTTCGAAAGTATTTCAACAAACGTTCGCTTTGTAACGATTCCATTTTTGCGCTCTGATTTTTACCTGGCCCATTCGAGCGATAACAGAATAACGAATTCGCTGCTATGCGCTGTGCAGGAGTTGTAATAGGCCGTAGGATCGTACGCGTATAACCGAGTGGCCTGGTTATATCGCTGACACGCACTAACTAAAATATTATATGGGTCCTTGCCCATAAAAAGATCCGTTGACAAGCCACTTCGGGTGTATTTATCATACAGCGTACACCGACGGCGTAATCTCAGCCAGGCTGACGGTAGAGCCGTGCAAGGGCCATATCTCTATTCCCTATAAACTCCCGGTGTACTTTGGATAAGTAACGAGATGATAAAGAGTTTTGGTGCGGTTAACTTGGTCCACGAGGACGATTTACTCTTCCCTAGCGAGGTACGAAACTGCTTCGCACGACGATAGGAAGCCCCCGTATTCTCCGGCCGGTCCAAACGCTGGCGTAGCAGGGGCGAAAGTTACGCGCGGCTCAATTGCCGGGGTAACCGACCCTGTCTTTTTCGAGAAACCGCCGCATCGCAAATTCTTCTACCTGCGGTAGTTTCACGAGGTGCCAGGTAAGGCCGATCAACGCTACGTACGACTAGTGGTAAAATCCAGCAGGATCCACGAGTTACGTAATGCACATCCCGATAGTAGAAAGTTGTATTCGAGAAATATTAACATTCTCATCCATAAAGTTCATCAGGCTTTTCTTTACTCAAGGCGCGTCTCAAGGAATCTCTTCTTTCTTCACTGAATACATAATAGACACACCGTATTACTCTACATATTCCATAGTAAATTAAGCAATAGCCGCGTTCGATGCGAAGATGGATAATATTCAGGGCACCAAGGTTTTTCAAGCGATCGGCCAATTCCATATCTCGACGGATAATTCACGATGATCGTCGGGGCCCCTTCCTGCTTCTCCCGGAGCTCTATAATTTTAGGATTCCCGTCTTACCGTATCGCGTAGCACCCTCGAGAGGCGAAGTACGAGATTACTCCGGGCGGGCGTGCTCCTTTCTCGGAAACACTAAACGCCGTCGAATATTACGTACGGCGGAGCCGTCATGGGGATGGCCGTTATGGGTTGGCCGCAAAAAAGGCGTTTGGGGGGCGGTAGGATAACCCGGGAAGCGAGGCCATCGTATCGCAATATCCGAGCGAGTAACAGCGGCAGCGAACCGAGAGGCCATGGGGAGCCGTTAGATCGTCGGGGCCCTTAAATTAGCAACGACGTAACGACGGCGGCCGGTCGAAGTGCCGCAATTTCGCGCACGGACCGAGTGACTGCGCGCCCCGGCGCTGCTCGATATCGAAAAAGTATAAACCAGTGGATATGCAAATGCGCCCTGAAAGCACCGCGGCCCGTACCTCCGGCTACGTCGACGGCCCCGATGCCAGCAACTTTTCTCGTACGCTCGGACCGCCCGAATGGATGGATGTTTTCCTGAACCTGGAAGTCCATAACTCGTGTTTCCCGTACGGAGTACCGCCCAAGGGCGCCCGTAAAAGCGTATCTGCTCGTACCGACGGGAAACAATGCCCCCTTTTATTCCGCCTTTTGATACAAATTTATGCGCGCGGAAGGCAGGACCGGGCCGCGTATACGGCGCTTGCATTAACGACCCCGGGAGCGTTCGTCGATGTGGATCTCGACGGTGAACAGTGCCGGACATCGATGTCGAGCACCCCCTCCCACCTCGAATCCCCGATTTTCCACCATCGACTTCTCATTCTTGAGCGTCCCGCACGGCACAATGGATTCCGGCCACGTCGCCTCCATTAACGGCCCGAGGAGCGTTCGACAACGTGTAGTTCAACCGTTGGAACCGTTGGTGCTGGCCAGCGACGTTGGGTTTTCACCGCTCGGCGTATTCTCCAAGTGGTCACCGCGGTTCTCCTTTTGTTTCCACCTCTGATTGCCCGACTTTCGACGTCGTTCACCCCGGGACCCGCTATTTACGACGAAGCCCGCGGAAGCCCATCCGCGGTTACGCATAGGGAATAAAACGGTTTGGAGATACGTATCTACCCCTCTTCACCAACGAATTATTCCAGCGCGCGAATTCTCGTTTACGTCCGAGGACTCCGATTAAATCTCCGCCTACCGCCAGCTTCGAGGTCGCTCTAGACTTTGAAATCCGATCGCGCTACGCGCAAACCTTTGTGCCGGTGCCGATGATCGCGCTCCGGTTCGATGTTCCCGGGCCACGTATAAAGCCGCGGCACTCGTGTGTCCATCGGCGCTTCCTGCGCTGATATTAAAGTCAGGAGCAATTCCCCTTAAACGAGTTTCATTAGCGCGCACCGGGCTTTTTCGAGGCGCCCCTCGTGCAGCCTTCCTCCTGCATTTCCTGCCTTTTCCGCAGGAGGCCAGGCCGCGTGTTTACACGCTGCCGTAAGGCGCTCCTCATCGCGGGCCTCCGCGTCGGTAAAGTGTATCTCGTCGACGATAATTAGCCGTACACGTCCGCGCGGCCGGAGCGGAGGAGCGTATTCAGACACACGTCGCTTCCATATGCCGCCTAACGGTGCACATCGGGCCCCGGTTCGCCAGAGGGAGAGGCGAGCTACGTTTATTAAATTCATTTATCTTCCATGAAAATCATGTTGGCCGCGTGTACCTCTCTAATTGGCCGCATTAAAAATTATTTTCCGCGAACATACCTTGATACGCGGCCGAAGGGCTTCTACGCACCTTGCGTCCCTTCGGGGTGGTGCTGCTGGGTATTTCTTTATTTCATTTTGGAGGCTCGAAGATCTGGGTGATTTGGGTTAAGCGGTATCGCGAGGATACAGGTTTTAGCCGTTAGACTTAGGATGGACATTAGGGATCGAAGTGGAGGAATGTTTTTTTTGGATAGATTATTGATAATTCAGCTTCTGTAATCTGTGCAAGTTACTTCTAATATTCAGAGATCGTTGATAGGTTCTTGATTCGTTTTTACTTCGTAAAGAATTAAATATTTTTGATTATATTTAGGGTTGCGCCTTGTTGACGCTCGAATTATCGCGCTCTTTGAGAGCGTTTTCGCCGCGTGAAAAAGTTCAGAAGCGATGGCTGGTGTTTTAAGCGGTTTCTTCGGCACCGAAGGCACCATTAACCCCGGACTAGCCTAGTTAGAGGCACGTCTCCGGTTCCGCGCACTCCCGTCGTCTGCGAAAATTCGCCCACCTCCTCCCAAGAGCGAGCGAGCGATTACGCTTAGACGCGTGTGCCTGTTTGCACGGTCGTGTATTTAGGTACGTACCTACACCCGGATGATACATATTTATGACGGAACGTGCGCCGGCTGGCTGAATGTGTGCGCCTAAACAGCGGCTCCACGGGGGCGGTGGGATTATTTGCAAAGCAAATAGCGCGACGCGCCTCTAAGTGGCAACGGCAGCCGCGTATGCGACTAATCTCGTCCTTTTGAATTTCTCCAAGACGCGGAGGATGGGCCTGCCCGACCGTTGTCTCCCTGGATGTTCACTCCTGACACGCCGCGACTGAACTTGCGTTTGAGAGCCTCGGGAAGTTTGCATCGGTGAAGAATATCCTATGCTAAGAACCACGAAGATCCACGCGCTTTGGTATAATTTCACGGTGCTTTGGCGGGTGAAAGCGACGATGGAAGGAATCGATAATTATTCGACTCGTTGTTCGATAATAATATACTTCGTGGAGATTTCACGACTGCTCGAGGCGAGGATCTTTTTTCTGTCGCGTTAGATCGTTAGAAGTAAAACCTGTACTTCCTGGCCATCATTCTTGAATATCCCCGCGGCTTGTGCCTCCATCGAGGGCTTATCCGTGAGACGTAATCGGGCAGAATTTTTGACCTGGCCAAAAGGCAGAGGCGAAAAAGGGATTGCCGGACAGACTTGGACTAATGAGAGGAGATAGGGCCGGCGGTATGGACGCGATACGAGTGCTCGTCTAAACGCTCATGCGTGCACGTGCTCAAGCTAAAATACGTACGCGTTATACAGCCGCGTGGCGCTTCAACGTTAGCAGTTACATCGTGTTTCGCTAACACCCTATTCATTACCCTCCTCACTCCATCGACCTCGGGTACAGGCGTCCGGTCTGCATTTCAGTCTGCTCGCATTAAAGCTCTAAATACCGTGCGACGAGCGCAAACGGGTGCCGTGTCAGGATGACCCTATCTACTTCCTACCGCCTCTCGGTCCCGCACGGTCTTTCCACGTCTATATCTCCTTGCCCATCTGCCTCTAACCCCGGCATTTCCCTACGTGTGCCGGGATCCGGCTACGCGATGCGCACTAAAATCCAAAACTGCACGGCCAAATGCAACGCCTGGTAACTACGCCGAATGGCGGTCTGAAAGCAGCGTTGCTTTTTAATTTCACTACGTTCCGCCGCTCCTTACCCAGCTCCCTCTCTTTCCGCCCCGCCTCCCCTCCTCTCCCTGCACTATTTTTGACGCTTTTAATTTGGTCAGCAGCACGGAACTTTACGCCAACAGCTACGGTAAGCGCGACCCGCCCGATTATTGACTTGACATAGTTCCGAAGAGAATGGAAAATGCGACACGTCGGACAGTGCACGATGTATATCAAGGATCTATTTTTAGGACAGTATTGAGGATAAGATATAGTTCTGCGGTTATAACGAATGCCACGCGATTGTGGCAAGTGGTATTTTCGAAGGTTCCATTCGTAAACCTACTTTGCAACCGTGGGCGCGCGTGTATTTCGAGGAGGCCCAAAGGAGTGGTGTCGTGTGTGTATCGATTTAAGTATACGGGGAAATTATATAAGGGTATCTAAGTTAGTTAGCGTCGTGACTTTTTACAATTCCGCGCTCGCGTTTGCTTTATCGAATCGTTCTTTTTAGGAGTTGCGCCACTCGGACGATCGGCGGTGATTGGAACAAATTACACTTTGGGTTCGTGGCTACGGTGATCTATCCTCGTGCTTTTTTTTCTCTTTCTTTCTTTATATCGACAACGAGGATTTCTGCAGATTAATGGCTAATTAACTGGACGATAAACTGCCTTTATCCCGTTTGATATGTTTTAACAACGATAGAGCGAGCAATATTTGACGATTCTGATCGTGTACCCAGGCCTGCCGATTAATAGATAGAGATTAATTACATGTATTATTTGCGGCGGTTTACAAGCCATTAACGTTTCATCGATTTATTAATTTCAATTGGCTTTCGTAATCGGGCGATTAAACGTACACTCCAAAAGCATACTTTCGCGCTGATTGTACATATTATGGAAATTCGCATAGAATGCAGGCAGCCACGGCGATATGAAAGCTACCATTTGCTCGAAATTCGGAATTTCACAGTTCCACGATAATTCTCCTTTGAAACTTTAATTTATACGCCTAGATCCGATTAGCGGGGAAACGAGGATTGAGGCATTTTAATCGGTGAATCGACTGATTTACGAAAACCAGATTTGCGGAAAACTATTGAATCGCAAAAACGCCTGATCGAATTTAGACGGAGTATCGATACCTCCGCCGTGTTTCGTTTCATGCGACGTATCCTACACACTATTCAGAATGTTTATCCAAACTTATCTTTACTCGGATACACGTCATTTTTTTCCTATATCATGCATCTTTACTACTTTCGTTGCATACTTCTACGTGCCCTAATTTTGGACACGCTTTACATCCTATACTCTCGCGGTCGGGCCCTTTTGACCATGGCAGACTCGAGTTCATCCATAAAGCGGCCAATCATTCTTTTCAGATTTCACGGCAACAGGGCGTAATCCAATTTGATTCGCAGATTTAATGGATCCAGGCACGATCGGCTTAACGAGACATCCGAGGGCGCGAAATCGGCGCGCTTTAGTCACGGGCAGCGCGCGACTCGTGCGGAATCGGCCGGACAAAGTGCACCGGCCGCTCGTGTGCGCCGCGTTATTCCTGGCTGCCTTTTAAAAATGCTGTTTCTGCAGCTTAGCGCCACGACATATTTCATACGTGCCCCTGCGCGCACGTGATTTTCGTGCGTATCAAAGCACGTCTCCGTCTCTATGTACCGTCGGAATACATTGGCCTTGTCTTATCGCGTATGCACGATGGCCAGGTCTCCGCGGCGCAGGCGGCTCCGAACAAAGTCGGCGTAAATAATTCAACAATCGGAGCGGGCCGATGAGATTATGTAACCGGGCCGCTGGAAATCTCTAAATCCACCAGGAAAGATTATACCCTAGCATCCAAACGACGTGCATAATTACAGGTTTACCTCCGCAATGATTATACCCACCAGCTGGCGCCGGGCCAAAAGTATTAAAGGATCATTTGTCATCAATTTGCTCGAATCGAGGGGAGAGAGAGAGTGAGAGGGGGGGGGGGTGCTCGACGGGGGTAATCGAGGGGAACAATTACTTACCCTATCCGGGCGTTTCCACCGCGGTACGTTTGTTCGAGCTGTGCGCCGATGAAAAATAGTATTTTTGTTCGTAGGAAAGTTATCGTTGGGCGTAGAAACGACATTTGTCGGGAACAACTTTGGAAGGGGCGGGATAAATAAAATACGGCCACGGTCCGGTTCGGTAGCGAGAGCGCAGCGGTGCGCGGCTCGTCCTATGCACATCTGCCACCCGGAGTTTATTAACATCCGACCGCACGGAGATTGGCAACGACAGGTGAAACCACTTCCTGTTCGCCCTATATCATCGTTCCTCATTACCGAGACCGGCGATACTGGGAAATTAATCTTCTCCGGGGAGGAGAATGCTCGAATCAAAGTGCCATCAAAGTAGCTTATCGTACCACTCTCCTTTAATGTTATTCCAATCGTGAATTACTCTTGCGATACCGCATCTTTGAGTCGCTCCATTTGTATGGACATTTATTGAAAAAACATGTTCACTCCTATCTGCCCTCGGAATTATTGATTCTTGAAAAATTCCTTTACAAGCAGCGATTGGTAGATATATTTATTAAAATAATTCGATGCGTCGAGAGTCCCAAACAAACCGATAGATGCGAAAAGGAACGTTCTCGTGAGGATGGTCTCGTGGTTGGAACGACGATTACTGATCAAAGGCGCGAGGGCGGGACGTAAGAAGGACATCGTCGAGTAAAGCATCGGTGATGGCTCGTTACTCATAAACATACGGTATGGCTTTTTCCCCAGAAGGAGGGAAACGAGCGAAATGGGGAAGGACTTTTCGAGCGCGGAAGCCGGGTATGGAAAAATTTGTCGTGGTTTCTCCTGCGCTGGCGTAAAAAGCTATGATAATAGAAGCGTAAAGAGGGTCCGGGGTTATTTCATAATTACAGACTGTACTTAGACGAGCGTGCATTACGCTCGCCCCCTTTTTCTCTCTTGCCCGTAGGTGCATATATTCGTATTACGGAATTAAGGGCAGAGGCTCGTTCGTAGCCGCGCAAAATCCGGGGAGAAAAGCGCTTCCTTCTATTCTTTGCGGTGCCTACGTTCCTTTTTCGGCGACATCGTTACAGCCATTAGCCGGCTATGGGATTTCTCCGTAATTAAACATACGACGGCTTGCGCAACTTTATCCGGATCCTTTGGCCGCGAGCTATCTCGGTCCCTTCGTTGGCCCCGCTAATTTATTTATTTCGCTTTTTAATCTTCGGCCGGAGAGTGGGCCGGTAAGAGGTTCAGAGGTAAAGCCAACCTACGGGGAAGCCGGATTTTTCGCGATCGTTATTTATCGACCATTCCCGGTCGCGTATTTGCCCTACGTATTACCTGTAAACGTCGTTACTCGTAATTAACCATCGTGCATTATCTCGCCTGTAAAAAGCGCGGATATGCCGTGCTCGTAACGCGCTAAGTAATCCTCATCGCGGCGCGCTTTACGTCGTTCCTTCTTAAAGTCCAACGAAAGCCAAGTTCCGATAGTATGAGCGATCGCATTAACGAGGTCAAAGTGGCGGCTATCCATCGATCGTTATCGCAGATGAGCAATTGCTCATTATGGCCCGATCCAACGTCGGGGCGCATCGAGGTTGGGACACTCGATTCGTTCCTGACGGTGGCTCGCGTCAAACGTCAGAGGCCGTGTCAGGAACGAGTTCCTCTGACGGAGTAGTCGATCTCTCAAGTCCCCGATATGACGTACGCACGGCCCTCTAATCCTACACTATACTCGATGACGCTCGCATCCGGCTTCCTCCACTTTGCACGGCTCACACCCGCGTTAGTATTCCTAGAAACCATCGAGGCATCGCGCGCACCGGCTTGGGGCCGAGCATACAATAAGACCAGCGCGTTGCACTTTGCGTACACTTTCCGACGGCCGTAAAACAGGCTCGAGTATCCTCTCGTCCTCCTCATCCTCCGCCATCCGATGCTTCCTATCCCCCTTCTCATCGACCCGCTCTCCACTCCGTGGACCTCACCTTATCCCTCTCCCTCCTCCCTATGCCCTCGCATCGTCCTCCTCCTCGTCGTTTATCCTGTCCCCCTTTGCTATTTCGGTTGGCCGTTTGCCCCCTGCCTTCTGGAAGGTGCTCCTCATCGTTCTCGCTTTAGCCCCTCCGTGGCTAACCCGACCCCGTTTGTCCGTCCTTCTCCCTCCTTCTCTACTCGATGGACCCCCCCCTCTCTCTCTCTCTCTCTCTCTCTCTCTCTCTCTCTCTCTCTCTCCCCCTTTCGCAGCGTACCCACGAGGGAAAATCAGGGACAGGCCGGCACTCGTATTAAGCCAAATGCCAACGCTCATTAAACTCGCACCTTTCCCTCGGCGCCACCGCTCGCTCGATCGATCGGCCACGAGAGAGGTTAAAGAGGTTCAAGTACGCTTTGAAAATCGATGCCACCTACGGGTTTAGAGGGTAGAGTGCCATAAGCGCATTGCCTATTAGACTCCGGACTCGGTGGTTTTACGTTGAAATTCGAATCCGGCTGAGGCACCTATAGGCCGCGGCCGGGGCCGCGATCAGAGGAGAGGACGAGGTTTTCCAAGGTGGGAAGGCTGGAGTGGCGGAAGGAGGAGGCGGCTCGTGGGAAAATCGCGATCGAGGTGAGACCTGGCGAAGCACTCTGGGATAGGCGTGGACGTACGTCGAAGGTGGATCGTTAGGGGGCGAGGGGAGGATCGTGGGTGATTTTGAGGAGAGTTGTACAGAGAATCGAAGTGCAAGAAAGTAGAGAGATGGAATTGTAGGGAGGCCTCGAGGGCGTGGAGAATTCGCGATTATAATTGTACTTGGAATTTGGGCGATGATGGTCGAGGCGAGAGCCAAAGTGCTTCGGCCGATGCTTTGAACCTTGCGGAAAACCTCGTTAAAAATGACGTCGGGAAATGCCGGCATCAAGAGAAGCTTTTTTTTCCAGTCACGAGTGTCTTCATTCACTCAGTGTCGTTTGTCTTCTTGCCATTTATTATCCTCGTGTACCATTTCGCTGTTGCGCTGCCATTTCCGTCCGTGTATCTTTGCCGTTTTATTTTTCACGAGCTTTCCTGATCCGCAAAGTAAAGTAGCTGCAACGTGTGCAGCGAGAGGCAGTTCCACAAAAGAAAATATAATCGCGTCGCAATCGGGACGTAATTAAATTTGATACAAGGACACTTTTAAGTCGAGGCGAGGAGGAGCGGGATTGGTGTGAATCGCGCGTGTCTCATTTAATTAAGTTGATTTGAGTATTCAGGTGTAACCGCGTAAAAAAGTTTGCTTTTGCAGCTGCTATTATTCGTACGACATATTTGTTTTGGCCAGCACGCGTTGCTGCGTACGCAATTATCGTCGGGCACTCGGTATCATCAACGTTGGTCTACACGCATTTACTCTTGGCGAGTCACAATTTAACACGCATCGCGCCCGGCATTCATGCGATAAAATTTGCTTCAACGTTTCGGTATCGCGCGCATTACAAATTTGATAATTAAACCAATTATTAAACCAATTACGCGAAACATTGTTTTGTTTACGCTCCCGCAAATCGAGAGCGAGCTAAAATAATTGTCTCGAGATGCGTCTTTTACGCGTAGAGAAAACGGATAGAAAAATTTTTTCTGCTGAAATTTAATCGAAGGAAAACTCAGAGACTACGATCGATTTCAATTTCGTACAATATGAAATACCATTTCAGCGCAGAATAGAAGGATGTCGCGTAACTTGGCTTAAAGCTGAAAAAAAATCTTCAGTGGCAAACGTGCAGTGCGATTCTTGACTTTGAGAATATTTTCACGGAAGGATCCTCCAACAATTTCAAACTGAGATAGAGTTAAAGTGAGCGACGCGAATCAGATGCAAAGTTCCGACGTCTTGCTCGTTCAGGAATTAGTCCTTAAACTATTCGCCCGTGCCAGGAGAAAAAGAGACTCCCGCCTTAGGATAATGAGAGACACGCGACCTCTTATCGGACAGGATTCTATTTCTTATCTTGCCAAAGGGTAGGGGGGCCAATGGTGCGCTTGGTAAGAACGTACCTTACGGCTGAAATAAGTTCTCTACGTGCGCGTTCTGGGTAAGAACTTTGGTCCTCATACCCGATGCCGTACACGCGAAACGCAAATACACGCATACACGGCCGGAAAACTTTAATTGCGTGTCGTCGTCAGGAAGGCTTTATTAAAAGTTCTTCGAAACAAAATTTCCTTGTGTCCGATTAACGTAGATTACGACCGATGGCTGGAATTAAATTCACATCGATCAAAGTACCCCCTATTTCAGTAATTCCCCAATGACCTTCTCACATGCGTACTTTACGTGTTCGTTGTCGATATCGCACACTGTTTCTTTTTTTTTTTTACATAATTTAGAATTGTACAGTATTATTCATGAAATTATACACACAGTTAGCTTGACAAGGGTCCTGACAGTGCGCCATAACTAGCACCGTATCTTTCTAAAGAAAACAAGGTTGAAGAAATGCACAGGTAGGGATGATTGAAAAATCGTCAGTTCTCTTGGCGGTGTCCGAAATTTCTTTGGATTCTCGTCACGCGCGAACACGGCGATACGTAATTCGTTGGCGAGTGCAAAGAAAATATCGGTGTACACGACGCTGGGGATTTGCTCGTATGACAAACGAAAAACCTGAGTGACGCCCTTGCGATGTGACAATTATCTTTGACACGAATTTCATTTCGTGCCTCCGCTGTGCATTTATTTCGGCGTAGGCGCGGCCGAAAAAGGAGCATGGAAATGCGGGAAATCCAGGTCCGATGGGACGCAGTCGAATTCGGATACAAACTGCTGCATTCTGCACACGGTCGCGCGTTAAGAACGTCGATACGATTGGTTCTCTAAAAAGGGCGTCCTCCTTCCATCGGCATTGTTAAAAAGTAATTGGAAATATTATTCGGCTTTACATATACGACAAAAGATTCGCGTGTACGTTAAACGAATCCAACGTATCGTTATAGCCGCTTACTTCGGTCTCCTTTAAAATCTTAACACATCGCACGACTTCCTCATTCAATTTCCCTCTCTACATCCTCCTCTCATTAATCTTAATCCATCAAACAGGATTTAACTTATAATCACGGAGAACCTAGTCACACACCAAGTGGAAGATTCTACAAATTTACACCGTTATCCGACTGATTAGAAAATACTCGTAGATAAATATTAAATTAAACCTTTAAACCCACGCAGCTCTTTCGTCAGTTCCGCGATTCAAGGATCTCGCGAAGAGCCCGCAATCGATCGAAAGGCGATATTAAGCAGCGCCAACCACGCCGATCCCGGGCCAGTTTTCCAGTTTCCTAGGGGTTTACTTGAGCCAGTCGAGCAATTAGCCACGCGGTGTCGTACGACTCGGTGGGCGCGCGAGGGCCCGGAGCCGTGATAGCAGGATGTAAGTTAAAGGAGAGCGGAGATCGCGAAGGAGGAGGGAATTGCTCGGCGCCTCTCGGGGTTAGAGGCGAAGAGAGAAGGAGTGCTGGCTGTTTGTTCATTTGTCACGGGATAATCCCTCCGTACACATCGCATAAAGATGTTGCATACGCCTCCGCCGTTGTCGCCGGCCTGCAACTGTGTCCGCCGTTGCCATTGTTGCAGGGCGCGCATAAATAAGGAGTGGATATTAATTCGAAAAATCCACAGCTTATACCCGAGGCCCCCAAGGGTGAGACATTTTATCGTCGTGCTAAATGCGGATTAATGCGAGGCTGCCCCAATTAAATGCGGGGACCTGCATACGCTGAATATCCTTCGGGCGTTAAACATTCCTTCCCAGGGACGATATCGCTTCGTCGATGGCTAGGTTATTTTGACGACCGTGCGCCTCCTCAAATCGTCCTTTCGAATGTCCAAAGGGCAACGATCTCGCGCTTGTTCGCCCGCGAGAACGTGGAATTAAAGGGGCCCGAAGATGGGCGAGGCGCATTGTAGTTTGGGAAGGAACGAGCTTCGTCGTTCGAAGGAAGGCGAACGTCGCGGATGCTGCGCAGGGACATTTGATAATTCCATTTAAGCAGAGCGCCGGGCCGTGGCATTATAACCTTACCCCAGGGTGGGTGGAAAAGGGGGGTTTAAAATATCCTTTGGCCCCGAGTTCTTTTTTTCTCGCCGCTCCCCAACGGGCTGTGCCACTAGTAGAAACGGCTATTCCTGACATAAAGAGAACCAGCCAAGGTGGAATGCCTTATTTTAACTTTATACCGCCTGCACGGCGCGTTATGCGTCATATTACACACGGAGGATAGTAGGGGGAGGGGGCGAAAGGGTTGCAGAGTGAGCGAGTTGGGGGTTGCGTTTCATATTCATTACATCGGTAGCTATTTGTCACAGACTCGTATCGCGCTGAAATACTGGCCGAGATAGCCGGGCTCCCCTGTTGCATTGTTAAAATGTCCCGGGGAAAAAAACGTTCTTCTTGAGGGAGGGGAAGGAGGGAGAAGAAAAAAAAATAAGCCCGTCAGACGGCCATCGGTCATGCCTCTAATATTGCTGGCCGTGCCGGTTAATGCTATCGAGCCTCCTTAACGAATCCTCGCGGATTAGCCGCGGGCAGCAGCTCCTTCGGCCGACTTTGAGTTACGCGGAGAAACGGCTTAGGGCTTTTACTGCTCGTATCAGCGACAATGATGGACTCGATAAAGCCGCGTGCGCGGTTTATGAAGGAAGTACGAAGAAGAAGGGAAAAAACAGTTTTACGAGTATCGACGGAGAATATAATTTCGCGGGGTAATTCAATGCGAGATAATTGGAAGCGACTCGATTAATATGCGAAGTGCGAATTAAACGCGCGAGTTGATTGGTTAAAGTACATTGTCGGCCGGCCCCTTCCCAAAAATTGTTGCGCACGACGATAATTAGATACACAACGAAACGGGTAATTAAATACCGGGGCATAATGTATTCCATTTGAAGCAATTTCGCGAGAGGGCGGCTGGCTTTTTTTTTTATTTCTCAGGCTTCCAACGACCAACGGCTCCTCCCAGCTCTGCCTTTGCTCGTATCTGCACAAGAATAACCGATGTTGACAGTTTCGTAAGATTAACAAGCTCGATTTGTATTCATACATTCATCAATTACATACATATCTAGACCACACCTGTGTCCAGATATTCTAAAAAGATATTTACGTGCACGGAAGGAGAAAAGTATAGGCCTCGAGCACGTGCAAGTACGCTTGGGAAACATTCTCTTTAACCCATAATTGTTAGCCATTCTTATCCCCGCTCGTGGTGTGCACTCGGACGATGATAGCTCACCCACTTTCGCCGGATCGTCTTATCTTTCGTGCGAAATAAAAAGGGGGAAAAGGATTTGCAAAAGAAACACATATAATCGTTGGAATATGAAATAGTATAAAACGGGAGATCCAATTGGCGGAGAATCGTGGAGGAACGTAAAAGTTCATGGCCATAATGCTCGCGTTGAAAATAACCCATGATTTTTTTTTCAGAACATCCAACGATCAATAACAAGCACTAAAAATTATGCAACGAGATTCACCACAGATCTCTACGATTTGTCAAAGTCCTCTTACCAACAAAACCCGTGGCTATCCAAGGAAATCAAGAAGCGTCGCGTGTCGTTCAATAATGCCATTAACCAACTTATCCCAAGCATCTGAGAAAAGACAGAAGTCCTCTGTCATACAATTCCTACTTTCCACGAGCAGAATACGCCAAGGCCAACCGAGAAGAGTAGAATCGGCCTTCGAAGGAGGCAAGAGCGTTGCTCGAAGGCGCGGCGGATTACCCAGCGCCGATAACGCGTCCTCTCCACTCGTGCGTCCGCGCGAAGCTTCGTGGAAGGGGGGAGAAAAAAATAATTTGGAAAACCGCGAACACACGATACCAGGACGGTATCTGCAGGGAACCACGCGCACTATGTCACGCTCCCTGGTTTGGGGGCGGCGGCAATAGGGGGTGGTCGGCGACCGCGCGACTGGTAGGAGGGTGTTAAACGCAACATTTTTCAACAGATAAGTCACGTATGTTTAATTATGTATATTACCACCCGCGGGGTTGAAAACCAGAGCATGACTCCCGTCACCGCCCCACCCCCTCGCCAGGCCGCCACCCCCTTTAACCGAGCCGCCGGACACCCGCAGCGATGCACGCCGAATATAAGGGGGTCGGCCCCTGGCCGTTCGTAGCCGTATTTTATTTTAATTATTAATTCCCCGTGTGCGTGGCCCATGGCAATTAGGTGCGCAGGAATGCCGAATTCCGTACGGGCGAAAGCCGCTCTCCCATTTTCACGCACTGCACCTGCAGTCCTCGTCGCTCGTAATTCCACGTTTGCCCTTACCGCGCGTGTCCTACTCTCCTCGGTTAACCCATTCACCGCCAGCCGAATTTAGGGAGTCTTGACCTGGCCGCCGAGGGTAGGATGAGAGGGTAACGGATCACTTTGCACTATATGATATAATATCGAAGGATAAAAAGGAGCTGTAAATCATCCAAACTTGTATCGTGTAAACTCGATCTAAACTTGTAGCGCAAACTAGGAGGTATCTCGTAGTTGGCGAATTTGGTGTATACGCTTATTACGAGATATCTCGTATTTGGCAGTGAACGCGTTAAGGGGAAAGGACCGGGAACGGTTTTATCAAGATCGCGCTCCCCCGTGTCTTTATTGAGGCGAATGAAATAGATATCCGTATCGTAGAAGTTTCAATTCAACGGACCATTCGTCGTTATTGGAATTTTGGGATAGCGCGAAATCCGTTTGGGACGTCGATATCCCTAGGCTATCGCGCCTTGAGCGCACGGCGCTAAAAATCGAGGGAAAAATCGGTAGCGGTGAGTATTTAAAAAATGCTATTATATTCAAATGGTGGATCGAAAAGCTCCTTTGACGTCTCACTCTGGAATACTAATATCGCACCTTTGCGCATCCTTCCAAGACCCTCGCGCCTTTCTTTGGGATCTTATTTTTCTCATTTCCACGTCCAACTGAGGCTCTCGACTCGGCAAGTCTGCGGAGAAGATCTGATAAGCGCGATCGGGATTAATCGCCACGAATTCCGACGTTGCTTTTTCGCCTCGCGTCCTCCCTCGCCCGAGCGCACGTGGGGAAGAGGGAGAGCGAGAGAGAGAGAGAGAAAGAGGGAGAGAGGGCGATGACAAATAAAAGAAGGACTCGACGTCGAGCTGGCAGCGACGATGCTTTGACGGAGGCGCCTGTTGTCGCTCTGCTTTTAATAATTAATATCATTAAACACGCTCGAACGGTCAGAGGCAAAGCGCGTCACCGTGTATGTTATCTTGGGTTGGCGGCTGTTTATGACTGTTTAGCCGGGGTCAGGCGGCAGATAGGTAGATAATACGCGGACACGTATATCCCGGTATCCGCGCGCACGATGGAAATAAAGCGGCTGCGGGGCTAAAACCTTTGCCTTCCTCCATCCAAATTGCTTCGTCGAGCCTCTCCTTTTCTCCGCTCCCAGGTTTTGCGCTCTGCGTTCGACACCTTCGCACTTCGAATTCACCTTCATCGGCATTTTCCATCGGAATAACAACTTCGCATCGGTTATTTTCACGCCGTCGAGGGACTTTAATTGCGCAAGGGTGAATTTGGAGCGCGGAGAGCCTGTATCGTTGCGCGCTCGTATTTGGCCAATACCGCGCGAATACGACCAATCTGGCAGCCCTATTCCCATCATTATTCCACCATTGAATATCGGCGTGTTACAGCGAGATAAACAACGGCGTTACGCGTAAAAGTGATCGACGATAAGAGGGGAGAAATGTGATCGTTTCCGTATGATATACGGCAAATTGCGCAGCGCACTCTGCGTATTCAGGCACCGATCGTTCGGGGTATAACGTATGTGTTTGAACATCGAGACGTAAAATCCCCGTAAAACTGACCCCGAGAAGTAGGCCAATGGCTCTTCCGCGTTAAACTCATTGCTCGTTCGCCATCGGCTCGTCCGCGTTATGCATTGGCCGTCAGAACTCTTATCTCACGACGCCAAATAAACTCACTCCGAGTTTCGACGCGGCTCTAATTATTATTCGTTGCTCGCGCGAATCTCCTCCAGCTTCCGGATTTGGTAGAAGCAGGTATAGAGGAGGGACGTCGGATCGAGAACCTAGCGAGGTAATGCAGCGTAAATTCGCATGGTCGCGGCGAGGCGGGGCTTGCAGTATTGATACCATTGAAGAATTAAAGTCGGTCTTAGTAGCCGAGGTTGAACTAGGAAAGGATTTTCTATCGTGAGAAATAGGAGCTTGCGTTTGAGAAGTATAGTGTTATTGGACCCGGGATCCCTCGCCATCCACCTCTAATTCCGTGAATCATTAATGCGGTTAGGCCGAGCTCTTCGATCACCTCCGCTAGAGATCGGCCAGGGACTAAGGCAACCTGGCTTTTCCGGGTTGCGGATAACTTCCAGACCCTCCAGAAGCGAAAAAACATCGATACGTCGCAGAAAATTCCCCCACTGCGTTTTAAACGTCAGCAACGTCGATACCGCAATATTATTCTCACTGAAATGAAGTAAGAAATCGTGTCAAAATTCGATCGTCAAACGCGCTAGATATCGATCGTCGCTCCGCGAAACGATAGCATAGGGGATAAGAGCGATTTACTATTCCTGACATTCGGCTAAATTCAAGATCATTTTGTCGCGCGGTTAGTATTCCTTTATCAAACGCATTTAGAGTTGTTCATTAGCATATAGAGTCGTTTCATCAACCGCGCCGCGCGTAGAGGCGACGTCCGCGCTCCGCCATTGATCACAAAGACCGCGCAAAAATTCCGAGATTGTTTTGCGACGCAAAAACGAGCCTGACCCCGGATGCATGCGAAAACGGCGGCCATGCAAATGCACGAACCGCCTGCGAAGTCGTCCAGCGCTGTATTCCAGCCGAGGTTAAAATGCATCGGAGGCAAATCAATCTTTATCGGCGTAATTTAGCCGCCTTCGAGACGCGCGGCCTCAGCGGCGTAATTTAATGGGGACATTACTTGGAATTAAGAAATCTTTACGATCCTCGTTCTCGGAAATCGTGTAAAATTTGTTGTACTTACCACCACGAGCGATCGCTCGGCAAGCGAGAGGTTGGACCTTCGAGTATAAATATATAAGTCGCATATTCGAATAATACCACGTACTCGTAGCGAATAAAAAACATCGATACACGATATACGAGGATGATAAACATTTCTTAATCGTTAGCATGGCGTGCAAATTTCCCAGATCGATGAGATCTAGGTTAAACCGATAGATACTACTTGGAATTATTCTGCCCCTTTATGCGCCGGAGTGTGTTGTAATAATTCGCGGTTTGCGGCACTTCAGCGGGACTCGATCGTATTTGCCGTCCATTATAAAGAGCGGGAACTAAAGCGGGAACGAGCAAAGCTCACGCGCGCGATTATAATTCAAGCCCCTTATCGCCTATCGCGAGAAACGTTCGAGTAGCAATTAAAAATTAAAATAAAACCCCCGTACGAGCCGGTGATCGATCACGAGCGTGCTGCACTCGCCGCGAGTCGGTCTGACCTACCGTTTTTTGCTTTTCCGTATCGCCCTGGGTGGTGAAAATCGGAAAACGTTTCGTGCGGGTACCGAGATTCGGACGATTCAATATTATCAATGATTATTGCGTAAAAAGTTGAAAATTCGAACGCAATTACCGCACCACGAGTGAATCATCTCTACATCGAATATTCTGCTGTATAGAAAGGAAATAACGGGCGCTATTTTTTCCTTTTCTCTCAATTGGTTACGCGAACCGTTATGTAAATGTTAATAGGTATGTAAATGGTTGCGCGAATTTTTAAACTCGATCGGGCGATCGACGATAAGCCATGGTATTTTATCAAGTCCGTTTGTCATCCAGTATTTCCACCGGTACACCGTGCGATACATCGTAACGCTAGAAAGTATCGTGGGCTGTCGCAGAAACTTCGATTCGCCATACGATATCATTGTCGGTCCGTCATAGTCATAGGAGTGGATCACGGATTTCCAGACTTTGATGTCGAGACACCGAATAGTTTGAGAGTACCAGCTATACGAGCCGCCCCCTTTCTCGACCAGTCGGCAGGTACAGCTTCGTTAGAGGCGAAGGGATATAAGCGGACACATTACTGCCGCCCCACCCCGTAATTATGCGGTATCTTTAGTAATTGAGAAAGTTCCGCCGATTCGTGATTCCACGGCGTATATCTTAGAACGTTAAGATTACCACCATTACCTTCGTTCCGATCCAAATGAACGCCAGGCTTCCATCGGTCCTTAATTCCAGGCGCTCGCACGCGTACGTGTCACGTACCACGCCCGTTCCAGGCTCTTCCATTTCCAAACCTATCGTACAAAGCTCTCATCTTGTAAATCAAATCATTCTACACGCTGAACACGAAGTCCTCGGTCACTCTCACGAGCCTCGACCAATTATTCTTTGTTAAAAAATATTCAAAATAGAAAATCTTTGCTTTCGATCAAAAGCCACTTTTATTATCGCCTATATCGCGATAATGCCAATACATCCTTTCCAACTCTCGAGTTTTCTGCTACGAAAACGAGAATTCAAGGAGACACTCAAACGGGCATTTAATTCATCCACCGCCGACTCGCGATACGATCGAACCGTGCGAAGCGTCGTCCAGGCAAGAGGGGAGAGAGTCGGCGGGAGAGGTGGAGCGAGAAGGAGAGAGGGAGGCAAATAAGGAGCAGCGGCGAGGGAAAAAGAGAGAGTGGCGGAGGAGGAGGAAAAAGACAAGTTATTTCATTCACGGATTTCCCATAAAATCAAGGTATCGAGAGGCTGGTGTAGCGCATTTAATAATGCAGGACACCGGATGTTCGTAGCCCGGCATCGGGACTGCGGAGGAAAACAGATACGGAAGGGAAATGGGGAGTGGGAGAGAACGAGGGAGAGAAAGAGAGAGAGAGAGAGAGAGAGAGAGAGAGAGAGAGAGAGAGAGTGAAAGGGGGAATGGAGGAGGGAGGGAGTACACGCGCAGATAGATAGGTAGATAAAGAGAGACAAAGATCCGCCGGCAGGGGCGGCGACGGGAGAGACAGGGTTAAATATTTCACAACGCATTTCCGCCGTTGCGCCCAGAGGGTGGTTCAGGCTTGGCCGCCAGCGGGTAGTGGAGGGGGTTGGCCGAAAAAAAAGTACAGCACGGTTTTGCGAGAACGTATTCCTCGGCCCGGTATGGATTTCCGAACGCGCGCACGGCCGCTCTGCAGATTTCCAGTTTTATAATTGATAAAGAAGCGCGGAAACTCCCCCGGAGCGGACAAATAACTTTCCATTCAAAGTTTCCTAATTATTTTAAGCGGAAGTTCGCATCGTGCGGCGTCTTAATCACGCTATAGCGAGCATTAAAATGGAATTTTTAACGAACGCGCGCGCGTTGGTAACGCCAAAGGAAAATACGCTTGGAAAAAAGGGCGGCCGACCCGGGGATGTTTTGAGAGCCAGCGACGCGATGTTTTCGAGGCGCGCTTCCTATCTAGGAAACAAAAATGGCGAAATATCGGTCGGTTTTCGTCAACGATAAAATCCTTCCCCGAGTCCATCGTCCAGCCGCGAAAGCTTTTGGGACACGAATGCTCGAAAACAAGACCGGTTGGCTTTCGAAAAAATCCACCACTCGCCGACTCCGACTCCCGTGCTGGATGGCAAAAAGGAATATCGCGAGGGACCGGGACCTGTGGCAAAATTCATCTCTCCTGCCGTTACAAAAAAGTTACATGCTGCTCCGCTGTAATCGAATAACTTTTTATATAAAAATTGCGACGGCACATAGGCAAAGTGCGATAGCGTATCCTGAACATCGGTGCCGCGTTTCAAAGAAACACGGGATGTATACCGACATGGTAGAAACACGTCGGGTTCGAGTGTTCGCGACTCTTACTATCTCACGCTTATGTACCTTCATGGATATCGAAGATCGACGAATTTCTGCATTAGACCGGCGACGATTCGTAAATACGTGACGTCTCAAACTTTAATAATCAAATTCTCCATCTTATATTATTGGCGTTATCGTTTTACTCGACAGAACGAAATTACGTGCGAGAGAGTCAACGATTTTTGGCTACTACTCTATGACTCAAATAATGAAGGTTTATTCAATTAAAGAATCGGAATGAAATTGAGATTAGACCGCTGATCTATTGAAAAAATCTCTGAAACCGTCGACAAACCGATTTCAGCGATTATACGAGATTCCCACAAGTTCTATCGGCTCCTCATTCCGGCGTTAACCCGTTCGCATTCCCAGCTTTTGCAGAAGTTTACCAGGCCGCGTAAAGCCGGCGCTCGCGACCCTCCATGAGCGGCGAGCAGCGCGCTACCATTAATGTAATGCCCCTTAACCTTACGAACGGTTAGATGGATCGTGTCGGGGGTGCTTTGTTGCGCTCTGGCTCGTAATAAACGCGATCCGTTACCCAACAGTCGCTCACGTGCACGAATAGCTTTATAGATCTCGTCGCAAGGCCGTTACAGACTCATCGTCGGTACTTTATATACTCGGTCTATACCGGCGAGCTATTCGCCTCGGTGGTACGGACCGACGAAAAGGATCAACACGATCGCCGGGATTCTTTGCTTCATCCCCCTTGACCATACGTATCGTTTACGCTGGAATCTTCCGTGTTTACCTCGTAGAATGGCCTGCATACCTCGGAACCGTCCGCGGCCGAATCCTGGCTAAGCGAGGAAACAGCGCGAACGTATTCCTGCCCCGATAACGTGGAGGACCATCGCGGGAAAAATGGTCCGAGTACTTTGCGCTCGTCGACACCCATCGATGTAGTAGGTCCACTTGCCGCATTTGTCTCTACTCTCTGCCTCGCTCTGGATGTAAAACATATTTATTATCTTGGTAGTAGACACTTTCCGTGTGTTATGGGAGTTAAGCATCTATCTGGACGGTTTTGGACGATCGTCCTGCATCTCTTCGCGGTTATCGGTACTAACTTTTTGTTTCTTTCCGTCAAAGGAGGACGAGCGATATTTAGCACGTAAAATGGCTGGATCCTCGTTCTTTATTATTTGGACACGGTCCATCGATACGAATCCGAATGCGGTTGTTCCTTTGAAATGCTGCCACAGGCAATTTGGCATAAGAAAATGCGGGCTTGATTAAGTCTGGGGAGTGGGCAGTGAGCAGGAAGCAAAGCAAAAGGGAAAGTTTCGACGAGGGGGAGCTCTCCTCTAAAATAAGATAAGAGTTAATTATAAAGAGTTATATTTCCGATCGATAATGCGCCGCTGGTCGTTAATGGCGCTCGGTGGATTGACACTGCAGTCTCGGTCGGATGTGCCGCGATATAGATAGCCCCGATGGTTTAACCCGACTTTCTTTGCTCGTGGCGCCGTTAGAGGACGCATACAGAGAGCAAGCGAGCCACCGCCGCTCGCCTATCGTCAAAGGTTCCAGGACCAATTTATCGTACGCTAATGCTCCTACTTATTTCACGCACATCAGTCACCTCTTCGCATCGACTCTTTTCAGTTTCTTTAATGAAACTCCGATTATATATAATATGCATAGAAAATACAGCGCGCTCTTCATTCGGTGAAGATAAAGTCCCGAATGACGGCATTTGATATTCTTCCATCGATATCTTTGAAGTCTACTCTTCTCCTATTCTTTTCCTATTTCACTCTTCTTCGGCTCCTGGCGTCGCGTTTCATATTCTTCGGGGAGCCTCGTTGCCTCTCCCATTTGGCTCGTTAGCGAAACAAAACGTGCATCGATGCACCGGCGATTTAATAAAACTACAATTACCCCGAGCTGCCATAATATTGTTACAAACATTACTTCGGGGGATATATAAAATCATCCTCGACCGTCATTTCTCATTTACCGGCCGTAATAAATATTATTCGTCGCTTTTCTACAAATAACGGTGTTTACTGGGGCGAATATGTATATATACACATTTTCCGAAATGGATAATCCTGCACCTGACATTTCATTATGGCAGGTTAAAAGCGGCTCCCCGGGCTTTGCGCGCTGTGTACGTAACGTCCAGGATGATATAAAGTAATAATTAATGAAAATAACGATCAGCCAGTGTCCGCGCGCGTATCCGGAGGGCCGGGCATTTCTTTTTCCAGGATCAAAATATGCGGCCGAATCCAGAACCGCCCGGCGCGCACTCCGCGGGGCCCGATCGATAAATCCCCAGATACGAGGAGGTTGGTCGTATGAAAAATCTGGAAATCCACTTTGTTATTTATGCGCTTGCCCGCTCGCCAAGATGCAGGGATACTTGCGCATGTGGAACAAGATTATCATTTTTCCTCAGTGAATCCCGGCAAGACTGCTATTACTTCTAGAGTTCTTTTCGCGTGTAGCGCCTCGCAACGAGGCTGATTCACAGTCGGGAGGACGCCGGAGGCTGGGCTTCCTGGGTTATTTGTATTTTTTTTTTTTCATTTTTTTTTTCGACATATAGGCCTCCAACCGCCGCCGTGATTTGTCTCCAAACGATTATAAATAACCCGGCGGAGCGGTGCTTTAGCAATGATCGTAAATAACCCGGAAAAACCGTGGAAACAGGTGCCAGCGGTGTTTTTGCGGCGAGCTAATGTACGAGGAAGGAAGGAAGGGAATCGAAATTTCTGATGGGAGAACGAAGAGATTGGGTGTTTATTATAATAACAAGGATAACGAGGGAAGATTCTGAAGTATAGTGATACACGTTAGGAGATGCAGAATTCGATTGACGAGTCGGTTGAATAAAATTGCCCGAGACCGCGCTTCCTAAGATTTGAGAAGGCGAGCACGGAAATGGGCAAAAGTGATATTAGTCGGTTGGGCATCCGAGTTGGCAGAAACATGCGGTGCCCGTCGAGCTACATCTCGGATTACTCGTCCGTTGCCGTATGGAGTTTCTACCTCAAGGGGTGCGATATTTCGAGTTCAGGGAGCCAGCCATGCTATTTCCATTAGGCCTGAGGCTTCAGCATTAGGTTTACCTATTAATGATATGGACTAACTACGTCGTACGCGTGTGGACACGTTTTGCCTCCCGACTAACCATTATGCAGCAAGCCGAAACGCTGTATTTATCCCGTTACTTGCCTTGAACCGCCATCGTCCTTCCACTCTCGGTCGCTCATTTTCGCCGCGTGCAAAATTAACGAGTAATAATCCATACAGAGGGACCCGGTCGTATCTGGGTGACCTAAGCCGAATTACGTATACAGGGTGGCGTTTGCAGAAACAGAGCACCGTGGCGACACGGCCGTTTTCCGCACGGTCGTATGTACGCGTACATACGCGTATATATTTCGTATACGCTCTCCCATTCGAGTAAAGCTGCCAGGAGCGGCGAAACGCGAGTAGCAGTTTGCCGGAAATCTGGGAGTCGGTTTTCTAAGAATTTGCCAAAACTCGAAGTTCAAATGCCGTTTAAACGAAGAGACTCGTTAATGAGAATTGAATGGGGAGTCTCCGAGCGTCAACCCGTCGTTTCACGGCTTGCACGCCGGGGGTATTTAACCAAGGAACGTCTCACGCAGTTCGCTTATTCATTCGCTCGAAATATTTGTTTAATTCCTAAGTTAATAAAACGGAAAGTGAGGGCCAGGAGAAACAGCGAGTATACGCGGGGGAGTTTGAAAAAGTACACAGAGAGAGAGAGAGAGAGTGTGATAGAGAGGCAGAGAGGGAGAGAGAGAGGAGAGGGAAAAAGTGGAGGTACTAAAATACAGAGCAAATGGGAGAGGCAAAGAACAATGTAGCGGGAAAAGTGAATATTTGATGTAATATAGACTGAACGAATGTTTTCCATCCGTGTAACAGGTTTCCCTCCTCGCCTTGCGGACCCGCCTCGACTGCATACCCGTAATAGTTTGGAGTAAATCGTATTACGAAATTGCGGGAAAAAGTTGCAGCCACTCGGGGCTCCTGAAATAATTTTCTTCGGGGGAAAGAACGGTTTTTATGCTCGAGGATGGGATAACTTGAAAACACCGGAGAATTCGAGTCTTCGAACGGCTACCGAAAATTGAAAGGGGGAATCGCCCCTTACCCATATCGATTTTTCAAGCCGTATCCATAGTTTCACAATTCGTTTCCGATCTCCTCCTAGACACGACCCGCTCCAAACTTTTTTTCCCTCAAATACACAATTGGAACGGTATCGTATCGAGTATGATGTAAAATCGAGATAAGAATTCTTCGAGATTACACTTAATAAAATAAGAAGGTGAAATTCCACGCGTTCTTAGATCGCATTAAAAACATCGCATCGCGAAATAACTGGCCTATGATATATCGAAGAAGAGAAGACGCATCATCGGTGTAATTCCATGTCACAATGCGTGCATAAGCTGGGAAGGCGGTGAGCTCAACCCTTTCGCTCATTAACATAGCACAAAAGTACATTCGCCGTGGAGAAGGCTCGCGTTTTTTAAATCGAACGCGCCTGGCGTTCTCGATTTCAGCCCGACGCTTTCGGACTTTCACTTCCCCATTATTCGCCCGGCCGGTGTGCGCATTTAGCGCGTAAAAAATCGCGAACGCGAGCGGAAGGAGGAATTACACGGTATTGGGAAACCGTGGGAACGAAACTCTCCCCCTCCCTCCAGTCGTCTCTGACATTCTGCGGCGTTCTCAATATCAGGAAAAAAGTCCTCAAAAAAGTGGCTCAAAGGCCGGCAGCGCCAGGCCGAAATTTGATCTCCGCGATTCGATCGAAAACAAAAGGGATAAAAGCGGGACGCTGCTCTTTCCCGAATTCCCCCGAAAATAATACATAGAATCCGTGTTCGGCGCCGGAGCGATAAGCCCGCGAGGGCTTTGAACGCTGGCCCGCCCGCCGAAAATTCCGCGTACGCGCCGATGAGCTACTGGTGGTCCGAGCAGGAGAGCTGACGCGTGCGCGCGCGCGCATATTTCCCCAAATGCGTATCTCTTATTCAAATTGCATGGAAAATTCGGTACGTCCGGCCCGGCTGAATTTATGGACGGGCCGCACTTTGCGGCGTGTCACGGCCGCCGGCCTGCACCATTGCTAGCTGTAATTGGGATTTATGGGAACACGCAGTCCTTTATGGTGGCCATGGCCACCCCGACGTTCTCCTCTCCACCTGTATTTGTTTCCGGGCGCGTAAATAAAGTGAGCGGCGCGACCGAAAGGGCTGCCGGGGAAAAAGGGCCGGGAGAGGATGAGAGGGTGAGCGAGTGACCGTGCGGAAGGGAAGGAGAGCGAGTTGGTAAGTGAGTATGCGGGAGAGGGAGAGAGAGAGAGAGAGAGATTTTCCAACGGGGCACTTGCCGCTGCTCCCGCTTTCCCACGATCGACGTCCATTCCCAAATCTCCGTATGCATCCTGTCCGCGGAGTTAATCGATTTATCCTCGATGATCCTTCTCCGCTGACTCTACTCCGCTCTCTTATTTCGAGGAGCTAGATACGTTAACGAGCGCGTGAGATTGAGAAATATTTTGAGAGATCACTTCTGTATACTCGCATCTCGCTTCTTCTGGCAAGACTCGTTTCTCCGGAAGAACTTCATCCAATTCTGTTCCTCCGAGCCGATTCTCAAACGAATATATTTACAACCTCGAAACGCGGGATGGGAAAGAGAATAAGCGAGTGACCTCACTAGCATCTTACGCATATCGATTCGAAAAGGCAAAATAAAGGATGGAAGACCGCAGAGAATACGCCCTCATAGATTCCTGAAATTCTCTCAAGGAATTACAAACTCCCCCGCTCATCAGCCGCCTCGATAGTTCCAGCGTCAAGCTTTTCCCCGCGATTCGTCCGCACGGCCGTACTACCGGAATATAGCCATGTTTGATTTAGCGCGGAATGTGGCCCGCGGCCAGTGCCACCCAATCTCCGTCCAAATTACGTTTACATAAATGACTAACAATTACCAACAAGCCGGGGATACAACAAACAAACGGTGGCCGGGCCGCTGGCCTCTGTCGGTCCGCCGTGGCCTAAGTAAAAACTCGTTAATTAATTAACCTCTCCCTTCCTACGCGGGGGCTTTGTGAGCAAACACAGAGGGACGGCCAAGGAAACGGCTGGCGCCAGGGGGGAGAGATCCTGGTGTACCCGCTAAACTCCCAGGATGTCCAAGCCCAAGAGGCCGCCGGCGTGTTGCGGTAACCTGAGCCGACTAGCTCTCTCTCCTCTGTGCGTCTGGAAGTCATGGCTGTTGTTTCGCCCTGGCCCTTGGGCCAATCCCCGCCGTACTTCTGCGCGCCACCCTTAAACCACCCTTAGCAGCGTGCATTATGCTCCCTCCCTCTCGGGCAAAATACACCGGGAAACGTTTGGCCTTACCTCCGACTTCGTGGATACGCCACGGTCTTCCGCGGATGGTTATGAGAATTAGCGGAGTGTGCTGGGGAGCGCTTAAAAGCCGCGCTTCACAGGGCAGAGGCGCGCCAGCTTCTCTCCCCTTTCTGGCGGACGACAGAAGGATTAGCGCCTCGCCGGAAGCCACGGGTGCGGAGGAGTTTCAGGTAACGAGCCGTGGGTCCATCGGCGTCCTTTCTCTCTCTCTCCCCTTCGAGCCACTTTGGCCGAATATGGTGGCGACACGGGAGGAAGTAAGTTGGAAGCGAATGTTCCGCGAGGAAAGCTTTAATGGCGCGTTAAGACCGCGGATGGATTCCTTTTGAAACGCCGCTCCGTGATTGCTACCTATATCTACCATTTTCCTACCTAATTTTCATATCTTTGAGGGACAATCGTCGAGGAGGGACTAGCAGGAGTATCGATATCGTTCCATCCGAACTTCATCAAATTCACGCTTCATCGACGACGAAGAGTATACGATGGTACGTTCGATTCGATTTTTAAACTACCTAAAATCGACTCTGGCTTCACCTTCGAGGCGCAGCTTCGTTCCGCGGTTGTGGGTCGCCAACATCCTCGCCGTCATTAACCGGGAACGCGAATTATCGCGAATGGCGCGGGTCAAAGAGAAACTTAACAGTGGAGGAAAGTGAAAGAAAGTGAAACGGTCTGTTTCACCGTGATGGCCACGGGGAAGTAGAGTGGATGGCCAGGGAGAATGAGGTCGCGGGAAGAGAAGGAAAGAGAGGGAGAGAGTGAGCGAGTGTGTGTGCGCGCGCGAGAGAGAGAGAGAGAGAGAGAGAGAGAGAGAGAGCGAGGGCGTCGAAGGGGGAGGCGAGGTACCGGCGAGAAAGAATCGGCGAGTCGTCGTAAAGGCAGCGAGGAGCCTGGAAAGAGAGAGAGAGGGAGAGAGGGAGAGGGAGAGAAAGGAGGGAGCATTCTCTATAACGTGGCTACCAGCCCGCGTTTGCGTTGACCCTGGAGGCTTTCGAGAAACGAAGCGCGTAATTACACGCCCAAGGGCGAGCGCCGTTTCAGGCAGCCCTCTAACTCACTCCCCGACCGCCTCCTCCCCTCTCCGCCGCCCCCTCTCTCTTTCCCTCTCTCGCCCTTTCTACCAGGCCTCGCGCTCCCTATAGCCACCCCTCCATATTCCACTTCGTGCTGAATAAACACCGCCGCGGACTGACGTATGGACGAAGCTCTGCAGACGTGGGTGCACTCGGGAAAAAAAATCATAGCGCCCGTGCATCGTCTCCTTCTCTCTTGCTCTCTCTCTCTCTGTCCTCTTTCTCGCCTCCTTCACCCTTTCCCTGCCTACAGCGCGACCGAAGGTACGACGAACGAACGAGAGAGCCGAATCTAGGGAAGAGCATGAAGCCGAGAAGTAACAACGAATTCTTTGGCACGAGGTTTACCTCGCATTTGTCGGAGCCAAAATGCATCTCTTGAAGGAGAGATCGTGCCATATTGTTAGCGCGGTCTCTTTTTCTTTAACAAACGCTCGGAATAAAAGAAGAGGAATGCGCCTTCGGGCTTATTATCAGTGAGCAATGGCAAAGTCGTTTCGTCCTGAACCCAACGTCGATGGAAGTAACTCCCTCGTCGTTCAACATCGAGCCTCCGTGTATTTTCTGTTCGATCGAGGGAGAAGCGTAAATTCGAATCAAAGTCCTTTATATTCGTCTCCGTCGCGGAAGTCGCTTTGCTCGCCAGGCGATGCTGCGCGTTCGTTTAAGTGGCATTTTTACCGCAAGGATTTCTTATCCATCGCGATTAAGGTTGCCGCAGGGTACATAAACGTGCGTGGAAAAATATTGAGAGTATTACCGACTGGATGTTTACCTCCTCTCCTCCTCCCTCAATCTTTCACCGTAATCTATGTTTGCTATGATCGTTCCTGGATACCCGACTTCGCCTTGGGGTAGAACGAAGCACAATAGCATTTACGGTAACGGGGATTGATGGCACTCTACAAGTGTGTGTATATAGCTCGAAGCTTGCGTGAGCGGATCACTGGGACCCGTGTAAATCAACATTGGTTCACCGTTGCTTATGTTGCTACCGCAGTGGCAAACCTTGCAGGTTAAGTGCCAAGACAAATGGCGAAGAATTAAGAATGGAGGATTCGTATCGTTCGAAGACAAGGCCGGCTTTGCGCTCGCATCGAGGAACTGCTTACTTTGTTATTCTTTTTATTTGGTTGACTTTATAAAAAAATACCACCACCCCCGACCTGCCTTCGTACGGCTTTATCCGCGAAAATTGAATTTCTCTGTCATTGGTTTTGAGCAAACAATAACAGATAAAAGGTAGCCTGGTATATGTCTTCCAAGAGCTGCTGGGGAAACAGTATTACGATAATAGTTACACAGTATATTTATGTGCCATAAAATGGGCGCGCTGTATTATTTTTATACGATGGATAAAAAGAATTGGTTCGAATGTTTTGATATTTTTGTGTATTTTATTGTCGTCGCGTTGGGAAAAATCTGAATTTACGTAGGGATAGATTTACATTAAAATTAGTTCCACGAGTATATTTCTGGTGTTTTATAATGAGCGAATGGATTCGGTAAAATAAATACTATGTTTTTGGTTTGCATTGATTGTTATCATTTTGTTCGATACCATTTTTCTCTTGATCGTATAGAAACCAGAATAAGGTTTTGGACCAATGAGAATATTCTAAGCAAGGCGCGGAGGCTGCGACGGAAATAGTCGATTATACGGTTTCATTCCACGAATTTTTCTCATTTGTGTTGTATATAAACCAAACTTTCTGCCGCTTGGTTGCTCACGGAAGATAAAGCGGCTACCGCTTGAAATTTCTGATACTCCGAGCGATCTCGATGCTTTGCATTCCTGCACTTCTTCCTTCCCCCGGTTCCTCTCTACGCGGCATATTTTCCATTGCTGCCCGTAGAAAGTTATCTTCGACATCCAAAATCTTCTCGAAGCAGCCTCGCGTTATTTGACAATTTATATTACCGTTAATAATATTGCGACGAAATATCAACCATCTTCTCTGCTCCCCTTTTCTCGCCGAGCTATTCCTCACTTTTTAACGTGCAATCGATTTTTATCCAACGCTACTTAAAATTTATCCAAAAACATTCGCTACTCGTCGTTTCAGCGCAAACATCCCTCTCCACATTATTGTCAATGTAAAACGTTTTTCTTAAATTTTACGACACACACCTCGTTCCTCGATATCACGACTATTTTTGGATCTCGCGGTGCCATTACGTCGTCTCCATTTTGCGTCGTCTCGCTTCGAGTATTTTTCTAGTCCGGAGCCCCATCCCCCGCGCGCCAGCTCCTTTATAGTTTTCTCCTAAATCCTGGGATCGCTGTAAAATAGAAAGACCACCCTATGGTTATCGTGTAATCTCTTACTTATACGCACCTTCCTCCTTCTCTCGCGGTGCGGGAGCGAGGCGCGTGGATAAAGGCGAAGATAAAGGGAGTCAGAGTGTGAAAGTCTGGGGGGGGAATGTGGGTTATGGAGGGTTAACGGCCGATAAGCTGCCAGCGATATAGATCGGAAAAGGTCTCCCGCGTTGCATCGCCGGGCAATACGTTAACGGTTACTCACTTATTTTTATTATCCTCCGTTTATGCCGCGGGAAAATGAAATTTTCCGCGAGACGCCGGGGCGATTCGTCTTGTGGGATTAAAAAGCCCCTTAATTTCCCTAGCGGGGCCGCGTTGCCTCTTCCTCGATAACCGCCACCGGCCGGCCTGCGCAGGCCTTTGCAGCGGGAACACTTTCCGCTTTCCAACATCGCGCCGAAAGGGCGTCGCGCACTTTTTCGAAAGCCCCGCTAATGCGCCCAAATTAAATGGAATGCCAGATGAACGTCCATAAGGCAGGGAGAGGCCCTCTGACATGCTAATCGTCGAAACGCCCGGTTCTTCATAAACTTTTTACCTCTGTCGCCTACGGCGCGTTCATGAAATATGCAGCCGCCACGTCACTCTTCGTTTCTTCGGATCATCTACGGCCGGGATGCATACGAAGTGCGCGACAGAATTATACGAGCCACCTTCCGCAGGTCCGCTTCTCTGAATACGCCGGCTTCGAGGAAAAACCCCGAGGCGTTATGAGGCCCCGTATCGAGGCCGTTGCTTTATCGTCCGTCATCTTCGCCCCGCTTTATGAAGACTTTTTACTGGCCCTCGCCGTCAAAGTAAACAATGGCGGATTGCGGGAATCCCTAACAAAGTAAGGAAGCTCGTGGCGAGGATGGAAATGAACGAGCCTCGGAAGTGAGGCCGGAGAATCCAGCGTGACACGCGAATCGTGCCCCGAGAAATCGTCCATTGTTCCTCCCTGTAATTTACCCCCACTGACTTTATTTATCCCGCGTAAAGGCCACCGCGATGAGGGTAGGAAAAGAAAAGGACGAGGATGAAGTGTTTCACTCGAGAGCAGAAGCCTTTGCTCTGTCCACCGTGTCAACCGGGCGATTCGTGCCTAAAACCAGGATGCGTCTTTCGCGCGATGCTCCCTCAGATCGAGGCCAAGAATCGAAGAGGCGAGCGTCTTCGTGATCCCAGCTGCTCTCGAAGGGCCTCCCGGATCTCCTCCTGCATTCCGTCCGTCCGCCTTGCAGGGGCGAGCCGTGGCGAAATAACTTTAGGGACGACGAGGGCTTTGGCTATCGCCACTGCGTCCCTCCCTATCCATCTCGTTACCCTGCGCCTCACCCTCCCTCGTATTTCACTCGCGAGTCGCTTACTTAGAGGCACGCGCTTCCCAGGGAGCGTCGAAGGAGAGGGTGGAAGACGGCGCATGTCCCGGGGAGGCTTTCTTTTTCCCTCCCCCGAGCGATTAGCAGCGGGACAACGAGGAGGCAAAGGTCGGAAGGAAGGGCGGAGGGGGGGTGGGGCGGCGCAGTATCGCCGTACCCTTCCGACTCCTCCGTTAATTAATAAAGCACCCGCGTAAACTAACAGTTTTACTGCGGAACCAACAAACTTAATACAAGAGAAACAGCCTTTGTTTCTCCGTGGCGGGGTAACGAAGTCGCCCTGGCCCGGCCGAGAGGCGCGCCGGGCAGATTACTCGTTGCATACTTAAAGCCTTAACAAGCGGCCGCTTTGAGAAAATGTCGGGACCTTTTTCCCCGCTCCGACTGTGAATCACCGGGTTCTTGCCAGCGCAGGGCGCGTCCTACTTTGGAAATTTTTCGCCTAACGAAAAAGAGCTAAAGGAATTTCATTAACGCCGGGCGCGCAGTTTCCCGCCGATGCGCGCCATCGCGATTTAACGAATGGCGAAGCGGGGACGGCCGGAGGTTGAAATTTTTCGGCGCGCGGAGCTAAGGGGGAATGGGAGGATCGCTCGGTTCTCGCTGATGGTTTACCTCCTCCCGTCTTGCAAGGCTATCGCGACCCAGAAAATGCGTGAGCTCTATTCCGAATGTATAGAGGAAAAGCGATGACGATAAAACCAAGGTTCGAAATTGAATACGAGCGAGCATTTATTATTCATTCGTGGATACAAATAGTTCTAGATAGGATTAAATATTCGATCATTATCCGCGATGTTTATATAGTATCCTGATTGGAGACGAGTCGATTTCGAAATGGAAATCTAAGATTTTTCCTTGACTTGGATATATCATTAATTTCCAACGAACCTCCTTTGAGCGACAATGACGCCGGATATTCGTCCCCTCAAAGTCGTGGGATAAAGTTATCGAGCAATAATTCCCTGAGAAACGTCCGCATTCGTTTTTCCCGATGCGAATAAAGGAGGTTTCGGGGTAGGTTGCAAGTAGGCGGCCGCACCCGAGGGACGAGGGAAAGGAGGCTGGGGGAAAAAATAACTTTTTAATTCGGCCTAATGTCCGGACGGTCCGAAAGGTTGGATTAATGGGTCGGCCAGTTCTCCAGGCAAGGCGAGTGTTTACGAGAGTTTGCCACAAGAATGTTGTCTACCAGTTCCCTCTCTCCCTCCCTCCTCTCTCCCTTCCTCGCCCCTAGCCCCGGCCAGCCCTCCTAAATATCGTCGATGTTATGCGCCGGTGTTATCGCCGTTGCCACCACTGTTTCTGGCAGCGCCTGGCCGCTGGCGTTGCTACTGCCACTGCCGCGCTGCGGCTGCCAGCTTGTTTTTCGGGGCGCTTTCATTACGCGTGCCGTGGCTGCACTCGCGATTAAACCACTGAGTTATGCGCGCGTGCATTTTTAGCGGGCCACCCTGTCGTCACTCGGTCATAGCGGCTCCTCTTTTTGCTTACCGGCCCCGCCATTTATTCGCGCCCCTGCGCCATGCGGATGCCGAAGAATCCGCGAAAATTCGCGCCCCCTCGACTCTCCTCGGAATTAGCATTTGACGCGAAATAGAGTTTATAGAGAATTCGGACTTCCACGCGGGAGATCCGGATTGGAGTCTCGTATATCACCTTTGATGTTTTCCATATGATACGTGCACTATAGCTCTGATCAAATATCCTTAGCAGTCGGTGGCGGAAAAATTGATTTAAAAGAAAGGGGAGTTTAGCTCTGACATCTTGGTGTCTTTGTTTGGGGGAAAGAATAATCGTACCAGCGAGTAGAAGACGAGAATGGCGTTCGAAGGATCCGTGGCTGTTACGGGGTATCGACGTGCGAGCAGAGACGCGAGTGCAAAGCGGGATACGTTTTGAGGGAAGAACGGCGGATTTAATTTAACCCGCGTATCCCCTCGATAACGATACCCCGCGCTCGAATGGGAATTTGAAGTTCGATAAAGCGGGATATCGGGGCCTCCACGGTACTGGGCTGTCTCCCGCGCGGGGCGCAATTAAATTAATAAATTACCGCGATAAGTTGCAGCTGCAGTTGCGCATCAGCGCGCACCGAAACTCATGGCGCGAACGAGAGCGGGACAATTATTAATTTCGCCGAACGATAATAATGGCGGGGATAGGAAATGTTGATTTTAACATCCGTATTTGATCCTTTGCCACGAGCCTTGCACCAAACTCGGTTCCACGTGTTAGCTCCTCCCTAAACCTTCTTTCGTTTCATAAGGGAACGATTCCCAAGATTTTTCGTTTTACATCGCTTCATAGAAATACGTATACATCTAGAGGAGGACCAAATATAGACTACAACGTACGACAGCTTAGATCTCACATTTGTATAAACATCGTCGGATAAAACAGCTGCGTGCTGGTCGTGGAAGACACTTCTGGGACGACCATTCGCCCAGTGGCCTCCTCCTTTTATCCCGTCCAACAGAACTTCTCATCCTAGGACATACCATTCAAGGACCATTCTGAACGACCAACGTCTACAGGTGGGATTCGAGCCACGCGTAAGTCCGCCTACCCCGGCTTCAGAAACAAGCCGTACACACGCCCCTGCCCGGTTCCGGCATTATTTATCCCCCGGGCGTATTTGACCGGGTCTACCCTGATGAACGCGTCCCTCCCCACGCCCTTCCGCCCTTTCTTCCTCGGCCACGAGGACGGTCGACGCCTCTGAATTATGAAGAAGCCTTTTTTGGATAAATTATTCCGGGGGACGGAGAGCGAGAGACCGATTGGCCGAATATGCGGGAGGGGCGATACGATACGATAGGAACGTGGAATACGAATGCAACCGGCAGTACAGGTGTGTAACCGCGATAGGAATTGCCGGAGGAAGATGGGGTCGCGCCGAGATGGCGATGGAACGACGCGCCTTCGAAGCTTCGCCACTGCCTGCCAAGGAGGGGCTCTCGTTTTACTTATTTATCTCCCCTCGGCGTCGTTTAACCCGGACCACTGGAACGGCAAGGCCTCTTCTCCTCGAGCTTGGCGCGCGTCAGGACTGTCCAGGCGAGAGATACGCGCTGCTCCAAATCGACCAGTCACTCCCTGCTTGATCTTAATTAAAGTATAACCAATGCAAACAGCGTGGATGGACAGACGCGAAAAATCAGGAGCCATGTCCAATTTCCTTAAGGCTCAAAGAAGTGAGCGCATCCTGGAGGAACGCGCGTTTCCACTCTTGTAAACCGCGAGAAAGGGTGGTGAGAGGGAGGGGACGATGGTGAGAAGGGTTGGTGGTATTCGAGTCGTCAATGTCGCACGTGCACCAGCCCGCAGCCGCATCGTCGTGCACCGACGTGGAGACGCAGGGGGAGGGGGGGGGGGGAGTATCGCTAAAATATTGCCGAGGAAATAACAGGGCGGGTCGAGGGGGAAAAAAGTTGGGGGACTTTTCGAATGCGGAAAGAAAAATACTCGGGCCACATATCGGAGCGAGGGCGGCTGGCGGGGGTTTGGAAAGCGTTCGCGGCGGGGCTGGAAGGGGTGGGACGCGAGGGAGGCATTGCTGGGGGTTGGGTATACAAGTTTCGACGACGCGTTCTTATTTTCTAAACAAACACACGCCGGCCGTAGCCTTCGGCAACGGGTTTATTTCGAGGGCTGGTATAAGTGCGCGTACGAATAACAGTACTGGCGAAGGTCGTAGCGCGTGCCCGTTTGTTTGTTTGTTGATAAAATGCGGGGGCGCGAGCGCGGCGAGCGCGCGGCCCGGAAAAAGTTCTCGCTATTGGAATTCGAAAGCGGTCGTATCGGGCTCCGATAATGAATTGTCAACAGATAATGCGGAAGGCGACTTTTCCATTACGCACCAACCGAGAGACCTTTTTCATCTTGGCATCGCTTCCTTTTTTGTCGCTCGATCGCGCGGTGGAAAACAACGCTCCCGACGATGGCGACGATTTTTTGAGGAAGAACGCTTGGCGACAGGCGCGAGAATCACGCCTGGCAACGTGAAAATTATCGCGATCATCGAATTGCTCGCATCGCCTTGGCATTTCGTCCTGCATAAAGGCTCAATAGGTTATTGCACATTTTTCGGGGGCATCAAAGATGCAGCGATGTCGATCGACCGCGCGTAGCTTCTCATCTTCCGAGTGGTTTAGAATTTCGATGGTGGAGGCATTTGCTCCATTACCTTCCTAGGTGAAAAGTCGTGTTTTCGGCGGTATTTTAAAAGCGTGTCTGGTAAAGGAGAGAGGTGAATAAAACTAGGCCGATGTTCGAATTTGTGAGTGCGAGGATAACGTAATAATCTCTCGCGGTATAAAGAAGGGGATAATACCGCTAGGAAACAAGGAACAGACGTGCATGCGGCCGGAAGGTACGATAAGAGGAGAGCGAGTTTTTAAGAAACGAAAACATCTGGATATAGAACCGTACTACAAAAAGGTATCTGGAAATTCTCTCTCTCTCTCTCTCTCTCTCTCTCTCTCTCTCTCTCTCTCTCTCTCTCCTATAGCATCAAAGCGGTACAAAAGTAAGGAGCGTGAATTAGCTCCGAATTTCAATTTGACGCTACGCCGAATCGTTTCTCTTATTCCCGTTGACGAATAAACGATGCAATCGCGCGAAGGAGAATAACGATAGGATAGAAGTTCACGTTGCCCGCTCTGGAAGACTTCGTAGTCTTCGGTTGCTTTCGAGTTGCGTAGAAAATCCAGCAGATTCACGAAATAACGCTCGGTCTAGCTAATACGGAGCCACGGTGGTTCTTTTTCCATCCGTATACCATATCAATCCGGCCCAGAAGTTACCTCTCGTTTACAAAGAAATAACAGACGCGCAACATTGTTTATCCAATATTACTTCATTGAAATACGTATACACTTAGAGCACGACGGAAGACGAAGACTACAGCCAACCCCGGTTAAACGGTCTTAGCGAGCAGCTGTTAAACCACCACATCCGACAGATTAGGTTTCACGCTCGTATAAACATTACCAAATAGAGCAGCCGCGTGGGTATAGCGAAAGACACTTTTGGAAGCACCTAATACACCGTACCTCCAGCGCTTCCGAATCCACCTGGAACGCTACATCCTAGGCCAATTAACCTTAGCGCTCGTCGCCAGAAACAAGCCCAAGAAGAGGAGGAAGAACTAATATCCGCGCATCAGCGTGCGGCTACCGAGTGAGATCGATGCATGGTAGGGCAGGGATGGCCCTCCAGGTTAGTCAGTCGCCCCGATCGTGAAACAGGCGGGAGCCTTTAAACTCACCGCGCAACGATGCTGGATCTCTCCTCGGCATCGAGGAGAACAATGAGGGGCCTGGAGGGAGGGGGGAGGGGGGCTCTCAAGTTTTCGAGCGTTTCTTCTCGCGAGTCAAGAAAGGAGAGGGGGCGGAGGGGCAGGCGGGGGGCTACAGGCGGAGACAAAGGGAGGATCAAGTCTGAGGGGCCTGAATAAAAAGTCGCGAAACTGCAACACCCCGTGACACACAATGGCCCGCAAACAGAGAGGAACGTACGCAGAGATCAGGAATAAACCCCACTGCAGCGCCGGCGGGCGCATTGCGCAAAACCCCCTTGCCTAGGCCGCTCTCTTTCCCTCCTGCCGCGCCGCCCCTCCCTCCAGCCCTCCCCCGGCTCACCACCATTACCCTCTTCCGCCTGCTGCACTTCCACCCCCTCGCGCCGCCTCCTTCTGCCCCCCTGCCACCTTTCCCCATATACGATTCCCGCCCCCTCGCCGCGCGACCGTTTGCCTATTCAAATACCGACGGCCACCCCCTCGCCCTCCCTCTCTCCCTCGCTGTCGCCTCCCCGCCCCCCTCCTCCCCTCCTCGCGCGCCTCTCCTTTTTGCACCCGCGGCCGCCTCTTTTTTCGCCCTTTTCACACCTAATTGGGCATTTTGTGCTGCACTACCCGAGATATTATCACGGTAATAGCCATACGAAGCAGCGAACTACCGGGCTGGCACAATGGCGCAATTCACGGAGTACTTCTCGCTCCTCTCTCTCTCTCTCTGTATCGCGCGCCCCTCTCCCGTACGGTCCGTGTCCTCTCGCCTCCTCTCCTCGTCCACCGTTATCCTAAGGATCTTACCGGTGTTCTTTATACGCCCCGACTTCCGGGGAAGTCGGTTTGATCCCGAGCGGTTTGCTGTATCGGCGATCGATAATGGAACTGGGCGTGTGGATACTTTGTAAACGCGGTTCGCGCCTCCGCTTTTTGCTCGCTCTTATTGCCCGGTTAATATTCATCGCTGCTAAGCTTCATCCCGGTGTAAGCGTCCGACGTGTTTCCAGGATTAGCTCGGTGCGTTGTGTTTACGGTTATGAATACGGCGCAGTCGGAGGAGTTTTTGTTTCCTTGCGTCCGGCGGTTAATCAAGAGCTATCGAGCACTGGCGATGGGACCGGCCGGAGAATACGCGGAGTAGGTGCTTCATGGGCTTAGCTGGGCGATGTAGATCGTTGTAATTCGTGGAATCGCGACTCGCGCCGAATGTTATATCGCGGCCCCGAGCTTGGAATTCTACGTTCTCGAAGCCCTTTGGCGCGATAAATTGTATCGGCTTGCGAGTTGCAATATGCCGTTTGTTCGTATTCGGGTCGGAGAATGGTCAACTTGAAAGCTCGATACGTTCTACCGTCTGAAAAGCTCTCGACCCTTTTCCTCGCGCATTCTCGGTGCATCGATGCTTTATGATTCCTAGGGCTCGATCCTGGGAAATCTTATGCATCGACCGATGCTTTATCGCGCGAATTATCCTTTATATAGCGGCCATTATTTTACCTCCGTCGCGAAGCTTTTTGGTATTTGTGCTCGTAATTTATGTCGATATCGACGTTTCAAGGGAGAAACGATTACCGCCAAGTACGCCTAAGGAAACATTGCTGGAGCGAAATTTCATAGTCGTGTTCGGATTTGATGATAATCCACGGATATTCAGGGAGAACATTCGCAAAAGGTTAACGCGCAGCTTCCAGCAAACGTCTGTCTAGGGTTCTGGCGAATTTGATACCGCGGCTTGTTCATGCGTTGACTCCATTAATATAAATTGTAAGGTTCCCTGGAGGTAACCTCGCTTAAGGTACCCGTATAAAATGATACTTGCCATTAAGAAAACGGGGGATTTACCCTCATACAGAATACACTTCACGTGCTCTTTATGTTTATGGGCGTGCCAGTGTCGTCCTTTAGGCGTTGCGTCACGATCGTAGCTCTTCGGGAAAGAGGCTCTACGTGCGCCAGAATTTTCGCGGCCTCTTCCTCTCTTACCAACGAGATGAGAATAATCCTGCGACTTGGAAAATCTGGTAGGGAGGTAATGCTTCCTGATCGTGGAAATGCGAGCAATCGGATTAGCTCTCGAAGGAAGGCACGATTAAACGCGGGAAGACTTTAATGCGCAAATAGGTTCGCTTCCGCCACTCTCGTGATAACGTGGACCAAGGAAATAAATCTATCGTAAGCAACGTGTCGCGAAACACATTGCAAACATTCGTTTCATAACGCGGGAATTATAGTTTACACGATCCTCTCCTCGACCAATTTGTCTCATGACGCTGTATAATGCAACAAGTATGAACTCCTTCTCGTACGTGACGTCACTCAAAAGGCGACATGAAAGTTTCAAGCAATAACACGGACGTCAAGTCCAAAGTGATTCAAGATCACGAGAGTCGGGCGGAAGAAAGTCACGTTCAAAAAATTCTCGTAAGAGGTAGAATTTTACGGGTGACTTAGTCAGAAATATTTACGGCACGCTTACTCGTCGATTTGGAACATCGACTCCACAGTCCTATCCCGAATAAGCAGGAGTTGGGAGTAAAATAACAGCGAAGACGCCCAAATAATCCCCCGGCGTTCGCCATTTTCAGCTAATTTCTCCGCTATCTTTGCCAGTCGATATATGATCTTCCATGCGGCGGTTCGGCGTGTACGCATTTGTTAACATAAAGGAACCACGGCCAACCCCTGACCCGTATCGCGACATTATCGGCCCTCTGGCGCGGTCGTTAACGGAGTAACTGTAATTGAACTGCTACAGAGAGAGAGAGAGAGAGAGAGAGAGAGAGAGAGAGAGAGAGAGAGAAAGAGGGAGAGCAGTGGCTCTCACGTCCTTCGGGACGTTCGAGACCCTACGCGAGACGCAAGCTTCCCGCAGATTCGGTCTTACCCTCAGGTCGAAATTCTTGTTACCGGTAAAAGGCTGTTCAGCCTGATTGGTGATTCGCCTAAGTCTAATCAAAGGGCCGACTCGGTTTGGCTCATCTTGTACTAAGCGTCACGGTTAAGCTTAAGCACTACGAGAATAATCCACGCTTCGCAGTGGTTATGCGCCTTCGAACGAGTCCTTTGATACCGAATGACCGCTATAATTAAAGCGAGATCATTTCCCTGGCTGGCCACGAAGGTATTCCGCGAAATGGCAACCACGTGGCTGCGCGGAACAATGTGGAGTACCTGGTGCTCCTTCCGTAACGAGTAAGAAGCATGATAACGGGTATGGTCTGCGGTCCCTTGGGCGAAAGGTCGGGCCTCTAAACGAAATTTTGTTCGAGGTTTCGGAAGAATTTTAGGCGGCGCGCGTATTGCGTGGTATGCTTAACGATATTTCATTTAGCTCCGTCGGCTGGCACGTTTCTGTCGTTCGAATTTCATTTCCTCTCGTTAGAGGAGGGTCGTTAGGTCGCCGATGGTGTTTGTATCGCGATGATTGCGTAGTTTCCTGTTTCCTAAGAGAATTGTTTCCGGAATAAAACCCGCTGAATTCAATCCGCTCTGATTTTCCCTCCAGAATTAGCTACGCGGTATTTGAACCGACCTTCCGCCATTTTTCCATTAATGGCGTTGGGCATATTTGCCCGAAAGTTCTGGAAATATTCGGTTTTCCACCAATAATATTCGACCGCGGCGTGGCTCGTTTAAACGTTAATTTTCATAAAACGCTCGTTTCGCCTATTTCGCGATTCCGACTTCGAGGAGGTATTTTCGTGTAGTATAAAGGATATCCTTACGGACGTCCCGCCGCCCAGCTCCGCGCTTGAAGTATTGAATAGCAAGAATTGAATTACGCGGCGTGGCATTGCATGGCGAACAGCTGATACCGCGTAAAATAAATAATGAAAATGTAAACATAACATAAAACGTCATTTCGCACAGACTGCACGAATTCATTGCCCGGCGTTTGCCGTGTAAATATTGACCGCGCAAGAACAGAACCAGAATGTTCACTGCACGGTTATACCCGGGCTCTGCCTCATGCCTCAGCACCGAATGATTCATTTACAAATTTCCCCCGTAATTTATACTCACGATCCTATATTTCGCCATTTGCCATTTCGCATAATACACAATATTTGACCGTTGCTCGTTTCGCTTTCCGGATTTTACGAGAAATAACGGCCGGCGCCGCGTATTACGCGCATAAAAAGGCACGCGAATAGTGGCCGCGTAAATAATTTGCGCGTCGGCACTAATTCGGCTTTACGCCCGACGCGGAAATGAAATTACGGTGAAAACATTCGGCGGGAGTGTATCGGTGCGGTTCGTCCGAAACCTTTGCCAGTGTCGCGTATTCGCACTTCGAACGAAAAAAGAAACAAGTAAAAAAACTATTCGAAAGCCTTCCTTTGAAGCATCGACGACAAGAGCCAATGACGAACGTTTTGCAAGATGATATCCCGCCGCGACAACGCGCGCTCTCGTGTATCGAGCAACGACGGTAAACCGAGTAACCCTGGCGTATCCAGCAAATCCAGAAGCGTATCCATCGACGGGGTGAGCTAATCGAGGGATGGCGAGGTTTCGCGAGCCAGCGCGGAGTTTGAGAAATGCTGTCGCATCGCGCGGTAGTTTATCGGTGGCTTATGAGGTTGTACATACAGGAACGTCGGTGCAACGCGAAGTAGCGTAGTCCCGTCGAAACCAGCGACGCGGTAGCCAACCGCGGAACGGTGATTAATCGAGCAGCGATACGGTCGATCGATGCATCGCGCTTTTCCGCTCGAGGATCCGGCATAACCTTGGGGATTCCGCGCTGGCGGAGAACTCGAGCAAAACCGGGTTCGAGCAGAGCTCGCTCCTGGTTGCTCCATAAAAAGGAGGACCGCGAGGGTATCTTGCGCGCGTTGCGCGCCATGCGGCATGTCTGCCAGGTATAGAGCCGACAATATACGTGCTTAATGGGAGAGCAGCTCGCGAATAGCTCCAGGAAACTTCTCGAAATATCACTCGGCCGGTCCCTAAACCAACCGACGCAATGGCCGGTATTCCTGTTGGAAGCGGAATAATATCAGCTATAGGGGTAGCGTAGCAATTTCATTACCGTAACCACTGGGTACCCAGGCATTCGAGTGCAACCGACAATGCTCTGCACGTTTATGGAAGGGACAGCCTATACGCGAGATTACACGACTGTTCAAGTAGAGGTAGCCCGCGCCGCTGCTAATTCACCGGAGAGCCCGAAACTCCGCTCTGGAACGTACGCGCGAGCGAACCGTATCGAAGCAACTCCCGGACGTAACACCGTGTCAGAACTGCGTTCGCGCCGTATCCGTGCGCGGCCAGGGATTATGTCTTGCCGCGGGCAAAAACGAAAGTACGGCCGAACAATTTTTGTCCCTCTCCCACCGACTCTCCGCGCCTCGCTTGCCTCCATCATTTATCCCACTTCCAGTATAAGACGCCTTCCAGATGATAAAATAAAGTAATCGGTGTTGTGCAACGGAGGTGGATAGCTCGTAAGTTAATACGCTACGTTGCGAGGAAAATCTTTTCCCACGATGCACGAAGGATCCGCGCGTACTGGAAAAACTGACATTGGTTTTCGAGGTCCGGAAAGTCGGTTGTTCGTACCGACGCCGAAAAGGCGATATTTAACGGATCATTTGTAGTAGTCTCGGGCAAGGAGGCGAATGTAGAATTTAAGGGCGCACCGAGGGCGGAAACCGTAATGAAAGAAAAGTGTACGACTTTAATTAGGTTCACTCGAGCCAGAAACGAGCCCAGGGTTGACAAACTACCTCCATCCACCGGCGCCCCTCTACGTCTCTGTTCCGTTAACTTAAGGTACCCGCGTTGTTTCCCCAGGACCTCGGTGGTAGGGCACAGCGTCGGCCCCATCATCTCCTAATAAGACCCCAGCTCTCTTATTTAGCCGGACCTTTTCTAGGGAGAAAAGGCAGTAAATTGCGTAACGTTACCTCGAAATTACCGGTTCCTCTGCTTTGTCTCCGTACCTTTCTCCGTCCATGAGCAAAACCAGACACAGGGGGGAAAGTACGATTTCCACCCGGGGACAACGGCTGCGCCCTGCGACCTGGCCAGACCTGAAACAAGAAGCGCGGATGTTTGGACACCGGACGGGCTCCGGCTGTCCTCGACGATTTATGTATTTTTTCGACTCGCAAAATAACCGCAAAAAATCGTGGAACCGTTCGTGGAATTTTCACCGCAGCGTCGACGACCGCGGCGCCTTGGCGAGGCGAGTTTTCCAGCGAAAATCGAGTAACTCCTGCGCGATGCTCGCGCAAGAGTTTCAACGACCGAAATTGGTATGCGTATTGCGGAGCGTGGAATGAATTTGTACCGAGCGCGCTTCTCGAAGTGCATCGACTTGGAGGCGTCCGATAAATATGTTTTCAATTATAATCGGTATGAGGATTCGAGGAAATTTCAAAATTTCCCATTACCGGATATCCCTCTGAAAGTTTTAAAATACACACTGGCCACATCGATACTGGATGCTAATCCACAACGCGGTCGTGCCTTTGTAATAGCAAAGTAAGCTTTCGATTTAGGCGATTCCATACATTTGCACGCGGCTATTCGCGCGAGAGCGCGGCCACACGTCCAATAGCTCGAAAAAGATTCGAGGTATAATCAACGTTCTGTTCATGAAACTTTTTGATACGCGATATCGATCATCATCGCTCATTTCTACACCCATTCTCCCCTTGTATACTTTTCATGCGTCCATTGTAATCCCCAATATCCCAAGTACACCTATAAGAATAATTATAACGTATAACACGTTCCTAACGACGCGTTTCTGCCTTGCATAAATACACCCGGAATTTTTGCATCGAGGCTCCGGGAACGATACCGCTGGACTTTTTGGCGTAGAATTCCTACAGCGCCGTAGGACGCCGGTGTCTCGTGGCACACGTATACGAAGCGGCACGTAACCGAGATCCCGGCCACGTACGCACACCGAGCCAGGGCTCGCGTACGTAGGAACCCAGGGGAGGCGGTGAGTCGGGAAGGAACTTCCGGCGAAACTTCGTACTCGGATAATTGTTATTATCGCGTTGCCGGGTTAATTAGAGGCATTAAATGTAAAGGTAGACGGACTGAATCTTAAGAATTTTCGTGCGCCACAGTGCTCGTCGCTTAAGGCCGGCGATTTCTCGTGCGCGAGGGTAATAGACGTACGACCCGGGGCTTGTAAGGCCCGATTAAGCCAAACCGATAGCGGTGCAGTTGGACGAGCCTCGAAATGAACGTAATGCGCTTAATTAACTCGGGATCGTGCAACATAAACGAACCGGCCTGATAAACGGCGGGCGCCTCGAGGATGGCATAAAGCAACGAGAGGTATCTGTCTTTCGTAAAAGCCGATCGTGCCAGGAACTCGAGCTCGAATGATTTTGTACCCGCGGTAAATAAGTAACTTCGATCCAGTTTATCTCGATCGTATCGTGGACTCGAAGACAAGGGATTCTTCCATAATGAATAAGGTCGATGGTAATGAACACCATCGCCTCTGTAGAAACGAAACGAACGGACTGCTATCCCACTTCTGAAGTTCCTAAAGGATAGCGAGAATATGATAAAACACCAGGAATACTTGGAGACGCTATACTCTTAGAGCTCGGAATGATTCCATCCGCTATTTACACCGTGCATCGAATAATAAAAACAGTCGATACCGAACTTAATAATTCCAAGATCATACATCGAAGCTCAAACGAGGTACCGCGAGTTACTCCGGTGCCCTATCCAATTTCATCCAGCAAATCTCTCGACGGATGAGTAGCCAATAGGAGGAAGGAGACTGCAGGAGGTCCGCACGCCCCGTCGAAACTCCCGTTGCAAATCGTGCGGCACGAACCGGAAAAGTTTCCCTCGCACGGGAGTCCAACTTCGTTAAGACAAACGTTTCGAACGGAACTGCCTTCCCACGGCGGGGCTAAGTGTGGCAGTAGGAATAACAGGCCGGAGGGCGAGGGGGGCAGGGACACCGCGGAGCGAAAGAACCGAGAAGGAGGGCGGAAAAAAACTTTGACGCTTAAATGTTGAACAGCGCCGGGAGGAAAGACCCTCCGGCGATTAATAACATTTATGATGAAAGGGACTCGTCGGTGTTTTAAAGGAAAATGAATTCTCGTTACGTACGTACTTTCGAAAGACGGCGCCGTCCTCCTTCGTCGTTTCTCCGCTCCTTTCCCCGATTTTTTCCTCCGCCCTCCCCAGGGGAGTTCCTTGCGCAAAGCGAGCCCCGCTGTTTATCTTGCAAAATCAATTCCCGAGGAGCGCGGCTCGCCGGTATTGTTTTAATAACACCGCGGCTACGCGCGTCGTGGACCCGCGTGGATTTCCACTCGGTGGACTTTGAACGTCTTCCCGGTCTCATGCAAAAATTCCTCGATGGCACGGAGGATCGCGAGCGGCTCCCGAGGCGCAAGGAGGCACCGTGCTAATGTAAACGTCGATGCCATTACCGCGTGTCCCTTTACGCCTGTTTTTCCTACGCGGAGGGTCTGGACGATCCTCCGGAGCTCGTCGACCGCTGTCCTTTTAGAGCGCGACGCGGGACCTGGGAGCGACTCAAAGCGCACCGCCAACATCGACTTGTACGGACGTAATTCGTGGCACGAAGAACGATAGACGCCGCGCTGGTCGTTTATTTGGTATAATTAATTTTCCCTCCATCCACGGGAGGTTTTTAGTTTAATTATACCTGGGAGAAATCGAGTATCGATGTGTTATTGTGCTGAGCAAATTTGGCGGATTTGCGATTCAAGCGTAATCCCGCGGGATTGGTGTCGATCGCTTAACGGAGTCCTTTGAGACGCGATGAAAAAGCTAGAAATCAGCAGGTTGCGGCGGCTGTCGAGGCGTGCGTTGTCCGATTAACGTCGTTTAACGCCTTGTTGTGCCGAAGCATCCCTGCACGGGATAATTAATAATATTCCTTCCGAGCTCGGGACTCCCCCCGAATTACACGTCGATTTAAGCTTCCCGCCCGCCGTTGGGAATCCGAAATAAATGAGGGTAGTAATACTCTGCTGAATTCGCGGTTTAATCGCCTTACCGGAGTAATCCTATTTTTTTGCGATCGCCGAGGAACGATTAAAAACTGTTTCTCCGCACGGCACTCCGGTTTTTCGGGCGCTCGCGTTTTTGCGGAGCTCTCACGCAATATTTAACGAAACGCCGAGAAAAATAGAAATATCCTCTGTTCTGGCGCACCCATCCCTACCCTCTCTCCTGCTCTCTCCCCCCTCCCCTCTCTCCGTTTACCCAATGTATTCTCTTCCTCCCCGCGTTTCCATCCTGGTAGTCCCCAGGCGTTCTCGGAAAATATTTCATGTTCAGTTAATTAGCGTAAGACAAACAGGCGAAAGTTAAAGCGACGGCGCGGAAAAAAACCGCTCTCCTCCCCACTCGAGCCCCTCCTCCCCTTTTTTTACTTTACTTTCCTTCACTGTCACCGCGAGGTAAATAATAGCGGGCGGACATGTTTTAATTTTTTCGCCAACCGCTCCGCATACGGATGTATGCCTGTATTCGCGTGTATGCACGCGCGTCGAATAGAACGGTACGGATTTTCCCGATGCGCGTTGCCGATCGAGGGCGGTCAACCGTTTTTCACGGTACGGGGATAATTTGCCAAAGCAGCCCCCGGCATGGAAAATATCGCAGGACCAGGATGGAGCGCGGATTTTCCTGATTAGCGTACACTTTCATGCCCAGCCGTGAGTCTGGCTGCGTGCGTTTGATTTTTTTCTCCGCGCAAATCCGTCGATTTCTCGATTTGGATCCTACGCCATTGAGGATTTAGAATTTGGCAGACGTGGAAGTTGTCTTGGATGTCGATGAAACGCTCTTCTGACGGAGGAAGGAAGTATTTTAGTGGCCAGTGGAGAACGTTATCAATTATCGTCACCGTATTCTCCCTTTTGGCCAATTGTACCCGAAAATCGGATTGGCCGGGCTGAGCCTCAGAGGTTTATCAAATTTATCTCGCATCGGTAAAACTAATTCGGCGATAATTAGTTAATCGGCGCATAGCCGATGGAATTGGTGAACCGCTTGGACCAATAAACTAATATTCGGCTAAACGATTTATACGACTCCGACTGATTTTCTGCTTACACTTGGTTAACCGCCGGTAATCACTGCGCGTTAAACCAACGGCTCTAGATTAAATTCAATTTGTTTCTTGCAAAATTATTCTATGCCTCGCTTTATACCCCGAGCCACGAGTGTGTACCGCCGGGCCTGAAGAATCGCAATGAGGTACGAATTATTCGAATGCCACGCTCCATAGCTTTTACCCATTATTTCACGGCCTACATTCGATTCACGATATACACGAATATTCGTTGCTCAAAAGCTTTGCGATCTACGAGTAAATCTTACGCACCATTTATTCATAGCTCGTAACCACGTAGAAATTTCGAGATAATTCACCAACTCGCTATTAACGAATACCCTTAAAACCTATTCTGCCTCGAGAAACGAGGTACCATCTCTCCAGCCGCCGAAAGTCAGGCACGTCGAAGCAAGGACGTGGGTTAGGCGTTAATCACGAAGATGGGGAAGAAATCGCGTGGGGCAATCAAAAGCAATCCAACTCCCCGGCATCCTCGTCGATCTCCCGGTAACCGGGTCGGGACCCGGCTCTAATGTTTCATCTCGGCGCTGCGCACGACCAGAAATTACCGCGCAGCCCGAAGATGTGATCGCAGCCAAGAGCTATCTGCGCGCCCCATTATCATGTAGATATATACGCGCAACAATTCGAGAAGACGTACGTGCGCGTAGCGTAGATTGAAACGCAGCGCGGGGGCTGGAAGGAAGGAGGAGGACGACGGAGCGAGCGAGGCGGCGAAGTTCGAGGGGGCGAAAGAGAATGGAGGAATAATAAAAAGAGAGAGAGAGGGAGGGAGGAGTTAGAGGAAGATGCGAGGGTGGCGCGATGGATCGAGCGAGAGGGATGGATGATAGCGAGAGACAGGGAGTCGGGGAGGCTCGAAGAAAGGAGAGAAGTAGTAATGAAAGACACCAGCTGGGAAAAGCGATAAAAGAGGTAAGCGCGAAAAACAATGAACGATGAAGGAGGGTCCGAGGAAGAGAGAGAGAGAGAGAGGGAGAGAGGAGGAAGGAGAAAGTGGCAGGAGAGAAGGGAGATGGCGGGAAGGAGATTCGAGAGGAAAGGGAGATGTGTGTGAAACAGAACGTGAACGATAGGGGATGAGGGTGAAACGCCTGGCTGAGAAAAGACGACGAGAAGGGGCTAGGAGCCAAGGAGTAGAACGTGCCCCTTTTCCTATGAATAAATTGACAGAATTCCGTTGGGCGTGGCGCGTGATTATGAATTAGTTATATGTCTATCTGCCAGTACATCGGGGCTGGTACGAGCGATTGAGCCGATATCCCACCGGCTCCGTACAATGCTTGGGGAAGCAAACATAAAGGCGAATTGGTGAGCTTGCGGACACCCTGGCCCACGGTATCGTAATAATCGAGAATAATGCGTGAATTATTGCTCGCTCCTATCTTGTCGCCCCTAACCCCTCTACCGCCCATTTTACTACCTCGCATATCATATCGGTCTTGAATCTTTTGTAACCTAGCGCGTAAAATATATTAAGGCGAAAACATTTCTAGCGCAATCGATACGCCTCGAATTAACGATGTACTTTCGCTATGGTTATGCATATATCGATGAGCCTCGTCGGTAGCTAATATTCACTGATTTACAGTCACCCTGTACGGTTGTAAATCAATAGTTTCGATTTTGGTGAAACTAACATCGATCGGGATTCTTTTTCAAGCCCACCGACTTTGGTTGTAACCGAATAATAGCCCGTAAAATGGATACATAACTAAATGGGCGTGAAATGTTTTGCGGTTGACGAAAAATCGTTAAAATTGTTAACCGAGCGTATTTTGCATTTCACGAATGACCGCTGAAACCGAAAACGCGGGATATTCGGTAGTCGGGAACATTCGGTTTTACGCGCTAAATATAAAATCCTCTTCGACGTGATATCCATGCTAACAGCACCGCGGGGGAGAAACAAGATCGTGGATTCAAGAAACCCTAGCAGGACTGCGAAACAAACGCTTCGTTCCTTACTTCGTTTCTATCTTCCAATTCCTTCCTTACAAGAGTGTCTTCTTGCAAAGTCTCTTCGATACAGTGAGGCGTATTTTACATCAAAAGTCTCTCCTTTCGAAAGGATGGTCGCGAGTTGCGTGCGTTAAATAAGAGTTTAAAGTTAGCCACGGCGCGCCCGCAGCACAGTGCGACGACAAAGGGCTAAATGGTTTCGTATACGTAGATTGGTCGCTGTCTAACCCGCGAGCGAGGCCGTACGTCACGCGTGTGCGAGGGTGCGCAACCGGAAGTTGCGCGCGGGCGCGCACACAAGAGCCACGGAAACTCGTGCACGCAGGCGAACCGAGTTATCACGACTGCCCGCTGGATGGATAGCTATATTTCCTGCCCCGTGACGATGCACGCACGTCGGTGTGTACTAAGGCACGCCACGAGGCAAAAGTACATTTATCCCTTCCGTTCGGCGTTTAACGTCCAAGGTTATTGGATCTGAGGGCTCTAGCGAATGCGAGAGCGAAAGGTCCGTCGACGTGCTGTTCGCTCGCGACAGAATTTGGGTGGAGACAGAGTCGAAAAGTACCGCGACGAGGCGTGAGATGGGTAACCAGCAGAGTTTGCGCTTGGTTTTTGGTAGACGAGATGTCATGATTGAAGAGCCAAAGGAAACTGCAGCGGGACAAAGGTATTTCTAAATAATATCTTTTTGTTAATCTGACTTATATTGGACAAAGCCAAGCGAATGTGTTAATCAAAGCAGGGTAGGCTACGCCGACGGCATGCGAAATTGTTCTTACGGATGTGCATTAACAAAGCATGGAGATTTCGTATAAAAGCAAATAGCAATAAAGAGGTATGCAAATCCGCGGTACTCGAAAGGCGAAATTAAATTTGCATACATTATGCGGTATGTAAAATGGTTGTAAATTAATCAAAACCGCCGGACTTACAATTGGTTAATTTCATGTTTGCTCGGCAACCGAGAGTATTTTTTTAGAATCGCGCTTGCGTACACACGTTACCCGAAGGTACTTTCGTACACTTCAATTAAGCTGCAGTGGTTACTCGATAGGTGCGCGAATGTAACTGTTCTTTAAATTATACTCGGCGCGTAATTTTCACGTACGTGCCAACACACCCGCACGAGTGCACTACAAATATTAATGCACGATTGAAAAAATTCATTCATATTTTTTAATATCTCTCAAAGGAGGAGCAAAATATTTTTCAAACAGCCTTGATTGTCCGTAATAAAAAAAATCCCGCGCAGGCTCTTTCATTATCCACGATATTTTCGAGCGATATTAAATATTACAACGAAGGCGTGTAATACCGACTTGACGAGTATTTTTAGAAATATATATGCAAAACGTACGTTGAATAAACGGCAAGAGATATTACGGAAAAATACGGGTAAAACGGATTTTCATAACCAAAACAAGCGCCTGTGCAAAATACATTAAAAGCCTGTAAATAAATCATGGCTCGTACGAAGTTGCAATTGCTAAATGCTCTGACCTCTGTTTACTTCACAAATGGGGCCATACGTTACTTCAGAACCGTGAGCTTCTCTACACAAAGCACGGGAACTCTTGTGCGCACGTGAACTAAGTTATCACAGCTACTTGCTAGAAAGATGGATGTATCCACCGCTTTCAAGCTCCCCGTCCACGTTCTCTATATTTGACTAGGGACCAAATTAAAATAAATGGCGTTAAAAAGCGACATTGCGAGCAGAGGTTTTCTAAGCCCAACAGCTGGCACATCCGAATCTTCGTACCAAAAAAAGCTCAGGAGATGGACGACCATTTGACACGGATGTTTATTCTTCTTTCCAAATATCCATCAAATTCTTTACTCTTTGAAGCGAGCGAGGAAAAGAATATGCGCATTCTCCATACTGGATAGAGGGGCTTTTACCGCAAATATTGGAATAATATAGCGTAAAAGTACATTTGATCATCCTCGAATTTGCAACCGAACGAGAGAGGTTTAAGGAAGTGCGCATATCGGTTAAATAATGTGGGGTAAGCTCCAAGGGGATATTCAAATTTGTGTAGTTCAAGCGGAAGGAGATTGAACGACGCGTGCGTGTATTTGCCGTAATTTATGACGATGTATAATACCTCCGCGCTTTGGTCAGTTTGTGTTTCGCTAGTGACCAGTAGGCATGGCTTGTTGGAAAAACATGCCTGTACGCGAACTCCGCTAACTTTTGCACGAAGGTAAACTAATCTGTTATGGAAGCTCCGAAGATGCATCTATGCCTCCGCTGCCAACATAATATCGCATTTGAGCGTACATGCATGCACTTTCCATGTAGATTGAAATTCCCCACGCGGAAAATTACCCCGCGGGAAGTTAGATCGGGGAGAATAAATTTTGTGATTAAGATCGTCGCGGCACTTCGTGTAATGATAAAGTCGATGATTGTTTCGACGAGCCTGAGTGCGACGTGGCCTCCGTCTGTTCCAATAACTTCTAACAACCTTAATGCAATACCTCGAGCTATATCGTTTCTCCCACTCCACAACAACCAGTCCGATCAAGATCTGCTTCTGCATAAAATATCCGTGAAAAATCAAGAACGCGATAAACCGCGTTAAATATAGTAATGGGGTTAAACGGTCTAAAGTTTATCGAATCGAGACAATCCCTGAACTGTGGTCAACGACGACGGTCAGTCGTGTTTCGTGCTTCACGATTCGGTGATCTCATCCCTTTAACATTATTATAGGGAGTGGCATGGTCGAGCCTGCCAAAGGGCGAAAAAATCAGCCAATGGCCCTCCATAAATTCTGATGCGTCATTCGACTATGGATCGCCGTGTGTGCAACTTGTCCCGTTAGTCTTGCGCTTGACATACGTGTATATGCGCAATAGAGGCATAAACTTCGTATACCGGGTACAAGGTGGGTTGCGGCCGATGTCGCCTATCAGCTCGATGGAGGAGTCATCGATCAAACGTAAGCGGGCGTGATAACCATGGTGAAACTCGGGAGACAATATCCTAGTTCCAGGGGGATAACTCGTTAAAGGAGTAAGCTAATGGACGGCAGTCGAACGTAGTGCACTATCTTGTAGTCCGAAGTACAAGCAAATTTATCGGTACGAACGTATCTCGTCCATTCACGGATTATCCAAGGAGGTATACGTTAAAATTACAACGGAGATCCGACGTATAAAGGGCTCATAAGGAATTGTGAAAATTTAATCAAGAACTCGATACTGCACGAAAACTAAGACGATCGATCGATAACCAAGTTATCGCTGCCATCATTGTCCAATCTAATTTCCTCTCGTTTACACCATTAATTACTCGGGTCGATCATCCAACATACTCTTCGACCTGCGTTTTCGATTGATTTAATTTATACTCGATCCCCTAAACCGCATAAGGCGAGCGCACGAAAACATCTACGAGATCATCGAACGAGATTCAAAGCCCCACATCTCCCCCAGAGCCGCATCCAGCAAGGTTTTCCCCAAATTCGCGCATTCTTCCTCGAAGCATAATGGATGACTCAAGGACAAAGGCAGAGTCTTAGAACGTAATTGTGCTGCCGCGGAAGTATCGTCGACGGGCAAAGCGAAGGATTACTCGGATGAAAAGATGTAGTGGATGGTGCTTATAGCAGCCGTCCCCTCCGCAGGGGACTCGGGATCGTAACTCGCGGGGCCTACGTCGAGGAGGAAGAGGGGGGGTAGGGTAGGGGGCGAGCCAGGAGAGTTCAAGCTCTTAATTAGCTGCAATTACCGCAACATCGCAATGTCGGGCGAATCGCCCGGGGCTCATCCTCCGTCCTTCCATCCGCCTCCATCCGCGCACACCGACGAGCCAGCCCTTCCTTCATCTTCCTCTTCCACTTTCCTGCCGCCGTTGGCGCCACGTACCGCCTCTCCTCCGCGGTTCTCTTCCAGTCGGTGCCCCCTTTTCGAGCCCCATCTCCGGGCTATCCGCCGCAAAAGAGCCAATTTACGCTGGGATTTAAACTAATATGCGGAAAATAAAAATCGGCCCGCATCGGAGCCACAATCAGCCCCCCAGCCCAGCGGTAACGAGCGAGACCCGCGGATCTTGGCGGTGGGAGAAGTAAGGACGCGTAATCTTAAGAATATGCCGAGGAAGAGCGTGTATAATCATCCCCTGACATGGCTTCGTTACCGGTCCCCATCCTTCCTCCCAATTTAGCCGGATAACGAGGAATCTTGTTCGGCATAATGGTACATCCCCTTTGTGCCGATATCCTACGGGAAAAACCCGGCGTTTCCTTCGGGAATATTAAGGTAACCTTAGAGAAAAGCCGATCGGTCTAAGTAAGGTTGACCAAGCGACGTCCTCTTCGAGAAAGGCGAATCTGAGTTTCTGATTAATGGTTATTTATACGCATATCTTTGTGCTGCGTTATATTGAGATATAGTCTCAGTTAGAAGTAATTCGATAATCACGAAGAACGATGAGGGAGATTAATTAAAGCACGGATCATACGCGAAGCAGTGCAAAGAAAAAAAGTCCATCGATTGACATTTCGCACAGTTCCTAAAAATCTTACGAAACGAACCTGGTCCTTGAATTTCCGGGGTACGATATATTTTCCTCGCACTTCTTAAATCTGAGACGCCTGAACCGTCGATTTAGCACGGAGAAGTTTGTCGGGGTAAATCGCGAGAAATTCCCGATTGAAGAATGGCAGCGCCGAACCGTTCATGAGGAATTCACGAAACCAGGGGGGAATACCGGCAGGCATCGCGTCGCAATGAATGTTCGGGGGCTATAGATTGCATCTTGGCAGCTCGATGCCAATAGCTCATAGATTCTCTGTGGTCGGGAACGCGTCACCACATGTACACTCCGCATGTCAGTTTATCCCTCCTGCCTTCCAGTCGACAACTGCTACGCCCAAGGCTACAGACGGAATTATTTATGAGGTTGAACATGAGCCAGAGATCTTCTACGAGCCACTAAGGCGTTTCTAGTATTCTTGGAGTATCGGCACGAGAAATGGCACCAAGATGGAGTCCACCACAGTTCTCGATTTCGTCTTGATTTTCGGTACGATCAAAAACGACGCTGACGCGATCCTGGTTTGCCGCCGTAACTTCGAGAATTATTGGACATCTACATGATTTACATCCGCGGAGGATATACTTGGATTCTGTATTAGGATCGGTAAACGATGTTTGAAATAAAATATCCGGAACGCAAATTGGGCTTTTTGTATCGCTCGATAAACCAAATGCCACCATATATTAGCGGTTTTTATGAAATGATATCGAGTCATGCGTATTTGTTTTTAAAGTTTAATTTCAAATCACGAGCTAAAACTAACCGCCGATAGAAGCATTGAAATACCGCTTTGTGCGCATAACCGAACGAAGCTCGATTGAGCTCACGGAAGCGATATTAAATAATAACACTACACACCGCTCCAACAAATGTTCATTTAAAACCGAACCGTTTAACATTAATTTTCAATGACGCGCAACGTTGATTTTAATTAATGCATTCTTTACTTTGGTTAACATCGCGCGTTCGTTGAACGTACGTTCGGCACTATGATAGAAATATCTTCGCCGACGGTTGGATAAATTATGTACAATCGTTTGTTCGACATTTAACAATACGCATTGAACTCTCATATTATACCCGCCATTGTGGGAATACGCGGACAAGGCTGGCCGCGTTCGTTTTGCATTTTAAAACTGCCGATAGCCGAATCAAGACCGATACGAGGAGTGAAATACACAATAATACTTATTCGGATATCGCGTCGGGGCATTACAAAGCGAACGCGAAACTGCGCCGCTGAATGCTACTTGTTGCAAGGAGCGCCGACGTGAAAACGCAGCCGCATAAAATCGTGAATAATCCATGCTAGAGCCGAACTAACTCCGTTGAGCTGCGTTTGCACAAAAAACCCGCGAAATGGCCATTGCGAGCGCGTTCGATTACGTGCCACAACGAAGGTACGGTACAAAACCGCGAATTCGATAGCACGTCGGCCAATTTAATTGGCTGGTCGTGTTCACGGTTACCTTTTACGCGAACGTAAGTCATCCGTCAATGGCGAGGACAGCCATAAAGTTCCTCCTCCTATCGGAACCGAAATTTTGAGTGTTATGTTAGAACCAAAATTCAGTCGAGCAGATCACCGTGGGGAAAAAAGTAGGAAACCGTGGCGGGACGTTTACGGGCTCGTAGATCTAACGCGCCACTCTCACGGGAATCTAATTTATTTTATGTATATCCTGCGTTCATTGCCCGCGCTGATCTTTGAAAGAGTACGGCGTAAAGCGGCGTGGAGTACGGCTTAATTGTTTAACGATCCGCCAGGATGGCGGCACTAAAATCCATGGAAGCACTTATGTGCGAAATATTTACGTCAACAAAATTTTATGTCCAAAGGTCCTTTTGGTCGTAAGACACCTGGAAATATACTCGATTTTACTCATCGCGGATTAACTGGAAGACCAACGAATCCAAAAACCTCTCGCCCAATTTTATTCGACGTATTTCCGCTCGACTTTATCGTGGAAATCGAGTATCGAGAAATATCTCCTCCTATTTCTTTATCAATTTTCATAGCGAAGTCTGGCGTGAAGGATGAGCATTTTTGGCGGTACTCCTCATATTTGCACGTCTCGGGGAAGGGTTGCTCGACTCGTAGCTTCGATGGCTTCTTTCCTTACCTCGCATCAATGTTACCGAAAATAGCGAAGGAATGCTCCCGGTATTCGAACGAAGGGTAGCATCGCAATCACTCTAGTTCGATCTGCTACCAGCGAGCGGCGCCACTTAATGGATAAGTAGATATAGATAGCATCGGGTCAGACCTCGAGGCGTCCTATTTTGATCGGCGCCCACGAGCGCTGCAAACGTGGCCCGAAAAATATTTTCCGTGCTTGCGCTCAAATTCGTTAAGTACATCGAGTGGTGCTATTAATTATTACGAAGCGCTTGCACCGTTGTTTTCCAACGTTGCTTTTAAAGAAATAACGGAAATAAGGGGTCGAAAGAGAAAATTGATGTACTTTGTAATTTAAAGATTTCTCTCCTCTTTCCGTGGAATTCATTTTCGGAAACGTTCTGCAAATTAATATTTCTTTTGTCTTCTTAAAATGCTTGCAATGTTTCGATGTTTCATTCCGGCCTTTGAGGCCGTATTTATATAAAAATCACAATGGTAACGCTCGATAAAGGGAGAATTAAAAACCCAGCAGCGGAGCATACCCTGGGGCCAAATAATGATACTCCCATCTTGATCTCGATCCAATCTCGCACTGAAATTTCTCCCTTTACCGCAATGTTTTGCAAAAATCCATGCCCGGTTTAAACCATCGTACATCCTTTGAAGCATTACACGGAGGTATTTACATTAGCGAAACGCAATAATTAAATTGCAACCAAAAGTAGTCTGTTGGGAAATTAACTGATTGCGGTTGATAAATGAATTTTGATACTGTAGTATCGCCTTGCAATAGCAGCAGAGTATATTCTCGCAACAATGTGAAACGGTACTATTTTCACACTTTGAGGGCTAATTTTCTTGTGAGATCATACGATAATCGCCCAGAAGACTCATTTTAATTATATCCTTAGGAAGCGTGATCTTTCGAAAAAGTGATATTTAATATTTATCTCGTGTACGACGCGCATCGTGTAAATACTAAACGGTTACGCAAAAACATTAAATCCATATGCGACGACGCGTTGGCATACAGTTGCAAGTAAAACGTTTCCTTTGAAACTACCGCATTTCCTTTTGAGAGTAAATTTATTCCAGTAGCAATATCTTCAGCCAAAAGTTCCTGAAGAATATTGAAGATTCTACGATAAGATTCTTCCTCGCACACAGAGGCTCCAGCCTTGCTGCAGATACTGTAAAAGGGTACACTTTGTGCATTTAAGGGCAGATTGCCTGAGGACTCGGCAGCAGATTTTAGTGCAGATCTGCGCAATCTCCCGGCGTCTTTTACACGTGAACTTCTACTGCAGTTCACAAGATTTTGGGTAGTTCTATTCCCGACGTGTACCTTTTTAGATAATAAGGATCATGCACCACCAACGTTGCTATCGAGAAAAGATCTCGGTACCTGTTAAAAGAATCAAACTCCAAAACGGTGGTAAGCAACACAATTTGACAAATTGCAATGGCCTTGGTTTATTATATTGTATTCCTGTTCTGAAGCTGTGATACGACATAACAATGTGAAAGGTGGCTAATCTTAATTTTACGCCACGAGTTATATGCACTAATAAAGAGTAGGGATGATATAAAAAATTCGTTGATTATGTTCCTTGCAAAGCTTCGCATTCTGTGCAATCGAATCTGTGTAAAAATTTCACTTGGCTTGAGCAGCAATTTTTAGCACAATATGTCCTTAAAATTGATGTACAAAACCACCGATATAGAATATCAATGACCATCGTTCAACTTCATCGGAATGAATGCAAGGAAATTATGATATTGGCAAACGTTAGTTAAGGGAGAGAAAGGAAAGAATATTTTAACAATAACTTACCTAATCCGACTTTATGCGCGCGTCTGTGTATTTGCAGATACTGGCAAGCGTAAAAATGTACTCCATTATCAGCAATTTTATATCTCCCTAAAAGTGGAACGCGGAAAGAGGAGACGGTATATATAACGTAATAATGGACTAAAAGTGAATGCAGTACAGAAGAGTTTTAATATCGTAGCGTAGAGACATATTCACGAGGCGGATAAACATTTTACGAATCTTTTTAAAAAAGAAATTTTACGATTTGATGTCAGCGGAGGAACATGAAAAATGCAAGCTGATTGTAGAGCCCAGAGATATCGATAAAATTATCACGCGGTACTGTGTCAACCAAATGTCTTAACTTTGATTTGTACAATATTCAGCTACAATTGCATAAAAAATACACGTCATAGAATAATCCACATTGTTACGATTTATTCCATATATTATAATTCGCAAAGATCTCCGATTGAGCGTACCTGTAATATTTAAATCCAGAGACAAGTATACACTCCAAATTCCTTGGAGAAAAAAGAAATACTTATCCAATATGCAGTTTGACGAATATTCTATAAGACATAGCATCGAGTATTCCAGGAACTCGTGCCATTATATTTAATTATTTTCAAGTTAGACGTAATTTTCTACGATTCTCGGAGAATCGACACGAAATCTCTCTAGCAGTAGAAAAAGACCGAGCTGTCTTTCGTATAGCACTCTTTTCAGTATAGAACCCTGAACAATTACATTCTCATTTCGCACCTTTCCAGGGTGGAGGACAGGCATATCTTTCCTCGGTTCTTAAATCGATCGATTCGAAATCTCCGGCGGCTGAGGAACGCTCGATTCTCCGTGGCGCAGCGCTCAGTACCGTACGCTTCTTGGGCGCCAGAGAAATCCTGACCGCAGGAATTCATATTGGCAGAGCACGTTCCGCGATTCGTAAGATTCGAAAGTATTCCTGCCTCGAAATGCGGGAAGCATTCGTCGTATAAAAATTGGGGGTGTGGCTGTGTCAGGGACACGGACATTGAGGCGAATACGTCTGCATTAGCGAGCAATACTTTCTCCGGTATAGGGGATACTCATTGTAATGGTACACTCGATGGAACGAGACCAAGTTTATTTCAACCGTATTATCAGTCACAAAGTTACAGCGTCGAAGTGGATCGATTTTGACGAGTCAAGTTTCATCTCGACCTTTCCGCGCATAGCGCCTGATACATCCAACATTCCAAAAGAATCGAAAATCATTCGTCCCAACTCCATCCCTCATCTCTCTCAACCAAAACTCAAAGATCCATTGCTCGACCGCAATCGTCCTTTCATTCGGAAAATGCTTCCACGCAGTAAAAGTAGGACACAACTGAACGACGCATCGATTTCAATTAGACTCATCTCACCCCGCATTACACCTCTCTAAAGACCTCCCAAATAACTCACAAAACATCCTCCTGTCTCTGTAAAAAGCATCGATATAGAAATACAAAAGGCCCTTCCAAACTCTTCTCGGACTGTAAAACGATTCAAAAAACGAGAAGAAAAAAGCCTGAAAAAAAACTTATCCGCCCCAAAAGTACACACCCATCAATCCAAGGAGGATCCCCATCGAAAGTGGGCTAGGCTCGCAAAAAAAAAGGGAAAAAAAATGAGAAAGAGCAAAAAAAAAAGTGGGGGGCGCATCGAAAGCGGATCGGCCTTTTGGTGCATAGCCCGAGGATGATGGAGTAGAGCGCATCGAGGGAGCAACCCTTTCGGCGTGGCGGCGAGCGAGCGACTGCTGGCTCGCGTCTTAACTCGTGCGATTCCGCGGACGCTCGGGAACGCCGGCGCCTCTGGGCGTCGCGACGGCGGGCGTCCAGGGCTGGCAGGCTGGCAGGCAGGCAAAGGCAGGCGTCCCTTCGCGCTCTCCCCGCCAGACGAGTTCCGACTCTACGCTCGGCCGGACGTGACGTAACCCGCGCAGCGTGGAGAGCGTAGAGAACGCCGTCGTCGCCGTCGTTTGTCGTCCTCCTTATCGGCGTGCACCGCAACAACCCTCGAGCCCCTCCGTCAAAAAGGTACCCGAGTGGTTCGCGTACGAGGCGCCGCTCCGGCCTCGACTTCTTCTCCTTCTTCCTTTTCTTCCTCCGCGCCCTCGGTTACGCGCGTCACTTCGCGACGTCGCGACGCGCCGCGTGTGCGCCACGCACACACACACACACATACAGAGAGAGGCACGCACTTACGCGCGCCACTGCGCTCTCCTCCCCCCCGAGACGAGAAGAAGAAGCCGACCGAAGGGACGAGGAGGACCTCTCTCTCCCCCTCTCACTCTCTCTCCCTTAGGAAGTACCAGTGGAGAAGTATGGGGCTGGCGGTGAAGAGGGAGGATTGAGGAGAAAATCCGGGAAAGGAAGAGGATCGGTGCACGTCCCGGGAGATCGAGGTCACGTGCGATCGTTTCGTGTGTCGCTCGGTTGAAACGGCGGGAGGCTCGAGATAGTCGTGGGTCGGAAGAGGAGCCAGTGGAGAAAGGGAAGAGGAGGAAGAAGTCCCCGATAAGGCGAGCCTCGAGGTAGGAAGGAGTTCCCCGTAGGACCGAGCGGAGGAGGAAACAAATGTCAAGGATTGGCAGGGCCGGAGGGTCGCAGGGACGCAAAGTAATGCCGCGAGGGAAAGGGCCGATCGCGATCGAGGCGACTTTGGGATAGAGGCATCGGCGAGCCCCGGGAGTTGATGCCGCGCCGAGGGGGTCGAGAGGCAGCTTCTCGAGTGATGCCAGGCTTCTGGGAGGCCGAGAACGGTCACCGCTCGTAGTCACCAGCGAGGTCCTTCCCCGGTTCTCGATCGCATCGCAGCCGAGCGACGGCTGAGGAGGAGCCGCGCCGCAAGGAGGAAGACCCCGAGGAGGAAGATCCAGGCCTCCTTTCCACCGAGAGCGACGCTTCCGGTCACGTGACGCACAGAGAATCCCTCGCGACGTCCAGGGAGACGCCGGTCCGCTAAGATGCTGACCATGTCGACCCTGATGATGCCCACGACGATGACCACCATGACGAATCCGGGACCCATACCGGCGCACAGCGTGCCGCAGAAGATAGAACCGCCTAAGCTGACTGCAGCGGCTACCCTCACCCACGCTGCAACGACCACCAACAAATCAGGTGCCGCTTTATGCTACAGATTTATGGCTTTGCGCTATCCTTCGCCTCTAAGATAGATTTAGCCGGTGCATCGTGCCGTCACGCTCCGTAGCCCCTCCGTCGATCCACGACGGAGGCGTATCGCCTAGGTTAGGGCACCCTTAACCCCTTGAGGAAGGGATTACGCGAGCCTTGGTCCTTCTTCCCTTTTGCTTGCCTCGAAGAAAGTCCCCGCTATTCGAAGCGCGAGGCTTATAGGATAGATGAAAAGTAGGTGCCTTTAACGATACACGATTCGTGGTAGGTTTGTCGCAGTTTCAGGAACAGGTTTGTTCGTTCTTTGAGCGTATGTAGACTTTTTATATCGTACAATGGATTTTGCTCGTTTATCGTTATTTCGTATATAATCTCGAGGGATACGTTTTTCTTGGGAGTCGCTTGAAATTAGTTAATATCCAACGGTAGTTACGGACTGTAGTATATCCGTAGTTGGATCGATGCAAGATTTAAAATCGGTAGGACGAGCAATGCACCGTGCGCGACTCTCGAAAAATCCTGGCCGGACGCTCGGGGCGCCGCTCGTGGAATGGGTCGAAAAAAATTCGAGCAATTTCGAGTATCGCGTTAATCAAAAAGCGACCCACGTTCTCGGCCGTAGCTTTGCGGGGAGAATCAAAGGTAAAATAATCCTTGACGAAAGTCGGGCAATTAAGTTTCACGCGACGAGCGACCAGCGGTTTTTCGGTGCGGGCAATACGAAGGCTGCTCGGTGCTCGTATTAACGAAGTGATAAAAGCTCGTTCCTTGGGGCGCGTAAGGGGGGTCGGTTTGCAACGGCATCGGGAGAATTTACGCCGGTAGTTTTGCGTGGTAGATCCCAGATAAAGGGGCGACCCTCGCATCAGGGTCGGGCATCGCGTTTTGCAAACGTCTTTATTTATCCCGATACCCCATTACTCCCCCTCCCCCGAGCCTCCCACGGCCCTCTCGCAGTTTTCCGCCCACCCTGGAATATTGTACCGAGGCAACGACTTCGCCGATTTTTATTCCGTTTTATTTCATACGTACCATTCTGATACTTTCGCCGCGAAACTACCGCAATTCTGTGTTCCAATTCCGGCATCCATAAAAGAAGTGCTAACTTCTCCCTGGGTACGAAAGGAGGGGCTAGGAGGGGGGAGGGGGCCGAGGCCGGCTGATCCGGATGTGACCCGCATAGAAATTCGTACGTACCGGACCACCGAAGATACTCGACGACGCGGCAACGTTCCTAACGCAAAATTAATTATTCCAATTGGCCCCGATCGTCCGTGGACCCTCGGAAGCCTCGAAATCTTCGAGCCCTCCCTCCCCCTCCCCCCTCCTCCTTCGAACTGCCCCTCGAACCGATCGTTTCTCGATTCGAAGGAGAATCGAAAAAAAAAAGAGGAAAAAAAAGAGAGGAAGGAAGGAAACCGTAGGAACCATCGAGGGTGCGCGATTATCGTTCGATTTTTAAAATGTACAGCCCGGCCTGCGCGACAAAGGCAAACCCCGGGGTCCGGGGAAAAAGGCTGGCGCTCACCCAGAACTTTGTAGTCGCTACTCAAACGACATCCCTGCCAGAATCTTTCTTCGTTCGGGTAAAATCCTCGGTGTCGTATTTCAGCGTTACGTACGGCCCCGAGCCGTATCGCATTCTGCCATATAAGTGGGCTCCATTGAGCGCGATCGTATACCTGTCATTTCGATACACGCCCCCTCGCCACCCTCCTCCAGGCGGTGCCACGAACGGCGAAAACCCTCGACGGTTCGTCATCGCCGCTGAGAGCCGTCGTAATGCATCGTAAGGCGGCCAGAAAACCGCGGCTGTAATCCGCCGGTTGGGGCGCGGGGGGGCCAGGGGCGTAGCCATTGTCAATACCGCGATCCCTGACCGTTGGTCGTTTAGCACGTATCGAAGCCAGTCACGTTGTGCCGGTAACTGCAGTCGCAGGTGGACGTTATACCGGTCGCCTTACCTCGAGAACGACGATTCCGAGGATATGGCTAATAAGGAGAGACGGATCGTGTCGTGAACTCGGCGTCAAAACAGCGAGTAACGGTATTGCTGGAGTAAATCTTGATCCCTACGTAGGCAACCTGGGCGCCGGGCTATTTATTTTGACTTTCGGCTTATTGCTTTTCCATACGTGCTCTTATAATATCGGAAAAGCGCTCTGGCTCCCTGTTATTTGGATATTTCCGCGTCGATCCGTTTCTTGAAAATTAGATCGCGCCGGTGTGATGTTGAGTGTTAAATCCGGAAGGTCGAGGCGAGCCGTGGATTTTTTGGTTGTTTATGGAAGGGTTAAAAAAGGGGTAAGTTTGAAGAAATGCAGCCTGGATACGAGCACGGTGTGCGGTGCATATTCGTCGTTTTTCCTTGACCATCGGTGCACGGCGGACCTTTTTATCGATGAGAAAATATTTCCCTCCCTGGAGGGCCTGGTGTGCATGTATATATGTATATACGTAAGAGCGTGTCGCGGCTCCTGGGTTAGTTTTTTCCAACGCGTCATGGGCGCACGATAGTTTTCATTTAAATTCTATCGCTGTCGTTGCTTATCGCTAATTACACCCTAGTTGGTGGAAGTCGCATGGCATTATTACCGACGAGGCACGAAGCCGTGTGCGAGAATCGCCAGAAATACACACACGGTCGAAATTTTAAGTGTGACAAATTGGCATGATACGGCTTCGAAACGCCCACCTTCCTCAAAATCCCCACGATGGAGACTGCAATAATGACGACTGTGTACGAAAAATATCCGAGGAATAAAGTGTTCGCGTTGCGATGCACGAAACAAACGTACATAGCGGTAGTCGATATTTCCTTCGGGTATATTAACCGAACGAGCAAAACCATCTATAGCGCTCTGTCGTGTAATTTACGGTACACAGGATTTCGATCGATCGACCGATCCATAATTACATTTTCATCGATTTGCTCGCAAATGCACTCGTACGCAAACGGTATTAGATTTATTATCTGTCCTCGAAAGCACGATGAATCGATAAAAAATCTTAAGAGACGTAGCAAGAGACAGAGTAAAGCTGCTTGCGGCCAATGTGAAATTTGGTCTCCCCAACCGTGCAATAACATGACAGGAAGTTATTCCAAGGTATTCCCAGCGCCGCGCGTAGAATCCGAGGCGCGCGGTATGTAGAACTGTCAATAAGGCGAAGCCTTCCTATTCATAGTTAGCGCGTACTAGTTATACTCGCCATTACCACGGGGGTATGCGCGCCGTTAGTCAGCTCGGTGGCACAACTCACGAGGCTATTGCCGTGAGTCCCCGATGCCGAGCGGCCTCGCTCGCGCGGAAATCCATAAAAAAGTTTTAGGATGCAGCCTTAAAAATTGATACGTCGAAGGGGAGCGGAAGCGAGCATTCTACCGGCGTGGAAACGCACCGAGTCGTTCGATAATCCGTCCAGAAAAGCGTGTCATATACTGCCGGCGACATGCGGCTGCTCGTTCAAAATCTTCTTTAAAAAAATCTGCACCGCGAGCCGTTGGTTTACTCGGCACAAGTATGTCCCTCATAGTTTTTCCAAAGCGCGAATGCGGAAAGCAAGGAAGATCGATAAACGACGTATTCGAATTCTGAGAAAGCTACGTACTTCGAGAATTCTTCCAGGAGTCTGATTACAATCATCGTCAGCCAAAGCGTGGAATATTTTCAACGAAATCTATGATATACAAAAATCTGAATTTTCACGCGAAACACCCAGGCTTCAGGTGTCGAGTATTATATAGTCCACATTCTTCCTCGCGATAGTCCAGGCTGGAGCCAAAGGTGTTAAGGAGGCGACTCGTCGGCAAGTCTATCGTATTTACATCCCAGCGAGAGATTCAGGGTCGATCAACAAAACTTCAACTCAAATCTTTGCTCCGCAAGTTCGAGCCTACTTCCGCTACATCACGGCGGAGATCCCTCCTGAGATATTCATCGGATAACATTTCCCCGGGGAGTCGTACCCTTCTACCCTTATACCTGGACACGTTGTAATTCTCTTACCGGTTGTTCCTTCGATAGTCCACGGCCGAGTAGGCCTAAAGCAAGGGATTTACTGCCTCGTGCGGCGGGCTTTCGAGAAAGGCGTACGGCCACGTATGCGTAGTCCAGAGGCCGAATACGTAGAGCTGCCAATAGGGCAATCCCTAGCCGTGCACACTTAGCACGTACTAACTGTAGTTACCGTTACATCGCGGGTGTACGTGTCGTGGGAGCGTAACAAGGGCGCAAGTCCCGGCACCGTGCCACTTCGCCACGTATACTACCTGCGTGGCATGCACGTTAGCTACGTGGGCGAGTGGGTGCATGGAATTTATCGAAGACCACCAGCCGTCACGGCATTTACCCTCGTATCGGTCAGCCGTCTAGGATCAATCGTGCTAATTACGCAGGGATAAAATTCCCGGGCCCTCCGTGCTGCGAATCTTCGAGCCTGTTTCTTGGCTATGATGGCTACGACGCGTGCTGATCGAACCCAGGGTGTAGAATTCGTCTAACCTACCGAGATCGCTCGTAGTGATTGGATAAAGAGGAATCGGAATGAATCCTTCGTACACACGGTTAATTGATGGATAGGAGTTTTGTAATTTTGCGTACACGAATGAAAGGTGTGTTCTCTCACAAGTTGGATAGAAATCGTGATCGTGGAAGACGATTGGCAGATTTGATATTCCTTCCCCATGCTGGTTTCCCATCTATGATCTGTGGTGCTAATGACGTAAGAGGGATTTGCTGGGTGCTTATTTACAAGAAGCCCAAGTTGGTTACGCGCATAGATCGTCGGGGCGCGTCCCTTCTCCCCCTTCGATCGCGCTTCGCTCTTGAGAGGCAAAGAGGATATCTCGAGCACCGAGTTGCACCACGTCAGCGGGATGGGTATTCATTATTTATAACTGGTTAGAATGCCGAAAGCAGTTAAGGAATTGGAGAGGTAAGAGGCAATGGGAGGCGACACCGTAATAAAGAAATCACTTTCGTTTCGGGTTTTATAGTTCCTCGAGGAAGTAGCGGCGATCGATACTGGATAAGTAAGAGGAACGATTCGAACTGATAAAAAGGGTAAAAGGAATGTACATTCAAATTACTTACCCGATTTTCAATTCGGTGATTATGCGTTATTTCTTATCGCTTCTCTTGCGTCATCTCTTGCTACATTCTACCGGATCGTGGAAAAGAATGATTTTTCTTAGATTTGATTAAGAAAAAAATTGTCTCGCGTAACGACGAATTACTTACTTATTTTCCACGGTAATCGCGCTCGTATATCTCCAAAATAACGGAGATAAGATGGTTAAAGAACAAGGGCTCGTAAAATAGTTTGTCCGATAAATGCAGTGCAGCGAGGAGGAAGCGACCGTCAGCGCGCAAAATTCATTTGAACGCAATTCGGTAAAGTCATAATCCAGAAATTGAATCGAGAAAGGGCTAAGCGTTTTTCACCGGTAGAATGCTCCACGCTACGTTTAACCTGAAAGGAAAGGCATAAATGAAGGAAAGATGGTGAGTTAAAAAAGAATATTTCTCTCGAGAGGAATGGTAACGTTTTTAAATACTATTTTCCGCTCGGTCAATTATGAATTAATTCTACGAGGATAAAACCTAACCAGAATAATAATTGCGGGTACACGCCGTCTCAAGAAAAACCATCTCCCATTATATGAAGCTAAGGGGCTCAATTAAATTTGAAAGAAAATACTCGGCGGCGGGCGTTCGCTCAAGAGCAACTACACTTTCTCAAACATAGTTAAATTTAGACACATTTCCGTTCGACGCGATACGCAAATTGGTCGACGGGATCGGCGATACAAAATCTGGGTTAAGATTTATAAAAGGTTTTTCACGAATACTCGACAATAGAGATGGCTTATTAAATACGTACAAGCAAACCAAACGTCGAGGTACGGTTATCTCGAATCAATCAAGGAAATTAACGAGCAAGCCAAAGCCATAATCGTGCTTCTACGAATAACTCCGTAGCCCCGCGACGAAAGGTAAGGCAATTTATTTTCAACATCCACGGAAAAGTTTGACGCAAGGAACGACAACGGTTTTCGTTTCGCGCGATACTTCCACGCGCTTACTCAAAAGCGGGCACGCCTCATTGATTACGACAAAGTGGCGCTTGTATAGGCGCATCCTTCTTCCCGGAGAAGGTCGATCCGTAAAATTAACAAGTACGCGATGGGCTTTAAAAAGTATTACGCGAACTTCCCGGTCCGCCGGTAATAAATTCCCCAATAAGCGTCCGGTTATTCCTAGCCTCGATCTGTTACACGGACTTACGGCAACTTAACGGAACATTTAAGGGAATCAGCGAAGCGTAACTTCCGTCAGGCCACAAGCGTCCATCGACTAACTTCCATAATTCGTTTCCCCTGCGTAAACAATAACCGACCGTTGATCACATTTTCCTTTAACTCGTCCGCGGCGAAATCGATGAACGCGAGGGGCATCGAGAGATTTTCCGCTACGAGTGGAAGCTTGTTTAAGAAGCCAACCTGAAAAGGCGACTTAGCTTGCCGTTAAACCGCCACTGCGTCGAGTAAATCGATTTAATCGACGACCAAGATTCAAGGATCATGCCATTAGGAGAGGGATAAATATATAGTGGATATTCCGAAGCGAGAAAGGGGAGATCGATCAAGGTGCTGCGCCGGTAACCCAGGATAAGACCGTGTCTTCGATAACTCTGGAAGAAGTACCTTGTCCACGAAGCAGATAAACAGCGCGCGATCTTCCTCAGCCAAAAATTCGCTCTTTTCGGGGTAAAACGCGAAACCTCCTTCCAAACCTATGTAGAAGTGCGCGTACGTTTTCCTTGGATACGGCTCACCTCGAATGGCCCTTCTCGCGATATTTCCCTTAGATTCTCCCGACGTGCCAACCAATTTGGTCAGCGATCACCGCGCCATTCCGGGCGCGCGTTAACGTGCCAAAAGGGCGATAAGAAAAGTTCGAGAAAATTCAAATCGACGGAGTTGGTACGAAGCCGAGAGGACAGCCGAGAGTCGCCGGGCTTTTTTTCCTTCGGGGAAGGCGGAAATCGGCCGTGGCTGCGCCGACGGGGCTGACGACGAGGAGCCCCGGCGATGGATGGCTTTAGCTTCGGTTTCCTGACGAGGTTACCGAAGTTTCGTCCGCAGATTCAATTTTAGTTGGCGCGCCAGGCCGCGCCACCACCATCCGCGACGCTCAATGCCACGTAGATGCCTTACAGTGGTGGTTACCAGCCCGCCTTTCTATATTCTCCCTCCCGCGGCCCCCGCCAACCCTTCCGCGCCTCCCGGCCCCTCCGCCCCTCGGCGGCCTCGTGCCAGACGACGACTGGGAGGCCACTTTATTCACCTACGCTTAACTTTCGGCACATTCGGCCCGATCGCGGACCGTTTGCGGCCCTACCGCGGTCCTAGCCCATTTTTACATTGGGATTCGCGGCTGGTGCACGTCGCCGCTCGGATCGAATCCTCCTGGATAGCATCCTTCGCAGTCCTACCTCGAGAATCGTGAGAACGACCTGGAGAGCGTGTCTCGACACTGCGCCAGAGCGGGGAATATTGTATAACATAGGGTAGCGGCTTAAAGAAGCAATGCGGGACTCCAGGTTTTTCGTAAGGTAAATGTGTTTCTTCAAGGGCAGCTCAAACTCGACTATTATTCGAGGCTCTTGAAACTCGACTCTTCAAATGCAACTGTGGCCTCGCAGTGCCCAGGTCACGTATTTTTTTCTCAGACAGAGCCGCGTGCCTAGTTTTATAAGTTCGAGGGCTTATGAGATACGAAATTCGAATGCGTTTTGTATATAGTAGGATTGTATTCCTCGTAATCCTCGTTCATCATTGGGCGATCGATAAAATCGCTTGGACTCCGGTTCTTGGATCCTAATGAAATTCCCGTTGGCTAATGGTGATTATGTAATACGATGGAAAAAAAAAATCCAGGAAAAAAAACCCGTATCCGCGTACAACGAGCTGTTTGGCGTACGCAAAACATTTTTCCGGAATGTATTTTCTGCATGCATAGTTCGCACGCACGCCGGCGATTTCGGCCAACGGGAATCGAGGAAATTTGCGAACAACGTAACTCGCCGATTAAACCACTGGGCATTTTCAAGTTTTATATACACCGATTTCATTCCGAATGGTTTAGTGACGTAATGCGGCTTGCGCGTTTCGTCGACGCGGGGAAACAACGAAGAGGGTGAAAGGAGTTTCGTGGTTGCGCACCGTAAGAATGCGCGTAAAACAATAAAAAAGGAAACAGGGCCAGCGATACACCTGGCCAACGTCAGTTCCATTTCCTCCCGTAGGAACATAATCTCTCGGTAAACTTTTCAGCTTTTTGCAAGAGGCAGGAGAGATACGCGAATATCGAATTTCCGGAGAAAGGGAGGAGAGGAGCGTACTTCATGAATCCATCGAGAAGCGAGGCGGCCCTTCCGTCCGAGAACGCGATACGTCCAACGGGGTGTCTTTGGCCACGTAGAATTTAAAGTTTCTTCGACTCGCTTTAAATCAATAGGAAGTTACGGAAAGTCGAACGGCGGTGCGCGCAACTGGAGGCATTATAACCCCCGTGCCTTCCCCGCGCTCGTTTACGACCAGTTTTCCTGTCCTTGATTGCCTTTTCGTAGCAACAAAGGGACGGACGCGGCGAAATATAATTTCTGCTAGGAATACAAAGATTTATTAAACGGCCGCGCGTTGCGCCGCGTTATTACCGGCCACAATGGAATGGACAGGAAGAACCGGATTTACCCTGAATAATCGCTATCGGGAAACAGTATTGGAATAGGCCAGCGCGTATACAATGGTTCGGGAAGGGATGCAACAAACCGAGATATTCCGCGGATGAAAGATAAGGCCGAGTTTAGCCCGCGAGGAGCCGCGCACCGACGGTAGTCGAACGCCGAGGGCGAGGCTAAATCCCGTGTCCAACGTCTTTTGTTCCTTTCTCCACTTTTATTGCCTCGTTTCGTCCGCGCTGTACGTCACCGGCCGGCGGAATACGCTTTCCCGGGGCAAGCTTCACGATCGACTTCGCTAAAAGATATTTCATTTCCTTATCGGCGGACCGAGGACCCGGGAATTCGGTCCCCCTTTTATAGTTTGCGCTCCTAATGCAGCTTTCTTTAACGGTACGAAAGATATACGGCCGCCTCAGACGCCGGCCAGGCTAACTTCGGCTTTGCCAATTTCGGTATTCGAATGCGCGATTAGTCAAGTGTCTCTTAAACTTGACTTTTATTCCGCGAACTTAGTTACTCGCGCGGAACTACTCCTGATAAAACTATCGATCGACGCGTACTCACGCTTCTGGCCGAGGAATCCAGGATTTCGCCCTTTTTCCATTCCGAATATCGAGGCGAAGTGACTTTTTTCCTTCTCGCGAGGCTAATCGACTCGACATCTGAGGAGCGCAAACTGGTTGCTGATTAAATAATCTCGCCTACCGTGCACCAGGGAGTTCGGGGGATCCATCGGAGCGCGACTGGCCGGGCACGCGGCACGCGGGATTAATACCCGCGGAGGGGGGGAAAAAAAAAACCAGGGAAACGAGGAAACTCCGCGCGGTGAAGCGCGGAGTGCGTCAACAAATCTGCGCGCGGCGGTAGCTAAAGTAAAAACCGTGGTTTGCAGCCGGGGGCAAACGAAATTTTCGCAGTCGGAAGAGCGGCCGGGAAACGAATTGTAATCGCGTTGCAAAATTGATTATCCGCGGCTCTCCATGGAGACGAGGGCCGGCGAGAGGGGCGAGGGAGCGAAGGAGAGAGGGGAGGGTGAAAAGAGGAGGGAGGGCAGAGGGGAAGGGGGCGTAGAGCGTGGTGGAGCAACGCAGTCACTTCGGGAACAACATTTACCGTGCGGCATAACGACTGATCCGTCTATTCCCAGTGGCAACGAAAACTCGTAAAACGGTACTTGGAAATTCGCTGCGCCAAGTTAAACTTGATGGAGACGAAGGGGTATGGCCGAGGGTGGCGCAGCCACTGTCGGTCGTATGGGCTCCGGTATAACCGAGACCCAGAGGACCGAATAGCTGCCGGTCTCTCGTAGTCCACCTATGGGATGCGATGCGATGCGAAAACCGGAGCGCCTCTGGTCTACCTGTCGTGGCCGAGGTGAGGCGAAAGAGCCGTGGCACTGGGGATGGAACGATATTGTTTTAGCTGAAAACGAGCCCTCGGTCGATGCTTAGAGCCCATTCTCCCCCGCGAAACCCGGGGCCAGTGGTATCAAGCAGTCACCGTACGATCCAGCCCTCGCCTCCCCGAGCGAATGGCGTGTGCACGGAGGGGGGAAGATGTGCGCTGGAGGAGGAGGCGGGGCTGGAGGAAAGGGAGGAAAGGGAGGAAAGAGGATCGGGGACGGGCGACATTGTCGCGGACAAAGGGTTCGAAATATTCGACGATACCTACGGATACCGCTCCCGAGGGCGTATGGCAACGTTGGCGACGTAAGGATATATATCGGTGGAATGAACCATCGCGGAAGTGGACGAAGCACGAATCGAGATCTTGCCCGAATTCCTCTCCTTCCTCCGCCATCCGCTTCCACAGTGTCGGGGTCTGGTGGATTACACGTGGAAAACCGCATGGGTTTTCGTGGGACTTGGCCTGCTGCCCCGCCGACCGGAGCAAAATCTGACCCCCTTTCATCGGGGGATAAATCTAAAATTTGGCATGAGAAAGGCTCATCCGTGAAAGACGATCCGGAAGAAAAAGTTTCACGGTTAGATTCGATCGGGGCTCCAAGTCGATTCCTTCCCGTCGGAAGGGGTATCTCGATAATGGAGCGTGTACCGACGTCGAGGCACGTCGCTTCGAGGCGCGACAATAACCGAGCTTTTCTTTCGAGGGGCTTCCCCGAAACTTCGAGAATTATCTCTCCAAAACTCGCCCTCGAGTGAAATCAGGACGCCGGAGGAGAGGAGGAGGAGGAGGTGGAGGAGGGTCTGGCGATGCAAGGACCTCTCTCCTCTCCTCTCGCCTACACCCGAAAAATCAACCTCACCTTCCGAATCCCGATACTTCGATGCCACCCAAGCCCCAACATTAACCGACTCGAGCAACGTAATATCACTTTTCCCAAACATCCCTCCACCGATCGTCCTCGCAAAACCGAGCGAGCTTCGGCGATTTTCGCGCGTAACTTCCGCCGAAACTATTTCCAAAGTACATTAGGGCAAGCCGAAGTAATGCGTTCCGCCATTCTCCGCCGCTATCCCCCCATAAAAGGGTCGCTTAGTTATGAGTCATCGCGGTGTCCGGTTCCTGGCCGTTTCAGGTCCGGTAAGAAACGGCCGGTTCTCGAGGATGTTGGACAGGAGCTATGACTAGTAAGTCTCTTCTTATGTTTTCCTCGGTTAATGGTAGGTGCTTCGTCGGTCGACGGGCGTCAAAGCGGTATAGGTAGTGTCTACCCGTGTCTCGGCCGAATAGCCGGCTGGCTGGCGCTGCTCTGGTTGGCCGGATGACTAGAGCACACTCCCTCGTACACCTACCCTATAAAGCAGCAGCTGTAAGCCGGATGCGGAAGTCGTGTTCGCCGGCCAGGTCGAGTTCTCGCGCCTCGAGATGCACGACCTACCGTAAATCGTTTCGTTCGACGTGCCGTCGAAATCGACTCCCCTAGTGACCAAGTGATGTACAGTAATAATAACGCCGGAATGCTGTGATTTATAAGCGAACCCACGGCCCTACGGGCTCGTCGTTCTTCCTTCCACTTCTCCTCCTCTCTTTCTCCCTCTCCTCTCTCTATCTCTCTCCTTACTCCCCCTTTCCTTCCCTCTCTTGCTCTCTCCTCCTCTCTGCCTATCTGTCTTTCCACCTCTCTGTCTCTACCATCCCCCGCGAATGAGAAATAATTTTACGAGGGGCTGGTTTTTAGCCAGCTGGAAGCAAACCGTGTTTAACGAGTATTTCCGGGAGCCGAATTCTGCGCTCCTCTCGAGGCTGACTAAGTAGGATGGATTATTGTCGGAGCTAATATTGTTAGAATATTTTAACCGCGGTGGAAACAATGGATTCTGTGTTTATATCATTAAAAATTGAAAATCTTTTAATGCTGGGATTTTACCTTTTGGTTATTCATGAAGGAGGGGTAGGGGGGCTTTCTGTAAATATCTAATACGATTCGCCGGCTATTCTGGGTTACGCGTATAAACAATGCGGAGCTCCGGGTTTTCTTTAACTCCACCTGGTGATTATGAAATCCGCTCGTTCGATGACGCTGCTTGGATAAAGTATTCGAGTGGATACGAAGCGAAGAATCTTCCTTGGAGGGAATTTCTCTAGGATGATTTTATTACCGCTCCTGATGGAACTGGAAATAATACGAAATTTATTAACGCGAGTAGGACCATCGGTTTTACAGTGCGGGTGGATTAATCTTCGGCACATTAAACCGCGGCGAACGATAAATCCGCGCGTGGGAGGGGCGCGGGGCAAAGATAAACGCTTAATATCCGCTGTCCGTATAAACCGTATGATTCAAGCGGATTCCCTTAGCATTGTTCACATTTTGACGCGCGCTTAGAGATTATTCCCGGGGCGCAATTTGCTTTAACCGGGATGTCACGTGTCGTTCGAGGGAGGATTTCAAAGGAGGGCAAGAACAACGGTCGGCTCTTTTAAAAGCGTTCGCCAATGTTAAAGTTTGCGGTCGTTAGGCGCGTTCACGTGCCGCGAGATAACGCGTTTTGTATCCATCGGGAGGCCCTCGCCTAATTGCAACGATTTCATGGGCGCCACGTCACTCGATGCGCCAAATCCTGCTAAGAGCCACGGATTGCTGGACTGTAAAGGAACGTGCTTCTCGAAGTGTGCGATGAGTCATCGAAACATCTCTCTTGCCAAGAACAATATAAAGGGCTCGATACTAGCGCGCGATACTTGATACTAAACTAACAAACCCAAGTAACGGATCGGTACTTCCCGAAGAAAAACCTCCAACCATACATGCATCTTTCGAGACATTCCTCGATTTTATCGTATCATTAATGTATCGATGCATCGACATTTCTTCCTCGTTCTCTTGCCTCTTTTTTAAGGTATACTCTGTGTCCTAAGTGGCTGGTAATACGAGTATCAAAGAAAAATGCCCTGTAAATTCCATGTACACGCACCCGAGTACCCGGGTATTACGATACAGCGTGCCTCATGAAAATTCGATAACGCCAACCCCGAGGAACCGACGTCATCTGAGAAAAACTCGGTTTCCTCGCGCTCTTAAGATAAGTAAATAGACCCGAACGCTACGTTACGCCTCTGTTTGTTATCGCGCACCTGAAACGTGTCGGTCTTACCACGCTTCCACCCTATGTATACACGGGGGGCGTATTTAATGTAACGGCTTTCTTAAAAACTCGCGTCATTATCGAGATATCGGCGTAGAATATGGCCGCTCGCAACAGGCGACGGATATTGCATTCGCTGTGGAAACAGCCAAAGTGGATGCTCGCATTAAGTGCGTTTCACGCTCGTGGATTTAAGAGAGCGGGTAGCGGTAGGCTGATCAATATGCTAATATTTTGATGCTTCCATTCCGCCTAGAGAATTGAATTACTCACGGCGAACGAAGATAGACGGAGAATGCCAGGAGGGACGCCGGGAAGAAACGGGAACGGAATAGGTCGGGAGAAGTGCTCCACGTTTGAGGATAGCTACTACATAAAATACCACTTTATATTACGGTACATACGTATAAAGCTTTATCAGCGTTATTCTCCACAACCGAATCCATACGCAACGTCGTGGATGATGATACGGTTAATTCTTTATGCCGCTGGGAATTCGTGTAAGGCCGTTACATCCGCGGATCTACTTGGTCCGCTAAGCAAATCCGGTGAGCAAATCTGGTACGGTAAAAATAAGGGGTTCATCGAAGCGCGCTTCGTTTGCGCGCACGTACAGGGAGTAAAGACACTTGATTTTTAATATACTAAATACCATTCATTGGCGCGCGATAGGTTAATTTTGACCAGTGGGCTGTACGTAGGATCGAGAGAAATTCCGTGATACGTAAAGCAACGTGATTATTACTGTATTAAAATATTAAGCGGAGTACGGCGGTGAGATAATGCTCGGAAAGTAGCACCATATTCTTGCACGTAGAGACACAATGGCCCGATCACGTAACCGACCCGTTTTAGAGCAAAATTTTTCCGCCCACACATCCACGAAATATACGATTTTTATCTGATCCACGTGTCGGAGATAAGCAACGCCCAGGGTCTATCGGCTACCCGATAGGTTAACGAGGAAAGTTTATTTGCGTATTTATTACCCACCCCGGGAAAGGACGCTATCTTAACGCTGCGTCACGGTGCGGTTTACCCAGCAAAATGCTAACACCTCGCCCTTCTTTTAAACGTGCTGCTGCGTATACGCCTTTTTGCTCCCTGCTCGAAATCGATGATACAACTCGGCTGAGCGGAGAGAAAGTTTCCTGGAATTTGTCATAAAGCGCCTGATAACCACGGAACTCTACGGAATTCTCCGACTTCAAAATCCCCCAAACGAAGCACCACTGTATACTAATCGGTACAGCTTCTCAAATAAAGAAGCGGGAACTATATACACCGATCGACGGATTCCGCTTGAAATATCCTCCTTCACGATACGATACGCACAATTTACATTCCATGTTTTTAAATCTAAATTCAGGGACGGATACCCCGGGATACGTAATCATAGCGGCGGGAGCTCGGAGCTAAGTTTAATAAGTGATGCGAGAGAAATCAGGATTTTCGATCAGCAGGGGCTCGATGTCGAGGTGACGGCCAGAATGAAATTCGGCCGACGGACGAGAAACTCGAGGGGCGCGCTGGCACGGACGAATTTCGTAGAACAACTCGGTTATTAGATCGGATACCATATCGCAAACACGGTAATAATGTAACCGGGTGCTCCGGATAATCTCGATAGGGATCTACTTATCGGAGGGTTGCGCTCCGTCCAAGGGGGGCGCAGAGGAGCCGCGGGAAGAAAGGAGGGGGCTGATGGAGGAAGGAGAGGAGCGAGAGAGAGAGAGAGAGCGAGAGGGAGAGAGGTGCCCGGATAAAAGATGCCGGTGGAGCATCGCATTACCTATCCAGCTATCTTCTGGTTCCCGTGGAATCGTGGGGCGCCTCGTGCCACGTAAAAGATGGCTCCCACCGTGAGGTGCACTCAGTCACCACTCGGCCGCTTAGCTCTCTCATTGAGATCTTTTCTTTTTTTGCGCCTACTACAATCTTTATCTTATATTATCCCCTCCGCTTACGTGTGCGCGCAAAATCGGCCAAGGAGAAACGGATGGCCTGCGCGAGTCTTCCATCCCCGCCTTTCAAAGCCCGGGACGAAATTAAGTAGATTACAGTGAGCGCGAAGGACGGCCATTTTTGATGCGTCCTCTATCGTCCGGATCTCCGAAGTAACGAGTTGCTCCTCGTTTTATATCCTGAAAGTACTTACGGCCGTGATGGACTCGGGTAACGACTGATACGCGATCCGAGACCTCGAGGATTCTAATCCCCGAATTTCTACCCTGTATTCCGAAGTAATAGCCAAGCGGCCTCTGTTTAATTTATTATTTTTAACCGTCGAAAGTTTACGAGGAACATCGAGCTAATTAATCTTGCGGAGGAGATAAGGACGCTCGGGACTATATTTACTTTAGCGAATTAACATTCATCAAATCCGAGATTACCTTGGGGTGTGCGTACTTATCGTTGTTTCCACAGGCTTAACGAAATAAACAAACGGAATTTCTCTGGACCCTGGTAAAAGCGATCGGGCAGACAGATACTCGAAGAAAGCGCGTACTCTGTACGAATTTACCGTGCTTCCATCTCCACGGAGAAACACCGGTGGCTCTAAAAAAAAATCTACGCAATAATTTAAAAGAGACCTTTGAACCGGATTTGCTCGATTTTTGTCTCTACCTCTGCGTCGTTTACGTAGTAGCATTATTTTTAACAAAGTTTGCCCCTTTCCAATCTCCCAGCATTGCGCAAGAATCGCGTACATCCAGCGCAGCGAATCGCTGTAGGCACCGCGGTGCCCTTTTCAGAGTTTTCATACAAAAACCGTCCCGCGCGAGAAAGAAAGCAAAAATTGGAAGACCCCAGGGGGCCGCTGTTTTACGCAGAAATCGGGCAGCGCGGTGCTCTCGCCGGGTAAATTGTTCCGAACAAAATATTTTTATCCTGGCCCGAAGATCTTTGACGGTCTGGCAACGCTCATATCCCGGGCATTGTTTCATATCGATCCTATGCGTCGGCCCAATCCAAAGGCGTCGCTTCTTCCCTTTGACTCCGGCTATTTCGCAGGGCTTTTCCGCGCGAGAGTCCGCGATAAAATCTCGGCCGTCCTCCTCATCCGCCCTAAATGGCGCCTTCGTCAGGGAACGTTATATCTCGTCGGGATCGCGGTGAAAAAGGCCGCGGTCGATTTCGAGGAATCTAAAATTCCGCCCCGAATTCGGCGTAGTTGCGACGTACGTGCGATCGTACCGTCGAGATTGCAGCCGAGGTCAGTAAGCGAAGCCAATCAGATTTACGAGCCGGGACATATCATGATCGCCTTTACGACAATTAGTCACCGTCAGCCCTCCTTCCACCTGACGCACCGCGCACGATCGTACATTGATGGAAAAGGGGGTAAAACTCTCGTAAAAACTGTCCGGAAAAAAAACACTGACCCCGAAGCGTATCCCCACCCCGACGCCGCCAAGTCCCCTGCAAAGCCTCGCCCTAATTTGTACCGATCGGCCAGCCACTGAAAACCAATTGCACCTGCGATCTCCCGGCTCCAGTCGGAATCGACCAATGTATTTACGACCGCCACTGTCCTTGATCGCAGCCCGGATACCGGCCGAATCGAGAAGCGAACTACTGACTCGTCGATCCGATCGTTCGGACTCTACGTGTCGTGAGAAGCCTGGAATTTAGCAACCCGGTATAAACCTTGGAACCCTGGACGAGCATCGAGGACTCTTACGGTAAGACGTGCTACACGCCGCGAAGATTGCGGTTGACGTATCAAGGTTGCGCTACGTAATGTTCCTCTTCCGATTCGATCAAGGTATTAGGATGATCGTTGAAATAATCCGAGGTTTAATAGAACGGTATCCTATGCTGTATGAGCTCTATGAGGCTCGAGAAAAAGTCAGTCACGTTTGACTCATCGAGTCGCTCCTTGGAACAGACACGTTTGACAGACCATCGATGCAAGTCAACGCGTTAAAACAGTAAGTGCCTAGGTAAAATGACCTTAGCGGAGTCGGTACCAAAAACGGATTAAGAAAAAAAAGCAGGAAGGAGCGAGTCGAAGCGCAAGGGGGAATATGAGTAATCGCGAGAAGGTCGAAATTCCCCCTGAAAGGGCTGAAAGGATTTCGGTCGAGGGTATCCCGCAAGGTAGTACGCGTCGGGCGATATCCTTCGATCGAGCCACCCGCATCCTGCGATCCGGATGCCGGCCAGCGTGGACGGATGAATTCCCATGCGTTTTTGCCCCGGCCAACTCAAACGAACCAGCCACCTACCCAGAGCCACCGGGATGGTGGGTGATGGGCGAGGTGGGAGTCGAGTGGTAGGATAGTGAGCCGGGATCGATGGAGATAATGCCCATTACCCTTAATACGAACTCGCTCTTCTTCCGTCTCTCCCTTCCGCCGCCTTCGACCCGACGCTCGGTCTCTCCTCTCCGCCCGGCCGTTCCATTCTCGTGGCTCTTCACAATCTGTAGCCGATGCTTTTTATCGTCCCCGCTGACTCGATCCGAGAACCCGCCGTTCTCCTCGTCATCATCATTGATCAAAATTTGAAATCCGCGCCTCCTTTCCTTGGCAACGAGAAGGAGAGGCGGCTGGCGCGACGGAGAGAAGGAAAGAGAGAGAGAGAGAGAGAGGGAGAGAGAGAGTACGAATCGTACGGGTCCTCGCGTTTTGGATCCTCCCTTACGTATCTCCGCGAACTCGTCCCTCCTCGAACACGGCCAAAATTTAGTATTCCACAGTGAGTTATGGTGCGCAGCTTATGAAGCGTATACCGCTCTTATGGCCATTCATTTTCCTGACGTCGTTTTCATTAACCCCTCGAGCTTGCCCGACGACGTATATCGTCAATATCTTCTAATGTGATTTACGAGCTTCCGGCGGTGGCGCACGGTTAAGGCAAAGGATGGCATGAAAATATGGAGATCTTTTGTTCTTGGATCTCCTCCTGGCGAGGGCCGCTCGTCCGTCGTTTGTTCTTTCTGATTTTCGACGTCCATCATCGGGATTTGAATAGCGCGCTGCACCGGTATTATCTCGAAAACGCGCGAATCGTTTAATCCGGCGCAATGTTCTATTTTCGCGATACACTCCTCGATACATCCGAGGAATTGTGCGCGATCAAATTTGTAGCTGCACACTTTCCTCGAGCATTATACGATACAATTGGATGAAATACCCTAACACCGCGCCGCGTTATACGAGGATGCACCTATACAGAGATTACTAGTGGGGAAAAAATCCAGAGCCGGCGGATAGAGCGCGGATCTAAACGTTGATACAAATCCGCCACAGCCATCGCGGTTCCCTCTGCGAAAGATGCCAAAGCGCTCCTCTCTCCGCTTTATTTTCCCGTCGAGCTCTTCGCAAGGCAGACTCGGCGAGGCTCCGACTTTCGGTGCGGAGGCCGTTCGGGGAAAATATTATCCCCTATTAGCGGCCGACCGGCCGTGAATCGGGCTTTGGCGGTGCAGGCGATAGACGTGCGTTAGCGTGAAAGGCTCTGAAACAAAGCCAAAGTGGGCTCCGCGAGGGGAGAGGAGCGGATTCCTGGCGATTCAGGGGGCGAGACGTTCTTCGTTAGTGATTTAATTGCTCCCGCTTACCTGCGGAAAGCAGAAGGTGGGCCGGAGAAACGAATCGCGATGGATGTACCGGAGGCAGTGCCTTGTGTGTGGGCGCACTAACCTGTTGAGTGTGTTCTCGTAGGTGGTGAATAGTGGATACGTGTATCCGCGAAAGTCCGGGGATGAAGTTTCTCGAGGAAATACACGCGAGACGTCGCGCTCGTGAGAATCGTAACGCACGAACAATGCTGAATATCCTTTCGGCAGGATGATCGGATAATAACACCGTTTCGCGATCCTATTTCACCCGAGAAACTCGAGGAGCCGCTTGTCCGATAGGATACTCCTCGCGCTTCTCTCTACGCACCGATGACCGATTCTCGTTGCACCGGAGCTCCGAGAGAAGGTGGAGTTTAAAGCTGACACCACGCTGGCGTGCTGCATCGCGATTCGTCGTGTACGACGCGATGCACACTGTCCTAACTCGATACCGGCTATATATATATATATATGTATATTTTCGAGCTCCATTATTTTAGGCATATTGTGGCGGAAAGTTTTATCGATGCGCTGCAGGAACTGTTCCCGGAAAAAGTTATTTCAGGCTGTCGGTTAGTTTTATACTCCTGTTGATTCGTGTTCCAGGAACGAGGTTGGAAGCGCTTTGAATAATTGACCCGATCGCGATTATGAAGAGGAAATATTCCTCCCCGATGCAAGGTATAGGCTATAGCGCCGCCGGCATCGATTCAAAATAAAGATACTTTCCCTAATTGAAACTGCTCGGAGGTCCAACGCGTTAGAGTCTCGCGTGCACAAAGGTAACGTTCTAATTACCGTTCTTACGCGGACCGAAGAATAATATAACCAAGTTTGACTATCGGACCGCGCCCGCCGCCTGTTTCCACACCGGTAAATGTGCCTACGACATTAATTCGCGGTTTCATAGCCTTTCTAACGATCGTTTGGCAATTAAATGCACCGTAACGGAAGTGATTCCGAAAGTTTAGAGATACCGAACTGATATCGGGGCTGGATAGGGGATATTAAAGATTATTTCATAACCTTCCTCCCGCGAAGGCCGTGCAAACCGACCAAACAGTCGAAAATATTTCTCCTTTGAAGCTCGCGAGGAATTATCTTTCGGTTTGTTAAGCGCTCTTACAAAAAAAAAAGAGAGAGAGAGAGAGAGAGAGAGAGAGAGAGAGAGAGAGAGAGAGGCCAATTTATTTCTTCCGCCAAGAGAGGGATTTTAAACAACGTTCCTCCAAAGATCGATCTTCTTGGAAGTAGAACCAGAATCGCGTGCTGATAAAGCATGTTTTGCGTTACGTGGATTTAAATCAGTGGCGTGAATAAAAACCTCCTTATCCTTTATCCCGGCCAATCTCCGAGCGTATTCGCTTTGAAAAGTGGCATGGAAAAGAAGGCCCCTCGTCCCTGGAAGGTAATCGATATCCATTTTGTAACGTTGCGCGATATTCTGTCAACGCATTTATTTGGGTTTACGGTCCCGTACTTTCGAGGGGCTCCCGCGCCGGTAATAGTCCGGAATATACATTTTGGTCCCGTGCTCGCCTTGCACTCGTAAATTACGTCATCAGTTTGGCCGCGGTATGCTTTGAAATTAGCGATGTAACGTGGCCGAGTGTCTCGCAACGGAATAGCAATGTCTGTCGCGTGTTCGCCGGCGCGTGCATACGCGTTTATACGCGATGCATTGTGATCGGGGCTACATTCTGGCAATTTCGAAAGGGCGTTAATGTCATTTCCATTTTCGATTAATCCTCCGCCGAGGTATTCTGACATCCCGGATTACGCACTTCGATCGTAATCGTCTTCCGCGATTTTGGCCGTGCAAACAATTGCGGCCGCGCAAATCCGCCGAGTGGCGAAAGGGGCGGGGGAGGAGGGGGGGGTGGAGGGGGTAGCATAATCGGTTGAATTTTCGACGAAAGCCGCGAAGCAGCGCCGGAGGGGGGAAGGGGGGCGGAAAAAAATAAACCCGGGACAGGGAGTTAGAGCAGGGCGCCGGAATAATGCAGCGAATTTCGGCCTCGAGCGTCGCGATGCTTTCGCGGCCAAAAAAAAAAAAAACGTACGCCCAGGACCGAACAGCCGTATGAATATAATGTGTGAATAAATTATTCGGCATCCCGTGCGCGTTCCGCTGCAGGAAAAAAAAAAGCACGGTTGTCGAGTGCCTCGTAACGGAATAACAGTTTGGCTCGTTTGCCCTCGCCTATGCATTTATACCCGGCATTGGGCTCTGCCCGGCAATCCCCGGGCATGGCGTTAACGTCATCTCCATTTTCAATTAATCCTCTGATAACCGTGTGAAATATTCCGACGTCAGAAATTACACGTTACATTTGTGATATCCTCGTTTTGATATATTTTCCCTAAAGCTCCTGGAAGGATCGCGGTAAGCGCTCCGCGTGCGCCGAAACTATTCCTGTATCTCGAAAGTAGGACCGCTAATACCCATTATTTGACTCGAGGATTATGACGAATGACGGGGAAAATTACACGAGGCACGTACGATGGGATGCGAAAAGAAGAAATTCCTTGGAATGAAATTTCCTGCTCCCAAAAGCCTTACGAAATAGACATCGGCCCTTCTACTTCCGAGGTACGGATTTATACGCTCAGGAGAATATCGGGGGGGAGGGGATCCTTGAGGGTGCGATTCGTATATTTGACCGTGACACCACCCTCGAGCTGTCGCTTATTCCACGCTGGCGTATGCCTCCGCGCGAATCGAAGGCGCGGCACAATGGCAAAATTCGGGCGGCAATGTTGCCGGAAGCCGTGGGTGTTTTACAGCTGGACAGCATCCCTCCCGCGGCCGCCTCTGCGTTCATACTCGATGCAGTGTTAATCTAAATTCTCGCAATTCCGAATGTTAATTCCAATTCCGGGGAAAATTAGTTCTCTCTCCTGACTGCGGGTTTTATTCTAACACCACAAATTACGCGATTACTCATCCTCAGCGACGCCGATGCGAAGCTTCGGCTGGTGTTATGCGGGTAATGTTGCTGTTAATTGTGCTCATCGATTGTGGAAACCGAGCCAAAAGACTCGTCGGCCGACATTTCGCTCGCTCTACCAACTCCTTCTTTTCCTCCTTCGATTCAATAGCGATCTTTAAATATATCGTCCGACTATAAGGTAAAACTGTGGAAAAATCCATTACTTCGCGAGCTCGAAAGTTGCGTTTCCGTTTTGAATCCTCTTCCTTCTTAATTCGAGGGAATTTCCGATCGACGCGCGTTGATTCTAGTCTTCTCCGGTTAATCGCCGTTTTCGCTCTACCGTGACAAATACGCTATTATGCGATTACCATCGATATAGAGCTTCGACAATCGCTCCGCGCGCTATTCCCGCCAATTGTGTCCCTCGAACGGGAAAGCTGGGTCAAAAAGTCGCGCGTTCATTTTTTACGCCAATGTCCGCGCAGTTTACAGCATACGGTAAAAATAATAAACTTCGTATATGTATTCGAGTGTTGCGCAACGAAGTAACGATGTTTTCCCCGGTGCAACGTGGAATACGCGTCCTCTCGCGGCACCATAATGGGATTGTATCCATCTACATTCTGACGATTTTGAAGCGGCGTTAGGGGCATTTCCATTTTCAATGAATTCTCGGATGCCCGTGCGAAGGTACTGACATCGTTAATTACTCAATCCCGCGTCACGAATCCTGGCCGACAGCGGCGAAATAAACTTTTCACGCGGGAATAAACTTGTGCCTCGCCGATAATCGCTCTGGTTATTTACGGAGAAACTCGTATTATTCCCGGAGGATTTAAACGTCCTGCGCCGATTCGGGAATTTCGTTAACGGGCGCGAATCGTACAAAGGCCGAATTGGGGAACTAGAAGTCTCCCTTTTTTTCCCCCTTTTTTTTTCACAGCCGATCGAACGTTTTTAATCAATAACCGATGGAGGCCCGCCGCGGAACCCTTTTACCATTTTTTTAACCTCAGGTTAGAAATAATTGCTCGGTTTTTAGGTCAGCCTGGAAAACCGTCGGTTTGCCTTCTTTATACGAAATTGATATTTTGCACAAAGCGAGGCGGAACACTCCGCGTCTGTGGGATCGTACATTACTACGTACAGGAATCCAACGGTATACTTTCGGGTACGCGCGCACAATTCGGCTTGCGGTCTGTTCACGAAATCAACGATGTAACGCGGCTGAGTATTTCACGAGGAAATTACAATGTCCTCCGTTAGTTTACGCACGCCCGTGTGTTTATGCATGGAGTTGTAGTAATTCGAATCCCGGCAATTTCGGGACTGTTCGTAATGTCATCTCCATTTTCGATTATTCCTTTGACGACGCCATTTCGCTATGACGCTCGGAATTAATCGCGCTCGGTGATCGTGGGCTCGAAAAGGCCCGGCTTACGCCTCGATAATATTTTCTCGAGTTTCCTTGCAAAAACCCACGTTCCATCGGCACAACTCCGTCGTCTTATCCGTTAAGACGTACGAGAGAGAAAATCAATGAGAAATCTAAATACTGTAACGATATTCCGTGGAATATTCGATCGGTTTCGATCGGTCGCAGAGGTGAAAAAGGTCTTTGCATCGCAAGTCCACTGCCTGATAATGGCAGTTATCAACTATTCAGTCGCATTCAAGCTGCAGGTCGCGCGATTAGCGCTGCGCCACGATCAAATGTTTCCCCGGAATTAATGATGTCTCTGGCGGGTATCCTCTTTCGAACGTGCACGGGTTTGAACCCTACGTAATGTTAATACATATTTCAGAAATTCCGGGATCACCTCTGGTTTCAATCGGACCTTTAAATATCGCAGGATATTCTCCGGTATCGGGGCGTGTTTAATCGCTGCCTCGCGCTTTCGCCCCCCGAAATATCATTGTGATTATCATCGGACGTAAATGACCGCGTAAGCCGGAGTTTCTACGATTAGCCGCGAGAGCAAAAATTAATAATCCCATTGGGGATATAAATACTCGGTGCTTTTAACGTCCTCCACCGGCGGTTTATTACGTCGCACTGCGTTTATTCGGGGACAAAACGTTTGGAAATATCGCGCGGAGTGGCTGCAACGTGCTCCTGCTATTTGTCGCGATTCGTCAAGGTTTTGACGGATTTTGGGAATCCTCGAATTACGCTTAATACTCGAGCATTGCTCTGAGTCTTAGCCGACGTGTAACTCGATCGTGTAATTTCCACGCGAGATACGCTCGGAGTGCGAGAAGTTAGCGAGGGGACGTCTATGCGATAGTCGACACACGTCAGCACTTCCGCGCACGGAATTTGGGTTTGTATTCCGTCATCTTGAAAGAAAAATGTTTTTACGCGACATGTGTATATGTATATATACACACACGGTAACGACGTGGCCGCGTTACACGCTATTCGTCCAGAGCTAACAACTTCGGGAGGAACTTTCAACCCTTAAACTCGCTCCGATGCGGATAAAAAAATACATATTTCTTCGAAAACTTGGGAAAGGCGTGGAGATTTATCCAAATTGGTGTCGGGCAATTTGCAGATATTTCTCGCGTGTGACCCAAAGCAGTCGGCGGTAAATCCCAACAGATCGATGAGCGAAATCGAAGTTTATAATCCAGCAAAGTTACGCATTATATATATATAAATCTTTAGCCAATGCAGTCCGCGTAAATCAAATTACATCATTACCAGAGTGATTTCCAATTAGACGCCGTTAGATCGCGCAGTGCGCCGCGATAACGAATCCCGGCTCAGCAAGACGCAGCGGCAGGTACAAAGATAAAACGCGACAACGGGCAATATTCCTCTGAGAAAACCACTCGGTCGTGGTCCAATCATTACCCGATATTAACTCTTTTCCGCGAATCAGGCATTCAATCCCGGCGTGCCGATTGGATTACCCTGAAACGATATTAAACTTATCCCAGCGTAAATAACAATGCCGTCCTCGCAATTCCATATTTCCGATATCATTCCTGACGTCTTCGATCAGACGGAATCACGGTTGCCTTCCCACCATTCTTTCGCCGCGGCAAGACCCTGGAATTTCCGTTCAATCACATCCACGTTAATGCCGGCAATCGCAACGCGAGTAACGCATCGGTGGGAGAATTTACCAGGGCTAATCGTGATCATCATCGCGCGATTATGAAGACCATTCGTCCCCTCGTTATGCCCAGGTAAATCGGTACCGGCGAAAAATCGTCCTTCTCAATTATTATTGCTCGATCAGTAAAGTATTCGAGGCAGAGAGCGCGAGCAAAGGATAATCGAGAAAAGGTGTCTCAAACAATTACTGTATTATTCGTACACAAGATGTGGAAAGAAATAAAGCCTTACAAGCTCCCTTGTTCCACGCTCCTGCTCTCGATCGACTAGTCTCATCGTATATATCCCTATACATCGTATATATCGTACATAATATCTGATCGTCGAGGCTCGTCACGAGTCCCAGACTACAAGGGACACTGTACGCATTTCGGATCGGCGTGTCGTAACTTTGTCGAATGTTTCCAGACGGGAAATAACAGCGCGCGTCGGCCGTATGCCCGTGTGTACGGGGCATTGTGTCGGCCGTTAAGCATTTGATACGACCGCCTTCCTGCACCGCGTCCGGCCGACTATTGTCGTCCGTGCGTTGTAACCGAGCCGAGCGGTTTCTCGGCGCGGTATCATCCAGCGATACGATATGGCAGCGGCCCTGGTGTCGGTGCTGGTTGCTCCCGGTTGGTGCGGTGCGTGCACGCACGTTTCCACCAGTTCTTACGCGCCCTGGAACAATGACCAGCGCCTCCTTGGATCGTACACCTGGCGGCCGCAGTCGATTTTCGATCGCCAACGAGTTGGCCGCGGCGCGTTTCTCGTTTTCGGAGAGTACCTCGCGCCAATGAGTGAGGAGAGTGGAGTGATCTGTGCGCGATGAGACGAGGACAAGCTCGAAAGGGTTTACGGTGTAGGTTTGTGTAAAAAGAAAAATAAAGTCTTGACGACTAAAAGGAGGTCAAGAAACGAGTCTTCGTTTTACGTATAAAGAATTTGAAACTTTGGCGCGAATACGGTTTGGGAGGTACATCGTTAGGTATCGGATCTGTCTTTTTGTTAATAAAGTATTCACGACCCGGCCAGAATGTCGGTGATTTCGAATGTTCGTGTTTAATGCAACTACGGCCGCCTCTCTCGTCTTGTCCCACGAAGTTCCAGCCGGTACACACTCTCCTCGTTTGCGTCTTAATCGTGATTAGCAAGCACCAAGTTTATAAACATCGGTCCTCTGCTCGAAACTCGTACATCAGGAAATTAGAGCTTACGGAACGACGGCTGGAGCTTAGGAAGACAAATCTAAGGGCGACCGTTATGTCCAGGAATATGTTGACGGGGTAATAATTTGCGCGATGACGTCGATCCTAGGAAGTTCCTCGCTCTCGCAGACCGAAGAGTTTCGCGTTCCTTGTTTGTCTAATTCTTGGCATCGAGCGTCAAGTTCGTTTAACCTAAGACCCGCTATTCAAGGTGGATTCCGTAGTGGTTCTTGTATAATCTACTCATTCCATGAAAAACTTCGGCGGCGTTGGCTCAAACTTGTATATGGCCCCTCCGAGTAAATATTCCACGGCTCCATCGAGTAATGCCATAGCCTTCCTATTTATCTGCTTCGTTCTACATCGCGATAATGAGTTTGTTTATTGTCTGATTCGCCGGAGGTACCTTCCTCGCCACTGGATCCAAGAAGTCGCATGTAAACCTTCCAAAGTTGTATTTAAAATCCAGGTCATCGCCGAAGTCTCCGAGTTTCGAAGCCCTCTGCCCATTGCCCCGTGGTCCCTATGCTACTTTTAGTTTCTCAGCACCAACGCGCTTCCCTTCGTCGTCCCTCTTTCCTCTGCTCTCCTCCGATACACCCCGCAGTTGCCCTCCGCGGTTAGAACCGCCGGATAATCGATTCCGACGATAATTGTACGGACGAATCGTTGAAGCGCGACCGCGTGACGCCTATTGTTTCTCCGCACGGTGATTTCTGCCGATAATGATCGCAGCGCGCCGATGGATACGCGAATAGATCCCCGCGGGCACTGGATCTAGATCGAACTGGAAGCCGAACGGAGGACACGAGCATGACGTTGCGGAAGCGCGACTCGCGCGTTCGATTCGATTCGCAAAATTCGACGACGATGAACTCCGACTCCCGGTTTAAGCCTAAGCTTCTTATCGGAAGCCTAACATTTTTTCGATCGGCCGGAAACGTGCATCGAACGCCAGGCTAGATTTAAATTTAATCCACAGTTTTTGAGGTTAATTTAATGAATGTTACGAAGAAATCCTTTGTGCGGAGCTTCCTCTCTGTTGCTGAAAGTCGCTTTCGTTGCGCACATCGCGTATGAGTATATGCGGTAATAATTTTGTTACGGTTAATTCATAAACCGCAGCCTGTTTTCCTGATCGTAAAAGGAAATCGCCGGATGGAAATTACGAGGGCAGCTCAGAAAATTGTGCACAAAGCTTCGAGTTCGACGCCGTGGCAATTTTCCCCCCGTACTCCTAATTAATGCTCGTCGTTCTTCTTTTTTTTTTTTTTGCAAGTAATAAACATCGTTGGCAAAAGCGATTGCGAATGCGCGACCATCAGTGCTCCGCGATAAAGCGGCGCTTATTTTGATTCGGCCACAGCGAGGGAAAAGGATGTAATGATAATTAATGCTTCGGGAAAATGATTTACGTAATTGGATTGTAATTTCACGTTCCACTTGCCCGTCGCAATTTATCGTGAGAATCGGCACGCGTTTTGCCGCGCTAAAAATTTCGTCGAAATGAAGGACATTATGCGCATCGAAATTAAACGCAACGATATGCAGTGGCACTAAACAAGCCGTGTAAACAATCTGAATGCGGAGGTATTAAAATTATCGTTATTCATTGTATCTTAATGGAAAACGCCAACAGCTAGAAAACCAGATACTCCCGAGCATCGATAATCGGGGATAAGCTGCGCGACTGGATCGACCCGCAGCGTTTTCAGGGCACGCGGCAAATATTTAAAAGACCATTTAACAAAAAAAACTACCGCATCAAACATGCACAAGAATCAATGAATCAATGCTCACCTGTCTAATTAAATCATAATGATTTCTCAAACGGGCAGTGATCTTATTAATGGGGAAACAGGTAGAAACATTTGCATTACCCAAAAAAGAAATTATTCTAGCTTCTTCTCCATCCTCCAACCAGATCTCGGAATCGAATACACTTATACGAATACGCGTCTTTTCTCTCAAAAAAAAAAAAAAACAAAGAAACAATCGGCTAGGGACGCTAAAGGATTTACACAAAATCGAGGAGAATGCGGTCGGTGTATAAATCGTAGGTTCCATCGGGCGCCTGGCGATTTACGATGTAACCGAATCCGAAGCATATACACGCGCTCTGCGGAGACTTTTATTTATCCGAGTTTGCGGTGCGCAATCAGAGAGGCGCCCGTTGACTCGTGACGCTTCCGGTCCAGGCTTCCGGTCCGCAGAACCGCACCGTTTCCGTTCGGCTGCCCTGCCCACCGATCCGACCGACCGTCCTCGTGTATCGTGGCTTCATATCCGAGAAGCACTATCGAAATCAGTTCCAGCGCCTCGTCACGAGGAAACGCCGACGTCGTGCTCGTTCGTGCCGATATAATTGCTCCAGTTGGATTTTCGTTGGCAGTCCTCCTTACGTTGCGTTGGATCAACGTCGATTCGGACCTCGAAGACTCCGCGCGGCTGTACGAGAGCCTCGGGTCACTCGCTTTGGTTTTTATCGATCGGGAGATAATACATGTTCACGTGTAAAGGGTTGCTTCGCAAAGGGATCCTTCATAAGTGTTTGGAGCGCGTTCTTAAGCGTATTGGGTTGATTTACTTTCGTGAAATCGCGGTATTAAGGCGAGGTTGGTGCACGGTGGATCTTTGTGCGATGGTTTAGTAGTCGAGCCGTGGTACGAGCGCAGAATTGTGTTCGTGAGAACGAAGTAATGGGCGTGGAGGAGGATAAAGGCATCGGCGTGCGAATATTGTGTCCTCTTGGTTTCACGGTGTCGTCGTGATAGAGGAACGTCGGCCTGATTGTTGTGTCGAGAAATCGAAGACCTTTGAGAAGAGGATAGACGTTCCCCGATAGCGGTTTCAGCGGTGCGCTGTTCTCTCTTTTTTTCTATTCTTCACGCGTGAGAAACTTTTCCTCGAGGATTTTCGGGGTTAATTCTCCCCGCGGTGAGCAAATAGCCGTATTTTCCGAAATCAAGTGTTCCAGAAATATAGAAAGTGCAACGTTATATTCAAGTGCAAACATTGGTTTTCCACGGCGAGCCTTTCGGCGTTTGCGTTTCCGCGTGTATGAGTACAAATCAAGTCTAACCGAAGGCGTACGGCTGATAGAATTCCGAGTTAAAATTCTTTACCTTGCTCCGCGGTCCGTAAACATTTGCGCTCCTTAACCGCCGTTCGGTATCACTTGTTGCGCGATAAAATGCAACGACAAAATGCAAGGGACGACGGGCGTCACTTGTTGCGCGACAAAATGCAACGATGAAACACCATCGTCGATCGTCATCTGGAAAACGGCTGCGGGGCCGCGGATGCGCTATGGCTGATCCGCGAAAATGGGCGGATGTACAGGACGGATAATCGTTTAAATCAAGTGCAACGGATTGAATATTCATCGTGACTCGTCCGAAGGGCGCCCGCAAAGACTCCTCGAGTGTTTCGACAAAAGTGTACCAGTGGCGCGTTACCATTAACGTTTCATCACCCTTGGACCTCGACTCTCTCTCTCTCTCTGTCTCTCTTGCTCTCTCTCCCCCTCTCTCTCTCCCTCTCGCGGGCGAAACGAGGAGGATTAAAGTGCGCTCGCTTTGTTCGACGATTCGAACGGATAAGATCCACTTGCACGCTCGCACTCGTAAGCTGAGCGGGCCGCAAACGAGCTAATGCCGGAATAACATTGGCCGAGGGTTTTCCTGCGAATTCATTGCGGGCATGCAAAAGCTCCCGCGTCGTCTTCGGTCCATCGCTGCTCCTTTTTCATTCCCGGCCAGGGGTATAAACAAACGGTGGCCGACTGACGGGCAGCGCTTTTTCTCGTTTAGCGTATTCGAGACAGCGGAGACGAACGGATTAAACTGCGTCTGGCGCCGTGGAGATTAACGGTGCTGCTCGCCGACGAACCACGGAAGACCGATCGCGGGAGGGCTTTTCCTAAATACGAGGGAAGAATGAGGAAGAGAAATTTCGCGCCAACTTTCTCGATTTTTCTCGATCACCTTCCCTCCTACGCTTAATTGCACCGATGTCCTGAAATAACCATCGTGGAAGCGCTTTATGGAAGAGCGTCGAACGAGAATCGAGCGGATACACGATACGGATTTAGATCCTTCTGAGGAGCACCATCCTGAAGATCCACGAAGAGAGCCGCGAGGACTCGCGATATTCGACCAGGACCAGGGAGCAAGCGCGCTCCTTCTCGAAGCAAGGAGGCCAACATCCTGGGGTGTTGAAAGCCACGATCCAGGCCTACGGCGCGCAGGCGAATATGGCGTTAGTACCGAGTAAGAATAAATTGAAAATGGGCAGCGCGGGCCGATACTACGGCGCCTATCTCATCTACGACGTGGCGAACTCGTGCCTCGCCGCGTTGCACGCCAAGATGCCTCCTTCGGTCGTCGTCACGCGAACGAACCCTCCGTCTCCCGTGCACGTCCAGAACCCCCGTAAGTTTTCTTCCTCCTTTTCTCTGCTTCTCCGCTTCTAACAGGCAAGCGCAATCGCGCGGCTTGCTTTACACGCTCGCCCACCGATTTTCCGCTCCGCGCCTCGCGAAAAGGCGCGCCCGATACGCGAGGGCGTTAAGTGAAAGGGGAGAAGGCCTGCCTCGATCCACGAGCGCGGGATGGAATCTCACGCGTAGTAGGACAAGCGACTGCCAAGGAGGCTGCCAAGGAGGGTGTACGCATCGACGCCTGTCCGAAATACAAAGCCCAGAAGCGAGGCGTTTCGAGCCACTATTTCTTAATTAAATTGGTCCCTGATTCAGCTCTCGTTCTTGCATCGGTGACGAGTATCTATAAAGTATATATCGGTATTCGAGTCGTTGCAAGAAACCGTGTGGTTTGTTATGATTATTGGAATCGTGGTAAAAAGCGCGTACCGTAGGCTCGAGAATGGATAACTCGATTATTATCGCCTCTACGCTGGAGCTATATTAATTTATAATACATAGGTTGGGTAGTCATTTGATTAGGTTTATTTATCAACCATTATAATCAGGTTCGATTATCACGAAGGGCTTACACGTGCTTTACTTCGAGATTAATTCCGACAAAAAAAACCCTTGATTTTTAAAACGAGCACTACGATCGTATCGCTCTACGATTCTTCCAAGAGATCATTCGTTTTATCGAGCTCTGCGCGTAGTCGTAGAGTCAACACCGATCGCTCGTCGCTCTTCAAAACCCAGTCGTCCCCGCGAATATCCTTGCTCGCGTGTCACGGGCTACGCGGAAGTCTAATCGAGGGTCCCCGGTCGCATCCCCGGAGACGGTTTCGTAACGTCAATCCAGCCTCGTCCTTCGCCGTTGAATTAGTCCCTTCACGTGACTATCCGGCTTTCGACGACATCGTCGACGTCGAGCCGGATAATCGGTGATTCGTGGCAAACGCAATAATACACCCTCCTCGCATTTCATCCGCCCATTCTTTCCTCTCCACCGATCCTTTCCGGCGGTTTTCTCGCCCTCCGGCGCCTGCGAGGGGTTGGAGGGGGGCGGTGAGGGGAGGGGAGGCGAGGTAAGAAGGCATAGGTGGCCGCGCAGGAAGGATAGAAACACCCTATGAGACGGGCTAGCGTGTCTGTTTTGATTTATAAGAATTCGCCACGAACCCCTAACCCGCCTTACTAAGTCTGGCCTCACCCCCGGGCTCTCCTCTAGATCGAGCTAGATCCAACCCCCCACCCCCGAGCTTCACCTATCTCGCGCGTGAATAATAGGCACCCACCAAACCGCCCCTCGTCCCTCGACCCACACCCTCCCCGACCTTTTCCCCGTATTCTTCCCGCTTCGATCGTCCGCCCTCCCGCTTCTTGCCCCCCCGACAGCCCTCCTCCGCCCCTTACTCGTCTCGCGGATGAGCTTCATCTTGCGCCTTGGTCAACGAAACGATCCATCAACGTTCGTGCCAAAGCAAGAACCGCCTCGCGACGTTACGGTCATAAAGGATCTTATTCCTCGTTTACACGAGGCGCTTCCGCGGAGCACGATTCTGGTACTCTTGGTCATTGGCTAGGTCTGCTGTCTAGCTAATTTTTCGTGGTCTTGTGGGATTTATTTGTAGATAATATTAAGTATAAGAGAAACGGGTTATACATTTATCATTGAAAGTATCGTGCATCCTTGGCCAGGGCGATGGTAAAGTTGTGCACCTAATGTTATATTATTAGGGGGGGCAACTTCTGGATCTGTGGATGTTCGGGAAAGTCGTAGAGCGATGCACTAATATGGACAAGGTGGTTCGCGCGATAACGCGCCGAGGGAACACGCGGAACTATGAACATTGTATCCCAATACCCTTCGGAATTTGCATGCGGAATGCCAGGCGGTTTTGTCGTATCCCTCGGCATTTCTTCACGGTCTCATCCCCCGGACTCCGTCTCCTTCTTGGTCAACGGGACGATCTATCAAGGTTTGTGCGAGAACAAGAACGGTTACAAAACATTAGCCAGTCATGGAAGATTTTGCCATCGGCATTTCGCAGAGAGCCTGCGCGTATCGGGGACGTGTCATCAATCTTTTTACCTTGTACGCCCGCCGAATCGCTTCTCCTCGCTGGCTGAGCGAGACAGAGAGAGCGAGAGAGAGAGAGAGAGAGAAAGAGAGAGAAGGAGAGGGGGTGGGGATGGCAGGCAGAGACGAGACGCGCTAATTTGCAAATGCCAGATCCCGGCATCGGTAAATATAACGTTTGATTTTTGTTATTACCCCGGTTTTATGCCCGCGCGTAATTACGCGAGCCCCGTTTGACTTTTCGCCCTGCGAAAATCTCCGTGCTTTCCCCATCCCCTGCTTACCCCCTGGAACCTCCCCCTCTTAGGGGCGAGGCGCATTACATCGGCGGAGGAAAAGGGTAAATAACGATCGGGAACTGATTTTGCGGCAGGTTAGTTAGTATTTTTAATTTCGATCGATAACTTATTTGCATGTCCCAAATAGGTTATCGATCGACGGTCGACAATACTGACAGATAAATTCGGCAAACAAATATATCGTCCCGCCGGAGTAAGGGCCATGTCATGCTGAATAAATTTACAATGTTCCCCGGGTCTTGGCTTTGACGGATAAATTTGTTTTATCGGGAGAAGCTCGGTTCTGCGGGTAGATCGATACTGAAAATCACGTCCCCCCGATGCCCCTTCGAGATTTAATTCGCTTTTGAGATTTGCCTCCTAATCTCGAAAGTGGAAGGGTAAAAAGTGAGATTTGGTAATTTATGAAGCAAAACTCGGGGAAGTGGGTTGCGGAGGATAAATTGATAATAAGAGCTGTTAGAAGATCGGCCGTGATATAGTCAACGTTTACGAAGCTGAAGAACCAAATGGTTTCCATAGAGCGTAACCGTGATTAAGCCTTTTCCATTTCCTCCCAGGGATTATTCATCGGTCTTCGCATTAACCCGCGCCAAAAGTACGACGCGTCGCCCAACGCGATTTAGTGCTCCGGAATAAAAACAACGATGCGTTCGTAGGCAAAGACACCGGTGCGATTCATGGTCGGTTAGAACAAATGCGGTTGAAGGCAGGAAACGAAATGTCTGCAAACTTTCTCAATACACAGGCCCGTCGGCCTACTTATATCCTCAATGGGAGTTTTCATAGTGGCGCACCTTTCTGGTATAACATGCCCGTCGTTTTCAGTCCACCCGATCATTACGAGTTTTTCAAAAGGCCCACTGTTCCGCAGCTCGCTCCAAACACTGTCACCAATTCGGGCTTAATTTCGGCAGAGTCAATATTACGGCTGACGTTGGACATGTAATGCGCACATCAAATACGAGGCACGACTGGTTTACCGGTGTATTTTTCAGCGATGCGCCGACCGCATTAAAGGACGAGCTCGAGCGAGGATCGTTGGTCGAAAATGGAAGAAGGGAGGATCGAGCTTTCCACGCGGATTTTTTCCACGCTTTAACCCCCTTTCCCTGGGTTATTCGATCGGCGTATGGTCGAAATGTGCACGCAATTCAAAGTGGAATTTACAGCTGCCTATTCTGGCCTCGAGGAACGAGCCCGGCGAAAAGATAACGAGAGTCTTTATTATTTACGAGTGCGGCCGTATAATTATTCCACAATTTTTCTGGGCTATCGCATAATCGCAATCGCGCGTTTTGCGGCTACCTCGTATTATCCTCTGAAACGTGCAATTTTTTCTACTTTCCCGGGGAGCGCGATGTGTCGGTATTGATTCTAGGTACTTGTGACTTCGGAGCTTGCGGCCTAGGCGAAACGAAACGCGTACGACACAAGTGCGGTTCCTGAAGAGCCTGTATATGATTTTACACATCGCCGTACGACGTACTACATACGGTCGATGGAAATAATGCAGATCGCGATGCAGCTAGAAATTCCTTTCCAGAGTTTATTTTTAGTTTGGCATTACGCTCGAGCGTGCACAAACAACCTCTGCTTACAAATTTCTATCCGCGATATAACTCGGGATTAATGTCAAATTAATTCCCTGTGTATATATCGAAAGGAAGATTTCGCGCGTGAAATTTAGCCAAAGATGATCGTCGCAAAACTAATATTTATATATCGTACGTCCATACTCGTGAATGAAATCTTCTGTTATTCTAGAGTGCTCGCTCGAACGCTTTAGCTTTCATCGGAGCAGTACAGATGTTTTAATTTGGGCCGAGGGGTAAATTCAATTTTCTTAAATTCCCGTTCTCACCTCTAACCTGGGTTTAAATGGTAGAAGTCCGATACCGAGCTTAGCACGAGCGCACGGTTGCTGATACCCATAGGCCGAATTATTGCCTTTATCTTAATTAAAACGGAAAGAGATCCGCGAAGCGTGCAGGTCGCTCGTAAGGTATCGCGCTTTGATTGTAGGAACAATACCTTGTTAACCTCGTACTCGGGGATCTGCCAATCACTTCCACGGTAGTTACATCCTTACCTTCCTTATAGAGCAAAGTACGCATCAAGCGTTGCTCCGTAAATTGCCTAGGTACTTTGGTTTACTGTTATGGCTGTACCAAGAGTAGGACTATTTTTATAGTAAATCGATGTCTAACCGTTCCAGAGGGTAGAAATGCATTTTTCATAATCAGCGAATCGACTTATTGACGCGTACAAAACTCGCATTATTCGACCCTCCGTATCAATATGTATTATTGTTGAACGTACCTTCGATATGCAGAGCGTAGGTATGTTCGTGTTCGTAGAACGTGTCTATCGGTAAATGCACACCAGGCGGAAGTTTATCATTATATGTTAATGCATTATTAGGCTTTATGCAAGGCAGATAATATATGGGCCATTACAGATTCACCGTGAATCTCTAGGACATAACATTAATACATCACGTGCGCCGCGCTGTCGATTTTTCATACAGGCGGTTATGCATTTTAAAATAAGTCCTATCTCCCGGTACAAAAACGTTACATCCACTCTCAGATATTTGTGGGGTCTGGTTTATACTGCTCCCTTGGGTGTGACATGGTCCCTCTTACACAAAATTGTTTCGCGTATACCTCAAAATGCAAAAGTCCAAAATGATTTGTCTCTCAAGACAAAAAGCGCTCGGGTTTACATTTTACTCGTCGCTATTCTCGTTATTCTCATACGCCAACATATTTTACGCGAAAGGAGCGTCTCCTTATTTTTTTTTCCCTTCCTTTTTTTCGTGGAATAAAATTTGTACTCCACACTCGTGTAATCAGGATCGAACTTCTCCCGGGAACACGCGCGCCAATTTCTCAGCGCAAACTACGATTGCACCTCGGTGTATTCGTACTTAGAGAAGCGGGGAGAGGGTTTTGGTCGAATGTACAAAAGCTCTTAGGCCTTTTCCTTGGCGCGTGAAAAGAGCCTCGGTGTGCGGAAAAGCTATCCGTGCGCAACAGTAACGAGAACCCGTCGGGCCAGGGTCGTTTATCACCGGGCCAGAGTTTCACTTTGATATAATAGCAGATCGTTCGAGGAGCGCGGTCCACCGTTCAGCGGTTTTATGAGATGTGAAATTAAGCCCCCTAACTACGGCGGCCTGTCTCGCCATTATTTACATCCGAAATCTGGCGGGCGAGGAAGTTCGAAAAAGCTGCGCCTACCGACGCTGGAAAATCAATATCGCTCTCAGACTTCTCAGAAGTAATATCCACGGTGAGCAACGAGCCGTTTTCGGACTGCCAAATGCGACGTTGCGTCCGCGTATTGATTGACACCGGCAAAATAGAAACTGCACGGCTCGGTTATTGGTACCATTCAATTACGCGAGTACTGCGGCCCAACAGCTGCGTCGCGCGGTCGGTATTTACAGCGTATCCATCGATACGAGCCTCGAATCGGATTATGCTTTATTCGTTTAAAGGTGCTTGTTGATATTTCTAGGATAGAATACCGGGCCGGTTGTACCGGGCGCAGTCAGCGATTTATTTTCAACGGATTCCAGGGGGTTGGGAGGGCCTTAAGACGCCGGATAGCCGGAGGCTCGAGCCTCGCCAAGGCATTTCTATGTTTACTTTCAGCGTCTCCTGTTATCGTATGAACCCTCTATACGCTGCACTTTTCGCTCGCTACAGTAATACGCCGGCAAACGCGTAATATTTGCCAAGGACATAATGGCCATGGGAGTATCGGAATTTAGGAGCGCGTTGATCCCCAACCGCGCCCTTTTCTCCGAGCAAAGCCATCGAGTTGAGGAGCAGAGTCGCGGAGTTTCCTCCTCGCACCTCTCGATTCGATTGGCAGCCAATGCCGCGCTTCGCGCCTACCTTAGTCGCACGCCAGCGAGGAATATAACGATGGATGCTGCGACAAGCGCGCGCTCGCAAAGGGACGCTGGTTCTCGGCTCCTCTCCTCCCGCAAGGAGGAGCGTAGTAATCCCCAACGATCGTACAATTTGTGAAGAGCTAAATTCTTTCCGCGGCCCTCGGCATCCTAATCTTCCTCCTCATTTTCGCCAATTCATACATTTTTTTCCATTCCGCCGGTCCTTAGTTTTATCCTCCGCCTTTACCTTCTCCGTTATGGTCCACTGCATCTTGGAGATTCGTTACCACGGCTTAGCCGTTCTTGCTGGATCCAGCGCCGTCGCTTAATTACCAGCCGTTTAGGTCTTAATTGTTAATTTAGCGCGTTACGTTATTCTTCGTGGTGCTCGTTAAAGGTGAAAATGCGGGTCGGTTACGTCGCCAGCCGGGGAAATGAGATTTCTCTTGAGAACCGCGAAACGGAAGCGCGGCCGGCGGGGACAAACGGGGGGGAAAAAGAAAAGGGCGGAAGAAAGACGGCGTTTTAACGCAGGTGCGCCGTTAATGGAACGTTGTAAAGTGCATGTTAGGAGAAATATAAACGGGGGCCCTTGCGATAGCGCCGGGAGGAGATAACGGCTTTACTGCGAGATAGCGAAGGGCATAGCGATCCGAACGATCCCGGGTCCACTGTCTCGATGATTACCTCCTCGCGATGGATACCCTCGCGTTCTGCCATCGAGACCAACGATACGGAGCTCGGCCAAGGCTTGAACCGGGACTGAACGGGGCCGGAGAAAAGGCGTAAATCCGGGCGATCGATGGATGGACGATCGAAACGAGAATCGCGATTTTTCTCGCGTCTCCTACTCTCCTTCGTTATACCCTATGAATATGCCGTCCGCGAGAAGCGGCGAGGCACGCTTCGCCTCGATGACGAGAGCAATAAACTGGGTAGGTAGGGAGGTTCGTGATAGCGTTACAAGAGCGTTACACCGTGATTCCACTTTCTGGGAAAGGCGATACGGGGTTAAACCTTATTTCCCCGCGTCTACGCCGGACGGTGAGGATAGATTTGAGAGGATCGTACACCCTGGTCAAGGTCTCCTGTTTACGCCGCAAACCTTATTTTCCACGCGTACATATATATGTACATATATGAGCGTATACGTGGGCGTATACGTGTTTCAGGGTCGGCGAGGAGGGAGGCGGTTCCAGCCCTCTTCGGGGCCCTCGCTCTCTCGTTCCCTCCGCGAAACTCGAGGGAGAGTATTTTGATCACGTAGCAGCCATCGTTCTCTCTCAAATGCCGGAGCTTCCAGGCCCGGCGCCCAGTGCACCTCTCTGAGTGATATTTTGCCATTTAATCCTCTCTCGATGTTCAGCGCCGGTCCGGGCTCCTCCTCTCTTCGCACATTTCCCGTGCCCACCGCCGTCTCTCTAATTTCCCGAAGAAGACACCTCGGCCGCTATCGTCGCTCCCTCCGGGCACTGCTAAATTCTCGCCCTCCCCCGTCCCCTTGTCCCTCTTCGTCGACTACGTAGGTGCATCCAGCCTTCAGCCCCGTTCTGAATCCCAACGACGTAACACCGGCTGGTTCCGCCGGTTACACGAGTGACCCAAGGACGATTTTTCTCGAGCCAGTCCTCGTCTTTTCTCTCCTTCTCGCTCCCCACGTCCCTCTCCTTCCAGCCAATGCCTCCCCCCTCCGGCCCTCTCCTCCTTCCTCTCACGGAGAGAGACCTGTCCTCCTTTTTCCTCCATTGTTGTCTACCCCCATTGTCATTCGTCGCGCGAGCGGCTGGCCGATAGCGCGGAACGGATTAACCCGTCTTTGTCGATGATACCAAGAAAGGAGGGAAACCTCTTCTTCGCCCATCGGAGCTATGCAATTAACGTCAAACGTCCCTTCCTACGGGCCTGTTCTTTTATACTCTTGAATTCGGCCAGCCCGAATTAGCGGCCCGCTCGGATATAATTTGGAACTTATACCAATGGCCGAGAGCGACGTTGAATCGGACGCATCGCGGCTGGATATCACGAGACGATAACGCGGTTGGATATCATCCCGCGGTGCCTTCGACGGGAATTACGGGGCTCGAGTGTGAATAAGAAGTGCGCTCGGTGGATTTCAAGCGGGACGTGGGGGTTATCTTCGATATGGAAAAGGTCCTCCCTTTGGGAGCCTCGGGACATAATTCGAGGAGGTTTCATTCTCGATGGAGCGCGTTGACGAGTAACGTTCGCTTTATTGGGTGTATCGTTGGCCATTTAACAATCGATTTTTCCGCCCCTCCTTTCAAATACGCTTAAGAATAATATTAAAACACGCATGTCCCTCGCGTGGATGGAAGTTCGAATTGGCAGGGCGCACATCGTTCCTGAATTCATAAGTGCGGCCCAATTGGGACGGACGAGAGAGATAGGTCGATGGTGCGTCTAGTCGGCGGTGTCGATCGGCGCTCCCAATGGCGAATAGATATTCCAGAAGGCTCGAGGATCGGACGAACCGTAGGAATAGATAATGATTACGTTCGGCTCGGAATAGGAGCGCTTTAAATTGGCCCGACTCATGCCGTGATGCACGGCCGCCGCTCGTGGGGGCAACTTTATTAGCTCCCGGCCCTATTTATAAACTAATAGTGATTTATAAACGGCGGCAAAACAATGGCCAGGCGGGGGCATGAATCACGGAAGGCAGGCGAAAACCGTTTCGCGGAGCGGGTTTAAGCCTTCGCGAAAATTAAAGAGCTTCCGCGAAAATTACGGAGGGAGGGCGGAAAAGCGCGCGGCCCGGCGACGTCAAGATTACGCGGCATTTGCAACAAGTTAACGGGAAAATGTTGGACTTTGGACGGTTTCAATTTAGCCGGGCCACCGGTACCCGCGGCGGAGCCTCCGCACTCCGCGCTAAACGTATTAGAATTTCATTCGGCAAGCGTGGGAAAGCGGAGACGCGCTGCTCCTCGATGACGATCCCGCGATGGCGAGAGGAGCGCGATATTAATCGCGCCGAATCGCCCGTTATTTTTGGCAGTGTCTCCCGCGCTCCGGTAATCAACGCAACATTATCTCCGACTGGATATCGGGAAACTCGTTCGTCGCTTATTAAATTCTGCTGTTACGATTAACGACCCACGGAACGAAGATGCAATCGCGCACCTGTCGCTGTACGTCCCGTTGTTTTACCCTCCCTGCTTAATATCTCTCGCATCGAGGCTGCGATTAATACGCCCACGGACCGCGCGACTCTTCGCGAATTAAAGGGTAGCCGTGTGTGAGCGGACTCTTTTCTGATACGAACGATTATTGGCACCTTCGAGCAAAACTGCTGACCGACGCTAGCATTGGGTTATTTCTCCCTCAAAATTGGATTTCTACCGTATTAAATAAAGGACGGTTTATTTACTCGGACGAAGGTGCATTTGTCAATCCACCATGTCTTTCTCTATCTTTCGCGTACATAGGGCGATGTATCGCGCCGCTGTGAAAGTGCTAAGCAACTCGCGAATTTCGCAGGTTACCGAATTAAGGGGGGTACGATAAATTAATTTCACACGATGCCCTGGCGTCCGGGTCGAGGTAAAGAGAGGCGAGAGACGGCGGCCTGGATTAAGATGGACGCGCTTTACCGGCTAGGAATCCTGCAGCAGCGAGTCCTGGAATACTGGTAAGCCGGGACAGCGATCTTGTCGAGTAAAATTGCGCGATGCGAAGGTATATTTCCGCTTAGAGAAGTGACTTCCTTTACCTCGGCCGGCCTCAAAGGTAATTAAATACATTCCTTCGTAAAAGCGCGCCGATTTGCAATTTCAGAAGCATTAAACGTCGCGCGAGACCGTGTCTGGTCGGAGTATCGAGAAGTATCTCGATACTCTGATAGCATCGCTACGAACGCGTCTCCTTCCGCCAGCCGCTCGTCATCCTTCCATCCTCGCGCGTCCCTCGCAAATGCGCCAAAGTTTCATCCGATCCATTCCTCCCTGAAGGTCCTTCTCCAAAAAAGATAAAGTATCGCGAACAAATGTAGTTAAGAACGTCCCAAGCAACGATTCCAATATCGAATTCCACTCGAACCGCCCAAGACGTCCGAGACGTTCGATCGCCGAGAGAAATACCTATTTCACGCTGAAAAATGTCAACAAGCGCCATTACGCTCCGCTCCTTCGCCGCCATCGCCGCCCAGTTTTTCCCAGGAAGGGGCAAAATTCTTTGATTCACGGGATCCCAAACAAATTCTCCCGCATCGGGGTAGATAGCAGCGGCAACGTTCGACCAGTCGGGCGTCGGTGCTCGCTGCCACTTTTCGACGTGAAACAGGAGCAGGGACGATTCCACCGCCCGGCACTTTGGGCGCTCGTCTTTGCAACCGGATAGTGTTTTGTAAAATCCATCGATTCCCGGCGGCTCTGGCCAGGCGCGCCCCTGGCGTTGCCTCGTAACCGGGGCCCGCAATTTCCGCGAGTTCGTCGCTCGATCCTTTTTATTCCGGCAGCGGCGCGATTAACGCCGCCGGTAGCCTCGTCCGCGGCTTTCTCGCAGCGTTAATCGTCGAGACAGCGGCTGGAAGAAAAAGGAGGTAACCATGGAGGGCTCACCTTCTTCCTCCCACCTCGCTCCCCCTCGCTCGGCACTTCGCTCCTTTTATTTCCCGGAGATAGATAAACGGCGTTTCGTGTCTCTTGGAATAACCGGCCGCGATACTGCGGCATGAAATTGGACGACGCTGTCACAAGAATCGCATTAGTCGTCGGGCGTAGCGTGCTGGAAAGTGCGCACACAAGCTAATTACAGGACGACACGAATGCCTCTAATTACTTTTATTCCAATTCCAACGAAATTTGTTGGAGCGGGAATCCCCGCGGGCACGTACACCCGCCGCCCTCTGAGGATGTAACCGTGAGCCCCTGGCCTGGTGCGCGTGTGCGTGGCACATGCCTACCGGCAGCTGCAGTATCGCTATTAAAATCAGCGATCGAGGATAATCCGCAAATTGACCGAAATCTCGATGACAAAGCGTCGGCATGTCCGAGCGGCAGTTTCATGGGATCCTGGATAGGAGAGGCCCGGCCATGCCTGGATCGCCGATATAGAGGCTAATTTCCGACAATCGGCTGATTCTCTATCTGATTCAACTTTCGCCGTGTCCTTTCGTCCGCTCGCGGAGGCTCCGGGGTAATTACGTTTCGGGTAATAGGCGCGAATGCGGGGCTCGCTATTAATGATTATCCCCCGATTCTAGCCCCGTGTGTATCCCAGGGATTTTTGAGCCAATGGCAGGATTCGATTTGGGGTTAAATGCCGAGGCAGGTTGAAGATTGGACGTCGAGGAGGGGCTCGTGCTTTTAAGTGTTTAGGAAGCCCGGCATTGGGGAATAATCGTTCTTTATTGTTACTCCTTGAATTTGATTTATTACGGCACGAAGCACGTATACGATGTTATAGTTCTAAAATATTTCTCCGAGAGGTTTGAGGACGAGTCTTGTAATTCCTTTTACGATACAAATAATTTTTTGATATAAATATACTTTAATTAAACCTCCTTTGCATGCGTACGAATATTGCTATACTCTCAAAATCGGCGAACCTAAAAAATTGAAATACGATAAGGGTACCTTAAAAGTCGTATATCAGTGGTATATGATATAAAAAAAAAGAGAGGAGGTCCGAGTGCACGATAGGAATAAACGCCGTGCGTACAGCGGCACTGCTATCGATCGTGCTTTTATCTCCTATCCCCCGCTATTTCTTCTTCCGCGTAGTTAGACGTCAAAACTGGGGATCTTGATTTTCGATGCTGGCGCGATACGTCGTATTGATAAATTTTCTATGCACCATACTCTCGTGTGCCAACACCTTGCTATTATTACACGTGGCTCGCAAACGAAGCAAATTGACGCGCTGTATTTTTTACTCTGGCAACCAAATAAATCCCAATCTGGAACGAAGGTCCGAGTTTTTCCACGCGTAGATCTTCCATCCGCTTTGGAATTCGTCGCTGGATAAACGGTGGGGCCTTTCTGCCAGGAATTTTCCCGACTCACGAGATAGGAGTCGCCTTTCGGGAGGCATGGCGGATGTCTTAAACGAAACTGCGATACCGATAGGAAACTGGAAAAGCTGGTGCTCGCACAAAATTGCCCCAGCCTTCGGGGGGCGACAATCTCGAGCGCGACCGGCTGATATGCGATCGAGTCATTCCCGGAGATCAGTAGCGCCGATCCTCTCCTTCCGCCAGAGGCAGTTCGGCTTAACGATTCGGTTGTATATCTCAATTTGAGCTAACCGAAGCGGATCGACGTAACTTAATTTACTTTCGTCTTTAACCCAGTTTTAGGGCGCTCTCCTCGATCCGTCGATGCCAATGCCACGCGATAGGCGATAGCGGCTATTGATTGGATTTCATTGGCCGCTCCGCGTGCGTCGCACGAGAAAGAAGACGTCCACGAAACGTCTCGTGAAAAAATAATGAAGATCGATGAGCCGCGGACTTGGCCAGGGCGCCAGCCTCGCGTCATCCTTGCCCCGACCTTCTTACCTCGAAAAATCGGCCGATCCGCCCTGCTAAAGGATCCTCTCTCGCGGATACACCTCGCCCTCCGAACGAGCCTCCATCGTAAACTCCTCGAGCAAAGTATTCGATTTCAAAGCTATTGCGTTGTGCGCCCGAACAAAACCTTCGGCGAGCAGCGCAAAGGGGGCGTAGATTACTTTGGCCGATAATTTAGCGGTGAGGAATTATTGATGCGCCCCTGGTAAGGAGGATCGAGAGCGGGACAAGGTTCGAGGGCCTTGGCGCGAGGCGGGCAAGATCAGCTTTCGTTCGCCCGGAGTTTTTGTAAGTCTGCGTCGGTCTACTTTGCGTTGGTCAAAGAGGAAGCGCGGAGCATGGTTGCTTTTTACCCTCTCCAGTTTTTCATCACGGGCCTCAAAGGAGATATTATGGAAGTGGGGAAAGGGCAAGAGAATGAAGATGGTCCGCTCCTTCTCTCCCGCTTCCTCCGCCGGACGTCGTTCCTTTCTCCGGATTCCATTCGAAAAGTACGCCCGGCGCAACACGTAAGCGTTGGACTTTTTTCTCATCGATTTGCACGTCGCGGAAGTCGCCCGACAATGTGGCGCGGGTTTGTTAACCGAATGACGATGAAAAAAAAAAACGGGGATTCGTGGGCTGAAAGATCATTAAAAACTCTACTTGCTTCGCCTTACTTTGCGTCGATCCTTATTCTATACGCTTTCCACTTTCCACCTCTCACGCCACTGGTTATTTTCCGCAAGGCGCTTTTGCCTGGGTTTTCTACCTCGAGCTCAAATTCTTTAACCTTGAACTGCAAAAAAGCGCGAAGAAACTGCTCGATGTTTGCTCCGGCAAACGACGATACGCATTCCTCGATTTTCTCGAGCATCGTTACGATCCACCAAACCGATGAGTCGTCTCGCAAATTATCCGTGTATTTAATTTCACTTCGAACACAGCGAGAGCCTTATCTCGCCTCGACCTGCGTATCCTAAGAACGAATTTAATTCCCGAAAAATTGGAGGGGCCGATGGATGATCCTGGAGCCTCCGCAGGTCCTTCCTCAATTTCCTCCCGTCGGCCCATCGCGTAACCGCCTTAGCGGCTTGGTAATTCGAGGCCCATGTCCGTGGCGGATCCAGAAATCGGTAAAACGAGAGCAAAACGCGTGGATTGAAGAAAGTTGGGGGTAATAGATAGGGAGGCGTAGGCGTCCGACGGAATACCAAATGAGCGCGGATAGAAGCCTCCCCAGTCACATATTCTCTACCCAGTGTTTCAACTCTCGACCTTTAATATCACCCCCTCCGGTCCCGCCCTCATCCGCGATCCTTCCGTCGCCCTCTCCTCGCCATCCAACCAGACAGCCAGCCAGCCAGCCAGCCATTCAGCCAGCCGTACCTCTCGATTTCTAACCGTACCGACGGTGCTTCTTCTTCACCCGCCACCGGCTCGGTCCTCCAATATTCCCGAACTACCCAATTCTACGCGGTAGCTGCGAGGAATAACTGAATTCGATTCGACGAAGTGCTGGAAAACTTTGCCCGGAGAGAGGAAAAAAAAGGGAGAGGCGCGCTACGATTATGATCGAGTCCGCGGATCCTCCGTTGTCTTCGGACGGTTCGAGATCCGTTCCGGCGCGCTGCTCGCGCTTCTTCGTTAAGGTGACGGACGTTTACTCGAGGTCTCGGTGCTCTTGTTGTATTTCGGTATATTTCTTTCGTGTAAGCTCGCACTGTCATAGGGAATGTGGGACTTGAGAGCTGTTTGTTGGCTATTTGAATTATTCGCTAGAATATTGTGTACGTTTCTTAGGAATAAAAAGGAAAGAATCGATCGAGGATCCTTTTATACCCAGCACCGCCTAGGCTTCTCGCGCCTTCGAGGACTTTTTCAGCGAAATCTCCGGAGCTTCAGGACTAATAACCGCGAGGGCTCGAAGCGAAGGACCAAACGAACGAAGTCGCCGAAAGTTTTAAACGGTTGTTAAAGTTCGACTCGATGTCGACGATGAGTAGGGAATGTTATGTCTATTATAATCGAGACGGCGGCGGGGCAAGAGATTCCCAGAAAGAAGCCCCCGCTTTGGTTCGCTCCTTATTTTCCCTTCATTCCTGCCATTACCTCCGAACGAAAATATGTAATTTCTGTCCCGCCTGCTCTCCACCCTTACTCCTTCCTCGGAGGAGCAAGCATAACGCAAGAATGAGGAATTTCCTCGGTCAAAATCGATGCCAAACATCCCCTAGGCTCCGACCTACGTGCTAAGGTTGCGTTGCCGCGAGTTCCGTACGTTGGATTTTATTAGCCAAGTCGCTAGCTAGTACGCCGGTTCAGACAACCGTGCAAAACGTCACGAAAGCAGACTGAATGAGCTGAAACACGAAAGTCCGCCTGAGGGGGCTTAAATCTCTCGGAGACAATGTAAAAATTTCTCGAAACTTTACGAGGGAGCATACCGTAAATCCTTCGTGAAATCTAAGTCCCAGGTTAGTACGCGGGGTACGGCTCGCGACTCGGAAGGCAAAACGAATCCGGATATAACTAGCGAGCGCACGAAAGCAAATGGAACGAAATTGGGCGCGTGGACTCGAAATTTCCCAGGGAATCCTCGCGATTGGCCAAGGAAGGGGCCGGCCGTGACGCAATCGGAAGATTTCGGCAGATTGGCAATATTCCGTGGCGTCGGGGGCCATTATGCGAATCTGAGGTCGGCGAGATCTTACGGCTAATTCGCAGAGACCACTATTACCAGTGTTGACCCATAGCGGCGGAGCCCCGGCGTGTATCGATCCTCGATTGCCATTGAATCGTGCCATCGGCAGAGACGTGAAACCGCAGCAGCAGAACCGACGGTAATAAGAACGAATAGCACTGTGAGAATTTACCTAAACCTCGCTATGGGTGGTGCCCATTGTATCGGGATGCTTACATTGAATATCGATCCTCGCACCTCCATGACTGGATCTGAAACCCGGTCCTTGTGTTTCTTGCGCATCGCCCACCGAGCGCTGCGGAACTTTATGGGAATGTTTCTTACGATAAATGTCGGCGAAGCGCCAATGGCGAGAATACCATTTGGATATAATAATCGAGCACTTTTCTCGCAAAAGTGTAATAGCTTGAGCTCGAACACGCGCGCTTATATCGATGAGTATATCGAGTTTCAGATTTTAAAAGCGGCGTTTATATTTTTCTTCGCTTGGACCATCTCGCAATGGAGGCGATTCCTGATTTTCACTCGCGCTCGAACGTCAATAATAACGAAGCCGCGAGCCGAAGGCTCATCGATCCGATTGACAAAGGGAAAGCCGCGGCGCGTAAGGCGAGGCGAATGTCGGGAAATAAAAACTGATTTTCCTTTGCAGCCACTTGTACACGACGCCAACCGCATCTCGGGAGTTCCGCGTGGGCCATCAGCCGACGCATTCGACGCACCGAGCTTCCTCGCCCGCCCGTTTCATAAATCCTCGTTGCCGTAATTTGACTCACTGCCTTTCATCCCCTTTATTACGTCCCGGACTCGAAAGTATTGCGGAAACAGATTCCTCGTGCATTTTTCTCTTCCCCTGGCGCGATGACTTCCGGCGGGATACTTCATAAGAGTTGGAATACGTGTCACGCGCTAACGACGACTTGGCCCGGTGAAATATATTCCGGGTTATCAGGAATAATAAGCGGTTTTCGTGCTAAGACGGAGCCCCTCGTGAACCCGTCTTCGATACAATGCGCTCGCGTTGTACGTAAAAATATTATCAAAATAATCCAATTCCTCGCGAAGGTCTGCGATACACCGTAACGAGGTTTTGGCAAATGCGATTTGCTTTGCGCAAAGAAAATCCAAAGTGCAGGGTAAATAGATCTTTTTTATATTCGCTCCATAATGTTCCAATGTAAATGCAGTCCTCATAAATTCCCTCTTTGAAATACTAGGCATCACGGGAGAGCGTGTAATTCGTCATTTACTCCTCTTTGTAAACATACCTTCTTTACTCGCCTCGTCGATGGTTATCAAATGTTCGAGGGAACAAATGAAAAACAAACAGCGATATAGCGTGCAATAAAATTCGTACGGCAAATTACAGGAGGGAGCTTTTGCGCCGGCAACGTGAGAATGCGCTGGACCGAGCGCCGATTAATTTATCCCAAAGGCAAATGAAGCGCAGAAAATGACTCGTTTGACATTCGAACGTGCGCAGCGCGTCACGGAGAAAAATAATGTCGGTCAGCGAATCGAGGATAGAGGAACGCCGGCTCCGTCGTGTTTCGCTTTATAAAAATCTACGGTCCGCGCTTGGTTTACTAATGTTTAATAAATTCATCGTCCGTGTTTGCAGGGAGGGGGGAGGGCGCAGGAGGAGGTAAAAAGGAGGGGAATTAATTTGTTCGGTAGTTGAGCGTACGAAGAATGCCGCTTTATAGAGCTCCGAGCGATGCATCCGATGCAGCAGTCGTACCCGGCCGCCCCGTTTCATAAATTCTCGTTTGTGTAATTTGACTCACTACATTTCAACCCCTTTATTACACCGTCGGCGCAGAAGCAGCGGCCGCACAGATTCGCGGTGAATTTCCCGCGAAGCAATGACTTCCGGCAAACGACATCGTTTTTTCTGGTTATAATAGAACAACACGGGGACAAACAACGCTCGAGTCGCGCGAAACTCCGCTCGAAGGAGAACCAACGCGGCGCAACTCTCGACACTCGATCTCCATTAGCGATGGATCTCGATACGCGAGTCTCGATCGCTTCAGATTCGTACGAGATGAGATGAAGAATAAATAAAAGAGGCAGAGAGAGAGAGAGGGAGAGAGAGTGAGGAGAACGCTCACGAATGCCTCGCGCGAGCTTTTTTTTTTGCAATTATTTAGGCCGATATTTCTGGCGATTATCGAGCCGAACGAATTTGGTGCTCGCTACACCGAAAACAATGCAATAATGAAACTCAAACATTTTAAAACTCCACTCCCGACGGAAGGCCAATGCGTATGCGCCAGTGCGCGCTCCGGGGACCGGCACAACGTGCATAGTAAATGGATCGACCAATATTTGCGGGCTTTTGGCAAACAATCAAACAAACAGAATCTGTACGCCATGTTCGAACTAAATGTTAGTTAGCGCAAGTCAGGTGTGTGTCATTTCCATTAGTAGTGGCCGTGATTGTGTGCCTGTAACGTGCGCCATCCCTTGTTAAACTCCGGGCACACATTATCCCGGTGTATACTTAAGGTCCTCAACATTTATATGTGTGTGCAAACCATGCTTCGGTTTACCCTTAGTGCCGCCTCCGGAACGGTCTTTCGCGTCATCCTATTTGTGGCCGCCTGGTAATATTCTTAACCGGGTTTACCCTTCGTGGAATTAATACCGGACCGCGGAACAATGGGATTTTTGCCCCTGACGCGACATTTTTCGCTGACCGCAGAATTTTTGGGGGTTTTGCTGACCTACTGTTCTTTTTTTATATTCATTCTCGACATCGACTGCTAAGGGATCTACTGTTTAAGGTGAGTGTCGCAGCACCAGAGCTACAATATATGTATCATATGGAAAAACCATATGATGGGTAGAATTCGAAGCCTGGCGTGGAAGTCCGAGCCTCCAGTGCTGTTCTTCACCTGCGAGAGAAAGTTGGATCTCGTGCTTATTATGTCCAAGCCGTTCCACTAATGCGCTTTACGTATGGATTTTAGCAATGGCACGTTTAATCCATAACGAAGTATCTCGCCTTATCCTTTATTACCACTGCCTCGTTCCAGCGTCTAAAAGTATTAAGGAAGAAACCGGTTGCGGGGCCTTTTTAAGCGAGCTCTCCCCAGGAATATAAGAAGCGGCCTTTGAGATCGGCACCGTAAACGTACGGAGATTACAGGAATTAGCTGAACTTTCCGGTGGCTTCTAGCTCGTAAAGGAGGTTAAAGGAACACACGGATGACCATCTTCGGGAGATTTTAAAGGGCCGATTAGAATTTTAAGCTCGAGGCGTATTTAAGAAAACCAGTCGGAAGTTCGGAAATCTCCGCACGTAGCGCCGCGAAGGGGGATTACGATACTTAAATTCTGAATCTGCAAAGTCCGTATTTTTTTTTTCTCTCTCGGCTTGTCTCGATCGTCCGGACATAACCGTTGAGAAACTTTGTCGCGCTTTTTCCTTTCCCTCGCAAGACGCGCGCACCGACGTGCTCCCTGGAAAACGAGGGAAGAGGGTATTTACCGGTACAAATGCCATACGTAGCTCTGCTTAAACCTCAACAGGTTGTTCCTACAACGTTGTAATGCGCGGTTAAAGTCAGTAGCGTCGGTAGCCTCCGCGGTGTACCGATAACGAGGGATACCGGAATTATTCGATTAATAGATTCCTCCATCCTTTCCAGGCATACGCTTATCAACGTGCAAAGCCAAAGTGGATTTGGCAGGGAATTAATAACTAACGATAGCGCGCGTAATCCGAAACGCGAGTATCTCTAATGGGCGATCGTTGCGGAACAAACGGCGTAACCCGAAATTCGCGCGGTTTGCAAATTGAAAAACACACGGGGATGCGCTGAAAATTCATCGAGGCCAGGACAGGAAGCCTCGTTCTCTTCCATTACACCCGCCGCCTCCCTTCTCCATCTCGAAAGGCGCGCTAGAGGCGGCGGGTAATGAGACGAAAGTAACATCGACGTGTCGCAAAATTGAAAGCGCACACTGTTTATGGTGGCTTAATAGTACGTTAACGTAAAGCTCCATGTAAATCAAATGATCCTGCGCTGGCGGCTGTGCGTTCTCCCGTGTAACTTAATCATGTAAAACTGTAGTCAGTGCGGAGCTACACGTTCCGCAGATGAGTCGTGGTCCAGGGGGAGAGTAATGCCGACCGGTCGATAATCCGTGCGTCGGGCCGCGCTACCGGCGAGCTGGAATTGGCCGAATTATGCGAGGATCCCCGCATCGAGACGAGAGTCAGCGGCAGCCACCGCCCGACGACGTTTTGCCGGAACGAAAACAAAAATCCGCGATCCGGAGGGCCGCCAGTATTTTTCTTCCGCGCTGTAAAACCCATCGCGACAGATTGAATCGTTGCGGGGCCGGCGGACATGTCCCGCGTAAAGCCAGGTCAGCCTGGAAGCGACTTTGATGAAGTTACCGGACGGCCAGGCAGCGCTGGAGTAACGGCGAATGCCAAAGTGTTACGTTCCGCTGCACCTCCTGCGTGATATTCTCGAAACCTCTATAATCGTACTGGATCGCGCTTTAAAAATATCACCGACAAACCGAAGTGCTTTAAAGGATTATATGCAACGAGGAGTTGAAAAATTGGGAAAGACCACCGTTCGCTTCCTTGTTCGAATGTTACGAAAGAGATTATCGTCGCACCTGAGATGCGACTTTGCGAATTCGTACGAGAGAATAAGCGTGGGTGTTGGAAGAAAACCGCGACGCGCTCAGAACTGGTAACGACTCTTTATTAACCACGTTTGCGATGCAAGAGTTCGGTTTCGGATATTAAGGTGATCTCTTAGCGACTCTCGCGTTGTTACACAGCAGCTTCGGGCGCTGTAACTCCATTATTTCTGGATAATCCGATTTTTGCTTAGTTACGATTCGAGGAACGACCTGCCTGAAACGCGAGACGAGCGATCACCGCTTGACAAAGTTCATATCGGCCACGTAGCTGAACCGAGGGGTGTTTTTCAGCGCGAGAGCCGTCAGCGGAGAGGGTCGCAAAACGGAAGGATAGGGTGCGAGGGTAGGCAGAAGGGAGGCCAGGGGGTACGCGGAAGGGCGCAATAGGAAAAACCAGCCATCCGTTGGTCGGGTGCTCGCTCTTTACGTATTTACGGCCTGCGCCCAGCCCGTATAAACCGCATAACTCACCGTCTGGTGACCCATATCCAACTAATTTTCAGATAATTAATATTTCAGTCGCGGCTTTGTTACGCGCGAGTTAATTTCGATTTGGCCACGTTTCAGTTTCCTGCAATCCTCGGCCGGTGCCGCGCCTCCCCTTCGCCACCCTTCGCCCCTCCTGGCCGCCCTACGGCGCCGGGGGCCCTCCCCTCGCCCCTTCGCCCCCACCCCCCGCCAACCCCTCGCCTCCCTTTCCCCTCGGTTAAGCCGTTTCCCGTGAAAAGCGCCGACCAACCAACCGTGCGCATTCGTACGCGGAGTGCGTGCATAATTTATTTTCAGCGTGCTTTAGCCCAGGCCGCGCCGAAACGAGGGCCCAGGAAACCTCGCTCGCCAGCTCCCCCGAAATTCAACCATCGGAATTGCGTGTCACCTGTGCGTGCTCTTGCCAGGGCCAATGGCCGCGAGGATGGCCATTACGCATTTTTAATAATACCAACTTCGACGCCGGCCAGGCTCGATGGGGAACTTAAAGTCGCTCGAGGACAGGAGCGGTACTTTTTTAATTACCATTCGCGAGGGCAGCTTCGCTGGGCTATGAATAAAAGCTCGGCCGCCATTGGCAATGGCGGATTCGAGATGGTCGTGGGTGGATTTTAATGTTCGTTATCTCGCCGATTTTTGCAAATCAACGGTACGAGGCCGCGGCCGCTCGTATTCCACGAGGATGCTAATGATCGAGGATGAGAATTACTGGGGCAATATTTGATTCGACGGTTGACCCTGTAATCCGAATTTTTTTTCCTTTTTTTTTTTCCCCTGGACAAAAGTTTCCTGAGCCCGCGGCCAGTCCTATTTCAATTCTACCAGGAGCATGTAGCGCTGGATAACTCGTCGCTCGTATAACGCTTCCGTTTCAATGTGGGCGCAATTGAGAGTTAAAAAGTTGACAGAGCCGGGCTTTGCCGGCGGCGGAGCGTAAAAATGGAGCGGGCCGTGGCGTGTATCGATTAATAAATTAAGAGCGTGCGTAACAAGTACGTGATATGAGGTAGAACGAGCAAAAAAAAAAAAAGAGCAAGGAGTCGCGCGTGCGAGATACGCGGATGGCTGTAATTAAAAGGAGAAGGGAGGAAGAAAAAAGGGAGGAAGGAGGGGGAGGAGGGGGAAAAGGGCGGCCTGGGCGTTCTAAATAATGGGATATTATTGTGCGAAATAAAGGCGAGGCGATTTCGCCGGTTTCGTTAGCATATCAGAGTTATCGCTTCCGGGAAATGGCTTATCAACATCGTACGTACTTAATGCGCGTTTGTATTCAGCGTACTATGTAAGCCCCATTATATATTTCACGGCGCGACAGTTGCGAGAGAACATAATGTTCTTTCGCCCGGCCGAGGTATCCTCTCCTCTTTCATAAAATATCAGATTTCTCCCTCACGCCGCCTAAACGAACGTTTATACTTCCGTTTACAATCCCAGCCGGCTTTTCTCTTTCCTGGCCCTCCCTCAAATTAAAAAAGTCCCCGAGATTTATCGTCGATAACGTACGGGAGATGATTTGAAAAATTTGCGTCGCGTTGTCGTCTCATCGATCCATATTTATTCCGAAGCTTATTTCGAGGCTTTTGAATTTTGCTCAAAGCTCGAAATCTTCTTCGTACTAAATTTGCCATCGGGTACGCCTGATTAACGGGTTTATTTTTAAGAATTGAAGGCGCACGCATAAATCAGATTTTGCGCGGAAATGTAGCATCGAACGAGTCGAATTAATTGGTCAGCGACGTGTTTATATACCGTTTAGTATTTCACCATGATTATTAGGACCACGGGTAGTGGCCCGTTAATATTCGGCCGATTAACGTTTCGTGTTCATTATTTCCACAGAAATAGAGCCCTTCAGCCGCACACCGAGTCTTCCGATTCGAATTGCCGATGATAAAATTGATCACGCCCCGATGGTTGCCTCCATGGGAAAATTCGCGAACCGCAAAACCCTCCAAATCGTTTCTAAACAAGCCCCGGAATACCCAAGACGCTTTTGGCAATTCGACAAAGTATCCCGTGTTTTCTCTAGGCGCCTCGAGTGGAACGTCTAATAGTTTTCAAACGAAGGCGCATCTATCTTCGGGGGAAAATCACGTTTCCTTAATTAACCCCGCCGGGAAAACATTCTCCCCCTCGAGTATTACGGAGGATACGGCGATGTTACCAAAATATACAGAGAATAGATCGTCAGGAGTGAGACTATGCTCGCGGGGGTTGATGGCTCGGGATTGGGTTGGGAGTCTTCGCGTCACCAGGAAATGGCGACCGTTTCCTCTTCGTGGCCCACCCACCGTTTCTCTTCCCGCTGAGGGTTTAACTATGCAGTGCCGCTCAACCGGGCACGGCATTTTTCTTCGAGCCGAAGCCACCTCCGTATCCCTCGAGCCGCGACCCTGTTAATTTAATCGGCCGCCAAGTGCGGCTTTTATCGAAATTATTCCACGCCCCGCAAGCAAATATCGTTTAAACAATACCGGGAGAAGACGCTCGAGTAAAATCGGAGCTTAATCGGAGCAACGATACTCGGCCCGATCAAAGCGCTTCCATAACAATCGGGGAACATTCGCGCCAGGAGGAAGGGCGTTGAGAGTTCGAAAAAAATTGAAGCGCGAAAATGGAGGTTTGCGCGCCGATAAAGCGGACCGCGGGAGCCACGAGATTCGACGTGTATTTTTAATGCTAATGCTGTACCGCAAAAAACTCATTGGCCAAATTCGTTATCCCACCGAACGGCCGACTGCTCGTGTAATAATATATTTACGCGGCAGTCCCTCCGTCTCTCCTTACGCGGCAGTGGCTCCCATAAGGAATTCGCAAGTACCTCCTGATATTCCGAATAGCAAGAAGAAACGCCTATCGTCTAGCAGACGTCTATGAATAATTTGAAATGGACGGGCCCCATGGGTGTGTTAGGCGCAAGTCACACGTGCACCATTGCGCGAATGTTCGCTTCTTTACCCGGGTCGATATTGCATATCGGGGTACAATTTCTCAGATCATTACCCTCGGGCTGCCGCGGGGAAGGAAGGGTTGGGTCTCCTGTTAAATCATAGAATCATCGGCCAACGCCCGAATTCTCATCCTGATTTTTCCCCCCCGCGGCCCTCTCAATGCTACGGGAACTCGACGTGTAAATCGAGCGCCACGATTGCAACATCGTGAAAGTACATCGATTACTTTCTAGCGCCGTATTCTTGCGTTGTTAGGAGAGGAAGAGGGAAACCATTCTTCCCTCCTCTGCTGCGAACAATGATTAGCTTGATTCAATTTGATGTATATCAACCACTGATATACACTCGAGTTTCATTCATCAGTGGGTTTAACATTGTTTCAAGAATCGGGAATTAGTTTCGCGATCGAACAGGAGTATCCACGCCACTTCTCATAATTCCCATTTTGCGTGTACATCCATTAGAGAAGCTCCCGTTCGCCACTTGGCTTATGCCGCGATTACATTTCAAAGGGTAGGAATTAAATTCGAAAATTGCACGAATGCAAGATTCAAACGATGAACGCACAGTGCGTGCTATTGTTTGTCTCGGTTGGCGCACGATTGTTATTTCAACTGTGCGACCAGCTCGATAACCCACCGTCTGAATCCTACAATACTTCCCCCACCCCCTCCCTCCTCCACCCCCTGCCTTTTCCTCCGCCAGCGTGAGATACAGGAACCGGCGAACCGGTTTGCCCCGGCTACGTGTCGGTGAATTTAAACGTCTGCTTAGCCGCCGTGTTATATTCAGATGATCGCATGCAGGCTGGGCTCCGATACACAATCACCGCCGTCGGCGGTTTCCCGTTTACATTCGCCCGCCGTATATCGCGACTTGTCAGCGGGAGATCGACGAATTAATACGGCCGCGATCGGAAGGCTACGATTTCCATCCGTCGGACGTGCGTTTATTAAACGCGTTTCACCCGCGAAACATCCGTCACGTTGCCCACCGCCCTTGTCCTAACGCTTTTGGTTAGTTCGATCGATCCCTTGAGGCTAAACCTACACGCTAAACTCGCTTTTCATTATTTAGCTGTAGTAGGTATGTCCTTAAAGAAAGAGGGGACAGAGGAAAGGTGTGAGTAGATTAATATATCGACGCATGCAATACGAGATAGATACTCCGTCTCGAAGTTGTGGAATTAGAATAAAGATGGCTGGGCAGTGTTTTTTAATCGATTATGGTGGGTTTGGTGTTAAACACTTCTCGATTATAGTCGACGAAGGAGCTTGATTCCTTGGTTAAATATATATTTTTAGTCTTTACGCTTTAGCTCTGGTTTACCTTACCGCTAGTGTGTTATCGGGAAACTTTCGGAAAATTGAGTACTAAAACAGAACCCCGTGCAACTTGGAGAAACGTTCCGCTTGACCTTTCGAAGCAAGTCTTTGAAACGGTTACGCTTTGGGAAAACCACGCTTTTGGATAATAATCCATCCGATTAAGGCGCGCGGCCGAAGGATAGTATAATAAACAAATTCGAATCCTGCCATCGCGAATTAGGATCTTCAAGCGCGTTGCGAGCGCCTGCACCTTTGAGCCTTCGAGTTACTTTCCGCGCATTAAAGGTCGATCCGAAAGAGCACAATAACGTTTACCAAGAGAAACGACAACACTCCGCTCGCCTTCCTTCCTCCATCGCCCGTTGATCTCCGTGGCAAGTATAAGGCGCGATAACCCGAAACGAATCCCACCCGGTTCACGGTGCAGTTGCCATCAGCCGAGCCCCTCGGTTTTTATCGAAAGGTATAGTTTATTTGTAAAAGGGCTCTGGCCGTGATCGTTACCGCGGACGGCAGTGCGGAGGGATGGGGGAAGAGCGGAAAAGAAACGACGTGGGAAGAGAGAGGAAGAGAGAGAGAGAGAGAGAGAGAGAGAGAGAGAGGGAAAAGGAGGTGAATGGAGGAATAGACGGAGGACGGGTGGGGCAGAAAGAGTAAGATTGGATTTCACGTTTGGTTCGAATACGTACTAGCCGAGAAAAATCGTGAGCCACCCCTTCGTCTTACTCAGCAGACATCTCGAGCAGTGGCTTCGAAAGGATACGTTCGTAGCTCTCACGCCGGGGGTATACGTACGTGGGTATTATCAAGAAAAGAGACCGATCAAACCGATCGAATCGAATTTAGAGGAAACGTCCAAACCGGCTCTTCTGCGAGGCGAGAGTCGTCGAAAATGCGGAAGGGAGATATAACCGGGGCGGGGAGGGATGGAAAATCGAGGAATTAAAGACCGTCCGCCCTCGGGCAGGAATATTCAATGTCGCTAACCACTTTGATACATATGCATGAAGGGGCAGCGCGAAGAATAGATGTGGAAGGTCCACGATGGCGGAGGAGAAACATAGGGAATGGAAAGACGCTCGCGAGGAAGCTCATCTCTTGATCTCGCGAGTATCGCGACTGTGGAAGGAAACGAACCTACGCGATGCGCCAGGACGAGGATCGATCGAAAATACACCTTTTACAAATAACCCCGATACAGATCCTCGTGTACTTAAAGCGTTTATAAAGTCCCTATTCTAATTCTCCCCCACGAGAATCGGTATCGCCTCGCTTCTCGCGTTTTAAAAACGATCCGTGGTCGAGGAGCGACGCACCGTTCGCGAATGGAATCTCGTGCAGGAGGGCGCGAGCCTGGAGGAGCCTCCTAGCCGCTGCGAAAACTACGTGGCAACGTGATCGCGAGACAAGCATATCCGCGCAATTTGACGTGCACGCATCTTCCCTCGACGGATCATCGGGATACGTGACACATATCGCGGGCTCGTCTTCTCCCAAGCGCAGACACCTCGTCGAAATCGATCTCCCCTGGGGAATACGCGCACAGTCCGTCTTCCGGTTTCTCCCAAAACAGCACGATTGATATCATCGCCCAGAGTCCGATTAGGCAGAGTTGGAAAGAGCGAGGAAAGCCGCGCGAAGTAGGAGGCGCGAGAGAATCGAGGGCCAGAGCCAGTCGCAGCCGGTTAAGGGGGTGGAAATGGGAGAGGAGACGAGAGGCGGATAGGAGGCATCAGCGTCTCGGGGGCAATATCGTAATTAACCATAGTTGATGAATGCGAAATCCTGGCGTAGGTTGGGAAAACCGGCGGGGCTTGGATGAAGGCTGAGGATGTCGAGGGTGAGGGTGGAGATTGGTAGCGAGGAGGGGGCGGGGGGTTGGAAGACGTGGGCGCAGGTAAGGAGGCGAGGAGAAGGACTTGAGTTTGCACAAATCAGACTAACTTGGCTTAGCACCGTTTCCAGGAGAACGACTAGTCTACCTAGCAGCCAATACCCGACGGGCTACCGACTTTGCTGGCTGCCGCGGCCCGCGGCCACCTCTCTCTCTCTCTCTCCCTCTCTCTTTCTCTCTCTCTCTATCTCCCTCCCTCTCTCACCTTGCACCACACACACACGCGCGCGCCCTCGCGTAAGCCGAAAGATGGGAGCAAATATTGGCGGGCGGCAAAAGTAGGGCGGGGAATTGCCCCTGCGGATGCAAAAAACGTCACCGCGGAGATAAGGAAAAACTGAATCGCTTAGCTCGTATTACGGGGTGGGAAGAAGGGACGGAAAGAAACTCTACGGGCGAAGCGTCGGCTGTGGGTGGATGGGAGGAGGTCGGCTGACGGGGGTAGAAGAAGTTGGAGGGACCTCGGAGAAGTCACCAAGGAAGTAGAAGGGCGGTCCTCCTGGGAGAAGGAAAATCGGAAAAAGAGGAGCGAAGGAGCGCGGTCCGGGGAGAGGGAGGTGTGACGGTTGAAAAGGGGCAAAGGGAGAGAGAGAGAGAGAGAGAGAGAGAGGGCGAGCAGAAGGGGTGAAAGAAGGGAGGGATGCAGAGTCGAACGGACAAACGGATAGGCAGGGGTTGAAGGCGTCGAGTGCGCTTATTTGTCTTGACACGAATTTATTTTCCCGTCCGGAGGAACTCGGGCTGACGTCGACGTCCCTTGCTCGCGTCCCGTGGGATACTTATCCCACTTTGTTATGTCAGGCGGTCCTGCGGTGACGAGCAGTGCCCGTCATCTTGCCGGGAGTGGCGGCCGGCTCCCGACGTTTCGAGGTGCCATCTCAACGGATTAGGGCGTATATATCCGCTGTACCCGTTTCTGCCTCTTGCGCGCTTTGTCGATGATCCTCGCACAGATACGGCACGATGTTCCCACGACAATTCCTACTTCCTCCGCCCTGACACGGGCCAATCGTCCGGAAAGTGCGTAACGAGTACCGATATAACGCGTCTGCTTATTTATAATGATCTTAATAGCACGATGATGATATTTTATAAACGATCATTTCCATCTCGGTTGAGACGAAACTTCTTATTAATACACGTCGCGGCAAGTGCGACTATAATAACGCTAAAATTCGCGAAGGCGAAATTAATGGAGTAAAAGAAACTACCGAAGAACGAAAAGTTATTTCTAAACTCAACACCTGCCGTATCTCGACAGTGTCACAGCCAAGACTGATAACCTTCTTAATCTTCAGCGGTCGTGCAACGTGGCAAGGTGGTCCGTGCGGTGGTCGTTTAACGAATTACACGAAGTACGCAGCACCGCGACACAGAACCGCCGAGGAAGCGCCTGGCAAAAAGTCCAATAGCACTTCGCGCGACCTGCTGTATTATCTCAAAAATAATACACTCCCCGACAGCTCGAAAAACCTTGGCGACACGCGTTCCTTCTCCGCTCTAAACGCGAAGACGTACCTATTCGAGCGAGTACCGCTCGAAGTTATACCTACTCTAACCGGTAATTTCATACGAAATGTGAAACTGGGGGATGCATTAATCGCGGAGGGACCGGCATCGCGCTGGAGATCTGCGATGATCGTCGAATCGAGGGTGGAAGCCTGGGGATTTAAGGGTAACCTATCCGCGGCCGGTGCAGAACTATCAAATTGATGGCGGACGCGGGGCTATATTTATCAAATTACACTTTAATTGAGGGAAATAATCTGGCGGGGTGCATCGGCATAGAAAGTCAAAGCTTTGTGCGGCAGGGTAATAATGTTATCCTCGCGAGTATCGCGATAGGCGGCCGTACGAAGGGGCGGATTGAGAGGGGCGCGGGGTAAAAGAGAGTGATACGGTAAATAGTGCGGAGGGGGCGGAGGGAGGGGGGTGCGCGGGCCTGTAGTTAGCCGCGTACGTGCCGGAATAGGCCGGTGTGCACCTGCTATGCTATGCCGCCGCCTCGGCGTGTTTTTAACCGGCCCCACCCTGCGAAATCCACATTTATGCGGTGCGCAAAGTTTTCGGCTTACGTGCCCTTGCAAAAATCCAACTTTATCGGCGCACGAGCTCGCTGGCGTGAAATAATTTACGGGATGCTCCTGAGGTGGGCGAAGGAAGTTTACCGGTAGGTAATTAGGCCTTGAACTCGATCTAGGGAATGGATCTCGAGAAAGACGATTCTGCGAATTTCCGTAAATCAGGGTGTATAGGTTGGAATAAGAAGCTTCCTTGCGTGCGCGAATCCTGCGAGCGGCAGCGAGCGTAAAGTCATTCGCTTGCGATGTCAAAATTTCTCTTTGCCTCGTCGAGAGTTCATCGCACACCGCTTTGGCCGTGACCGTAGTTCGGGTATTATTAGCGCAAACGAACAAGGGCGAGCTTTGACTAAAGCGTCGGGGTTTTAAGCGCATTACACCAGGATAATACTACCGCGTTGCTCGCAGCTAACGTCCACCAGCGCTATTTTCGCCATGACGAAATCGACGGGGGTTCTTCGAATAATCGAAATATCAAGCTGTTATGGTATCTCGAACCTTCGACATGAGGGAAAACAATGGAACGCCATGTGCAAAGGAGAGCTCAGGGCGTTCCGATTACTATTAATAACCGCGCCCTTTAAATCGCGATTTAATTTGCGGCGCAACGCGATGCAACTATTCGAAGCCTCTACGCTTATCATCCACCATACGCAACCGCCCTTCCTGTACTTTACTCCGCTACAGAATAATCCAGGGATACTCAGCATTTTACGCGCATTCCAACTCGCTCCTCCGCTACTCTCCTACCCTACATAACCCAATAATTACCCAGCAGGTATCAACCTCGATCTCCAACCCTGGACACAGAGCTCCTCTCCATCGCCTTTCATAATTAACGAAAACGCATCGCGTCCCCTTTACGCCTAACACACCATCGCCAGTGGTGTCTTCGAGAGCCCCTTAAACATCCTTCGAGCAATTAGTGTCGAAGCTTGCGAATTGCAAAAACCGCGCCCGCCTTTTCGGTCGGCAGCGGGCAGAATTGAAGCGCGCCAGGGTGGCACGTAAGCGACTAACTCTTCGGTACCGACACGTGCCCCGAAATAGGGGAGGCAGGGACGCGGCAGGGGTCGATGGAGATAGGAGAACGGGGGAGAAGAAGGTTTCCTGGCTGGTTAGAATATGTGGGACCATCCAGCATGCTGCTCACGTGCCGCTAACTGCCACGCTGTGTCTGTTCTCCGTGCTGGCGGCATTGTGAGCTATACTTCGAGGCCGACTACGACCGCAAGCACATCGGTCCCCCTCGATTCCGGGGGGTGGGTGGGGCTGGGAGGAGGGGCGGCCGGGTACGGATTCGAGCCGCTGAGGTCCCGAATCACGCCCCCGTCGCTTTCTGAATTTTTCCACGCGACGTACGAGGCTCCAGCGGCGCGGAAGGCACCTCAAGTAGACCTACGGGCTAAACGAGATTAGCAATCGATACTGCAATTCCGGCAAACGCATACCGCAATTGATTTCGTGCCTGCAGGAAGGTCTTTAACACATTGCGGTCCGCGGTCCACGGTAAGGTGTGTAGCGGCTGTCTGCTTCGAGTGAATCGATCGGCCTGTCCGATGCATATGGATGCTCGTGTGTAAGGCTGGGAATAGAGGCACTTTGAATTCCTTTATCGGGATAGCCGTGTTTGCCCTAAATGAAGAGAACGAATAGGAAAGGGTTAAGTCGTTAAACAGGGGATATTACGGAGCATTTGGCGGCCGCTCTCTTGGAACGGCGAGGAATGATCGATGCTAGAGGGATATTCGCGAGGCATAGCGGATTCTCAACGTGCTCTCATTATTCGTACCGTCTCCTTGGATTGGATAATATTTTTCTCTCTCTAAGCGGTCGCGAAAAGGTGTATCTTTGATAACCGTGTCGATGATCGTGCTTTTCTCAGACGACTAATGGTGGTTCGCGGATTTTTGCATGGCTCTGGCGTAAACTCGAGTGAAACCAGAAAGGTCGCTCGCCACGGGAAAAGAGGCGAATTCAATTGCGGACGAGCGTCATATTTAGAAAGGGGCAGATGCGCGCCGGAGGCGAGCGTAATCCTCCAATTAAATCTTTGTTGTACTTTCAGATACGTGGGATTCTTCTTTTATGTAAGCTGACACCGGCGAGATTTTCCGGCGTCTCGAAACTCCTCCGTTTCCACTGCATTTTGTTGCCGGCGAGGACGGTTTTTACGCGATTTGCGTTTAACCAAACGCAACCGCTTAAGTCGTCGCCTCGGCGTATCCCGACTCGCTCTCAAAATCCGGATGTAAGTTTTTGCCGAATGAAAAAGTGCGACAGCGAGTGGCTCTCGGCGGAAACGTAATAATATGGAAAGGAATTCAATGTAAACGCCGGTAAAAGCGGTTAAAGCACGAGTCGGACGGAGGGAAAAGTCCCTGGGCGGAAAATTAGAGCCATAAAAACACCGGTGTGTATAAATTATTTATTGGAAAATTTTAATACCCGCCCCCCTCGGTAGTTCGAGCGACTCGGTTTCATTCATAATTAATCAGCGCCTTACGATCGTTATAACTTCGCGTGTGCATACGTTAAAATTCTCCCTGGCTGGCCACATCCAGAATTCATGGACGGATATTTATACGCCGGCAATCGCTTTGGTATATAACCGTAGAATTTTTGAAGAATATATACGAGGAGGCACGATCGACGGGGTGGAACAAATCACCGTCGCCAGGGCGAGAGGAAAAACTCTTATGCGATAACGAGAATACGTCCTGGGACCATAAATTACCTTGTCGGGGATTTATATCATTCGGTCGGCCGATCGAAATAAAGCAGGAGGAAAATATAGCAGCGCGTTAGCTGTTCATTTGTCCGTCGTTACGTGCTAAATGATTCCTTCCCCAAGCGCTACCAGCGGGGAAAGCCTTATTTACACGATATTCTCACGCAAGTGCGTGCCTGCGTGCACGGGGAAAGCTAATACCGTCCGCATGCAATGGTGCGTGCGTGGGTGCATATTTATCTAGGATATTTTAGCCCTGATCCCTATCGCCGCTGCATTTTCGATAGGAAAATTAGCAGCGCGCCTTTCTCGCCCGAGCCCAGGAGGAGAAGTCACGGTCGTGACAGTACACCGGTCCCGGTGTACTTCGACTTGTGCGAAACTTCCGGCACAGTGTCATGCGACTAGGAGTGTACTTTGGCCGCCCTGAAATGTCCACTTTGGTATCAAACGGTTCGGAGTACACTTCGACCATTGTGCGAGACGTCCGCTTTCGTACGCCGCAATTCACGACGTACTTGGATTTCTGTACAGTGTTTGTTAACATGGAAGATTCGCCGCTTTGGGGAAGACGAGGCTTGAAATTTTACATCGCACCATGCACGATGGTGGATTTAAGACGGTTATCACGAAGTATGCGGAGGCTTCTCTTTAGATAAGAATAATACAAATCGATGTACGCATCGATCCTGGGGATAAATTGGAAAGTCTCGAAAGGAGCGCCCAACGACTTTACTTCGTCTCTCCTTCCACTTCTCGCTCATCGCAAATAACTCCCTGTATTATTAGCTTCAGAGATGGCTAATAATCCGTCAGGTCGGCTCGCGAGGCGAGGAGAAAGAAACTCCCGCGGCATATTTCGGGGAATTGCTTTCTCCTCGCTTCGTTCACGGCCGAAAGACGCTCTCCGAGTTAATAAAGAGAAGGAGGGTGCCGGTCAGTGCAGGGCCGTTATTCTGGGGCCGGGCGCGCGCCTCGACTCACAATAACAGGAACGGACCACGCTTACCGAATTACCATTCCCCTTGAATTTCATTCCTGAATCGCGGCCACGGCTCTGATTGTGGGATAACGCCGCGGACGTTAAAGATTAACGGTCCGGCCGTGTTTGCACCGTGCTCCTAATTTATCCGGAGATAATCAACCGGCGTGTAAAGTCGCGCCGCATTGGCGAAGCCTCGAGAAATACTGCCATGTACAAAGCGTTTGAGGAATTTATTTGTAAAATCAAGGATACCGCTTTATTCCTTATCTACTATAGTGCATCTAGTATCTGTACAGTGATACATAGGAGAAATTTATCGATACTCGTGCATCGAAGAAAAAAATGATTCTATACTGTATACGCGTGGAATTTAAACGATAAATTCCTAAAACTCTTTGTACATGATAGTATAACAGAGTCTTACAGCGTTGGCATCGATCAGCCTGGGTCATTTACGGCCGGGTTTACAGGGAAATCGCATTAAGTTTAGCCCTGGCGCGATTCATAATTTCATTATTAACCCTCGCGAAAGCGGGCCTCCGATGGATCGCTTTGTTCGCCTTTGTGCCAAGCCGGTGGTTCTACCCTGTATTCGGCAGCTTAGCCTGGAATTCAGGGCCGGTATCGCGCGGGGGAAAATCATTCGACGAGGTCTTTTTAAGGATCTCGACAAAGCGCGATTTTGTTCCGGCGTTTCGTCTAAGCCGCGCAGGGGAGAGAAGCTGGAGAAGTTTTCCTCGCTCGTCCGTTTCATTTTTGGCGTTGACTGCCGAGGATGCCGTTCCTGGGATCAGGCATTTAAAATAGTTTCCGAATTATCCGGCTCCTACGTGCGCGTGTCGCGGGGAGAAGGTTCGTAGGTCAAGAGTGGGATTTAAACCTGGGATTTCTTTGCGGAACTTCGAGATTCCATTCACCGTTCCGCCATACCTCTCGGGAAACCTTAGACTATGTCGAGGAGGGGAGAGTGGTTTATTTTCGATACTCTCGATGATATTTGATTCGACAAAAAAAAAAAAAGAAAACGATGCCCCTCGATATTCCCTCGAAAATGATCGAGGAACGCACGTTTGTTTGATTCGTGCGTCGATTTATTCGACGGTAAAAATTAAATTGAGCTCGAACAAGATACAGGTTTGATTTCCGATAGGATATAATTTGATATTCCGGGAGCGCTATCGCCGGGAATTCGACGCTTCTCCTTTGTTTTACATAATCGGCATCTCGCATCAACCAATTTCGCAAAAAGCACGCGGCACATACTTATTTTATTGCATTACCGTTGAAACGCCGCTGTGGAAAATATTTGAATATAATTATTATCGTAGGGGCATAAATGAATTGCACGAAGTACGAAATATTATTTTTTTAAGCTCCATAGTCCGCCCGTCACGTACACCGGTGCGCTGTATAATTTTTATTAAAATTTCCCATGGCAATTTCGAGATTTTAAGTCGGACACATCGGGCCGGTGGTTTATTTACGACGGAATTTTGCGCAGCATTTCACGAAGGCAAATTAAAATTTAGCGGGACAAGAGAATTACGTATTAGCCGAAAACGTGCGGCTAACGAACGGACCATAATATGATTTTAAACACATCGCATCGCAGGTTGAAATGCGCTCGTGCCTTTCGCCATTTCCAGAAAAAAGCCCCCTTCCAAATTCGCAGCTCGCGATGTGGAATCAAGAATAAATCTCGAAAAATCTAATCGACGCCACGAAGTTCGTCTCCATACAACGAAAGACCATTCAACTTCAGATATACCAGTAATCCCAACCAGTACCAACCTTCTATAAAATAATCCTCGCAACGCAATTTAAATCGTTGCGCAAATGACCAATGTTACTAAATAATCGTCCCTTCCGCGTTAACGCCGCGTCTCTCTTCGATCACCGCGCGTCGACCAATAGAGGATTACACGCGCTGCCACGTTAACGCCGAGAGATCTCGAAGCGGATGCTCACTTTCCGCTCAGTTTCGCCGCGCTGCGATTATCCTGGTCGGATTTAAAAGCGGAACGTATCAAAAACTCGTTCATCGGCGGCCCGGGGCGCGCACGGCCAACGGAGCGCAAGTTTAAAAATTATACAAAACTGTTTAAATAGACGTGTATATGGATTAACTGCCGTGGCTCCCAGCCACCTTTCCTCCTTCCTCGCCTCTCTCTCTCTCTCTCTCTCTCTCTCTCTCTCTCTCTCTCTCTCTCTCTCTCTCTCACCCTCTCTCCCTTTCTCCCTCGCCGTACCACAGTCGACCTTTTTCCCTTGGTAAATCCATCAATTTGAAATGCAGACAGGAAGCGGGCTTGACCGGTGGAAGGGTGAAAGGCAGGGGATGTGCGCCAGCGGCTGATGGGGCGGCGGACCGGGGAGCGGAGGGGTTGGGTGGTTAACGCCGCGTTTGGAGGCAGGAAAGAACGATGGAGGGGCACCCTGGGCAGGCAGGCAGGCAGGCAGGCAGGCGAGCCTTCACTATAGAATGCATTGAATCGCACCGAAATAAAAACAGCCTTTTGAATGTTTTATATACAAGACTACACCCGACCGCGGCTCCGCCCCTCCGCCCTCTGTGGCCTACACGCTAAAATCCCCCCTGCGTTATCAAACGCCCTTGCATCAACGGGGCGTCCGTCTGCCTTCGCCTTTGCCAGCCCCCGAATTTCCTTCCTGCTCGCGCCGCTCATTTTTTCCAAGCCTCTCTCGAGAGGGAGGAGAAGAGAGAGAGAGAGAGAGGGAGAGAAGTCTTATCGCGGGTACAAGACGATCTCTCCTCCGCGCTTATCATCCACTGGAGCGGCAGCGCCTTGGCTGGAGAAAGGAGAGGCAAGGCTAGGATCCAGGATTTACCTGCGCGCTATGATATAAGTTGAGGACTTCGAGGAAGAAGGACGGAGGAGTTGGAAGGAAGCAAGGGTTACGTTACTGCTTCAGCACGGTTCTAGAAATTATCCAAGATATTAATCCAAAGGTATCGAGACTTACTGTCTCTTGTACCCAGTTTTTGTTCCATTCCTAATATCCAAGGATACAGGATATTACTCGAATCGAATTTCGCGAACGTGCCTTTTTACGGCACGAAGTTAATTTGTGCATCCGGACTCTGGAGATCCATCGGTAATGACTTAGGCGAGCGCTTAGACACGGTCGCGTCCTGGTGTGCGTAAAGAGAGCGAATTCACGGATCGCGTCGGCCCCAGCCGGGCCAAACTCTCGCGGCAACCCTAGCGGAGCCTTTACATAGAATATTTACTTTGAATTTCATTTAGTAGCGGAGCCCCGGCGTGCCTCCATATCTACGCTCATAGCCCCTTCATCGCTGTCCTTCTTCCCCATTCGAGTCCTCGCGGTCTCTCCCTCGTCCACCCCCCTCGTCTTCTCCGCCCACCCTTACCCTTCGACCAGCCCCACACCACCTGGCTCGCGGAAAGTTCCAGTTGCCGTGCAGTTTGTCACGGACCCTCGTAGGTTAGGCTGGCAGGTGCGCCTGGTAGGTATGGACCACGGCTCGCTCGCGATTAATGGAAAACGACATAAGCTCCCCTGATTCCGGGCCGTCCTTGCCGCTAATGACCTCGAACTCGCCCGAAGGTTGGAGGGGGGGGGGGGAGATCTTCGTTTCACTCATTAACGGCAAAGCCAGGGTGGGGGAGCGGATGAGAAGGATTGGAGGCTCGCACGAAACGAGATTCCGGGAGTTTGACGAGGGGTCGAATCGCCCGGGCGCGACGCCTCGAAATAACGCTCCTTTCATTACACAACGTCGTCCCGATGTTTAGTTTCGAACTCGTACGTTTTCGAGAGGGGCGAGGAGAGGGGGAGGAGGAGGAACTGGAGGGAGATACCGGAGGGTAAGTTGAAGAGGAACGAGAAGGATCCTTCGAGAAAAACAGCCCCATCCTGAATATTCAGGATCGAAGCTATCGTTACTTGGAAGCGCAGCGGACCGCCTCTGGCGGTTCGACGATTTTTTGGTCGGCGAAAAAGTTTTTTCCTCCCATTCGAACGGTCTCCTCCCGCGGCCGGTGTTTCATTCTTGCATGAAAATTCGCTGGGTGCCTCTTTCTTTGGTAATTCGGCGGAAGACTCGGCTTCGAGCTCGTCTTATTACGCCCGATGGTATTTCGTGGGCTGCCGAAGCGTAATTGCGATGTCAGGTATAGCAGCTTGGAAAATGGTTCTTTGGTCGCGCCGGGAAGGATCGTTGTCGCTGCTGCTGTTTTATTTCTGAAATTTCTTAGCGAGACTCGCTGCGCTCGAAGGTATTTTTAAGGGGTACCGCTGAGATTACGGAAATGCAATGTAATTTTAAATACAGTTCTTTCCGCCTATTTGCCTGCTTCCCTTGCGTTAGGTGTTTCGCCCTTAGGACGTTTTCTTCGTGTCCTGCTTGTGATTTTGGAAGGACCTCGATGCTGCCATTGAGCTTGTATGTATCTCAGGTGGCATCGACGTCCTTGAACCATAATTGCGATTATGCAGGTACTATTCACTTTACTATCCTTTATTGGAATCTGCAGTGTTTAGATGTAAAAAGAGAAAAATCCCGTAGGCGCTTCCGGAAATCGGTGAGCGAGTATTGGTTTATATTATCTTCACCGCAGGGTCGTAATGCAAAGACTTCCGCAACTTCTCGCTAATCAATTCAGTCAGACAACATATTTCTCAGTTTGCGCGAAGTACACTTACGGAAGCCGCAAAATATCATTTACCAGGGTGAGACAACAAACGCTTTGTTCCCAGGTATACGCTTGTTAGCGATTGTTCCGTCGTTATGCACCGCTTACAACGAACCTCGCGGTCGCGTGTTGAAGCACCGGGCATAACGAACATTTCATTTGGCCCGATTTTAAATATCAGCTGGACCAAAAGGCGTCGCCTATTTTTTCCCGAAACTCCATACTAGATATTAAAAGCAGGTAACCCCCTTTTTTCCAACGTCAACCCGAATCTCTATATTTTCCAAATTACTCCGATTTGTGTCACCCAAAGCTCGATGCTTCGGCATAGATCTTCGCGATAAAATATTCACGATAAACCTTATTCAATCTACTATATCATACTGATCACTCTCTCACGCTTATAAATATTTACATATACCTACTTACATCAATGTATAAAACAAAATTTTTATTTATCGCGAAGGTTGGATTCTCCGATTTAAGAAATTTCAGACCGACCAGCCCTTCAAATTTCAAGCAAATCGGTCACATCGGTATAATTTAAAGACAAACCAGTACATGGCCCACCCTATACTCGCGCATCCTTACATATACCACGATTTTACACCGTCCGCCAATAAGCAGACGTCGTTCGAGTAAAACGATTCGAAGGGCGCGAGAAGGGAGAAAATGGGGTAAGTTAGCAGGTATATCGCCAGGCCCCATTGGAAAATCAAACAGCAGCGGTGGCAGTGGATCCACTTACAGCAACGTGTACGCATCCTCGTTGCCAGACCTCATAATAGTGCGTATCGCCGGTACACAGACACGGCAGGAGAGGCATTCAATGGTATACAACACCGCGACACGGCACCCAATTATAGATACCCTACGGCCGAACTTCGGGCGGTTCCATAACTAGTTCGTGGTTACCCGACATGCATGGCGCTACGGCATCGTCGTTGACAAGAATGAGACCGACATTCTCCCGCGTTGTTGCGAAAAATTCGACGCTCGTCCGAGCCGCTCCTCCGCTTTGGGCTCACGTGGAAACATACTCAAATCTGGGAGGACGACGTGGATGGAGGGCACGCATTTTAATTCACGATTAACGTTTACTCAGCGAGTATTTAACTTTCCATACGCGCTCTCTATTCGCGAGTAGCGTACGTAGTAACGAACAAGCTTCGAACATCGATTCGTACCGCCGTTTGACTATTTTTAATTGGAGCAAAAACAGCTTGATAAAATCTACATCGACGTTTCTCTCCTGGATTAGACTTGGCCTTGAAGGATAAGCCGTTGATTGGCAGATGTCGTGTGCGGTGTTTTCGTTATCCCCGCGTAATTTCGATGGGCGTAATTAATTTTAATGACCCCTTTCCCACCCCACGCCCGTCGGACATTATCGTAGTAAACTGCCGGGCGTACATTCAAAAATACTCTCAGCCGGCCCGATACAATATGCAATATAAATCCGCGTGTAATATTTCGTTTGGTGTCTGCGGATCGTGCCCCGCAGCTTTTAACCGGACATGATATTACGTGTAAATAATATACTCGGACGTTTTTAAGCGAAAACAGAGATAAATGATATCGCGTAAACCAATAACACGCGCGTCGTATATTAAAACCTTTCTTGACGCGTGTGCGTTTAATGGAATATCAGAGATCGGCCGAGCGGATGGAAATATTTCAGCGGACGTCATTTCATCGCCGCCCCGATTTTATTTCCTTATTTCCCCAACTATATGCATATATTTATTTTACGCCCCGATGCTCCCGGCCTGCGTTAAAAGCACGCATCGCTTTGGTTATTCCCGTTAATCCCGGTGTAATAAAATTTTGGAGCACTCCCAAGCAGGCCGGGGCTCTCTCCTCGAGTTATTAAACGTTCGTATTTACTCCTTGTCGGCGGCGAGTACTTTGAAAATAAAAGCCGGCACCCAAGGAGCGCGGCGGCAGGGCTCCGCGAATATGGAAAGACGGGGGGAGGCCGAGCTTTCCATCCGCGATCCATCCAGCCGCGAGCCGCCGTCTCGTTTCTCCCTCGCTTAGCGATTACAATGACTAATCACGTCGAGCAGCGATTTATAGACCGTAAAATTGGATTCTCTCCCCGCTGGTTTAGACAACAAAATCCCTCTCGTCGCTTATGACTACAATCGCGACGCCGGACCGCCCTTCGCCAAGTGGGAGGCGCGAAAATCCGAAAAGGGATCGCGAGCCACCGGAGGAGCGAATACGTCAAATGTGACGATCAATACGCTCATAGGGCGAGGAGGGCACGGGGCTGGCGGGAGGGGGGGGGGAGGGGGTATAACAATAAAAGCATTATATAGTGTGATACTGCTTGATTGCCAAACTTGAGTGCTTTACTCGAACCAAGCCAAAACTTCACCCCTCCCCCTCCCCCCGGTCCCACGGCTTGTTCCATCAGCAACCCTTCCCCCCTTTCCTTCCAGCTCGCGCCTTACTGCCGCCGGTGGTTAGTTTTCGGATATGGGTAATAGTAATTCGTTTCAGTTTCGGCGCGCGAGCACCGTGGGGTGGGTTCCTAAATCATCAGATAATTACTTTGGTAATTAATTACAACTCTGTTGGGCCGTGGACCCACCAGCCACGCCAGTAGTAAAGTAAAGGGGAGAGCGTGCTCCACTAATAAACGAGCCGTCGTCGCGCCCCCCCCTCCCCTCGCCCTCCTCCGGCCAAACCCCGAGCCTCACCGTCCAACCCACTTTCCATTATTCTTCCTATTATAAATCACTCATCAACTTTTTTTTAACCCTCTACGCCACTTCCCCGCGGGTATATAGATATAGGCGTGTATATATATATATATATACACACGTATACCGGCATTTCCTCCAGCTTCGACGCAAGAAGCGAGGAGCCGCGCTCAACGTCACTCAGGGATCTCCTAGGAAAGCCGGGGCCCGCGAGGGACAAAACGACCCTCCTCTTTCCACCAGGCCGACGATTATATAGTTTAATCGCCCAAATGGGCTTGCCGATTCGTATCATTAACCCCAGTATGGAAACCGAGCTGGCCGCTTCCTGCGGGGCAAACTACGCGTGAAACGTGGCTTTGACGTTCGAGGGATGCGGAGTGGGAAAGTTGGTGCTTGCTGCTGATTGAAAAATTTCCGAAGGGGGGACGCGATTTCGGATGATTTTCTAGGAGGCGAACCTTGTTCGGGGAAATTGGATCGAGGCGTTCGCGGATGGCAGAAATTTGGAAAAGGAGGGGGTTTTTTACGTTAATCTCGATGTCCAGATTTTGGTTGGACACGTTTCTTCAAGTGCTAAGAATATCAGATTTGACTGGTTATATATAAAGTATATATCGGGTTGTCTTGAGAATTTCTTTCTTTTTACAAGGAATAATACGCGTGCAGCCCCGTTTATTTTATATTATTCTATTAAATTATGTATACAGTGTGAGAGCGATCGAAGATGAAGACTAATTTGACGTCACGTTTATATAAATATCGTTTATATAGAGTAGTTGCGCGCAGCTGGCGAAAAACACTTTTGGGACAACCTAATACGAAGCATTCACGATGCAACGGATCGATTTACGCGTTACATCGCGTCATTCGCGATTTCCTCGACGCCACACCGAAATATGTACGAATATTTGTTAAAGCCCGGCAAAAATCGGCGCGAGGCTCGTTAACGCGTTAACAGTGGGAAATCCTGGCGATCGCAAATCACGTTTAAACCCGCCGGCTTTTCGCTCAAATCCTGGGCTTCGAGCGCGAGGAAATGCTGCCTCCAGGGATCCTCGCGATCGGTCGATCCTCGTCACTCGATCGCACTTCCTGGATTTAGCGTGTGATTCTTCTCCGGTCCGAGAATCGAGGGTGGAAAGTGAGCACCGAGGGTGGATTAGGTGACATCCTACGAGGTCTAAGGGTAAGTTTGACAAACCCTACACAGTCGTCGCTGATCAATGCAAGCGATCGTTCTTGTTCCACCTAGCCAGACACGACAGCGTGCGAATTCTCTCTCTCTCCCCCTCTTTCTCTCTCTCTCTCTCTCTCTCTTCGTTCTCAGTTTCACTCCTCCGTTAGCCACACGATCTCCACGGTTACGCAAACTTTTCCGATCATTTTGATTATCGGGCTGGCGGAATGTCGTTGAAGAAGAACCACTCTCTCTCTCTTTCTCTCGATTCATCCTAGCATCCCCGGGTATGTAAAAACTTACGAGCCCGAATACGAAAAGAATATCTCGATAGGGAAAGAATAATAGCGATTTATCGTCCTCGAAGAGTTTGAGGAGTTAGTAGAGGAGTATCAAAAAAAAAAAAAAAGAAAAAAAGAAAAAGAGAACGTAACCAAACATCGATACGTTCGGATCTCTTCGACAAAAGTTTCTCCCAATTTTTTCCACGCTTATTCCAAGCGCATCGTACGTAGGAGAAGTGAAATTGGCGCCGTGGCGCCTTCCTATTCTGGAAAATCTCGACGCTTCGAGGAGGGTTTTGTCTTCGGAAAATCCACGGGTATATCCGGCACGATCGAAATCACGTTCCCCGTCTCGAGAGCGGGCCGAATAAACCAGCGATGATTCTCCGTCCCGATGAATAAACCGGCGATCGAGTCATCGCGATTCAAAGTGAATGGAGGGCGGGGGAAATTTGAAATCCATTCGGTCAAAGTGGGCAGAAAACGGGGTCTCGGGGTACGGCGCGCGTGTCAGAAAGCTCATGCCGATGGGGATAACGCTCTCTCCAGGGCGATAATGTTGCAAATTTATATTCCGAAGGCGATCGAGCAAAGCTGCTGAATGTGCACTCTTGGCCGCGACTGGTCTGCCCTTCCCAGGATGCCACTCCCACCACCCCACGAGCCGCCCTCTCTCGCCTCACCCCCTTCCACACCCTCTCATCCCCTCGCCTCGCTTTCCCGCCTCTTCTTTCCCGACTTTCCCAGCCATTGTGAGCCGCGCACGCCGGTGCTCAGACCTCTTCCGTCAATCACGCATTGACAATCAATTTTTCACGGCCTCCTTTTTCCACGCCGAACTTTTCTTTCGCCATTCTCCCGCGATGAAACAAATGGAGAAACTTGATACGTCCGGCCCGTGTATTTTAAAGCGTCCCTGCCGCCGATCATTTTTCGACGCCCGCTCCCCTACCTTTCCGCTCGAGGCTCTCGTCTCAAAGGCCGCTACGTGATCGAAACGTTGCTGGAAAAATGCCCTTTTCTTTCCCGAAGCTCAGCGATGGCCCCTGAATTTGGCACTCGTCTTCGACACTAGATGCGACTACGACTTGGAAGATATTTCTTAAATAAGTTGCGCGTTTTTTTTTGGAATTATACAGAATTTTATTGGAGCGTGTGTATTGTTATGTCTATCGATTTATGTTCTTGCCGTTTCGTATCTTTTTTTAAGATACGCGTGGCGTAGTTAAATATGCGCGAAGAGTGGCTCGCAGTTTTGGCGTTAACCAAGCACTCCTGGGCGTTTGTACAAACACTTTGCGGGGCTGGAGTTTTAAACGGACGTGTTCGGTTGGCGTGGAATCGCGTAATTCGTAACCGCACGCGTGTTACCAGCGTGAGAACGTGTAATACTTTGGTTATCGCGCGCTACTACGATGGGCTCTCGTCGAGAGGATTTTTGAGGACGATATATAGAGGCTCTCCCCCGCGCGATTTTTCGGGACGAGACGCCACTGCAGTGGCTCCTGTTCTTCGCCCCGCGTCGAAAGCCGTTCTATCTCTCGTCGTTGCCAGGCTGCAGTTTCTTCGTCTGTTTTTCTATACGCCCGCTTTATCCGGGGAATTTTTCGATGATCCTATCGGGCACGAACGCCGGGATTTAGCGTTTTTCCGGCAAAATTTATACGGTCATTTTACGGGAAAGCACTGCATTTGGCGCGAACAAAAATCAGTCGAAATACCCTTGGCTGGTGAACGTATTAAAGGAGAGTCGCTTACCGCTGGGAAAAGGCGCCCCCAGGAATTCTCGCCCCCCCTATTATTTCAGCCGCGATACACGCGCCAGGGTAATTCTTCCGAACGATCATCGCCCTCAAGATGGAGACTCTTCCGGGAATTGATCACCGGTGATAAATTAATTTCTTCCCGGGCATATTTTCGTGGGACAAAAAGAGCGTTTTGGATGGCGGGGGAAGGCCGCGAGACGACTTTGGCTCGATAGACAGAGCATCGGTATAATGAGTAATTAATCAAGGGAGTGAGCGATGGAAATTTCGTTGCAAAGGCGTCGGCGGGGAGAGGCGAACGAATCGAGAGCGATCTCTCAATAAAACGGCCATAGCCGTCCTCGCCTCCCTCCGGTATCTATATTTCTATCGCGTTAATTGTTCCTTTGTCCATCCCTCTGCGTAGCGATCGACCGACTCGGGATGATAAAAACCAGGGAGCGCCATTATCTATTATCCCTCGAAAGTAAATGTGACGTCGCTCGTTCGTTATTAACGGCAAATAAAGCCCGCGGAAATACGGGCGAGGGAGGGGGAGGGGGAGGAGGAGAGAGTACGCGCTGTAAAGCTCGCAGGGGATAAATACGAGCGCAAAGAATTATACGCTTGTAATAATAAGCGATTTTTTGCCGTTTCGACGAAGTGCGCCGGTGTATAAGCAAACCGAAACGCCAGCTCGTTTATCCGCTTCGACGAAGTACGAGGGTATAAAAACAGTGAGCAACGAGTTTGTTTATTCACTTCCACGAAGTATATGAATTACGAGAGCTAAGATACTCCGATGCGCGAGATACGCAGCTTCGCAGTCGCTCGGAGGACGCCGCTTTCTCTTCCCTCACAAAGGCGCGCCCGGCCCTCAAAAAGTTATTCGAGGAAGCGCTCAAACGCGCGATCGTCCCATCGTCCCAGCCTCCGCGGTGAACCTCGAGGAGCTGCTTCTTCGCAAGGGATTTTTCATCGCGCGCTCTTAGGTCTCGACCTATCGAGAAATTATCCTCCCGCTACAAGTCGCTCCTGTTTATCCACGGGGGGGTAAAATTAGTACGCAACCTCTCGCCGTATTGCAGGCAACAGCGCTGGGCTCGTTAAGAACGAAAGGGCCCGGGCATTGTTCCTTTGTCGGCTCGCGAGACCCGGAGATATTTTAACTCGTCCCGCCACAATGCAGCCGCCGATCGTTGCGGGATAGTTAAAGCCAATTTTCTGGCTCGTCTTTCTTCCGTCCTATTTGCGCGTTACCAGGGCCATTCTTCGACGGCCGGGCGTAAAAAGGCCCCCCCTCTCCCGCTAGACGTCGATGCAGCAGCCTCACGACATATCCCGCTAAGCAGCGGTCGCAAGGGCCGCCGCTGGTGGTTTATCCGCTGGTTTTTAGCCGCCTAGATCGATAGCGCCGGCCGAAGCCCCACCGTCGAGGAAGAAGTACTCGGAAAAACGGCGTGAGGTGGCTGCAGGTCGGTCAGAGGGATGGCAGGCCGGGGGCATAGGAGGGGGTGAATGGCTCGAGAAGTGGTGGACGCCACTTTGTGCTGCATCGACATGAATTTGTATCCCTCCGGAGCTGGCCACTGCTCTCTCGCCCGCTCCTCCACTCTCCCTCTCTCCCTCTCTCTTCCTCTCATATCCTTGGACACCCTCGCCTTCCTTCCTCGCAGCTCGCCCCCTCGTCGCCTTCGTTATTCCGCGAGGGTCCCTCTCGCCTCTCCAAAACGCCCATACAAGTCGGTCGTCATGCAGGAATACGTCACGTTCGAATGATCCCAAGAGCGACTCGGCACCTCGAATACTAAAGCGGATCGAACGGTGTCGGCCGATTTCGTCCTTCTGGCTGCTCGAGTATTATTTACGGCGCGCCTTCGGAGCGTGGCTAAAAGGCGACGCTTCTTGCCCCGGAGTGGCATAACCAGGCGCGCGCAGAGTGTCTTGGAATCATTTAAAATTACCAGAGAGAATTCCAATCGCGCTGTGCCCTTTGTTCCAAGGATCCCAGGGGGAAGAGCGCAACATCTACGAGTCCCTCGCGCGAGGATTCCTTTTATTCAAAATTGAGGCTCGGAGTCCCCGATTATCCTCGATACACCCTAAACGCGTTCGCGTAAATGCCATCGCACTGTATCCACACGGATGCTATAACATCTATTCTACATAACTACCAAAGCGTTTATCTTCAGAATTGAAGAGAATCGCGCTCTAAAACCGGTAAAATCCGTTTCTTTTCAGCGGGAAGGCCGTGTATTATCCAGTCTTTATAGGAAGATCTTGGCACTGGAAAGAGACGGCCGTGCTGAGAATCGAGCGGCGAGCATAGGTTGCACGAGTAACTCTTCCCCGCACGATGGCGGGAGGCAACGAAACGCGCGCTGGTCCTCCCGACATTCGTTTCACGGCCGACGTACATCCAACTAACGTCCCTCGGATCGTGGCGCGGCTTCGTCGAGGGCCGGGCGTTTCTCGCAACTTTCCCTATTACGCCTCGGTGTAAATACTTACCGCGCTCAATCACCGACCCGGGAAAGTTCGCGGATCGAAGAGGCATTCCATCGGTTCGTCGCCTAACGACGATGGCGCCGTACTTTGTGAGCCTCGTCCTGCGGATAAAGCGTATCCATAATGCGACGAGCTTAACGCGCTCGTGTTAGGCCCCGTCCCGTTACAACCGGGCAGATTGAGGCTTAGAGCGACGGCAAACAGCATCAATTTGGCATCGCGCCACTACTCGCGCTGATGGATACACGATAGACGCGTACACACGCCCGCCATCCCGTGGGATCCTTACGCACACGCGTGCACGGCCTTACTGCCGGCCCCATTTCGGCCAAGGGCCTGGAAATGTATTTCTTTCGAAGCCCCTCTCCGACGTATTTTATATCATCGAGCGAGTTATGTTGAGGGAAGCGTCGGGAGTGCGATGACAAAGTGCGTTCAACCCTTCCGTTATTACGAACGGAGAATCGGAGTCCATGAAGGATTCTTATTCGAGGAATATATAAGAGAGTGATTTAGTTTTCCAATGGCGTTTATTTGATTAAAGTAGCTTTAAGAATGAAGAAGTTGAGGGGGTTTCTCGAAATAGAGGATTTAACGCTAGAACTACCAGCGACTTTCTGGGCATATTTAGAACACCACGTACATCTTTAAAAAAAAGGGGAGAGTAAAGGGAGATTTTAGTAAATCAAAATGATGATCCAAATACTGCATGAACATCATGGAAAATCTTAAAAAATACATCGTTATACAGTACTACGATTTTTTAAAAGAAAATGTAGTGTTAATACCCATTCTAGTGTTAAATGGGCCAGGGAATGGCTCGAAGCGCGTCACAGCTCAAAACCTCACGAAAGGAACTTGGAGGAAAAGTTACGCGAGGCTGGTCGATTTTATTATATTAGTATCGATCGAATTTGTCGTTCTAGGCTTGGAGCGATGGATGGAGAATAATTTGCTCGTTTCGACGTTAGCAAGGCGCTGGCTTGATCCACGATTCCGTCGCTTTAGTGCCCTGCTCTTTCCAGGCACTCGAAGGCACTCTGCTTCCGTATCGATACTCGTCAAGATTCGTACGGCTCTAGACGATTCGGTGGATGCTAACGATCGGCCTGGGTGCATTACGTTTGAGGGAATGCGCAAGCAAAATTTAGGAGCGGCAATGGCAATTTGTATCTCGGAGAGTAGGGCGTACACGTGTAGTACATTGGCTGCAGCGCGATTCCGGCAAAGCATTTGCCGACATGCACGTTTCGATGTATCCTTGACTATTTAATCAAGCTGATTCTGGATAGACGACGCCGAGCCACGGGAGGACCAAGCGTTTCGCTTATTCTGTACATCGATCAGCCAGACTAGCTTCCTTATAGTCCCCGTATTTCTCACCGTAATACGCTCTTCCATTCATCAGATTTCCAGGGTGACAATTCTCAAGCGAATCCCAATACCAGGACGATATTATCTTCGCCTCAATTTTCCGCCGCGTTGGAAAGTAGCGCGTCTTACCTCGTCGCTCGAGACCTTCGGTTAAGCACGTGATTTGCGCTAAACAAATGTCCTTCATTTCCTCACCCAAGACTCTTCCCTCCGTGGAGTTAACAAATTGCACCGACGATACTTGCCTTTGTCTAAAGTCTAAAGTGTAGTCATCTAAGTTCCAAGGTTCCCTCTCTCTCTCTCTCTCACTCTCTCCGTCTCTCGCTCTCCCTCAGCCTCTATCCGGCACCTCCGTATTTCCGGGAGTTAGCCAGGATACGAACTGCCTTAAACAAATCGATCCTGACAATAGATTACGGACGAGAAAATGTGCGGCCAGGATTTATTGATACCGGTACTGATTTACGCGGCGGTATATGCAGCGCACGTACCTCGCTCCGGGCGCCGCATCGTCCAGATCGTGTATTAGTAAACGCGTATCTTTGTATAAATAACGATTGTTCGTGCAAATGGATATTACGCAAATATGGGGAAATATAAGTATCATTCGTCGATGGCCCGCCCATTATTAAAGCCGCGCCGTGATAACGCTCGCTGAAAGAAATGTGCGCTCGAACAAAATCATATGAAAATAACATGGACGTCGAACGAAAAGTATCTTCGCGTCGATTAAAGCTCGCGATCGGCTAATCGCGAATAGCGGAAACGGAGGTAGGAGTAAAAAACTCGATTACGCGTTTACTGAAAGTATACGCGTATTCCTCTTCGTTTCCTTTTTTAAATATTAACGATACACCGGTATAACGGACAGAACGCTTCAGCGGATGCCACATATTTTATACCTCGACAAGCAGACACGAATTTATTCCGCCAGGGCCCTTAAATCGCACACCTACGCGTAATTAAAAAGATCCACGAATTAACCATCGGGCCGCGGCACCCTTTGAGCATTCCTCGAGTTCTTTAATTAAACAGAATCTAATCGAGCGGCCGCTTAAGCAGCGGACACCGGATCCAACGAGCTCTCGGCGCTCGATGCCGAAAATTGGAGGAAGAAACAACCTGGCCAAAGATCGGCCGAGCAAGCGCCCCGATCGACTTCCCTTCGCGCCCTCGGATCTCTCACGCATTGTCGCCTACGCGTAATTAAAAAGGATCCGCGGAACAAACCATCGAGCGGCCGAGGGCCGCCCTTTGAGCATTCCTCGGGGCCTTTAATTAAGCAGAATCTAATCGGACTCGAGCGACGACGGGGGATAATGATTCCGCGAAGCTCGTTAAAGCCGCTCGGCCGGGACAAGTTTCCCCCATTGTCTCATCGATACTCGTCATTCCGACAGATGGATAGGCTCGCTGGCAATGTAAACGATCGACGAAGGACCGCCCACTATTATGACGCGCACTGTTTTTGGGCTATGCTTTTGCGAAGTGCCTCGACAGTTCTATTTGAGTCATATTATTCAATGTATAATACGATAGTCGGACATTTTTCGGAATACAAAGTACAGTAGATTTCTCGAGGAGCAACTACGCGTTCTATAGCGATTCTCTATCGATATTACGCGCGATGGATCTCGATAAAAATTCCACGTGAAGCGTCTCATCGACGTCTTTAGACCTCAGAATCGATCAGCGCTCCTATCGTAATCCGATAATCGGTGATCCTTCCAAAAATGCTTTACACGCGCACGTCGTCTCGCGCTAAAAACATACGCTGGGCGGTTATGGAGGGGGGTGGGGTACGAGTCGAAAACGCAGAGACGGACAAAATCCGACGTCGAATGTAGCAGCGGTAATTCGAGCGCTATCTACGCTCGTCTAGGGACAATGCATCATGCATCGCCGCCGTGGAACCCCCTGCGCCTGCAGTATACACCGGCTGTAGCGTAGTTTGAGCTATGCATTGCCCAATATGTCGTTCATCCCCTAAATCACGACGATTTACAGTTGAACCCGGGAGCGCTATCGGTGCCGGCACGGCCCGCACCTAACCTACGCTCTTTCGTCCGTCACGGGATTGACGAAATAAAAACTGGCTGCGAAAATTCGCACGGTGCACCTACGGCCCGGCTTCGCGCACCAGAATGGATGGCACCTGGCGAGATTTATCTCGCGCCCCGCCTCCGACGATAACGCATCGAAGATAGGACTGGATACCGCCGAAGGATTAGGTCTCGGGATTTTTCGCGCGACAGGACGCCGCTCTCTCGACGGATCGACTTTGGGAGCGACGAGAGAGATATTTGGTTTTCTACCTCCATACCTTGCCCATCGAAGATCGGATCTGACGATCGTCCTTCCGCGCATGGCGATTACGGTGCGTTTTATCGAGTCGAGGGAATCAAGGAGGGGATGAGGCCGTCCGAAAAATCGTATCGATCATCCAAGTATCTGCTTCTTCTCCCGCGGCAGTTCCGGAAGAGCGGTCAAAAGCGATTTGTAACGTCAAGAGTTTGGAGATTCCCTATCGATGGCCAATCCATTATTGCCGATCGTACGCGCGGCTCGTCCATTTTAAACCTCGTCGTTCGACAATGTGGGTTGAAAAACGGCGATCCCTGATTGATCTACGGGATCAAAACAATGCGGTAGGGGGGGCGGAGACGATTTTCCGACATCGAGGCTAACGCGCGCGTACTTGTCGCTGGAACGACCAATTTGCGGCAAAGTGCTGCCATTATGCGTTTCACAATACACTTTCGATTCCGTAGTATTGTTACGAAGGCATAGGAATGACGCGTGCGGGGGTCGGAGAGGAGGGCGAGGGGGAGGCTAGGCGAGCGTAGCTCGGCGCATTGTGAAGAGACGCTCGGCAGTTGAAACAATCGCGTTAATTAGCTCCGGTACATCGATATATCCCGGGTATCGTCGATGAGGAAGGTGCGACCGCTGCACGACGATCGATGCGTCCATCGCCGCCTTAACGAATTACCGTCATTTAAAACACCGTTCAGATCACTTATTCACAATTCAGCGTGTCGTTCTCAAGTCCTGCTCTTAAACGAATTAATTTACGCATTGTCAATGACGCTGTGTTTCGAAAATAAAGCCGAGCCATTTTGTTGGGATTCGGGTTCACCAAGGGAACCACACCGGGGAACGATCATTCTTCCCCGATATTAAAAATCTCAAGATCATCGCCGAGAATAACGGCTCCGGTTAAGCGGGCAGCCTTCCCCACTCCCAAATATTGATTCCGCGATGTACGCAGTTTCTCAAGCCGCGGGTACCCGGCACTTCATAAAATCGATCCCAGCAGGGCGCGATCGAGGGTGACTCCACTTTTCATCGCGAGACAAAGAGGGAATCCATTCTTAAGCAGCGTAGATTACAGGGAGGTCCCACGGTTCATTCCTAGGCATAACTCGCCGATGTCGATCCATCCCCCAGGAGCCCCGGGCGAGATTCAATGCTGGAAGCCGTACGGCGGAAAATGCTCGGGCCAAAAACAATTGACTAAGAGTTCCGTGGGGAGTCAATCTGGTTAAAATCCCGCAGGAGAAGCAGGCGGCGGCTGTTTATTACGGGCCGCGAGAAATGGAACGACGAAGTGGCGAGGGGCGGGGGGCGGGGCGGGGTTTCGAGATCACGGGTGAATACAAATCTGCGAATTAACCGCTGATTGCCCGCAACTCGATCAGCGCCGTGTGATTGGTTAGTTAGACTTTAAATCAGGATGGTATCGGCTTGATTCGCCGATTCTCCGCCGGCGTCCTTTTCCTTCCACTTTGGGAGGTCGGCTATTAGGTAGGTAGGTACCTTTTCATCGCCGCTCGATCGCCCGGACTTGTCTTCCTGGCCCTACTCTTCGCGCCCGGTCAAACGCCTTTCGCGATCGACCAACTCTCCCCTTCTCTCTCTCTCTCTCTCTTTCTCTATCTTTTTCTCTCCCTTTATCGCCCTTTGCCCGCTGATAACCCTTCGTACAACAGTTCCGTTCACCCGTTAACTGTGCACGACGAGTAAACTGGTTAGAAAAGAGAACGGTTTTTTGTTTTGAGAAGATATGTTGAGTTGTAAGCAGGAAAAGGAAAAGTGACATTTTTTGTATTACTTTTCTATTATTAAATGATAGTGAAAATCGGTTATCGGCTTTGATCACGTATCTAGTAGCGAAGAACGGTATTTTTAAAGATCCTACATCCCAACTTGCGAATATGAAGAAGTTGTAAAGCGACGCTTGTAAAGAGTAAGACTTGAATATACCGAGAGCGAAAAGCGTAGGCGTTCATATATATATATATAAAAAAGGAAAGGAGGAAAACGTTGGGTTTTACAAAGGTTTTATTTACCGCTTACGGGAAAAACGACGGACAAACTCGATAAACGTGGGTTTAAGGGCGCAAGGTAGCGCTATTATCACGTTCCCGTAATGTATTGCTTTGACAAATGCCGCACTAACTGGGTCAATAATAGAACGATGAAGGGCGCGTAGACTGGCACGTTAATATTGTTAGAATACACAGGAAATCCATTTAGAAAATTGTGCGTGCCGGAGTAATATGCCAGTACGAGCCTAGGTGACAAACATTTTCTATCACGAGGCCCTGGGATCCCGAGCCGAGCTTATGGGTGTTGCGTGTACGGCCTTTTAATACACGGTGCTTTACGTCGGATATCGTCATTATAGGGCCGGCTATTCTCGCCTACATTTAATTAAATTTATTGCCTCCGGGATACTCGACTACAAATTCCTCGCATCGTGTCTGGATTTTTTCACCCCGCTGTGTACGCCGTGGGCGCTGCATTTTGAAGCCCACCTCAACCACCGTGTACACTCGCATCAGACATAAAGCTCCACTCTGCAGTACTTTCCAGTGGACCTGAAATAAAATTACACCGACCGACGCTGACGCCAGTTTCGACAAGCAACGAGTAGCCACTCCATCGGTGCACGAAATAAACGTATTTCGTGCCGGACCGTTTTAGTACAGCGCATCGAAAATGTTCTCTAAGATACCCGAAACACTTGCTCGCTATAAATTTCCAGGAACCTTGGTCCAGAGCACACCTCGGGGACCGGCCCCTGAATTTCATCCTCCAAAATTCATACGACGCTCGCGCAATCCCGCAGTTTTTTTCTCCCCCTAACGACTCCATCTAATCGGACGATGATCGCGATCCTCGATCGGCCGCCTCGCTCCCTAGAATTAAATCCCAGCGTGGACGTAGTATAGAAAATCGTGCGCGGAAAAAAAGGCAGTTCGGGGATATGGTACGGTCCTCGTATCAGCCGGACGGTGACCCATATTTCCCATCGGGAAGCGTAAGCCAGCTCCCGGGCTTATGGGCACCACGTGTGCACCAATGCACTGCGAGGTCTGGGAGCGACCGACCAAACCGAGATTCAATTGTGTTCACCCCGCTAGGTTTTCGTCGCACGGAGAATTAATAGAGGTGCCTCCGCCGCCGACTGCATTCGTGCTTCCAGGGTACGTTTCCTTCTGCACGGGCGTGCGTGCATTCGGGATAGAGAGAGCGAGTGAGAGAGAGAGAGAGAGAGAGAGAGAGAGAGAGAGAGAGAGAGAGAGAGAGAGAAAGGGAGAGAGAGAGAGAGAGTGAAGGGTAGAGGGGGGACTGTAAATCAACATTTCACCGTTGCCCCGCGAAATTAAGGAAACCCTTGATCTACGGGCCATCTACGTTCAATCCCTGATCTATAGCGCGTCCTGGACTTTTCTCCGGACCCTCCGCATTGTCCTGCCTGAATGGATCTTATTCCCGTTCTGGTACGACTGTCTTGTTCCTGCCCCCCTCCTACCCCCGTTACCCCGGAATCGTCCTGGAGAATTCGTTCGCGTATATGGTATTACCCGGACTTATACGAATCGGAAGTGGTTCCTAGCGACTCTAAGCAAAAAACGACTGCAAACCTTGGAGATCGTTTAAGAAGGAGTGATGGGAGGAAAAAGAGGCGCTCCAGAGGAAAGGATATCGAGGGAGAAGGGTCTTGAGATCGAAATAAAGATCCGTCAATTATACGCGTTCGGGAAAAATTTGAATGCTTGATTCGTGACGTTCGAACATTGTTTTAGCAACAATGAGAATTCGGTTTATGGTCTTTCTGATATTTCTAATATCACGTTGAAGGCAGAGTGTACGGTACATTTTGATTTATATCGTCTATACGGCGATCGTATTTAATTTCGATGAGACGGTCTATTGCCTACAAAAATGTTGGTTCGTTATAGAGTTGGTTTTTCCAAAAACCGATACACGGTCTATATGCACGTTAGGCAGATTTTGAATGGCCAGTATATCGACTTGTCGAGTATTAACTGGGTTAAATGGTAGATGTTCGACCGAGTGACCTCAGCCGTCGATGATATAGATTAAGCAAACAACCAACGTGTATTGGCTTTAATTACAGCCATCTCGCGGTAATTCGAGCTCCCGTTAATTCGCCTCTCGTTATCCGGACGCTTTTCCGATCGGTTCTTAATCTCGGATTATTGCGACGGTTGCTGATAAGAATAGCGCGAGTGCTCTATGGTGCCCAAACTTTTTTTACAGCGTATCCCGAAAACAGAAAGTAAATGGTTTGTAAGCTTTTTAACGACGACAGGACTCTTTGCATATATGTCTGTGTATACTATCAACATTCTGCATATTCTGCTGCTTATGTCGCACTGTAACTAACATATCATTTATTATACCGAAAGAAAAGAAAAGCAGAAAGTTCGTTACAATAGTATATCCACTCTCATTTTATCCTGAGCCCTCTCAGAAACGTAAAATAATAACCCAAATATATAATACAACAATTATTTTCAGCCTACCTCCAGGTACCGTCTCACGTACCCTGGAGGCCACCGCTCTAGACGGTCGTTCCACGTTCCATGACTTTACTAGCCTTATTTCATAACGGCACCGCAGTTGCCGCCAACGATACCCCGTGATCATCGCGATGATGGTGACAGTAATGGCCTTTATACCCATCGCCGGTGCTATTGCCTGCGCGTACGTGCATGACGGCGACAATAATAATGCGGCAACGCAATTTCACCCTAGAACGGAATCATCGGTCCGTCGGAAGGCCCCGCAGCGACGAGGGAAAGGGGTGGCCCCGCACCGCGGCATAAATGACGCCCCCATTACTCCTGCCTTATCGAAAATCGCAGCTCTCATGAATTTAAGTGTTCGCCAGCGAGCCTCGATTATGCCACCTTACCGTCGATTTAGGGATAATGACGCGATACTTTTCACTTGACTTATGCGCATAACGGGAGGAGGCCTCCTTGTCAGCCCTGTTCTTCACTGATACGCGGATACGAGCATTTAGGAGCATCGGATCGTGTCAATCCTCTATGGGTCCGTGGAACTTTCAGGTCTATAATTTTGCTTTTTCATAAAATTACGTATACGTCTTAATTGTATAATGTATTTGAGGTATTCATTGATGATATCGATGTCGGTTGGCGGTACCATCAAAGTGAAATATCAAAGTAGCGCATGGGTGTTGAGGGCGCATAGAGTGTTAAGCTATTTTTGGCGAACGAATCTCGGAGGATGAACGCAGAGGGAAGTTGTTCGTAGATTGGTCGAATTTTTTAAACGAAACTTACGCAGTGCACACATCGTTAGTCGTGTGTACAATCGGAGAGTTCGGCATCAGTGGGTAAAATTACAAATCACGATAATCGCAAACCTAAATTTAACGGCCAAAGGAATTGCCAGGCTGTTTTCGGTGCTGTATCCGCCAAATTCGATAATATGAATTACCAATTAACACGACGTATCGGTGTACTTTAAAAGTTTACGATGCTCCGGGGAAATCAAAGCTCATTAAACGTTATTTCGTACGCAACGATCACGCGCGCGGCCGGTTTTGCGGGACTAATTTTTCGAGGCAAACAAGCCCCGAATAACCAACCGCCTCTCTTTCAAGTCTCGCGCAAACGTTTTTCCATACAAACCACGCAGGTACATTATATCCCGGCCGGTGTACAAATGTTATCGAACGTTGGGAGAGGGGATTTATACCGTAATACGGCTGTTGTTTTAAATTGGCCGGCGAGCGTTCCTAAAAAAAAGCGCTTACCCCGTCGGGCAAACATTACAGTAGGGCAAACATGACCCAAAAGCATTTTGCGTATTCGCCCTAGCGGGTTTATATTACGTTACAAATGGATCAGCATGGGTTATGCAAAGAGTCCGAAAACGTTTACACCGCGAGCGCGGTTACGTCGCTCCAACGTACGAATTCAACCTCCTCCTTACATCCCGGCAAACCTCGGTAAAGTCAAACTCTCGAGAGGCCGCCCTGGTGCCTCACCCCGCGAAACTCCGTCGCGTGCGAAAAAGTTAATGAATATCCTGCTCTCGAGGTGGAGCTCGATGAGGGGAAAAAGGGAGAAAAAAGGGAAGGGGAGAAAAAAAAAAGAGGCGAGATACCGCATATCACCGGGCCCGCAGGTACGTAGTTTCCGCGGGTTGGGCAAAAATTCGGCATTCGCAAAAATTCGCAATAAAACAGAAGCGAGAGGAGTCGGCCGGGGCGGGCCACTAATCGAATCTCAGCGTGACGCCGGCAGCGGGATAGAGTTCCCGAATTTTTCGGGATATCCTCGCCGCTCCTTTTTTTCCTCTCGCTCTCCCCCCCGCGCCTCCGCGGCGCCCCGGAGCGCGGCGCGAAAATTGCGATTCGCCAACGGTGGTCGCGGGGAGAATAAACTTTTGTCAATTTCCTGCTGATTTCCTAATAGCGGCCCGAAGATCCTGGCGCGATGCGACGGTGTCGATGGGGTTCGCAATGTCGGGGGCGAGAGGCGAGGGGGGGCGGAAGGGGCGGAGAAGATGACGAGGCTCGGACTAATTCACGAGAATGGGCCACTGTGTGTGCCCACCGGAACCTCCGGCCGCCGAGGATAGACCATCAAACCGATTGTAATCAGACCACCCTCCGTTTTCAGCGACCCCGCACCTACCTTCGCCCTTCCATACTTTCCTCCGGCGGCATAGCCCATTCGGAGTAACTGACATCCCCGCCGAGAGGGCCTTCCACGGCTCTAACTCGAGTTTCGGCCACTCGTCTTGACCCGGTCTATCCGAGTAGCTTGTCGACGGAGCCAGCCTAATGGCGCCCAGGAATACCCCGCTCCCCCCCTCCCCTCACCGCCCCGCTGCCCCTTGGAAAGAGCTCGGTTTCCCTGTTTCCATTTTCGCCCTTGACTACTTAAGGGATTTAGCCCTAGGGCCTATGATTTAATGGGCTTCTCGTGGTGTACGCGTGGTAGGAGGGGGGAGAGGGTAGGGCAGAGTGGATTTAAACATTGTGTCCCGTAAGTTCGAGGAGTTTTAAGGGAAATGCGGGAAATCTGGGAGGATCGCGAGGAGGGTTCCCTCACCGTGGAATTATTCGATAATCCCTACACGCGATTACCGCCTGGCGGATCGTCTCATCGGCGCGTCGAATCGTGTACGTAGATCGATATTTAATTTATTTCCCCGGGCAGCCCATCGAGTCCCTTCCAGGGCCAATGAGATTCGGCAGGCCGAATAAATGGAAGCATCGAGCAGCAGGCCGAGGGCAAATTCGCGAGCGAGCCTGATCCGATCGATCGGCCGGATGGGCGGGAAAAAGAAATGCAAATGGGGTCAATGGACTGACATCCGAATGGTAATAAACGGGGGATCTGTCTTAAACTGTAGAGCAAAGTGGAGCAATTAGGGATAGAGCAAACGAACCGGATTTCGCAGGGGCAGAATGCATATTCAGCGGAGCCCCTGGGAGGAACCGGAGACTGTACCAAATCGACAGTTTTACCGCGCCCTTTCCGCTCGTTGGTGCAAATATTATTTATTGCCTTACTGGATTTCCATAATTCCACGTTAAAGATCCCGGGGTAAGTCCCGCGGCTGGCGTGATTTTCGATCTTTCCTGAGTCAGCGCCTAGCCGAGGAGTCCTTCGGAGTGTGCGGGGGGGCCCGTTGGCGACGACTCTGCGGTATCTTTCTCCCCGAATTTCCTCGGCTTCGATTTCCTTCCGACTCGTTCAAACGCCGGGAACCGTCCGTGGCCTTTGGCGTTGGTTAGCTTTGCCTTAATTCGAGGGGACAGGGAGGAGGCTCTGTCGCTGTTTGCACCTTGAAACTTCGATGCGACGGAGTCTTCCTTTGGAAAATCTCGATGATGCGCGCTTAACCTGCCGCGCCTGGAATCCCCAATTGGAATGGTCGACGATATAGAATTTGCCGTGCAAGGGATGTAACTCTTCCACGCACTGTTTGCGAATAAAATCTGTGCGCGGCATACGCCATTAAGCGCGTGAAAGGAAGTTACCGTGAATGGGGCTTTAAAGTGCATATAAAAACGAGGAAGGGTTTTCGAAGCAGCGGCCAATTAAACAAGCGTAACGTTGGAGCTTTAGGCACAAAGCCCGACGGTCGGAATGCGAAGTCGTTCCTCGGACCGGCCGAACACTCGAAATTAGATAACCGTGGAATCGATCGGCTACGCGCGCGATCCGTTCGTCCCTCTATTCTGAAGGCCCCGTCGTTCCCGGAGGTAGCTCCGCTTTATTATGAAACACGATACGACCGTCCACGCAGCGTGCGACGAATAATTTCCCGCGACGCCTCCTCCTTGGATACGTTACTCTAAATATGCCTCGGTCTAATTGGATAGCTCCGGCAGCTCAAGAAAGCGAATGCCTGCTAACGACTTTATGAAACGATATTCCCGGCACGCCCGCAGCCCTCGTCTGGTCTTGCACAAACATTGATTTTGCACCGTGATTCGGTCCCACTGATTTTCCAGGAGGGGAAAAACGACGATATGATCGCCTCAAACTTCTTGCCGGGCCGCGCAACAAAGCGTGTAAGGGGCAAACGGCTCTCCCGAATAAATATAGGCTTTACGGAACATTATCCCCGATGCCTATCCGAACGGACCAAATTACCTGTCGCGATTTTAATAGGACCGAAAGCGAGGAGTCGGGCCCGCGTTTCGATTTTACCCACATTCGCCACCGTTCGCCGCTGATTGCCTCGAATGCCTGAAAGGGAAAACATAATGTCATTAATTCCCACTTTATATCCGGCTGGCTGTAATCAAGCCGTAATTGCTTACAGGCCGGAGAGCGTAGAAGTAGAAACTATACCAATTCGAAGATCACAACTGCGAGGTACCCTTGCCGATACCGTTAACGAACATTGGTGAAATAAATCCCGAAATTGGATCACCGTTGGCCGAAATAATCGGAGTAGGATTACCTTTGAAGGTGCCAATAACGCGTGTAATATTTTCCGAAAATTTATACAAACGGCATCGGGATGAAAAGGGGTTATCGTGTTAATGTTGCGACTATGGATATTATGGCTATACGGATATCCGAGCAGGGCTTTTTTCTGATACACGATCCGTAACAGTGCTCGTATATTTGTTTCAGAACACTACCACATATTCGTAGGAGACCTGAGTCCGGAGATCGAGACGCAGACCTTGAGGGAAGCCTTCAATCCCTTCGGCGAGATCTCGTAAGTCCTCTTAATCTTGCTCATTAAAGGCGACTTACCGTCCTCCTTGTGCTATGCGAGCGATAATATAACGATATAATGTTGGCAGCCGGTCTCGCAAAAAACGCTATCGGAAGGCGCGTCACTTTGCAACTTTCGTCATCCACTTCGCGACTGAGAAGGAGGTTGCTATTAAAAATCTTTGCCGCGAAGAACCGAGCATATTTCGATTCCTCGCTACAAGAAATTTATACGTTACTTGAAAGATTTTGGTCATGACGATACGATCGTGGCTCTTGCTAGTAATTTAGGACGTCGACAATGGGACAAAAGCTTTCGGATATAAAATAATCCACTGACTCGGGCTTCCTTTCGAATCGACGATCGGGTGAATGGAAAAAATCGCACGTAAGCGCGTCGAGAGCGCGATGAAAATCGAAGGAGCCAGAACCGTAGGAAATCCTGAATATTTCGTATTATCAAGCGCCAGATCCGCCGGTTTATTGCGCCTTTAACGAGGGCTCCCACGTCGGTCCCAGCCGCGTACTTTTACGAGCTTCCATCATCGTCCGACGTTTCACGACGCAACGAGGCGGACAATAATAACGCGCATCGCGATCCGGCCGATTCGAGGCGGCCTCGCGCCCGGTTAACCCGTTAACCGGGTCGTTTCTCAGCCGAGGAACATCGGCGAAAACCTTCAGGCAAATAAAGAGAGCCCACGGTCGGCGGCACGGCAGGAATCTTCGAGCAAATAAAGAATCTCCCAGCCGCAAACAGGACAGAAGTCTTCGGGTAAATAGAGAAACTCTTAGCCGGAAACACGACAGAGATCTCCCTGCAAATACTCTCGGAACCGTTTGCGAGAACTTTTTCGAAAAGGTCGACGGTACTCCTGTCCGAGGGCCGACCCTGAAAATCGTTCTCCATACCTAAAAACTGCGCCGTGGTCTTCCACGTTCTTCATTTCTCACGTCAAAATCATTATCTCTGAACCGTTGAAAATATGCCTCGACGAGTTAGACGCGTTCGACGCTTTCTGGTAAAAAATTCGACATTTTTAACACGATGAAGAAATATGATGTCGTTTGTTCAATGACTGGATGTATATTAAATATGTTTGAGGGATGTCATACCAACCAAACGAAAAATAAATGAAGGCTTGCTCACGACAAGTGTCCCTTATCGACATATCTGTATCTGAACGCTCACTTCATACCGGTACACCTGATAATCGGTAAGAACCTAATACATATACGCGCAACGACGGATCCGCGATGCGCATAAAGGACGAGGAAGAGCGCGTAGAACGTACCAAGGAAACCGTAACTTTTAGAAAAAGCTCCAAAGGCGTCGCTTATGCTCTCGAATAAAACTGTCCCAAATAAAACGCTTCGCGCATTAAAACTTAAGGCCGGCATCGTTGCCAAGTACTTAACGGAGCTTACCAAGCCCTCCACCAAGACCGAGGAATTTTTAATCAAAAGCGAATAACCGATCGGTCGATCCTTAATCGAAATCGAAGAGCGACCGGTCAATTTTTCAAGGCGCCTGCACTTTCGCGCGGCCAGTTAACTCGCCCCAGTGAACCTCGTTCGAACCGAGCGGTCGATAGACGCGGGACGATAATATCTCGAAGCACCGATTCCCGCCAAAGTCGGTCGTCACTGCTGGCTCCCCCGTTTCTCATCGATCCCATCGGTAAGCCCCCGAACGTTAAGCCCCCTGATTTTGCCTAGCGAAAGTCAACCGGTGGACCTAGACGGCAGGCTGGAGCCAGAAATTGCTCGAAATAAACGGATTAAACGGCGGCGTCGCTGCAAAACCGCCACTTTAGTAGGCGAACTCCGAATTCTCGTCGGTAGCCAAGGCTGGTTACCGATTGATTCGCCCTTTTTGCCCTTTAAAGGGTCGGAAAGGGATTTCATCAGTTTTATTAATAGCGACACGAACGTGCGGAAATTAGGGAATTCTTCGTATCTATTATTCGATACTATCGAATATTGGTGGCTATGATTTAATGGATACTTACTTGGAAAATATGGAATGTGCACGATTTTGCGTATCAAAGCGCAAAGTTGAGCGTAGAGAATCGTGCGCGTTCTATAAAATGACGACGCTCAGCGCTGATACGCGTATCAATCGCGTTGAAGGATTTATCGAAGGATTGCTCAAAAGTACGTTTGCTTTATAGGACATTTTTTCGCGCGCGATGAATCGTTTGGATTGAAATACGATAGTATATAGGATGTATTTATATTTGATTTTAACAAGGACGGAGAGAGATTTCTGGTTTATCGTTGTGAAATCGGATATTTCACCTCGTGTGTGATTTATAATTTTAACAATCGACGGCGGGCTGTAATTTCTCATATAATATACGTCGAATATTACGGCTATATAAAATATTATATTTCGACGCAATTTCTCCGGACTGGATGGAAAAACACCAAAAGTCATTAACGGTCTGTTGATGTTTTACCCTTTGCAATAATCGGCCCATTTCAATCGGTAATATCGAATATCGCTCTGATATTTCGACGAGCATTTCTAACGAACGTTAATAGCCCCGCGCAGATGGACGCCCGAACGAAGAGAAGCGCTCCGCGAGATCGAGCCGCATGAAATAACGTCCAAATAGTCGACCTTCTTCCAGAAGGCTGATATTCGATGACAAAAGCGAATGGAGGATAGACCCTCCCCCATTATTCGCCCGAACAAGAGGGATCCTTCTTTCGCGCGTTAATCCTCGGCGAGAAATCCAAGCGGCGCAAATTCAAGAAACAGCCCTAAATGGACGGAGGCCTCGCATCGGTTGGCGCAAGAATGCAGAAAAATGGGGTCCTCCGGAAAAATCGATCCGAACTCGCCCCCGCGGAATCTAAGCCGCGTTTTAAAAAGCCGGTGAAAAATTGCCAGCGGTTTACCCCTTTTCATTTTGTTTTCCCGCTGCCCCTCCCTCCTTTCCTTCCTCCTTCTGGCCGCACCTTCCACCCCCGCCACCCCGCCTCCGACCCCCGGCCCCACCTAAGGGCGGCCCTTTTTCCGCCAGTCGGCAGGCTCTGGGCTTCTTGCCGCCCTTTGTGCGCGATAAACACTCGAGATTAATTATACGGCCAGGCATTTAATGCGGCAGCCGGTAAATATGACCTTTGATAGAGAGGAAATGCCGCGGTGAATGCGGCGCTGGGTGATTTACGAATTTCTGGCGAGTGTCCACCGGATTCGCGGGGAAGGAGGCGTCGAGGGGGAGGTCGAGGGGGGAGGGGAGGCAGTGAGAAGCGCCGAGGCGGAGAAAGAAGCACGAAGTGGAAGGAGCCCGAGGGAAGGCCGCTGAATGTCGGTCCATCGGTTTAAACTTATGTATCGGCGCTGCGACTGCAGCTTTGATAAATTCTCCGGCGTGCATTTCGCGTTGTTCCTTTGGCCTCGAACGACGGCTCGAGGGTTGTTGCTAGGGGTGGATTCGTAGGTACGCGTAAGCGTGGTGTTCGTCGATTTTCACGTTGGAACTCGTGCGCGACATTTGGTTTGTGCACCGGTTCTTGGTTTTTTCTCCCTCTTTTTTTTTCTTTTTGGTTTTTTACCGTCGTTACTTGTGTCGATTATTAGAGAGTGCACTCGATCGTCGAGAGTACGTACGCGCTCCGTAAGGATATTTAAAGCCGACGGTCCGAGTTCGAAATTCGGATTCTTCTCGTGGATATATTTGTTTGCTTAATTTCTTGAATTCACCGCCGTGTCCGGTTAGCCTGGAAGCCACGATTTCGAGGCGGATCCTCGAGCATCGGGCCTGCAGTACGTATATCAAATGGAAAAATTTAAAGCCGATGGCTCGAACTCGGATCCGGATTTTCCGCGTCGGACGTTTCTCCGCTTAGTTCGCGGCGTTGACCATCGAGATTTTTTAGCCCAAAATCTACCCTTCCAAGATCGCATTTCGCGTTATAGGAGGAGTGCAGGATGCGAGATGGGAGATGAATTTGCATCATACGTCTTTCTCCCTGCCTCGGATGCTCTGCTTCGCTTTCGAGGTAAATCGACAGGAGCGATAAAGATATTCGGAAGGATCGACCGGTAATAACCTATCGGAATGTAAACGGCGGGGATTGTTAAAAGATCGTCTACCTTCCTCAATCATGCAGCGTCATTGATTTTCGATGAAATATAAATCACCGGCCGCTCATCTTTCGCGGTGCTATTTAAGCGTCTTTTAAACGAGAAGATAACCGAGCCTCGAGAGTTTCGGATGCCACTCGCCCGCGAGAGCTGTCATCGATCGCGATTCGTTTTAAAGTGTAAAGGATAATGGTTACAGCGATTAACAATACGGTCCTCGCTCTTTTATCCTTCGCCGTACTATACACCAGGTTTCTTTTCTCGCTGAACTATGCTTGGGTATACCGAAGGTTGTTGAGCATCTCGATCAACGATCGTACTGAAATTCTTTATGAAAATTTAGAGTAAGTAACGTCTTGCCGTAGTCCTTCGTAAACGACCGTAATACCATTGGCAACCGAGAGAAAGGAGCTCGATTCTTCCCCGACAAAGGTATATTTGTCTTTCGGATGTGGGGGTAATTAAACGCTTGTTCCGACAAGCGGACAATAAGTTTATTATCCGTTCTCGCCATTGTGTTACCTGGCAAGCATTTTGTATTATTCACCTCTGACCACGTTTTGTGCGGCCTCATCGAATCCGTTATTCGAGGTACTCGCCCGACATTTATAAACCATTATCGCGCATTCGCAATTTGAGCGTTTCGTCATAGGCTCGAAAATTGTGTCTTTTTTTTCTGAAGGAACGAGGAAGAATGCTGCACAGATGGTCGAGGATTTTAAACGACGACACGTATTTTCATTATACGAACGATGTTTCGAGGTTTTAAAGAAATCAAAATTAACCCCCCCTGAATTATTCGACGGGGCGTCAGGGATTGCATACGCAGCGCGGTTGGAGTTTCTTCATTTTCGCCCGAGCTCATATTGCGCGCGGAACTTTCGCGATAAATATTTGGAGTTTTCCCCGTGCCTTAACTCGAAACGATAAATCCGGAAGACGCGTTAAAAAGACATTATCCGGCGCGCTGTCCCACATTAATATATTCGGATCAAGGTTTACGATTATCGTCCTCTTTACTGCGACCATTGCCGACTTATCGACGCGCGCTTTTTCCCCGCGCTGCTCTTAATTTGGCCTCGTCACCGACACCGGCGTTGCATGCGAAAACGTATCTCGCGATTTTCACCAACGCATCCCCTAATTGCTTCTCGAACGACGAAAAATACCTCCGCGTTTAATATCGGGCAAGCGGCCTTTATCCAAAGTTAGATTCTCGGTCGAGCATTTCCGAGCATCGTCGTTCTGTAAGAGGCACATAATCGAAATATTTATCAAAGACGATATACACTTCTTTTATCTTGCCTCGCGCAACGAATTGCTCGTAAACTCTGCTTCTATTCGCGTTAAATCAACGAGCAATAATAATACAGCGTTAAATTTGATGCAGCGCCTCGATTAAAACTTGCTCATTGTTCGTAAATGTAATTTCTCGATGGTACGTATCGGGTGTTTCGGGCATCGAGCTACCGAAAATTGGTGCTCGGCGAGGGATCGATAGTTTCCGCACGGCCGTGTATTTTGGGTAGCCCGGTACAGCGTTAGGCCGTTAATATCACAGCTTGATCTCCGGCGGAGAAGCAAAGCCCGCTTTCAGCCTTAAATGGCGGCTAAGTAAGCGCCACGCTTGCCTCTCTCCATCCTTCTCTCCGTCTTCTCCTCCTCTCTCTCTCTCTCTCTCTCTCCCTTCGTCTCCCTCTCCGCCTCTCTCTTCGTCTTCAACCACCCTTTAGCGGTACGCGCAACGTCTAATACGTATAACTGTACCGTGAGATAGCTACTACTAACGATCCGCTCACACACGCGCGCACACTCGCCAGGCTGGTTCAGCCTCTCACGAGTTTCTCGGTTTCCCGTTTGCTCCCAACGCGAATTTCTCCTTCCTCCAGCGCCGCCGATCTGCCGCTCCTTTATCGTATTCCCTCTCGTAATTTTCGTCCCTTCTTTCCTCGCGCCGTCTGCGGGCTCCTTCTAAATTTCAGCTACGCCCGTGGATCTACGGCGGGAAGGCCGAGGAGGTTGCTTTATCGAGGACACCGCACCACCTAAGAAACGAAAGTCTCAAAATACACACGGCCCGCGCGCGCGCTCTCTCGTCTCTCGCTTTTGTGGATACATGTTTGGAGAGTATATGCATATCAAAGTGTCCAAGAATTTTTCTACCCGTTTGCCGCCGCGTTTCAGAGAGTCAAAGTTGCTTGGATACATCGTTTGAAAAGTAGCTACTTCGCGATTCTGTCTCCGCTTGGAAGTATCCAGGGGCGAAATTCGCGGCGTACGAGGCTCCTAGGGTATCGCCCACAATCCTGTCGGACCATCCAAAATACAGGTCTTCTCACCCTTCTCACAGAGGGGGATATTAATTCTGCAGTAGTTCCTGTGGACAATGTGCCAAACAGTTTCGACGAGTATCGAGAAACTTTCGTTCGATGATGCTGAATTTTTTATAACCGACCAGAGTGTACTATATCTCCTCCGTCCCTCTCTCTCCTTTCCCTTTCTCCCTGTTTCACTTCCTCGCAGGAGCGCATGCTCTCTCTCTCTGTCTCTTCCTTTTTCTCCCCACGTATGTCGCGTTTCTCTCTTTCGCGAGTTACACCGCTACCCGGTTCCTAACTTATGACACACGGAGGCGTCGTTACCGACGAAGCTTTCCTCGCAGGACCCAGAAACCTGCCGGCGTTTTGTTATGTCCTCAGCCACTGGCGAGGAGGTTTAACCTCTTAGCCACTGTACGCCACTATAGTGGCTTTGCCCCTTGTCGTCGTTTTAAACGGCGTGCCACTATAGTGGACTTCGCGTTATACCTCCTTTGAAAGCACGTCGTACCGAATTAACCATCGATTGACATTTATTCAAGAATTCAGCACAACATCCAAGAAGACGTATTAATCTATTACCGTTCTTTCTCAAACTCGTTACGTAGAAATGTATAAACAACTAACTCATTTCTACCTAATTCTAATTAAATATAATCCTACGCGTGTAAATTACTACGAGACTTGTCATTATTTAACGCGGTCCACGTCGAACACAGGGGATATAGAGTTACAGGGCGATGCGGAAAGTCCGGCTGTAGGTAAGAGGTTTAATCCCCGGAATGCGGAAGAAGGAAGCCCGGTTGGCGACGCCGCGGCGTAACGAGCGTCCCTTAGCGGCCCAGAGCACATCCCCGTATCCGAGATTTCGTTATTAATATTTAACTGCCGTGGGAAGATTAAAAAGTTTCGGGAATTTTAATATAGCCGCGCCCAGGGGTGTCGTTTCCGTGCCAGACGCACACGCTCTCCCGCCAAGGATCCGTACGTGTGCCAGTTTTTCACGCTGCTAGCTCGCGTACGCACGAGGGACCTGCCCTTCGACGAATTATTTCGTCGTTTAATACGACCATCGACGGCTTTTCTCCCAAGGATTTATTCCGATCGCGGATACTCCGATCAACGCACTTTGCAGATGTAAGGGACAGAGACGCAATGCGTGAAAGTGCGCGTCGTTGCGTGGAAAAATGCTTGGTCAGACTAGCACAGCGATCGACAAATTCATTGGTCGTCGGAGGCAAATGTCCACATTAGAGCGATATTATTATTCTTAGTCATCGGCCGATCGCTGTAGTACCTTTGCCCTCCCAAATGCACGCCCCTGCCTACGCAGGACGAATTAGAAACTCGGGACACTTTGCATCGATCGTACAAAGGCGCGCGAAGACAATCGCTGGGATCTCCACGATAGCAGACCGGGCATTTATCCACGAGACTAGACGCGAGAAGCCTCTGGCGCGAAGCTTTTCCTCTCTGCGGCCTTCCATTCTTCCGAGAAGAGCTTTCTCCTCCGTTCCTCCCTATCTGTTGCATACTATATCCAAGTATACCCCCCCTATTTCACCCCTGCACAAACACCCGAGCGCGATTCCTACGGAAGATGCGTACACGCTCGACTCCCCCCTTCCCCGCGCACTCCGCGATACATCCTCACGGACCATTTGTCCGGTTTAACACTCGACATCGATCGAGCTCCCCGCTTTTCTTTTTGTCCACGAAAAACGGGACGTTAAAGTACGCGCGAAAGGGCGGGGGCCTGTATCGCGTTCTTTCACGTTGGGCGGCACAAAGCGCATTAGAAGGCGAGCCCGTTTGTAACGCTGAGCCTCTAATATCGTATTTCCTCGGAATCTGGAGCCGCGGTGGGCGGCGATGCGGGAATAACGATACACAACGGCTTCCAGTATATGGACAACGGCATTCGAAAGGGTCCCCGCGCTTTGCACAAATTCAGCGTGATATTGTGGACAGCTTTACGCGGGCATAAAGGGGCAGGTGGGTTGGGGGAGGGAGGAGAGAGAGAGAGGGAGAGAGAGAGAGAGAGGCGGTGGCGTCGAAAGGATAAAAAGGCACGATCGCTCCGCTTCCCGGATCGTCGGCATCGGTGTGGTAAGAAAGTATAAAGAGCGTGGAAGTACGGGTACGCGGAAGGGTGGTCGGAAAAGTTGACAGCCGCCGAAAGTTTCGACACCCTGTAGGGAGAGCGACGGCTCGATTAGTTTGCAAACGACCGTAACTTTTCCCCGAGATCTTTATCCGTAAAAGTACGAGCAACTTTCGCGTGCTATCGACTAGATGGGGCTAAGGGATACGGCTGGTTCAATTGTAATATCCGGGCATAATAATTCAGCTTTCACTGTCTTTCCCCCTTATTTTTTGTCCCTCCTCGCGCCGCGGGCGCATATTCCCCGTCCTGCGATCCTAATGGCGCACGGAAAAGCCCGGGAGAAGTCTCCTAATGGTCGAAACTGCGGATATAATCCGTGGCCGCCACATGATTCCGTAACCGTCCTGCTCCATCTGGTAGACCTCGATGCACCAGACTTATCCGACGCAGCCTGCTTCCTTTTTCGTCTCGAGGACACTGGGTTTGCTATCGCGCCTATTGCCCTTGAATCTCTTCACGCGATGCGTACGCCATTGACCAAGAAACTTTAGATCCATCGTTACTCTTAACTGCTTCTCGCTCGAAATTGTATATGTTTCTTGGAAAGGTTGGTACTTGCGAGCGGAAATTATATGATTGCTGCTCGCGAGGATTAGTTTTTCCAAGATATAGATTCAAAAGCCGTATTCCGAAGCTGATCTTAGCTGTCGTTGGAAAGAAGCAAAATGCAGATCTTCCGCGTGGAGCACGAGGATTTGTGTGCTGTATATATGTGTTTCTTGTTTTTCGTTTATACAATATATATAGGCTTGGTTTGGGGGCCAGGTCGAAGGATGGATTCTGGATTAAATGGCCCCAAAAATTGATGCCGAACCGGCCAAAGGAATTCTTTTTACTCTGGATATTGCGAGCGACCGTTCGTAAATCTGAGATAAGCCAATGACGTCCGGCCGAATTGCTTAACGCGATGTTAACCCAGTGCTCGCATGCCCGGGTTTTCATCTTGTTCGTTTTCCCTGCACGTGTCAGCTCTTATATCACCATCGAACCCTAAGCAAGACGAAGGATCAAAGCAAAACCCGACGAAATAGCTTGCTCCGCCGGATATCGAGTTTCGAGGGTGGATGAGAATTATTACTTACGAAGCTCCCGCTGGCTTCCTACTCGCTCGCATATTGGCTACCCGCTAGCTGTTTCTCTTACCAACTCTGTCGCCTCGACCACTATTTCTTTGTCGCAAACAATACGAATCCTTCTATGCGAACCGGTACGATCTCATGCCTTATCGCGCGCAGAAATAACACCGGTGTGGAGGCTATTTGGAAATCCCTTATCCGCCATGTCGAGGGAAAAGGACGAGGGAATTACCAGTATCCCCTAGTAATACATTTCTCACCTTTTCTAATAAACATCCACGACGATTTACCTTTAATTTCTATACTCACTTTTCGTAAAGGAGAAATATCGCAATTTCTTCCTCCTCTCGGCACACTCCGAGGAACACGAATATCCATGCAGAGTCGAGACTACTTGTTGCGAGAATATGCCAGGAAGATTTTCAAGTTACCAATGGCAAAGGCACGCGAGACGAATATCCGGGCGGCGCGAAATTCCTTCCCCGACGTAACAAAATCCCCCGGCTCCGTGAGCAAAACAAATTCGTTGTACGTCGTACCTGGGGAATGGATTAGCGCGCGAGTTAAGCGCATTTGTGCCGGCGAATACGTACCAACGCGGATCCCACGCAGGTCGGTGCACAAGGGTGTGTTGCGAATGTGCGGTCACTTGATTTATCGCCCCTCAAGATTATCACTCCTTCCTGCAGCGGCGGCGAGAGACGAGAGGCGAGGGGGGGGGGGGGGCAAGAGGGCGAGGAGGAGCCCCTCTCGGGCTCGCAGCCTTCCTCTTAGAGCCGGCGCTACTTCTCAGAGTGGTTTGTGACTTCCTGTCACGGTTTACGGAGCGAATCTAGCGCCAGGAGTTCTCGAGCCGGCGCCTGAAATTCGCCGATCGGATGTCCTCTCCTGGAGGAGAGTTTCTTGATGCTCCAGTCGATGCGGGCCGAGGGCACTTGCCATTACGGCCGATAATTAAGAGCGCTGTCGCGCGGCTAAAGATCTTCCCTCGTCACCGCGACGCTGCTCCTATGTTTACACGTATCTTTGCCACGCGACTTGAAACAAGGATTTAATAACGAGGAGTGGAATTGCGGAGGGAAAAGTGTTTATCGCAAAAGTACGCTTGTGCTTATGAAAGCATACGTCATGCCCCTAAGCGTTGCGATTCTTTTTCTTCCTTGGAATTCCAAGAGGGGGAGTAAATCCCTCTTACGATTATACCCGACGAAGCCTGGGATATAAACTCGTTTCCTCGAGTTGAAACGATGACAACTGAGCGTTGCAGTCAAAAAATACTTTGATCAAGCTGGGGGTCGGAAAGCACGAAGATCCTGGTCGCTCGATGTTTAAAATCCATCGCACAGTCCTTCGTCTCCCCAACGTCCCCGGCATTCAGGGCGCAGCGCCCTGTGGCAGGTTCCAGCGAACAGGTTATAGAATCCACCGAACGAGCGGTGCACTCGGACTTGAGACGTTGTCAGGGTTTAAATCTTACTTCCTCCCACCCTGCTGGCGGCGCGTCGTCCCGCCCGCCCCTTTGCTCCCTGACTTCGGTACGACCGACCGCCCCCGTTGCTCTCTGGCTCCTCTCTGCCCTCCCAGAGCCGCCTCTCGACAAACTGACCCCGTAAACTTAGCCTCGTCCCGACGAACCTCCCCCTCCCGCCCATTCCGCCTCACCGACGACCACCTCGGCAAATAGTCAAAGAGAATTCGGTCCAACGAAGCTGTGACATAGTTATGGCCGCCTTTAACGTACCTACGTGCCGCATCCGTAATTGTTTCCCTCGGCTCACGTAGCGCGCTTCCTTTTCCCCGGATCTACGCTCCTTCCGATCAGAAGCGGGGCCAGGAAAGGGGAAAGATCGGCCACGATGATTTTCTCGGCCCTCTGGCGCGCTGGCTTCCGATCCTCCGACATCGCTGACGTGCGCGAGGCTGCTCGGAAAGCGATAGTCGCTCGTCTCGTTTTCGAGCCGGAGTATACGTGGGATTCGTGGCGCTGGTGGAAATTATTACGCGTAGTTTTTGCGATAAATTTATTCTCCAAATGGTAGAATTCTTCTTTCTTTATGGTAGATTTTTTTTTTCTTGTGGTAGGAAAAGTTCGAATGTGAAGTCGCAATGCTCTGGTTATATACCCTTTCGCAGGCGTGTGTATACTTATTTTTCCATACTCTCGGGAGTTTAGGACACTCGAAATTCCTATGCGCGCTGTACATAAAACCTTATCGAGGAGGTAGTTCGCCCACTGTCAGTCCTTGGGATTATATATTTTCTCTACAAAATATAAAATGTAGACACTGCGAATCCTGTTCCTCTATTCGACGAACACGCCTGACGCCAATATCGATCGTTTCGAGGAAATCAAAAACGAATCCCACATCCCCGGGACTTAAGAAGACTCGTAGTTTTTTTCTCGAATGGCAATGAGCGCGACGAGAGATTAAGCTAGAAGGAAGAAAAATCAGAGGGGCAGATGTATAATTGGCGAAGTCCGGCCGTAGGAAGTTTTCAGGATGTTTAAGAGCGGATGAACCGGCGAAGCATGTCTGAGGTGGAGTTTGGTAGGTAGGTCAACGGGTATGAAATTTCAATGAGGCAGCTACTCTGCGTCGCCACGGAAGAATCCCTCGGCGCGCGTGTAGTCCACCAGGGCTGGTATTATGCTTAGTGTCTGAAATATCGAGCGACGAGAGAAAGACGCGGATGGTCCCGGCTGAAAGAGAGGGAGGCAGAGGGGGGCTAAAACGAAGGGTGGAAGGCGGGAGGTCTGGTAAGAGGCCGCATCGTGCATTCTCTTTGTAAACCCTGCTAAGGATCTCCGGCCACCCCTTACCGGCACCCTGCGCAGATAGAGAGAGGAAGATACGGCCGAGGAACATCCAAAAACAGCCCACGTACGAGACCCGCTTTGAAGCTCGATATCTCATTTGCCAAGAGTCGATCCCGTTGAAATCAGCGTTATGTGAGCGTCGCCCTCTCGTGCCTCCCGATTTCGGCCCTTTTTCCACCTAATACGCTTCCACATCACGCGATCTCAAAGGAGGGACGGGGCTAATTGTTATCCACTTCGTACGAGCCCCCAGGTTTATCCTCCAAAACCCGAATACCCTTCCCCGGATCCTAGATTATCGCTGCTCTTACATCCACCTACGAGCCGCCCATCCTGGCTTTCGCCCACTGGACTAACTTACTCGCGGTACCAAGGAAGGTATTTCAAACGATCGCGATATTTACGAATTGAGCGTTAATATTAATCACCATATATATATATCGTAGTGTCTGCTTTTTGTATATACATTTTTAATGGTATAAGGAGGAAGTAGTTAGGCGAGGCGATGAGAAGCGAGACCCTGAGAACGGTACCTTACCTCGCCGTTAAAAGAACTATTATTTCAATCGATTAAACTACCCGAGCAAAGATTTAATAAGCCGCAAAGTACAACAACGGTGCGTCACCTTCAAAGCGGAAGGGACAGTGGGGTGTTTATGGAACGAACTTCAGCTTACCCTCGTAATACCTAATTAGGAGCGGAAGCCTCTCGACAGGGTCGAACAGGGCCAATCCCAAAATTAGGCGCGGCGGTGCAAAGAGAGAGGAAGAGAGAGAGAGGGGGGGGGGGGTATTTCGTTCATTAGCCCAGGAGAGAGTGCAGGACACTCCTGCGAGGTAGGCAGTTTCGCGCTGCCATACACTCGCGCGTTTCAGGCTGGCCTTTCTTCGCCGAGTTCCCCGGCTTCGACTCCATTCTCTTCCCCCCCTCGTCCCCTCGACACTTCTTCCGGGCTCGTTTCCGCCGGCACGATACGCGGAAGGGAGGGCGGAGGAATAAGGAGGGCCTAGGGTCGGTTGGCCGGCTCGTCTGCCATGTCGACCTACTACCGTATGCCTCGAGAGAGGGCGAAGCATGGAAAGAACTATCCTCGAAGTGGAAGCGCGTCGACTCTGGGCGTAGGCACTTGTTGTCCGACTAAAATATTCAAGCCACTCGAGGGCACAATGATATGTGCCCTGCCGCTTTCTCCGCCTGGCCCTCGTTCCTTCGCTCTCCCGCTCTCTTTCTCTCTCTCTCTCTTCTTCTTCTTGGCTTCCTAGGGATACAAAGCTGGGACTATCGAATGCGTGAAAATGACGGTGGCTCGTTTTGGAGTAAAAACGTTTTCCGCGATTTTTCGTGATTTTATTACGGCACGCGGATCATTCTACGGATCTATTGACAGTATCCTCTTTTTTGGGATATTCGTGGTGCTCTAAATGTACCTAAATTGAGGATCTTGTATGAATATTTAGCACGGGTCGATGAGGTGCTCTTGAATTCTTCAGGCAACGTCCTTTCCAGAGAAGCTCGCGTCTCCTAAATTATCATCGAGGCAGAGCGAAGATGGGATAAAAAACGAATTCGTATTTTTCTCGCTACAAGAGTTCCTCGCTGAAGTACCCTAAGAACGAGCGTATTATCGATCCCATCCTCGAGCGTCGGGCTTAATCGAGCTCGGTCCCAATTCCTCGAAACGAATCCACGCCATGCGGCCCCATAGGGAAGAGTAACCCGGGATAGCGAATATGATTCCAAGTCTCGGGCTTCCAAATTTCCAGCCACTCCTTCGTCACGGGCCATTCGCGACGTCTGTTCGTGATTGATATAGCGCCCTGGTCGTTGCGTATCTCGAAGAAAGGGACCCTTCCGCCAGTGTGCACGCCACTTGGAAAAAGTCCAGAGCCGGCGGATGGAATTTCGAGCTCCACGACTCGCGGCTTTCCATTCGTCCCGTCATCCTGGCCGTTTCTGGCGTTTATTCGTCTGCAACGCGCCCCCTCCTCACTCCCCCCGCCCTCCGTTGGCGAATCCTGAAGGTACGCCGTGCCGCGGTTTGCGGCCAGCGCATTAACGGCCGCCAGGAAGAGAAACGGCCCGCTAATCCCGGTCGATGTATCGCGAGAGATTTACCGCGACCTGGAATCCGGTAATCAACGTCGATTCGATGAATAAGAACGCCCAATTCCCCCTGCAGCACTGTTACGCCATTGTGTATTTCTTCGAGTAGCCCTTTGTCGACGGAGGCTCGAATTGATTTCCCCTCGTTACGCTCGATCGCTCGCAGAAATTCGTGCGGCGCGTACGGGGGTTAGGGAGGGGGGAGGACGAAAAATCGGTGTACTCAGTAACGCTGGAAAGGAACGTGCGTGGGCGTCGGGAGGACCGATGATGATTTACTCCCTGGGATTGGTCATTATTCATCGGCTAAGGGATTAGACGAGCGTAATTCCTCGCCGCGCCTGGAAAGGTGTTGGACCGTTTGGGGAGCGTTGCTTCTAAAAGAGAGGCTCGCTCCAGTTTCGATGATGTATCCGTCATGGAGGAAGGCTTCTGGGGTAAACGATTTTTGTGATCACCGCTCGGAGCTGAAGGGATAAAGGAATTTCGTGTCCGAGTGGAGCATTAGGGGCCTTTATCAAACGGTATGCTGCGTTGTAATCAAATACGGGATTCCAGATTTAACGAAGCTTTCACGGTGGTATTAGGATGAACACAGGTATACGAGAAGGGAGGCACGTTCTTTCCCCCTTTGATCAACACTAAACCTACCGGGCGTGTTTATGGAAACCGCGTATATCCTTAAAGAAAGAAACTATTAAGATGCAATATCCATAGATCGATAAAACGACTCACGCACTCTCTAGTAGAACCATGGTTAAATTTAAAAAATATCCTCTCACGAAGTACATCCATATCTCTAAGAAACGACCAAACCAATCATTCCCACCGCTTCCGTAGTTTCATCCTTAACACTAGAACTGCCAGCCACTTTCTGGTCATATTTAAAACAGCACATACATCTTTAAGATAAAGGGGAGAATAAAGGGAAATTTCAGTAAATTAAAATGATCCAAATACCGCATGAATTTTTTAAAGAAACGACCGACCAGTCATTTTGTCTGGCTCGGTAGTTCCAGTCTTAAACAACATCTCCCCAACGTATCTAGCCGCTCGATCCTCATTCTCGCAGACCTCTTAAAGCCACGCAAAGCGATCCCAACGAACACCCCGGGCCGAATCCCCCAGCAGAGGGAAGGCCAGCCCAAAACGAGAAAACCAACATCCGCGCGCGCGCGCTTTTAAGAACAAGGTCCCGGACAACGAGCCGCGAGCCGCGGCATCATTCAGAGGCCTCCGCGGAGGCCGGCCGAGCGACCGGAAGAAGGCGGCCTAAGTGGGCCGAAGCCACGCGGTTCGATCGACAACTTTTTTCATTAGCGCATCGGCCCAAGCCAGAGGAATAACCGGGGAATGAGCTTTTGCCGGACCGTTCGAACAAAGCGGCCTCGAAAGGGATGTCTATGGGCGCAGGTAGCCGGGGGAGCGGATAAAGGCACCGGCAGCGGGTCGGGCATTCACGATCAGACGCAACACGTAAAACGATGCAGCCCCAGAAACGGCGGCCTTTCTATGAAAGTGCCTTTCCCCGCTTCGCCAATAACGCGCACTTCGGTGTGCGCGCAACTGTAGCCACCGCGAGTGTACAGTAGATCGAGCGGCGAGCAAAGGGACAGAGAAAGCGGCCAGGGCGATTGGGGCCGTGTACGTTCGAGGAGAAAAGGAGAGGAGAGAGAGAGAGAGGGCTGGGAGAGAGGAGGAGGAGGAGGAGGAGGAGGAGAGGGAATAGCGGGGCGAGGAAGGAAGGGGGAAGGGAGCGAGGGAGCGGGGTGGAGGCCGAGGGTACGGCCGAGAGCTCTTTGAATACAACCGCGATTCGTGTCGGTTCGTTGGGCGAGGGAGGGTAGCTCCAGGGGTTGGGGGCGCTTCGAGGAGAGGAGTGGAATTGGTACGAATATTTAAATGCCAAGGGATTTGAAAAGGCTCTTCTTGGACGTTACCCCGTCCCAGCGGTCGTTGGGGAAGAGCCTTGAGCGCGCGATGCTTGCAGCTCGGACCCCCTGAAAAACTGGCCGAGGGAAGGAGCTCGAAAATCTGGGGGGGCCGCGGGGAGGGGAGACAAATGCATCCGCGCTGGTCGGGCATGCAACTGCTGCGGGTGCATTACGAGTGTGCAGGGGCCACTGGGCTCGCTTGCTTGTTTGTTTCTTTAATTCCCGCTACCGATCGCCGAGATTCTTCTGCCTGGCCTGCTTTTAACTTTACGAGAACGAGGTCCCGAGTTGTGCGCGTCGCGCGGAAAAATTCGGGGAGGACGCTTTTGGATGGAATCTTGAGGGGGGCGGAGGGGGAATTAGCGAGGGGGAGGCTTGGAAAAATTGGGAGTGGTTTTTTATGGTTTGTTTCTTGGATTCTTAACGATGATCGCCAAGGTCCTTCCGTTCGGGACGTGTTGTTTACAGACCGGTTCGACCTTACCATGCTGGAGCTGCGCTAGCGAAATTTCACGGCGTGAGATTGCGCGGTCCCCTTTGTCCTTTTGATTTACACACCGCGCGGTCCACCAATACTCGTTTGTTTAGCTCGCGGTGGAAACAAAACGGCGCTCTAGTATATCGTTTTTTGTGATTAAAAGCCTCAGAGCCGTGAGTGGAGTACGGCGTACAAGGATTTCCTTTGATCGATGTGTCTCTTTAAAATACTAAATTCCGCCAGGAGTTTATACCTTTTCCCAGAAATGCCTCGCGATCTTTATACACTCCTGGAGGATTATTACGCTTTACACGCCCGACAGCCAGAAGTTTCGAGGCTGAAATTTGATTACATCGAGATAATGTAGGAGCTTGTATCTTGAGCGCTAAAATATTGCGCCGCCAGATCTTCCCCCCTTATCCTCACTGTATAAACATTATTTTTTTTACCGCTTTAACCGGGCACGGAACTAACGTCGTGCCTCATCTGCTTTTCCTTGACAATTTCAGGACGCGAGACCGTAAAGTTTCTTCTTCACCTGCGTCACGGTGCAAGGTTATTCGTGCAAGCAGCGCGTCTAGGTGTTTTATTTAACCCCTCTACCGCATTGCGTCACTCATCCTCGTTAGGCCGCGTTTAAAAAATGTGCGCGATCGCTCGGAGTCCTGCCCGCAAAACATTCGGAATTGAATCCGCGACGTAAATCATGAGAAATAGAGAAATGCGAGTTCGGTGAATAATGTTGGATTACTTTACAGCCGGCTGTCTGTTTTTAGAATAACGCGAAATCGACTAAAAACCGATATCCTCTGGAGCATCGTTCGTTTGCCCGGTTGTTTAACCATAACGCTTCCATAATTCCCTAGAGTTCCATAGAAATACGGTTTATTATCGGAAAGTGTTGCGGCACGTATCCGGGCCCGTTGATAATATTAGAAAGAAAGATACTGCGAAAGGTAGGAAATTTACTGCCATTTTTATGAACGCGCATTACCATTGCTCTCCCGCTAACGAGCTTGACGTCCAAGTAATATTAATCGAGAGGTAAGCCAATTGCTCGGTCGGATATTAAAGCGTGACAATCGTCGAACGGAGATGTATCGCTTTGGATCGATAAAAATACTAAAAAAGAATGCACTCTGTCTCTCACACCAAACTATATCCCAAAACCGACAGACAAGTTATTCGCGTCCCTAGACTGTTTTACAAACTAAGTCCTAATAACTTCATTTACCATTTTGAAGAAGCACGACGATTACCAATTTACTAATATACACTCGAATATCGTGAATAATAAATGACATTCGAAAAGCCCCGTCATTTCCGCAATAATCCAATAAAACGCGACACCAGCAAGGCGATAAAATATTTCGATCGTTCGCATCGAGGAGGACAGAGGTGCGACATGATTTTCGGCAGGATCAGGGCTATTAACTCGATCCGCGAGGGCCAATATTCTTCGTAGCCCGGGACGTAGTTAGGCACCGCAAAACGTGCCTGGCAAGGAAACTGCCGTATAAGTAAAACATTTCCTTCCCCCTGCACGAGGCCATTAGAAGAGCACATCACCGACGCCAGGCTGGAGGTTGATATAAACTCATATTTTGGTCACTCCGCCGAGCTTTAATAAAGAAAGCTCCCCTTCCAGCGTCCCCACGGCCCGATGAGAGGCGCTGTACCGTGAATTCTGCCCTCTGCGCGTGGATGCCAGCCCCGGTACACGTTACTTCCCCTTTGGCATATGCGAATGCCGACGTACGTGTAGACGGATGCCGGGTATAAAAGTGCGCCGTGGGTCGGGGGAATGGGCGTGGGTCGAGGCCGGAATAAGGAAGGGTGGCTCCCACCAGGAGGGGGTATCCGAAATATTTGATTGACTTTCAGTGTCGAACACTACGGCCAGCCAGATCTAGGCCGTAGTTTATGAGGTACTCTCAGGAGCGCCTATAAACCGTGACACGTGCGCCCTGAAGGAAGGTCCAGGCTTCTGGCCGATGGAAGAGAGCAGGAATTTTCTTTTCGCTTCGAAGAGTTTCTTGGGAAAAATCGGACGTGGAGGGTAAGGGCGAACAGGGGGGAAGATGGTTCGGGAGAATCACGAAGGTTCGACCTGGATTAATCCCGTTCTTCGGAATACTCCGGGAATGATCGATAGTTTGGCGCATACAAGGAATACATATTCTCGACGTTAACGACGAGGCGCGGCGATTTTTCCAGCGCAGCCTCAACGACCCTTCGCTCAAATTTCCCTCGTCACCTCCCGGGCTTTCCGCACAAATGGCCGCGTTCGAATTACTGTCCTTCCCTCCAAAGCGTTCCTTTCACGGCGGCTCCCGAGACCCGCAGAAATAGTGGCATATAAAACATGGAAAATATCTGATTTCAGTCCGTCCAGGATTCTCGAGTTTCCACCTCGAAACTTTTCCACGAGATACGTGTATCGTCGGCCCGATCGTTCCGACTTTAAAGGCTTCGTCCGAGGCTGCGGACTTTAATGATCGACGTTAACGCTGGGATAAACAATCCGTATCTCCAGCCGGATCTCCGGGGTAATATCGCCATAGTTCGCAGGACCGCCTCCAGCGGGCGAGAGGAGAAAGAGAGAGAGAGCGAGAGGAGGGTGCTGCACCGCTTTAGATACAGCCGAGAGGATCTTCGCGCCTTAAGGAGCCGCGATATTAGGTTTCGCATTTCGAAAAATCCCAGCCTCCGACGGCGTCTACCGGCTTCTCGACCTTTTTCCACTCCCTCCGCCAGTCCTCCCGCAACCCTCCTGGCCGCCCGCTTCCAACCTATATTGTTATTTGCATACCCGCCACGGTCGGCATGAATATGGATGTGGATGTGGATGCTCGTCGTGCAGCCTTGCGCACCGAAATTTCGGCGAGGTCTCCGTCGGAATTTCGGGTCGTAAACGTTCCTAGTATTATAGCCGCGCCACGGGTACGTAGATCACGTGCACAGTGACGTTCCGTTCGCCTCGGCGTTCCATCGAAAGGGACGTACCTTTTCACGCTTAACGACCGACCATTTTCCTCATCGAGATTCTGCGATTATTTCCCATTCGACGCGGTGCCGCCGCCCCGGAGAGCGCCATTCTTCGTGGAAGGGAGGACGAATGTCGAACGATCGGGTTTACCAGGGAAAATATATCTCGAAGTTTCTCCGTGATTATTTTCAGCACGGACATTTTTACCCCGATCGTCGTGTCTGGCTGGATATTGGAAGTGCGATTTCTCGAAGGGGGCGAATCCGTTAATTCCTGAGCTCCTCGAATGGACCTTTGCGCGAGGATAAGCGTGCGTGGAGATAATCGTACACAGTGGCGTGGGAGGTACGCTTGGTGCGGAGACAACCTTTGCTCGCGCTTCCGGAATTATGGAATTACCTTCCACCGAGCAACGTTCCAGGGAGATTTGCGGTATTATTCGTGATTCCACGGTTAAGGGAGATACTTTTTCCCGGGGAGGGATAAAGAGAGGGGGAGGGGAAACGTTGGGAATCGCGATGGTACAAAGCAGGGGATTTTTCAGAATTCCTTTATACACCGATTATCTTCGCCTCGCTTGTCGAACTTAAAGTCCACCTGGATAATGGCTCCCGGCGGTACCTTCGTTGATACACTCTGCCCCGGTTCGACGCATATTAACTACCGGCCTTGTTATACGCGCGGAAAGCTCCCCTTGGCTTCGCTCTCGAACCGTAAGATTATCTTGGCGCGAATATCGTTTAACGCCAGCAGCCTCCCGGTACGTATTTCTGCGGCTACGTATGCGCGTGAATTCGAAATGGCTCGCACCGCGATGTCATCCCGATATGATTGTGGGGGGGAAATATATCTGCGGAATCTCTCTGGCTAGGCTCTCGCGATTGCGGCCTGGCCGGAGAGATATTGCGTACCTGTAGTCTGCATAATGTTACACGGAGACGCTTAATTGCACTCGTTCGTATTTTGAGAACCTCCCCGCGCGAGTGCACGTGAGAATACGGCGGCCATGGCGAAGGAATGTGGGGATGAAAGTTAAGGCGGTTACGAATAGCGAGAGGAAAGCTCGCTTTGGGAATTGTCACTTTGTGGCTAACAATTTTTGAAGTAGGCAACTTCTTGCTTGTGGTTATTAATAATGTATTGTGAGAAAAGGAGTGGATAACGACAATCGAGTAGGGGAAGTAGTATGAAATACTCGAGTCGAGGCTTCCTTGGGAGAATCGTGGATACTTTACTCTATCCGCGGAAAAACTTTGTATATTAAGGATTCGTTTCCAGGTAGTGGTTATCAGTAATTATCTACGTCAAGGTGAAATTGAAGATAATGAGCCGAAATTATCCGGGTATTTTGGGCAAGTGGCAATTAATGCCACTGCATCTTAAGAGGGAAAATTCGTCGGCGGAAGCCATCGATCGATTGCTGAATGCCGGAGTAACGGTTATAATTACCATGCCGTGTTTCTGGCCACCGTCGAATGTACTTACCTCCGTGGATGGCTTCGATGTAACTCGTCGAAGGGTTCCAGTCGATTGTTTATTGTCCAATATTGTCGAACGCCGACCTAACTATGATTCTCCACGGACGGAAACTTTCCGCTTTCCCATCTTCGGTCGATATTTACCGATCGAGTTTCCAAAACCCATTCCCTCTCCTGCAGCTGCCTTAACTTCGGACAGAAACGATTGATAGACGCGTTTCAGGACTGTCTAAGTGTACCAAGGAGCCGCTGAATAATCGGCCACCCTTGCGAATGTATTAACTCGACTATCGTTCTACGAGAATTTCATTTACCCTCTTTCCCCTCGATGCTCGCGACGGAACCAAAACCTTCGATGTTTCCACGATCGATCGTTTTTAACCATCGAAACAGGTTCTACGCCCCATGTCGCGCAGAAGTCGGTCCGACGAGATTATTGACTATTTTGATCAGCATTCGACGTTTTCGAGTACTTTACAGATGTTTATTCGCGATTTGTCAAACGTCAGTTTTGGATATTTTAATCTTTCGCACTGCACCGAGCGCTTGGAAATATCGACAGGCCTCCGCGAGCCTTCCATTCTCGAAGAACGCTATTTTGGTTAAGCCAAATCCGATTTTCCCGCGACACGCCTGGAAATCGTTTATCGCGAAGACGAGGGCTCGGGCCAAACTTATCAGGCTTATTGGTCATATATCGCGCGAATCGGCAATGCGCTTTCCCGGGGAATAGCTATTCATCGACGCTAAGATGCGAGTCCAGGCCCGGAATGCATATAGGAGTTCTCGATGAATATGTTCCAGATCCACGGAATTGGTACAAACTCCAGCGATTGCAGGCGAGATCTACTTGTTGTTTTGGCGCCAAGTCTCGAAGATATTCGCGCAATTTCGACGGGCGCGCCGTGTTCTCGCATAACCAGGAGAGATGAGAGGCGGCCGCCGCCTCGACGATCGTATTCCGTCTAATTTGATCGATTTTACACCGCGCCTTTTAACGCCTTACGCCAAAACTACGAACGCGTCAATGGAAGTTCCATCGTGGATGTCGTATTGGAGCGATTGAGCTCTAACCGCGGTTCAAGGACAGTAGACTTAATCTATTCCGCGATGAAGTCACTGAGTCGATCTTCGTGCCGTTACAAATGTTTAGAACGCGTGGATAGAAGTTGGAGCATTTAGGGAGAAGGTTAAACGTCAGCTGTTACTTATACGAATGCCTTTCCACGATATACATCTGGGCCTAGGGGCTCGTCGAGTGCGAGATTCGCCCAGCGGACGTTCCTGATTGCGGCGGCGGTTATGCCGCGCGCTTTTTCCCGAATATCGGCGCGTGCATCCGAGGCGTCCGATAGCTCATGTAACAATTAGAACCGCGGCTGAGTTTGGGGTTGACCGCGACAAAGCGTGGGGCGGCGAAGTATCGAGCCGTGTATTTCACGGTTCCCTCGGCCCTCTTGTTCGCCAGCCTCTCTGTCATACGGCCACGCACACGTGGACACGGACCAGCGCGATTGTAGTGCCCTGCCATCCACCGTTCGCTCTTTCCACAATGCCAGACAGTTTGGCCAGGTGTATCTATGGCCCGCTTATCTGCCTCAGCCCTCTGGACGATCGGTACGTTGTACGTACCTGCGACTAACCCTTTTTGCTCCGATCATTCGGAATTTATCTTGAACCACTGGCTCAAATAACCCTAACGGTCTGTGCTGGAAATTAATAAAAATAGAAGTGGGGAACCTTCCTCGATAAGCTAGTGGTGGAAGAAAAATTGCTCGATGCTCTTGAAGGATCGTTTGTAAATTTGATTTCTATACGCAAACTCTGATGCTCTCAATGCTTGGTCATTGTGCGCAATGCCTACGATAAGTTCGCAACATATATACACGCGAATCGTTTTATATATCCGTATTTTAAGCTCGAAGAGCTTCGCGAAGTATTCGAAAAATCGTCTCGAGCGCAAAGGGCTGTTGCCGCCGCTGAATCGCTGTTCCAAACGGACCCCACCTACTCCTCGCGTATCGGTCTCGATTCCTCCTCGTGCCGCAGGATACGAATCGCTCAAACGGCCTCAAACCGAAAGATGTACATATGCCCGAGCGAGCGATGCTCAACGCTGGTATTGATTGGAGTGTTTTGAACGGACTATCGCCCCTCAAGGGCCGCCAGGAAACCCCTCAAGGTTTCATTTTATTGCTCGACCATTCCGGTTCATTACGGATACAGTTCTGCCCGCAGCTCGTATCGAGATCGGGTTCAAACGAAAGCGCACGTTGCGCTGGGGTAACTTAACACCGCGCGAAAGGGGAAACTGCGGGTTTTTCGAAACACTGGGGTTTTTCCAGTTTTCTGGACGATTCCGTTAGAAGTATCACGGGTTAATTTGGGTAAAAATCAAGGACTCTCGAGAACGATACTGGATCGATACTTTTTACTCGCTCCCTTTCATCCTGAAACTTCCTCCGCGATATTATTTCAGATAAGCGCGGATCGAATCTCAAAAGAGATTCTTATAAATTCCTTATAAAATCAACGACTCGGAGTTTCTGAATTTTTTTTTTGCAAAACGTTTTGATTGAAAGTTTGCTTCTTTTTTTTTCTCGACTTTACGCGGAGCGTTTCATAAAGTACTTTTTCGGGTTCGCCATCTCGCTGGCGGTACCCGCACGGCATCGCAAAGTGGCGTTACGGCACGCACGAGATGTGTCCTTTCGGATGTATTTGAATTACCAACGAGCGCGGTGCCTCGCATCGACTAGAGGCCGCGGACGGGCGGCCTGAATAGACTCCCCGGAAATTTCGTAACTCCCCGAGGAATATTTGCTTACGCACGTTTTGACGTGTAAGAGCACACATCAGCTCTCCAGCGACGTGCGCCGCCTCGATAGGCGTGCCAAAAAGTTACTTTCACGTACGCAGGGTTGCACACACGCCGCGGCCCTGCATTTCGAAAGCCGCCTTCTCGGTTCGCCGAAGGAGGAGCGGGGGTAACGGGACTTTGTGGCTCTTATGCACGTACAGAGGGTATTTCTAAATCGAATCGACAAGTATTGGGATCGGTTGGAGAAGTGTATATATCAGTCGTACTACTTTGCTTCCGCCGTGGCCAAGGATGGACGATACTTTCAATCGTAAATGTATAACATAGTTTTTTACGATAAAGTCCTACTTTCAGAAAAAAGGAAACCGGTGAAAGAAAAGTTCTATCCCTAATATTAATGAATTACTTTATTTATTTGTAAAGAGTGATCCCTTTGTATGTGACGAATATAGTATGT